>PUFA01000276.1:0-1200000 GCA_003508835.1 Eonycteris spelaea
TGCAATTTCTGAACTTCCATCGCCCCCCAGTGGCAATTTTTCTTAGGGATTTTTCTGACTCCAAAAGATTGAGTGTACGATTCTTCTGTTGAAGTTGTTTAAAAATGTTTTTTTTACCTCAAAGGCAAAGGAAGTAAAAGCAAAAATAAATGAATGGGACTACATCAAACTAAAAAGCTTCTGCACAGCAAAAGAAACGGTCCACGAGGTAAAGAGACAACCATCTGAAGGAAAATATATTTGAAAGCAATACCTCCAATAAGGGCCTAATATACAAAATATACAAAGATTCATACAACCCAATAACAACAAAAAAGCAAATGATCCAATCAAAAACTGGGCAGAGGACCTGAACAGACACTTCTCCGAAGAAGACATACAATGGTCAACAAACATATGAAAGGATGCTCAACATCACTAGCTATTAGGGAAAAGCAAACCAAAACCACAATGACATATCATCTCGCACCTGGTAGAATAGCTGTAACCAACAGGTCAAATAATAACAAGTGTTGGAGAGGATGCAGAGGAAAAGGAAGCCTCATACGCTGCTGGTGGGACTGCAGATTGGTACAGCCGCTATGGAAAACAGTATGGAGGTTCCTCAAAAAACTACGAATTGATCTACCATATGATCCAGCAATCCCTCTACTGGGCATTTACCCCAAAGACTTGAAAACCCATGTCCAAAAAAGATATTTACACACCGATGTTCATAGCAGCATTAGACACAGTGGCCAGGACATGGAAGCAACCAAAGTGTCCTACGATAGACAATTAGATAAAGACTCTGTGGTACATATACACAATGGAATATTACTCAGCCATAAGAAGAGATGAAATACTGCCATTTGCGACGACACAGATAGACCTCAAGATAATCATGCTAAACGAAATAAGCCAGAGAGAAAAAGCTGAAAATCACATGGCATCACTTACATGTGGGCTATCAACCTAAAAGCACAAACGAACAGGACAAACAAACAGAGACTCATGGACATGGACTATAGATGAGTGGTTACCAGAGGGTAGGGGGTGGGGCAGGAGCGGGGAGGTAGACGGAGTAAAGGGGTCAAATATGTGGTGACAGAAAGGAATCTAACTATGGGAGGTGAACACACAGTATAATATATATATGCCTTATTGTTAAAATGTACAGCTGAAACTTACTGGGTTTCGTTAACCAACGTCGCCATAAAAATTAACTAATTTAAAAAAATGTTTAATTCTCACACTGCAGATTATGAAATGTTTGTGCGGAGACAAGTTACTAATGAGGACTTAATAGCTTATGGATCACAGAGTCATAGATTCCTGTACTTGACAAGAATCATGCAATTGGCAAAGGGGTACCTCACAATAAATTCCTATCTATCACATCTGCAAAGTCTAGTATTAAAGCGATTATTCCCAAATTAATTATTATTATTTTTTTTAATTTAAAGGAGCTGTATCTGGGTTTCCATGTTTTGGGTCCAATTAAATCACTACCATTAACTACGATTTTAAACTCATGGTTTCCCTTTGCAAACTTTTTTTTACCATAACATGATTTGTAACATTGTCCAAGGAGGTGAGAACACATTTGAAGCCCCCAAAATGAAGGTTTATAAACCATATATGTATAATTCTGCAAAAGCCAACATCAACATACACAAAATGAGTAGAAACATCAGTCAGACTGTCAAAACGTTCAGCAGATTATAGACGAAGTGGCAGAACCAAATGAATGAAATTTCTGGCGATTTCAAATCTCAACCAGATGGAATTCAGAAATGGATGTGAGACTCACCCTGAGTCATCAGACGCAGAGTAATAACAGTGAATAGTCCCATTGGCCAGGAGGGACATTTAATTCATCTCCCACCCATCCACCCACCTATCATCCCATATTGTCATCCATCCTCCCACCCATCAATTTAGACAGGTGTAGAAAGGTATCCTATGGAAAATAAAGGAGAAAACAAGTGTGCCTTCACTGCAGGACTAATTTTGCAGCTACTTGGTAGTGTGCTGCGGGCTTTCTTTCTTCCTCTTGATTATCCCCACCCATCCATCTTTACAGTAGGTTTGTGTCAGACGCAGTACCTGCTTTTGTGGTTCTCAAAGCGAGAGAGACTTTAGATGTTTCGACCAGGTCTCTATGCTGAGGCTCCATTCCCAGAGAAGGCGGAAATAAGCACTACCGAATCACTAAATCCAGAAAAGACCCTCAGCTGGTGGCATCACGGTGGCCTAGAGACCTAGTGGGCCTCGATTCCAGAGAGTACGGATGGGAACTAATTCAGCCACAGCCACTGAGTGTTTCCTCTGAGAAAATTTGGGCTCCATGGGATTGCCAAAATATAAACTATTCTGAGAGAGAGAGAGAGAGAGAGAGAGAGAGAAGAGAGAGAGAGAGAGAGAGAGAGAGAGCGCATATATACACGAAACAGCCAAGGAACACTTTTATAGCATAATACGTTCACAAATTCATTAAATACAGTCAATGCTTTTTGGTGGCTGGCATAATGTATGTCATTCACCTTGCTTGCTAGAAAAGAAAGAAGTGGCATTTAAAAAGACAAGCCCTGACCGAAGAGGCTCATCTTCAACTCAAAAGAGGGAGGTTCTTGCCTCCCACTCACAGTGACTTGGTACTTCAGCTTATTCTTCAGATCACAGTAAATTCCTTTGGTTCCCCACCTGCTATACGCACCCCTGCGT
Organism: Eonycteris spelaea; assembly: GCA_003508835.1. NCBI lineage: Eukaryota > Metazoa > Chordata > Mammalia > Chiroptera > Pteropodidae > Eonycteris > Eonycteris spelaea. The sequence goes on from PUFA01000276.1 coordinate 2,707, forward strand.
CCCTTTTAAAGTAGAGGCCGGGCTTGGAGTCCTTTAAATAACACTAACGAGCGCCACCCTCCTCCTCACCAAGCATCCCTGCCGCTCCCAAATCCTGAGTGGAAGGGCTCATCCCTCAGCTTCCTTTCCTCAGACCTGCCTGCTTTCCGGCCGGAACATTCTCGTCCTCTGGGCACCCTTCTCCCCTTGCCTTTGGAGGATACACTTCATCAAACCCCTTTGGTTCAGGAATCTTACACACCCCAGTGGCCTGGGGCTTCATTATCATCTCCAACGCCTGTCTTTTCTCTCTCTTTATGCCTGGTGTGATATCTTGCAGACAGTAGGTGCTCAGTCATTTGTTAAAAGTAGGGGAAGTGAGAAGAGTGGGAGAGAAGGATGGGAGGAAGGAGGAAGGAGAAAAGAGAAGAAAGAAAGAAAGGCAGAAAAAAGAATGATTTTACAAGGACCTGATATTCTAACAAACTCAGTAATTAAATGCTCACTTGTGCCCCTTTAGGAATGTCCTAATCATGCTTCTGGTTTGTTTTAGTGACATAACTTTTATGAAACAAAACGTAATCTCTTGGAGTTAATTGTTTAAAATAATGGTTTTCACAGGGTTTTCCTGTGGTACCAGATTGGGTTGTTCCCTGTGAAAATAAAATACCCCCCACCCGCCACACACACAATTTTCAGGAAATCTTCAAATGAACAGATAGCATGTTTTTAATTTTAACCCTTTTCCCACCACTCAGTTGTCATACATATTGTCAGGGGCTCACAGAGAACAAAAGGAACACACAACCGAAAAAAATTTTAAAAATTAAAGGAAGTTCCCAGAATTGAAGTTTCTTTTAAATATTTCACCACTAGTACCACATGTATTCAACTGTTTCTTTTCACCTGATACAATAGAATTCGTATCTCACGATGTTTCACGAGGAGTATTTTCATTTCAGCCGTCACTTTTCAGTGTTAGAATTTCCAGCATAGCAGACTCACCTGCGGAGATACATATTTGGGTGGGGGACCCCTCGCAGGTGAGCCTCAAAGCACACCTGTGCAGCACCTCGGGTGGCTCACGGCTTAGCGCATCAGTACTGCAAAAACCAACAAATAAAGTATGAGGCCACTTGGAGCAATCGTAAAGGACCTTTCAAAAATAAATCAAGTATTGCATTATCATTTATCATTATTATTATTTAAATAAAGTTAGGGGATAACTATAGTATTGTAAATAGTAGAATAGTCATCTCTTCGATTCACTAAAAATATATAATAAAGCTGAATTCATTCGAGGTAACTGAAAACTTCAGACAAATGCTCTTGCTTTCGCATGAGAGAAGAGAATTCTCTCTCGCTATGAGGACTTTAATGTTCTTCTTTTATGCCTACAGCACCCAGTCTTCCTAGGCGGTCTCTCATCCAGGTACTAATCAGGCCCTACCCTGCTTAGCTTGTGAGATCAGACAGGGTCGGGCAGGGTCGGGCTTGTTCAGGACGCATGGCCGTACACACTACAAGGAACTTTAAAGTAGTGCTTCTGGAACTACTGTAGTGAATGACTAGATTTTTTGAACTTATAATCAATCACGGACTGATATTTTTGCAAAAAAAAAAAAATTACTGATGAAACGAAACAAAAAGCAAACATATGAAATATAATCCAAATTTCTTTATTATCAGATTTATCAGATATAAAATCAGTCTTCTAAATTAATTAATTAATGAATCGATTTTAAAACTCACGGCGCTCTTTTAAACTGCTACGCAAGTTCCTAAATGCTTACTTACTCTCGATCTCTGTCCTTGTTTCTACAGACCGCACTCAGGGTGCTCACAAACCTTGCCATCCAAAGTGTGGGCCTTGGACCAGCAGCACGGCCATCGCCTGGAAATGCCGTGGCTAAACACATCTGATGGACACCCTCACGGTCGCTGTACACATTAACCACAGCAAATGAAATGACGTGAAGGTATGCCTGTCTCACTACCGACAGTGCTGGTGAGGCAGCAGGGAACCCATCACACGCATGCCATGTCACCCAAGGCTGGCTCCACATCTAGCACATGGCAGGAGGTCAGGAAATGACAGTCTGCCCTTCGGACTCGAAACTGCAATGTCAAGTTCTGCTGAGTTTCCAGCCTGATGGCCCGCCCCTCAGATCTCAGACTTGGCAGTCCACGTAGTTGCACGAACCAATTCCTTAAAATAAATACCTTGATGAATAGATTAGATAGATAGATAGACAGACAGACAGACAGTTACACTGCCATTGCTGGAGTGTGTGTGTGTGTGTGTGTGTGTGTGTGTGTGTGCGCGCGTGCTTCAGAGAGAAGAAAAAATCCAAACCTTTGCTACATTCTGATTACATTTTTTAAATATTTGTACCGATAACTCTGCATTTAGAGCCTATATATCTTTGTTTTTTAATGCATAAGGAGACCATGTAATAAAATAATATCACAAACATCTGTACCTAGTAGGATTCAAGAGTTAAAATATGGATTTGAATACCCCTAAAGCATATTTCTTAAAGAACTGTGCTGGGCGGGTAGCAGTAGAGAATGTTTGCCAGCCTGTCTTCTGCGGCTCTCATTCTTCAATCCCACTTTAGACTCGGTCCAAACCATTCAGGAGAGCCTCCCTCTCCTTCCTCTACAGCCACTCAGACCTCGCCTTCGTGATTTTCCTTCCTTTTTTACTTTTCTTCTCCAATCAATTCACAATGCTGAGAAGAACTAAAACTGCTAAAGAGACGGGACTATATTTAGGTTAGCTGGTCAAGCGTCCTCTTCCCACTAGGAAAACGCAAGGAAAGTCAGAAGATTCTTTAGTAAATATGGGATGAAAAACAAAAGCCTTGAAGGCTATCACCAGTCATACTTGTGGCTTAAAACGTCCAACCGTACCTAATGATTCACATTTCTTTGTGACCACCTCTCACTTTCCTGAGTTTCAGTTGTGTTCTGAACTGCCTCTTGGGGTTTACTGCCTAGATAACCACTGTCACCCAAGTGCAGTGTGTCCAACACTAAACTCATCTTGCCCCTTAACTTGTATGTTTCTCAAAATCAGCAGCCTTTGGCTTACTGTCTTCTTACCTTTTACACTGTAGTTTCCTCTTTATATGGCAAGATGGTGATTTCAGATGACGATCTACTGTGTTCTGTCCCTGCAAAAGAAAAATCGTGTTGGAGGGTCCTGCTTGGATGAGTGGCGGTTCGTGTTGCTCTACAGAACTTCTCTTTCGTCCATTGTCACCAGGAAGACTCCCATGTTTTTCAGTCCACCATGTTAAACTTGCTCACCCATAAAGGCCCACGTGGGCAACAACCGACTCAATAACTTCATTACAATAACTCAGTAATAACAATAGTTTACTCAACACCAGCTCTCTGCCCCACCCCCACCCCAACCATTTCAGCTTTAGAATGATTGTGTTGATTTGGGGTGGAAAGAAGGGGAAATAAGTTAAATTGCCATAATGTAGTAACTTAGCGCATGCACACACACACACACACACACACACACACACGCAGAAGTACACACACGTGTACAAATAAGTGTATTATATAGCGGCCAGGAGGAGGCAGGAGCCCATGCCCTAGCTGCCAGGTATCAAGGACAGTGAGTTTCCAGCCCGTGCTTTGTCTAGAACAGGGTTTTTCCAGCTTGGTACTACTGAAATTCCACGCTGGATACTTCTTTGTTCTAAGAGCTGTCCTATAATTTGTCGGATGCTTAGCAGCATTCCTGTCCTCATTCCATTCAGTACCAGTAGCAATCCATATCCGCAGTGTGACAACCAAAAATGTCTCCAGACATTGCCAAATGCCCCTTGGACAGGGGTAGCAAAATCCCACCCCCTCCACTGCTGAAGATCACTGCTTTAGAGGGAAGCAAGGCCCTGTCGCTTATTAAACCTCATACAGGACAGATTCCCAAACAGAAGAGGCTGGGCGTCTCCCTTTCAGTACTCATCAGAGGACAGTCTTTGGTGTTTTGAACCGGCCCCACGACAGGCCTGCCAGGGCCCAAGCAGCCTTGCCCCAGCCATCGCCTACACAGGTATCAAGGAGAGTCTCGTCTTGAATAAGTTCAGCTATAAACTAGAGAAACTTTTCCAAAGAGCAATGCCCTATGTATATCTGGAGACAAGGAACTAGGGTTCAGATGAGCTGGGAATAGTCCACAATTAAAGATGCTTATGTACGATCGGTGAATTAAAATTAATTTTTTAGAGAATTATGTTAAGAGATCCTGGACTCCCATGAAACAAAAAACAATGATTGGGATTTATTGATCAGCAATAGTATATCCACTGAAATTGGTCTCATGATGTTGAAAAAACTAAACAGAACGATAACCTCTGGCAATATGGAATTTCGCTGGCAACAGATCCACTGAAGAGAAGTGGCACTTATTTCAGAGTGAGAGGTAGCCCCGGCCCTTGACATAGACGTGACATCGACATGGTCCCCCTGAGAACAGAGCGATGAGCCCCGGGGAATCTGTGCAGACCCCGTGGAACACGGCTATGAGAGGACCCCTGGTCAGGTCTTAGGAACTTGTCTTCATTCACTGGGCCTCAGCCAAGGCTATGAATGAAGATCACGGGGCGATGCTGGCACGGAGCCCAGTGAAGGTGTCTGGGCGCAACTGGAAGTGGTGAAGAGCAGATGCTCCCTGTGGTCAGGCGAATACCTCTTCTTTTTAAAAAACATCTACAGTTTCACATTTCACTTGGAAGATGTAAACTTCTCCCGCTGCGTGAAAGGCCCAACCTGTTCCACCCTAATGTCCCCTCCTACCGTTCTGCCCCTCTTTGCTCTGCGCCCTCGCTCGCTCACTCTGTGTGACCCTGACCCACTCAGTGCCTCCCACGTGGCTTCCCCTGTCCTTTCCCACCGCAGAACGCGTTCCTTTACTGTTCCCATTGTCTGGGCTCTTTGTCCTGATCGTTGCATGGCTGGTCCTTCCCATCATTCGGGTCTCAGCTAGACTGTCACCTCCTCGGAGAGCTCTCAGTCTTGTACTGCGCACGCAGTTCTCTGGGGATGCTGTTACAATGCAGCCTTGGGCTCCGTGGTGTGGTGTGTGGGCCGGGCTGACAGCGCGCGTTTCTGACGAGCTCCGTGGACCACGCTTTGAGTAGCATCACCGCCTCCGATCTCTGTCACACTAGCAGCTTCACGTTCCTCATGGTGTTTCTCACACTTTGAATGTATCTGTTGGCATATTGGATTGTTCATCGGTTGGCTGATTCTGTTTGTTTACTCGAAGGTAGATTCCAGAAGAGCAGGCGCTTTGTCCAGCATTGCCGCCTTTATATTCCTAGAGCTTAATTAACACAAGGCCCAGCATGATACAAATGCCCCGTCAGGGCTGTCAACTGCATGATGTTGTTCAAGACTCACTGACTCCTTATCCCCCGCTATAAACACTTCTGGTACTTACTGTCCTTTCCGTCCCTCTCCCTTTCACATCACACTCAAACACTCGTTCCCTCGGCGCCCCGGAATAGGACTGGCGCACAATACACGACACGCAAATAAACAGTTGTTTAGTTCGCATGACTGTTTCTTACCCATAACCAACAGTTTTTGACCCTTTTCGATGTCATACCCCCCTTTGGAGTCCGGTAAAGTCTACGATTATCGCCTCAGAATAATATTTTACACGCAAAAAATAAAATACGAGAAATTACAAAGAGCTCCGGTCAAGGTGATGGAGTTAGGTAAACGCTGCGCTCGCCTCCTCTCACGACCACATCAAAATTACAGCTAAAACTACAGAACAGCCATTGCTTGGGAGTCGCCTGGAATCCAGCTGAGCAGAAGGCTGGGGACACAGGGAAGAGACCGAGTCTGAACTGATAGGAGGGACGGAGGCGCAGCACGGCCTGGACCCACATCCACGTGTGGCAGTTCAGAATCGGGAGGGACATCTCGGCTGCGGGGGTCCCAGTGCCACACTGGGCTCCCTAGCCCAGGGTTCCAGTGCTAGCAAGAGAAGTCCCCAAAACTTCTGGCTGTGAAAACCAGCGGAGACTGTAGCTGAGTGGGACACAGGGCGGCGGGGTCACAGGCTTTTCCCTCAGTTTGCAACTTGGCCTCTCGAGGCACTTCCAAGCTCCGTGTGGTGGCGGCCATCTATGGATTGCTTGAGAACTCATGCCACGTGGCCCTGGGCAGGGCACAGGCTGCAGCTGAACTTGGCCTAAAGCGGGTCCCCTCCCAGGAGACCCCGGCTTGCACACTCAGTGGCCAGCTTCAGTCTAATCCTGAGCTACACCTGGGGACACATCTGAGGACGACACACCCAAAGGGCACATGGGACAGGGACCAGAGCCCTGCTAAAGCAAATCCTGCTCCATACGGTCAGACCCTGCACAACAGCTCCCCCACTGGTCACGGCCTGTCATCACAACTAGCCAGCCAGACAGTCAATCCATCCCATTGATGTGCTAACAGCAACCAAGGCTCACCTACAACAGGAGGGCACACACAACACTCACAAGTGACACACCTGGAGCACCTGGCTCAGGTGACCAGGGAGACTGTGTCACTGGGCCCCACAGGATATCTACTACATAAGGCCACTCTACTAAGACTGGGAGACATAACGGCCCTACCTAATACATAGAAACAAACACAGGGAGGCAGCTAAAATGGGGAGACAAAGAAACACGTTCCAAATGAAAGGACAAAGCAAAGCTCCAGGAAAAGAACTAAGCAAAATGGACACAAGCAATATACAGATGCAGAGTTCAAAGTACTGCTTACAAGGATGCTCGATGATCTCAGTGAGAGCTTCAACCAGAGACAGAAAACATAAAAATGAAGATAGAAACCATAAAAAAGAACCAGTTAGAAATGAAAAATACAATAACTGAAATAAAGAATACCTTAGGAGGAATCAACAGTAGATTAGATGAAGGACTAAATCAGCAATTGAGAAGATAAGGTAGCAGAAACACCCAATCAGAACAGCAAAAAGAAAAAAAGAATCTAAAAACAATGAAGCGTACCACCAGTCACATCATAGGGACCAGAAGAAGAGAGCAAGGAATTGAAAACCTATTTCAAGAAACAATGATGGAAAATGACCCTAACCTGGCAAAGGAAATAAACACAAGCCCAGGGAACACAGAGAGCCCCAAACAAGATGAACCCAAAGAGGCCCACATCAAGATACACCCTAATTAAAACACCAAAGGTTAAAGACAAAGAGGGAATCTTAAAAGCAGCAAGAGGAAAGCAGCTACCTACAAGGGGTTTCCCATAAGACTGTCAGCTGATTTCTCAACAGAAACTTCACAGGCCAGAAGAGATTGGCACGAAATAGTCAAAGTTATGAAAAGCAAAGACCTATAACCAAGATTACTCTACCCAGCAAAGCTATTATTTAAAATCAAAGGATAAATAAAGAGCTTCCCAGACAAGAAAAAGCTAAAGGAGTTCTTCACCACAAAAGGTACTACAAGAAATGTTAAAGGGACTTCCTTAAGGAAAAAAAATTGATTAAAAATACGAATAAACAATGGCAATAACTACATAGCAACAATTACTTTCAATGTAAATGGATTAAATGCTGCAATCAAAAGATAGGGTAGCTAAATGAATAAGAAAACAAGACCCTTACATATGCTGCCTACAAGAGACTCACTTCAGATTGAAAGACACACACACTAAAAGGGATGAAAAAAGATGTTTCATGAAAATAGAAACAAACAAAAAGCTGGGGTAGCAACACTTATACTAGACAAAATAGACTTTAAAACCAAGGCTGTAGCAAGAACAAAGAAGGATCCAGTTATCCCACTTCTGGATATTTATCTGAAGAAACCCAAAACACTACTCTGAAGGGACATGTAAACCCGTATGTTCATTGCAGCATTATTTACAGTAGCCAAGATTTGGAGGCCACCTGAGTGTCCATCAATGGATGAATGGATAAAGAAGAGGTGGTATATGTGTGTATAGTATATGACGGAATATTACTCAATCATTAAAAACGATAAAATCTTGCCATCTGCAACAATGTGAATAGACCTATAGGGTACTGTGCTGAGTGGAGTAAGTCAGACAGAGAATGACAAATGTTATATATGGAACCGAGACAACAGGATAAACAACAACAGTTTACAAGCTCACAGATACAGAGATCATTTTGATGGTTGTCACATTGGTGAGGTGGAGGGATGGGTGAAGAGGGGAGGGGATTAAGAGGTACAAATTGGTAGTTACAAAATAGTCATGGGATGCAGGGTGTAGCGTGGGGGAGTATAGTAGGTAGCATCGTAATAACTACGTACGGTGTCAGAAGGGTGCTGGATTTATCGGGTGATCACGTCATAAGTTGTATAAATGTCTAATCACTGTGATGTACACCTGAAACTAAAATGATATCGTATGCCAACGTAATTGAAAAACTAAAAACTACAAAAAGAAAAAAAAATTACAAAAGAAACCAATTGTATGGAAATAGAGTCATCAACATTTTGTAAAAAAAACCCAGATTTTGATTGTTAAAAGCCAGGTACCCCAGGACATATACACTGACTTAATATATGCAGTTATTTAAATGCTGTCTTGGTCCAGTTTCGAAGTCCTGGCTAGAGACTATTATGGGCCACCAACACCTGCCTTAATTGCCCCAGGGCCAGGTACCAGACAATTAGGGACGGCCCCTATGCTCCAGAGCAGAGATTATTCAAATTAGCCAATCCGAAACCTGCTGACCCTGTCTCACCCATTCCTTCCCATGGAAATCATGATGAAGGCTCTTGCCCACAGTTCTCCCCCGCCCCACTTCGTGCTGGACCCCAGTGCTTCCTCGTGTGTGTGGCGCCGTGTGGTGTGTTTGAACTCCCTTTCTTGGGATCTGTGTGTATAACAAACTATCTTTTCAAGGGCGGTCGTTTCCTGGTCTGCTGGCCTTGCCAAACCTAAATAATAATTACATGTATTAACGATCTGTGCATAGGTGTGCTCTCCCGAACAGGTGCCAGACAGTAATGGAAGAAGGACTGGGCAAAGGGAGAAGTCAACCTGTGATACAATCGCAATGGAAGATTCGGCTGATCCTGTGAGCAGCTCTGAAGCTGAGATGGCCCTTCCGAGCTGTCCTCCTCGAGGCTAGGGGACGGGGCGCTGGTGCCATTGCAGAGACCACTCACAGGCTGCAGCCTGGCCCAGGGAGGGACTGTGATTTTGCCTGAGGCAGTTCTCTTAGGCTGAGGGCAATTCCTGGAGATGGCCTCAGCCCAGAGTCAGCTGCCAACACTCCCAGTACTCTGGGGATGGACCCACCGCCCTGCCTGGCCCTGAAGGGTCGGTCACCTGGGCGTACTTCACAGATCCGCTACCGCGATGCAGAAAGACATGTGCTTCTTATTAACGCTTTAAGTAAAAAGAGAAAATTATCTTAATTTCAGAGTAGTGATGGATAGCACTTTGAGACAGAAACAACAATCACATGAAGCTGCTAGGATCTGTTGCCTGCGTTCCTGATGGGGAAAAAAACCGAAATTTCTGTCAGAGAGGTAAGTGAAAATACAGACCTTCGAGTTCACACACCCAGTTAAGAAGGCCTTGGGATCCAGCACCTTGGTTTGTTCATTCTGGGGTCTCCAGAGTCCGCCACAGTTCTGGACACCTACTGATTATTCTTGAGTCATCACTAGAATTAAAACTGACGAGGTACAACTTAAAAAATCGAAATCTTACAACTAAGTCCTCCAAAGCAACCCCTCTGCGTTTAAAACATTTATAGTAGTGAGCCTTGCTCGCCTCTGTCCCAGGATAAACTCAGGCAGCGGCTCTGCCTGAGTGAGAAAGGCGCCTGGCCGGGAGGGGCGGAGCCTGAGAGCGGCGCTCGCGCTTATAGGCCGAGGCGGAAGGGGCGGGACCCGCTCCTTTGTGATTGACGGGCACTCTCCCTCGTCACCACGCGCTTCGCCTCCCGCGGGCCCGGAAGTCCTGCCTTCGGAAAGGAAGTAGCAGCACGTGAGAGCGCCAGCGGTGACCGGGCGACAGCGGTGACCGAACTAGAGGGCGGCAACGGGCGGCAACGGGCGGCGGCGGCGGCGGCGACAGCGGTAGTTAATTGCCGCTCCAGGCCAGAGTTGGCACTTACAGGCGGGGCTGGCCGCCCCGAGCAGCCCTGATCAGGAGTCAGGTACCGAGGGACGGGCTGGCTGAGGCTAGTGGGGTCCGGGGTCCTGGGGACGCGCGGGGGCCGTGAGATAAATACTGACTGCATCCTGCCCTCTGTTGCCCTTTCCTTTCTGCTCTTTCTCGAATCCCGTTTCTGCGCAGTACCCTTCGCAGCCCCTCGCCAAGCCCAGGTCTGGAGATCTAGTCTGGACTCTGGGCCTCCCTTCCCCCATCGGGTCACCACCTAGTACCCGCTGCACCCCACGGCATAATCCCCTCTCTATGACGTGGTCTCTCAGGGACCTCCTGGCCTCACCTCCCATCTCTGCACACCCTTAGAAACGTGCCCCGGAAGGGTGGTGTAGATTTCATACTGGTGTTTCCCAAAAGCTTTAATATATTAAAGCTGTCCCTCGAAGTGGATATCCTGGCCGGTAGATGTACCTAACTAAGAATGACAAGGAGGAAGCACAAGGGTTGGCCAGATTAAAAATACCCAGGGAGTAGTCAGAGCCCAGGCATCGGCATTAATCTGTCTCTGCTTTGGCACGTGTGAATTTAGAATTGTTTGGACTCAAAGCACTGCGGTTTCTACCATGGGCTTGTCTGCATCTACCCCTGCTGTTGCACTTCAGACCTCAAATGCATCAGATCATCAGACAACAACATCCCGGCCTTCAGGATGTCCAATGCATGAAGGGAAAATGAAAGGTAATCGACTCTTTGTCTGGAAAACAAAAACAAAAGGGAATTCTTAAAACGATCTTTGAGAAGAGGCAGTACAGCACGCTAGTGAGGCTCCTAGGCCTGGGAGTGGAGGCAGCCTGCCTTGGGTCCTTCCGTTGCTACTTATAAGTTATGTGACTGTACAAGTTACTTCTCAACCCATTGTGTGTAAGATGAGGGTGTGATAATACTATTTCACAGGGTTATTGTGACGATTCGTTGAGATGATGCATGAGGGTGCAGTGATGGTTCCACACATCAGCCCTCATCCCCAAAGTCTGCATGTATGTCTACTTCAGCCCTTCACAATGTGTGTGTGGGGGGCGGCTTGGGGGGTGATCCACCCCCATCTCCCAGGTGACATCTGGCAATGTCTGGAGACATTTTTGCCTGTCCTGAGAGGCATGTAGTGAGTAGAAGGCAGGAGTTCTGGTAAATGTCCTACAGTGCACAGGACAGCACCACCCACCCTCCCGCCCCCGCCCCCAGCCAACAAAAAAATCACCTGGCCCCACATGTCCAGAAAGCCGTAGCTGAAAAACTTTGGTCTAGACCCAGCTGTCTGTTAATCGAGACTTTACTCCTACATCCGTTGCACAAATCATCTCTGTAAAAATAAGTCGTCACCTGATGGACTTGCTGTCCATTCTTTAGGTGTGAAAGTGAGAATGGAAAAGCCCCTCCCTTTTAATTGGTCTACATCTGCTTTAATTTGTTTATAGGAAAGTGGGGCCTGAGTCAGCCTGAAACGTGACTTATTTCACGGTGTGATGGGAGGAAGCAACGTGGCACGCTTACTGAATGCTCACGCCTCATTCCCGGGCGGTCAGCAGGGATTTAGTTACCGCCCACTCTGTGTCAAGCACTGGTGCATTTCATTTGTTTTTGCACCAAAAGAACAGCAGTGTATAAAACAGACAGAATCCTTGGCCTAATGGAGTTTACGTGTCATCCACATGATCCTTTGTGGTGGGTTCTCTCTATCTCCTAGTTAAGGAAACTTAACGGATCGCATAGCTCCTAAGTGGGAAAGTCCGTGAAGACTCTGTGACCTTGGACAAGGACAGATCCAGTTCTCTTCCAGTGTGCTGCTGCTCTGAGCCCCTGGGGATCTTAGAGCCCTGTCTATGGTTTGGTTTCATTTACTGTGTATCCAGGGGAGCCGTCAGTCGGATTTATTTGCATTTTTAAAGAATGTGGATATTTGTAGGAGATCTAAGGGGCTGTTGGTTATATAATATGAAAAATGTAAACAGTATTTTTTTCTAGCACCCAGCTGGGATCAGTGACCCAGAAGGGATTAACACTTTGAGTCATAGAGAGGAGAGGTGTATAGCAAGTGTCCCTTCACCCTTCAAGTGGACAGCTCTACAGGGTCTAAGGAGTGAGGGTCTGGAAGAAGCAGAGGGAAGAAAGTGAAAGGAAACTTGCCTGTTTGGTGTGGGGCAGCCAGCCACCGGCATATTCCTGCTGTGACCGCGGCTGCGTCAGCCGAGGACGCAGCTCTCCGACCCCTGCCCTCTCTCCTAAGCCGCAGAGTTCCTCCTCAGGCTGCACCCTGTCTTCCTTCAGCCCCTTGGATCCTTGGGCATTGACTGCTCTCTCAGGCTCACACCTTCCCATTTAAGTGACATCTGGATCCCGCGTGGGTTGTGGGACGTTTTCTTTCATGGCTGCCTTCCCTTGCCTACCTCTCACTGCCCACTAACGGGGAATAGAACTTCAGCCAAGGCATAGTTTTCTGCGCCTTGTTTTAGTCCTGGAGCAAGGCACAGGCAGGGTAGTGTTGAGACTGGTCTCCAGTAAGCCTTTTTAAGGGTTCCTGTGCTCCTTTTCATCTTCCGTCCCCAGTACCTGAGAGGAGGCATCGGGAACGAAGGTGGCCTGGCCCCACTTACGTTCCTCTGCAGCAGGTCACAGCTGGGAGTCCAGGCGGGGACCTTCTAGCCCATCACTGAAACCACGGCAAGAACAGCACGTTCTCTTGCAAACGAGGTTTTTTTGGTTTATTTTTGCTAGGGACATGACACAAGAAGGGAATGGGTACCTGTTGCTGTTTCAAAGGGAAAGTAAATGTACAGAACCTTTTCCTGGTCTTTAGGATATTAGAGTGTTCGCCAGTTCATCTCTTGACAGCTGTCAGCATTAGAAATCCGGCTTCGCTTGTGGTCATCACTGGTCAGAAACTCAACTCTTTAGGGCCAGATCGAGGGAGCTGGATATCCCGCCTCTGTGCTGACACCATTGCTGACACACTTGATCTATTTCAGACTGCCCAGTGGGTACAAAGCCGTCTGAGCCAGCCTGTGAGAGCAATTCCGCGCCTGCCCACCAAGAACGCGCGTATGAGTACGTGGAGTGTCCCGTCACGGGCTCCGTGGCCAAGAATAAGGAGAATCTGGATCCTGCGAATCTGGTAATGCATGCTTGGCCCTTCCTCCCGAAACTTCCTGTGCAGAGATGCTTTTACGGATCCCAAGACAAGCTGTAGGCTGCTAGGGCTGATTTCTTCTATTCTTTTTAAATCAGATATTCCATCCACAGTGAAATCTAGAGTGTGTTACTAAGTAGTTTCAGAGAACGCCTGAGAAAACGGTGAGCACGAAGTACTAGAACAGGTTGACCGGTGACGTGCCACGCCAAAGGGATTTCCTTTTGGGGTAGTTATGGGGTGCAGGTGGGCAGTTCCCTTAGGAGTGCAGCTAGAGTTCTTATCACTGTTTCTGGTCTTGGGGAACCTTGTAGGCATGCTGCAAGATTGAGGGGCTCCTTCAGGTACCGCCGGCTGCCATCCTTCACGTGAATCACTGGGTGGCACAGTGTCACGTGGCAGCCAGCAGTGGAAGGCCATTGAGAAAGGAAGGACAGGAGAAGCAGGTCTCGTCCCTCTCTGTGATAGTCAGGTGACGTAGGGAATTGAGGCTTCATGTTTGGAATCACATTTTAATGGAGAGACAGACTTGGGCCTGTACTTTAGAGCGGGGGTCCCCAACACCCAGGCTGGTACCAGTCGGTCCGTGGCCTGTTAGGAACTGGGCCGCACAGCAAGAGGTGAGCGGCGGGCGAGTGAGCGAGCGAAGCTTCATCTAGATTTGCACCCGCTCTCCAGCGCTGGCATCACCGCCTCAGCTCCGCCTCAGATCACCAGGCGTTAGATAACCAGTCCCTGTGCCAAAATGGCTGGGTGCCACTGCTTTAGAAAGCCACAGGATAATGAAAAATATTTAGAATCTTGGCAAACCAGGTACCATTTGAAGAAACTGACAATATCTAGCCTAGAAAAGAAAGGCTGTGGAACACATACACACACACAACACACACACAACACTCACTCACTCACTCACTCACAACCAAACAGATTGGGTGGCTTATAAACAACAGACATTTATTTCTCACAGTACTTCTGGAGTCTGGGAAATCCAGGATCGAGGTGCCAGCAGATTTGGTGACTTGGGAGGGGCACGAACATTCAGCCTGTCGCACTCAGTAAATACCCTGTCAAGCTGTAAGGAGACTGCTGTGTTGAAAAAGAAGGTGGACAAGACCAGGGTTTCTCCCCTCGCCACTAGCGACACTTGGAGATGGATGATCCCCTGTGGTGGGTGCTGCCCTGCGCACTGTGGGACAATGAGCGGCATCCCTGGTCCCCACCCACAAGATGCCAGTAACACCCTCCCTTCTCAGTTGTGACAGCCAAAAGTGTCTGGAGACACTTCCAAAGCGCCGTTACCCATGGGTCTGCGGCATCTCAGATGCCCTAGTGCTGCAGAAGATGAGCCTTTTGGAATCCTGCAGACCTAGACTCTTGCGCCCTGGACTGTGACGTGTAGTGAGAAGATTCGTGACGGCCAACTTTTGCTCGTAGCTTTTGGGGGATGCTAAGCACCATACACTGTCTCCTATAATCCTCATGACAACTTTAGGCAGCCAGCAGTCTTAGTGACCCTGTTTTAGAGCCGAAGACCTTGAGAGAGAGAGGGTAAGCCATTTGTCCACATCACAGGCAGAGCCCAAAGCGAATCCCCATCTGCCTCCAACTTGTCCTTAAACACGCTGTGCTGATAGATGCTCGGTGTGGCGCCAACACGCCCAGCTCATCTGCTGCCATCTTCCTAACCAGGGGCCACGTGATGACTTAATAATTCATGCGCACCTGCTAGAAAATCCTTCAGACTTACCACAGAAGAAGTTATAGGCTAGTGGTTGTCAATCTGGGGTGACTGTTCCTTAGGGGGACATCGGTTGTCACAACTGGGGAAGAGCAGTACTATCGGTAGGGGCCAAGGATGTTGCTAAATATCCTGCAATGCTCAGAACAAACCCCCATAACCAAACGTCCAGCCACAAAGGTCAGTGGTGCCAAGAGTGAGAAACCCTGGTCCAGGCTAAGTGTTTACACAACAGTATCAATCCCCTTGTGTCTGGAAGAAAGCCTTCTTCCCCTCCCTCCAGTCCGCCAGTGTGGGGACATGAACACTCGTCCGTTTTCAGACCAAAGGCCAAACGCATAAGCAAGATCCTAAACGTGAAGAGATTTTAAAAGAAGGTGGCATCGTACATAGAGTCCATGAGACTTTTCCTCAGAAGAGTCAGCAATCGTTTTGAAAAGTCCATCATAGAAAGGCTTCTAGAAATGCCTGCAGATCATGGTATTAGTTTTTTACTTAAGGAGAAAGACTGGAAATTGCACCACAACGTGTATTTACCATTCATGACAACTCGAACAACAGGGAAAAACAACCTCTGTACTCTGCCCCTTCACGCCAGCCAAATCGTCTGAGAGGCCTGAGGTTTTGATGGCACTGGATTAACAGAGAACCTGTGTCACATGTCTGACGCTTTCCAGGAAGTACTTAATGATATTGCTTGTTCCTACTTTATATCGTATTTCCAGTATTTTTAAAATCCACATATTTTATTTAGATGCCACCAGCTAATCAGACACCAGCCCCGATCAACCGTTCGCACTATCTACTGTGAGAGAAGAGTCATCCATTCCGAGAGCAGATTCAGAAAAGAAGTGGGTTTATCCTTCTGAACAGATGTTCTGGAATGCGATGCTAAGGAAGGGGTAAGTCGGAATATTACTGAGAATATAAATTTACTCGTCAGATTCATGTAAGAATTAAACACGAAAGAGGTTTTTATGCCCCAGACTGACAAATGAATCTGTCATAATAATTTTCAGACTGATGAGAAAATAAGTGCAAGGCCGGCGTGTTAGGAATCTCCAGAGGAACAGAACAGGACGTGGGTGTTCATACACACGTGTCACCAATATTTGTCAAATCTGACGGATGCTCTTTCCTAGGTGGAAGTGGAAGGATGACGACATCAGTCAGAAGGACATGTATAATATCATTAGAATTCACAATCAGAATAACGAGCAGGCTTGGAAGGAGATTTTGAAGTGGGAAGCCCTTCATGCTGCGTAAGTATGTCTGGGATCTTAAAAACACCTTCCCGGCGACTTTCGTACTTTACGTCCACTTTCTAGAGCTTTACCAGTTATTCAGATGCGTTATTTTAATAAAACGTTGTAGATAGCTGGCCTGTTCCAGTGGTTGTCATGTGGCAGACCACGCCCACTCCGCCCTGTAAAATGACAGGCATCTCATTCCGCCCATGGATTGGCGGGACCGAGAACAGAAAGGTTGGTGGGGGATAGCTCGTCTCAGCCGCCAAGGCTGAGTGATCCGGTGGGCTTGGCAGCCGTGGGCTGATATCCTCTTAAGGCCCCGTTTATCTTTCTGGTGAGTGACACCAGTTATCAGCCACGACACCTGCCCACCGCCTCTGAGTGTGGCTGCTTCAGGTCCCCAGACCTGGAGTTCCAAAATGCTCCAGGTGGAAGCCGTATCTTTTTTGGCGACAACCTCGGAAGCCCCAGAGTGTCACTGTCCACCCAGACTCAAGGGGAGGGGTCAGAGATGCCCCCACTCCCCCATGAAGGAGTGTCATAGTCCCTTGAAAGCAGAGCACGTGGGATCAGAGACACTAAATTGTCCTCTGCCCTAAGGGAGACGGGAAAACAGTTTCGTTCAATCAGCAGTACTTACTGCATCCCCCTTGGGACGAAGCCTCAGGAGATGTCCCAGCGCATGGCCTCTGTGTCGGGGAGGAGCTGCAGGAGCACAGGGCTCCGAGGGCCTTGAGCAGTGCTGCTGGCCCCGAGGACATCCCCTCCGAGGGTCTGGGCACCAGCGGCGCGAGCGCAGTTACTTAAGGAGCCGTTCAGCCCGCGAGTTAACGTTAGTCCCAGGGGATTCAGCCAGCGTTCCTTCTTCATGAAGGCTGTTCGCCGGTTTCAAATCAAAGAAGAGTGTAGGATTTCCTTGGGTTCATCTGAAAAAAAAAAAAAAGAAAAGAAAAACCCCAGCTGTTCTGTGCGCGAGAGAAGCGTGAGGCCTAGTACTTCTTCACCTTTTATTTTTTCCTGAGAATATACCCGTGTCCACACCGCGAATGGAAAGGCCATTTCCTGACGCCTGCAAAAAGCAGCGGAGCTACAGGGAGGGCAGTGGAGGGAGGGGGGACACGCCTGACCCAGAATAAAAAAGCAGCGTGTTTAACAAATAGGGCTATTGCCTTGAAGTTCTTCAAAGCGACTTTTCTCTCTAAATGTTGACGTTATGTCAAATGCATAGAGAACAACGTATATTATTGAGAACCAGCAACATCGTGTTTTTCAAAGGAAAGAACTATTTTCATAGACTTCTCTTATTTTGGGGGGTTTCTAGGGAATGTCCTTGTGGCCCGTCTTTGATTCGGTTCGGAGGTAAAGCGAAGGAGTATTCACCACGGGCGAGGATCCGGTCGTGGATGGGGTGAGTGTCGCTGCAGAAAGGTGATCGCCGCTCTTCGCGGCAGTGGGACGGGGCAGCTTTCCCTGGGCACCCAAGCCAGTCTGGGAACTGTGGCGCCACCGTCCAAAACTCAGTATTCAGCGGCAGATTTCTTCCGCCCCCCGAAGCTGGCCCCATGGCAGCCAGGTCCACTGGCGTTTCGTGGGTTGCACTGCAATGCAGGAGCCCCGGGCCCGGAGCCTGCGCCTGGGTCGGGTCCTCCGGAAGGACCACCAGGAGGACCAGACGGGTGACAAGTGGCGTTCATTACTCACGAGGCAGGGAGGCTTCGGCAGCGGCAGGTCGGAGCTGAGGAGGAAGCCTGCTGACCCGAGCGAGCAGAGTTGGGATGGCCAGGGGACGGGTTACCTCGTGGGCGGCCGCCGCCTCCCCAGCCGGATGGGAGCGCCATGTGCTGCCGGGTTGCAGGAGCAGATAATATGTCCACGGGAGCAGCAGGAAGCGTCCTTGGGGACAGGCCCTGCTGAAAGCCCTTGGTGCAGCCGGCCTTGGCTGCTGGCTGGGCAGCCTGCAGTCCTCTGAGTACGTGGTGGGGCTGTGTTAACCCTCCGTGTGGCCTAAGTATCTGGCATCGAACCGAGTTGTCTTCTGGTCCCTCTTCTTCCCGCATAGTCAGAGTCCCCGCCCACCCCCCGGGTCTCCTTCACGGGGACCCGATGCCTTTGCAGACAGGTGAGCCGTCGTGTGCCCTGGCTCACCACACGTCTCCAGCACCTCCTTTCGTGGGCGCTGTGGACTGCGATGCCGAGTGTCGCCTGGGAGCGGGCCTCGCCACGCACTGCCCTTCTGGAGCCGGAGGCGTGGCGGGCGATCGAACACTCACCGGCACGTTTTCATTCCAGGTACGAGTTGCCTTTCGACAGGCACGATTGGATCATCAACCGCTGTGGGACGGAAGTCAGATACGTCATTGACTACTACGACGGCGGCGAAGTCAGCCGGGACTACCAGTTCACCATCCTGGACGTCCGACCCGCTTTGGACTCGCTTTCGGCGGTGTGGGACAGGATGAAGGTCGCCTGGTGGCGCTGGACCTCATAAGCACTGTTTGGTTAGAGATGCGCAAATACAACCTTTTTTTTTTTTTCCCGGAGCAATATATTAAACTATGTTCCCCAATTCGAACTTGCAGTCATGATGTACTGGGAGGGCGAGCGCGCGATGACACCCCCCCGCTTCACTTAGTGAAGGACAGGACAGCGCGCGCCTGCCCTTCGGAGTTTTGTTTCATCCTGCTGTTGCCAGCAGATCATGGCACATTTCCTTCCCACTTCCCTTCGGTGGGAAGCGGTCCCTTAGTTTTCACTTTACGTGTGGTGTTGCCTGTGCATTTAATCCAGAAAAGTCTGAGCGCCCTCTGAAAAAGAACTTAACATATGAGGAGAGCTGCTTTTTTTCTCACTGTTTGCTCTTGAATACGCAACACGTGGATCTGAAAGCATCTGCAATGCTCAGGAGCTTTTACCTGCTCAAATATTTTAACGGAAGCTATTCAGTTATGCTTTTTAAAAAGTCGCGAGCACGTCTAAAGCCCCTATGACATAGCAGTGACTCCTGAAAAAAACGTAAAGATTTACGCTAGAAATGTCCTCAGCAAAACTAAGATGCTTCTTGGCTCTCCAAATTCTCATGTGAAGTTTTCAGACTGGACCTTGTTAGAGAATAGTTTGAACGCCCCCATGGTTTGATGGCGCACGTGCATTAGAATATATCTTTTAAATATTTGCATTTCAGTCTTGTGATTCTGATATGTAACTCTGCTCCCAACAAACAGGTCTCATTGTCCCTGGCATTTGACAAGTTATCCTGCCTTTGCTTCCCATCCCTCTGCCTGAAGCCTTCCCTGCGGGTGGCCTCATCTAAATCTTGAAGGTCAGGCGCAAATCGCAGTGCTAGCTCGGGTCCCTTTCCAAAACACGGTTATATTTTGTTGAGTGTTAGAATTCACCAGGAGAGTATTTTTCCCAGATGTAGAATGTTCGCATCAACTCACTGTCTCAGTTCAGACTTTTTTAAGGGAGCTCTAAGTTTGCCATTTGAAATTCTTCGTACTAGTAATCCATAATAACATTGTTCTACTTAGAGCAGCATGTTACAAATGACTTGAGTTTTTTAAAGTTGATAATAATTCCTTTATTTTTTCCCAAATACTGTTAAATTCTTAGATGGAATCAGTAGTCTGGAGTGATTAATTTGGTGTGAATTTCTTTGTTGTGACGGCTTTGCATGGAATTTTTAAAATCCAACAACCTTGAACTCGTATATTTCAAAATATTTGCATATTTTCAAATAAAATAAAGTTGATGGTTAACGAGTTTTGAAAATCTCGAGTAATGTTTCTTCAGACGGAAGTAATCTTTACAGAAGTGATGCCACCGTCTCTCTGCTAGAGACAGTCATCTCATCTGCTAATCGCATATTTTTAAAGGACAGGCAGACCTCGGACCTACTGAGGGAGGGTTCAGTTCTAGACCGCCGCCATGAAGTGGGTCGCAACCTTTTGCCAGGGGAGGGTCTCGCCTTCATTTTGTCCAAACCTGTGAAGCGCAGTACAACGAGGTCTGCCTGTGCTAAAGAAAACTGTTACCCTTGGCATTCTTTTTTTGGTCTTGAGTGCTACTGAATTAGTACAGGATAAGGCATTATTATGAGAAACAGTGTCATAACCGGAAACTGAAAAGTTAGCCATAGACAGGCATCCCTTTTATAGGGCTTTGATCACTCTCTTTTTTTTAAATTTTTTTTAATTGAAGAAATTATTTAAATTTTTTATCTCCCCACCTCCCCCACCCCCGGTCTACCTCTCCCCTCCTCCCCTCCCCTGATTTTACCTTGTTGGTCTCGAGGAAAACCTCTGAAGTAAGCTGTCCAGCAAAGCTGATGACCAGATCAACAGTTTATACCCTGGAAAGACTACAGCCTACTGGATTTCAGATCTGCTTTGTGCCTAGATCACACGTGATCATATCCAAGGATCAATACTCTGATAGCTTTCATTTACAACTTGCAATTCATTTTGGGGCAATCTCTGGGGTTTTAAACAAAGTCTATGAAAGTGGCACTGTTCAGAATCAGAACACACTACTGTACATTAGGCTAAGAATCAGCAAACAAAGTGGAGGTTTGAACTGACGTGGCGTATTCCTGGTACTTCCCTAGCTAACATCCATTCACTGAACGTTCATGCACCGTGCATCACAATGCGGATGCAGACACGCAGCAGAAGGGCAGTCTGTGAATGGACGGGTGTGTAAGTGCTGGAAGTCCGATGGGCGGGGCAAGTGGTCGTGGGCGGGGCAAGTTCTCGTAAGTATTTTTGAGTTATAGTTCCCAATTTCTATACTGGGTCACCATACAGTTTCCTTACCAGAGTTATTCCTCCCTAGCGAAGCGAAGAGATGCACATTTCGGCCTCACCTCTGTGGTAGCTGTGGGACTTGCGGGTCATTTTTCACAGGCTTGAAGCCATGTGTGGCGATCAGGAATGTTTGTCCTCGAAAAAATATCGGTACCGCTCCCATATTGACTGCAGCATTGCCATAGCCGAGACATGGAAATAACGTGACAGATAGATAAAATGAATGAAATGCACAAAATGTCCGTACAATGGGGTGTTATTCAGCCATTAAAGAGAATGAAATCCTGCCATTTGCAACAACATGGTTGGACCTCGAGGGCATTATGCTAAGGAAATAAGTCAGACAGGGACAGGCATACCGTATGGCCTCACCTGTGGAATCTTTAAACATACCCTCTAAAACCGAGCTCATAGATACACAGAAGATTGGTAAAATTGCTGGTCTCTACAGGTGGGTGGTGGGAGGTCAGGGAGATTCATGAAGAGGGTCAAAAGGTACAGATTTCTAGTTATAAGACAAATATGTCATAGGAATGTTATGTACAGCATGGTAACTATAGGCAATAAGCCTGTATTGCATATTTGAAAATTGCTAAGAGCTCTTAAAACTTCTCATCACAAGAAAGAAAAAAACGATTTTTAACTGTAAGGTGATAGCTGTTAACTAGACTTATGATCATTTCACAATACATTCAAACAGCAAATCATTACATTTTACACCTGAAACTCATATAATGTAAATTACGCCTCAATTTACAAAAATAACAATAATAATAATAATGTGCATCTTGGAGGCAGACGGCTCGGTTGGAATTAGGACTCAGGCCTTCACTTGCTGTGTGATTTTAGTATCTCTGGGCCTCAGCTTTCTCGGCCATAGGAAGAATAATATAACTTACTATTTTAGTCTGTTTGGGCTGCTACTACAAAATACCATCGACTGGGCAGCTTATAAACAACAGAAATGTATTTCTCACAGTTCTGGAGGCTGAGAAGTCCAAGGTCAAGATATTGGGCCATTCGGTGTCTGGTGAGGAGGGCCCGCTTCCTGGTTCACAGGCGGCCATCTTCTCTTGTGTCCTGACGTGAGGGGGTGGGGCAGTGCTCTGGGGTCTCCTTTATAAGGGCACTAATCCCATTATGAAGGCTCCACCTCCCCAAAGCGTGGCCTCCTAATACCATTGCATTGGGGGTTAAAGTTCAACATATGAATTTGTGGGAAACAAACATTCAGACCACAGCACTGATGTATCAGAGTTGTTTTGAGGGTGCTACCACAAGATGACACCTGAAAGCACTCAGAAAAGAACACGGGGGGTGGGAAATGCTCAATGACTTTCAGCCATCACCTCATCACCATCAACAAGGAAAGGGAGATTCAAGGGCAATAAAAGAAGTGCTGAGACATGCTACAGTCTCCCACGCTCTGGCCTGCTTCTCCCAAGAAGACTCTGTCTAGAGGGGACCAGCAGGGCCCCTACAGATTACAGTTCCTCAGCAAGATTAGCAGGTAGGTGGGTGCTTGCTGCTGTAAGCAAGCCCACGTTATTTAAAGTCACTGAAGGAGAAAGACAGGTAGTAGTCTTCGACTTTAAAAAAATATAAACATGGCATGGTGACGCTTGATTTACTTAATATGCAAGTCCCACTTGACAAAAACAAGATTATAATTAGGCTCTTGTGCTTCCTAATCTAAAATGTAGCTCATTATGTCCTCGGGATCAGAAAGGCACCCCGCCACGAAAACTTACTATGTGTCCACGTTCAAAATGGATATTACAAGGCTGTATTTATTGCAAATAAAAGGGCACCAAAAGTCATCTCAAAAGTGATATATTCCTCCTTACTTACAGTAAAATTTTCCAAATTACAGCATTTCTTAGGGGCACAGTGTATTGAAGCAACGTGTATCAGTTATCTATAACAGAAATCATGTATTTGTTGTGGCAGAGCAGGTGAAGCCACTGCCCCTTAAATAAAATTTCACACCGTGTGTGTAAGTGGTAAAGCGCCTACTCTATGCTGTATACTCTACTCTCTCGTTTTGAAGACAAAGCTGACAGCTCTTTCTGCCAAGTATTTAACCTGGGGTCACACGTCACATAGCAAGTATGTGGTTTTTGTTTTGTGGAATCGTATCAGGTGCTGGAGCAGACATTAAAGTTTCTAAGACAAGTTTATTCTTGGGGATCCTATATCTGCGTGGGAGATGAGGCGTGAGATGTGTTATCTTGCGTTTATAATTAGCTTTACTTCATGCTTTATCATACACAATGTCACATGTGAAAGGGGACACAGGAATTATAAATATTGAGTGGTGTAAACATAAGAATTGCGAGAAGACTTCATAATAACAGTTGAATGGAATCCTGAAGGACAATAAAGGTTATTATTTTGGAGCTCCGCGCAGAATCATCGTTTAGACACTGCCATTCCTTCTACACTTGAGAGAAGCTAATGCGGCTGGTTCCACGGCTGGGTATAGAATATTGTCAGGATGCTTTTGGCTGCAAGTAATGGAATCCCCGCTGGGACTCATGACCACAGGTGTAAGGTTGGGCACGTGCCTTGTCAGTTTCACTTCTCCGGAAGCTGTTTCCTTCCATGCTCAATTTCAACTGCACCCTAATAGGGCTGATCCCTTTCATCACCAGCAGATGGCGCCTAGTTGGTGTCTGCACTTTTTGATCATCGCTTATGACCAGGTGGGCGTGAGGGGGAAGTTCCCAGAACCATGGAAAATAAGGTTTTTCTTCAACCTGATTAGACCACTTTAGCACTAGGCTTGTGTCCTGCACCCCTGCCCCTTTCACATTCCCAGGAGAGTGGCTTGTGCTTAGATGAACCCAGATAAATCATTCAAAGAAAACTGCAGTGCCCACTAAAGAATTAGTTCACTGTTAACTTAAAAATCCCATTCTTAGTCATCATTTCATCAAGGTATTTTGCCTTCTTGGGCCCCCTTCTTAGGCTGAGTATTCGGATCTGGAGGTAGTGGCTAGCACGATGGCAGGGCACAGGGTGGGGGTCTTTATTTCTGTGCTCATTCTTTGCATTAGCTTGGGGGTTTTGGTCTATAAGCCTCACTTTTCTCTAATAAATTATCTTCAAGGTTCTTTTCAGACCAGGATTCTAAGTTTTATGTGGCCCGTTTCTCTTAGGTTAGGGTAGACTGTGTCATGCCCCGTTCTAGCCTGTGAATGTTTAAGCTAAGGGAAAATGGTGTGGTTTGAAGTCTGCTTCAAACTAGTTTTTACATAAAGAATTAAGCAAAGTGATTGGACTTGAAGACAGCTCGCCATGTTCCTTTCCAGCAGGAGGAAGCACGTTTCTAATTCCTTCTCTAATTCATTTTACTCTTGTGGATACCCACTCGAAATCCCAGAGTTGGCACGAAGAATATTTTAAGATGAAGACATCTGAGATTCAGCAGATGCAGAAGAAAAGCCTTCTCGGAGCTTCCCCGATCTGACTAAAAGCAGCGACTTCTGGGAGGCGAAGCTGCCACAAGTTCCCTCTCTGGGGAGATTTTACGGTCCTAAAGGAGATGAGAAACCCACTCACACCTGTAGAGACCAACATTTTCACAAACTTTCTTATCTTCTGTTTGTCCTCCTAAAAACCTATTTGTCTTTCTTAAATAAACCTGTTTGGTTTTCTCCAGAAGCTGTTTCTCTCTACTCCCTTTGCCCTACTGAGTTGAATAGATAAAACTTTAACCATTTAAAGAGCCAGCTAGTCCTTTGTTCTTCCATTATGCATAAGAAAAAAACCCTTTCCTCCCTTAATGGTCTTTGCCAGTTTAATTTGCATGCCCCAGGCAAGAAAGTTAAGAGGGTGGAGGATAGCTTGTTTTCCTCCTTCACACCCTGGAAACCAGTCTGGGCATCTCCTTTATATGGAAACAAGAAATAGCTTTGCACACCCCACCCATGGCCAACAGAAGGTTCTGTTTTCTTTTTCATTCATTTACCCAACATTACATTTTAATCTTGGAACTAGGCAAGAGAACCAGACACGCTAAAAAATAACGCTGGAGAAATAGTGACTTGCAAGAAAGAAAACTAAAAACATGGCAGAAACAGAAACACAGAAAGAAAGAAGAGTATCGGAGGAAATAAGTGGATGGATGGAGGGGCAGGTAGGTGAGTGGGTGGATAGATGGAGGGATTCACGTATTGATTCATTTACTCAATGACTTATAGATTGCCTAGCATGTACCAGCCACTGGGATGCTTGCTGCATCCGTGTGCGGCACTTGGCAGCATCTGCTGCCATTCCCACAGTGCAGGTCGTGGGAGGGACCATTTTTATAGCTCAGGGACCCTCAAAGGCAGACCTAGACTTTTTTCTGTCTTTGTAACCCCAGAGCCCAGCCCTTGAGACCCTGGTAAATATTGGTTGGGTAGATGATTGGATGAATCCATCAACCCATCCATTGACCTAATGAAGTCAGCCGTGGCTCTGGTACCTATTTGAAATGAGAAAATCTAAAGACAATGCTAGACTGTAATTATGTGCAATTAATTATTATTAACTGCACTATGTAACTTTTATTAATTATTAATTATTTATTAATAGTGATATGTAAATGATATAATTATTAATTAATTATAATTCAACCGAGAAAGTTCGATACTAAAATCACGCTTTGGTTTCCAGAGCTCCCCAGAAATCAAACTTACTTTTGGCTTTCATTAATTTTTATCTTTCATTTCTCTTTCTTCAAAAGGAAGTAGGCAGGGGGCGGGGGGAGGGCTGGAGGTTCCCCAAGCGCTGCTGTGAAGAAGCCATCATCCCGCATGCAGGCCCTCTCCCTGGGAAGGTCTAGTAGGTCCCTTTCCTTCACAAGAGAGACCCAGGGTTCCAAGAAGCACAGGGCTCCGCTACAAATTACCTGGATGGCAGGCTGGCACAGTTGGATGATGGCCTGCTGCCATATCTTAGCTCTGCCACTCCCTAGCTGTGAGACCTTGGGCTACTCTTCTGATGTTGTTCTGAGTCCTTTTGCCCTCTGGAAAACGTGGATAGTCATAGGGCTTCCATTACTAAACCCAGGATGTCCCGGGCAAAGTGGGACAAGTTGGTCACTCTAGGATGAACAGATGTTGACTGAATTAAATTTAGCGAATCTTATGACCGTCCCGCCACCCTATGGGGCCCTCAGTTGCTGCTGGTGCTGCGTGCACCTTAGTGAATTGTGGCCCACGCCAGGCCAGGGGTCCACACCCAGAGACCACTGTCTGCAGTCCAACATCTCCATGTCGCCATCAGTTGCCTCGACCATGCCCAAGAATTCCAAACTTTAATGGAATTTTCCTTTGGTTTGCATTTTTTTTGTCCTCTGGAAGAACATTTGCTGCCGATTTAGCCCTGTTTTAAAATTCTGTCCAGTTGAGATGTCGTCCCGTTCTCATCTCTGGGCAACTCTTCTTCAGTCATTTCCTTTCTTCTCAGCTTGCTTCTCAGACGACATACACCACAGGCCTGGATTTGGTTCTGACATCTCCTTATATTTAATCCCAATGCCGTTTCTCTGCCAAGCAGATGTGTATTAAAATGTGCATAAGAAAAGAAGCTGGGCTTATTTAGAAATTCCCTCAATTTGCAGAAACTCCATCGGTATGAGTTGTTTTTTTTATTTTTTCTATAAAAACCACAACAAACATATGTTAATAGCTACTTAGGTGGATCAAGACAAATTCATACTTGGCTATTTCTGCATTCATTGTTCTGGACCCATTGCCAGAGACACAAAAACAATGATTGATGATTTGGAGATACAGTAACATCTGTAGCCCACGGCGGCTCGTTTCTTGCTTGTAGGGTCTCTCCGCTCACAGGAACGAGTGACTCGAATGGCCTGTTCATGGTTTGTCCAACTTGAAAGAGTCTTGAGTTTTATTTTTTTCTTGTCAGGTATTATATCATTTACAAGGTGATAGAAATGACTTCAAATTCCACTCAGGTCCTTGGGGGCTCGTATGTGTGTTTTAAAAATAGCTTCTTTTTAGTGTGATAAAGGCATCTAAGAAATTAGCTTTCACTCACTCGGTTAAAGATATGGCCGCTGGGCTTAAACCATACAGTGAGGAAGGCAGAGTAAGTACTGTTCATCCCTCTCCATATCTCTCTCTCTCTCTCTCTCTCTCTCTCTCTCACACACACACACACACACACACACACACACATTTTAATTATTTGAAAAATATTCTGAGCCATGTTTTCTGAACTGGCTGTTCTAGATCTGACTATTCTAACAGATGGACATACTTTTTGTTACCTTTTGTGACACAGACATCGACCTCACAGCCATCTGGTCTGGAAGTTTGAAAAAGATATCAGACTTTTAATACAAGAACATGGAAGGAAAGGGGTCCCGTATATCAAGCAGTCTAGTCCAGAATAGAAGGAAACACCTGGCCAGATTATGATCCAATTCAAAGCCAAGAAAACACAGGGTCAGCAGGAGTAGGATGAGAGCAGGTGGCACAGAAAAGTGACCTGCGATTCACAATCAAGCAATGTTTGCTCTGTGTCTTGTTTATGACTTTTAGCAGCCGATGGGCAGCCAGGAAGAACCAGAGGCCCATGGGGCGAATTCTTCCTGAGTTCCGCCAGTGGGGGAGGTGCAGGACCCAATGGTAGAGCCTGAGGATGTCCCAAACAGTCCCTCAATTAGAAAATTCGAACCCACTTCTAGACGTCATTATTTGGGCCTGAAGGAAATTAAGCATCTAAGGCCTATAGGGACAGATGTAACTTACAGGGATTGTGTTGGGCAATACCCGTACAGCAGATAGGAAATGTGAGTGCCCATGCTGTAGCAACCACTTCCTCACTGACGACTGAGTTTCAATTGAGTGACAATTAACCTTCACTTGCAACAGATAATTATAAATTTCTGAATGCATCTGTGTCACTGGGTTGATGTCCCCAAGCCATCTGGTATTTTTTACTACTGTATATGTATGGTATTGCCATTATCTATTACATTTGGATTTGTGGCTAGTGGGCTGTATGTCTGGAATGGGGTGTGAGGTCATTCATTGGATTTAACGCCAGGGAACAAAGCCTTTGCTTAACTTTTTATTCATAATGGCACAAGATAGAATTTTAAGAAACACCACCGAAAATGTCATTGCCAACATGAAAATTAAGAGTAGCATGTTTTATAAAAAAATTATTTTTCTATAATATACATTCCCTTATGAAGTGAAAAAAATCTCATAAAATACTGAAGCGAATCGCCACCTGCTGGTCAAAAATGGTTTTGCAATTGAAAAATTTCTAACTTACTACTGAAGTTAGGTAGGAGCGTTTTACAATACACACAAAATTACCGAAGGAAACATTTCCTCAGCCTTTGGCACAATGTAAATACAAGCTGTAGGTTTTTTTTTTTTTCCAAATGTGATTTACTTTACAGAGCATTGCATATAATTTGGTTAATACTGATTATGGGACAAAAGGAAAAACCATGGTCTCTAATTTGAACACTATTTAGATTCTTAATCACTTTATAGTTGGATTCCAGTTTGAGGTTTTGAAAAATACAGAACAATTACACATTATAAATATATATTATATATGGTCTATATAAAATTGAATTTGACGTAAAATGGGAAAGACAACTTCTTAATCATTCTTTTTTTTTTTTTTTTTTGCTCAGGCATGACCTTTCTCATTTGATTAATCGAATCCTTTCTAAACAGATTCTAAAAATATATTCCATAACATATCAAATTTAATATCTTCCTTAAAACATATTCAGTATGAAAAAGCATTCAGTGACTATATTCTTTGTATCTCATTACTATATAAAAATACGGCTTCTCATAGTCTGTTTTATTTTGTTTTGTTAGTGTTTTTTCTTAGGCATTGAAGAAGGGCTGTCCCCCTTAAAAAAAAAAAAAACTATGGCAAAAGCACAGAAACCTGCTTGTGCATATTCTAGAATCTTCTATAGAATCTCATTGCTTAGTATAAGTGAAGTGATTAAAAAAATCATCTCTTTTGTTTTCTGTGAATATATCATATATGATTATCATACATAATCTGTTACAGAATATACAATAATCAAAACCGAAGACACATAAATACAATTAAGCTATACCAAAGCAAGAGTTTTATCTTATATAGAGCCACTGTGAGTAGTTTTTAGATTGGATATTGCAATCCGTTTATATATATATTTATATATTTTGTGTGTGTTTCCCTAAGGCTGGCTATGCATAGAATCGCATTAAAATGTCAAGGGTACTAGTGCTGTATTATCTTTAAGTGAACTGGGTTTCTCTCGTGTTATTTTTTTAAAGTGTAAAAGAAGAAAAGTAAGTCACTGTCCAATTGTCCAAAAGTAAGTAACTGTCCAATTGTCCCACTTTCTTTTTCCCTACTGAGTGAAAGAAGGCTGTTTGGGACTTGGGGGCCCAAGCTGGGCGTGGGCTCATACCAGTGTTTCCGGGAGGGCATCGGGGTTGTCGGTGGACAAGAGCTCCCAGATCTGCCACCGCTCTCTCTGCCAGTCAAGCCAGCTGGCTTCACCCAGGGCCTTACTGTTCTGATCGCCGGCGGGACTCGAGCAGGCGCTGCTCAGTGCCTGCTGGGCGGCCTGATGCTCGCGCTCGGCTGCCTGGTTTCCCTCTTCCAAAGCTGATCCTGAGCCTTCTTCTGGCCTCTGACGCCTCCACAACGGTGGCTCTGCGGGCTGGTGGGCCGATGCTAAAGCTTGCTTCCCTGGACCGGGGTAAGGAGGAGGTGGCCTCGGGTCGTGCCTCGCGCTCTCCCGAGATCTCTGGTGCAGTGACTTGGCGCGGCTCTGCAGCCAGGTTGCATCCAGCATGCTCTCGGCGAGGTCTTCGGCATTGTTCAGAGTCAAATACTGCTCCGACTTTGGTGCGACCAGCTCCGATCTCCTGCCGCCGCCCTGGGCGGCGGACGTGCTGCAGACGCGGGACACGGGAGGGTGAGCCCTGCACTCCGCGATCGTGGCCGAGGTCTGAGTCCTCCGAATGACCTGTGTGCCACTGTCCAGTTCTGTGGGGCTCCCCTGCCACCGAGGCCAATCTGGGGACAGGTTCCCTTGAGAGAGGGAGCATGGCCCTGGTCGCAGTGGAGAGCTGCTTTCAAAAATGTCTCCATAGGAACCTGAAAGCCAGAGAGAAGGGCAAGAAATGGAATCAGTTTGGAGAAGCCCTGCTGGGACGTCCTGCTACTTCCTTCCCACGACCAGCTCTGAAAACTGAAAAAGCACAGGGCGCTCCTGGCTGCAGCCGTCTAAAGTAAAAGACCCCCTCCCCAGGAACAGAAACGGCAGATCCTTTCCGATCCATCACTCATTGGCACGATTCGCGTCGCAGCTCCAAACACAGACACCGAAACGCTGACAGGTTAGCCGTGAAACCTACGAGGTGAAGGAAGTGTTCTCATCCCGTCCGGTGCAATTTGCAATGCAGAGGACAAAGTGTACAGTTTTCTGGTTTCTACCTCATCAAAACAAAAAAAAGCCGTGAGGATCACGGATGGACTCTACTATGCCCCATTTGGTGCCAGGAGATCACGAAGACAGTAGCGCTGCGTATGTTCTACAGGCGCCACTGTGGGAGAGACTGGCCAGCTGTTCGCCACGTCCCTCCTTTTCCTTCCGGAATGGCATCTCCCGGCCTCCCTTGCAGTTAAGAGAGCCACAGAAGGGAGGTCTGAGCAACGGAATGTGGGAAGATGTGATGTGAGCCATTTCTAGCCCTGGTCTCATCTAGTACAAACAAACAAACGAACGCATGAACAAACTCACTCCTACTCTTTCTTGCTCACTCCCTTCCCTCAACTACTAGCCTAGGATGGAGAAACCGTGGAAGACTCTGAGGTCTCTGAGAACGGGGGAGCCATCGGCTGGAAGGAACCCGAGCCCCTAAGGGACCATGTAGAACGGAGCACTCCCACTCGTTGCCACCGTGCACAATCCACACTGCATAGTGACGTGAGTGGGAAATCTCCCCGTGATAGTTTAAGGAACCGTTTTTTTTACAGCAGTCAGTCTTCCCTAACCGATACAACTTCCTTCAAGAAACTGAAGGGAGAGTGAAATTTCACAGTGCATTTCACAAGGAAACGAGGAGTTCTATGTCCCCAAGGGATCTGCCCTGTCCTGTCGTGTCTTAAAAGGTAGGCAGGGAAAGAGAACTAGATCATTTTGCGGGGAGAGGGGGGCATGAGCATTCACACTGGGATAGCTCAGAGCTGAAACAGCAGAAGGAAAATGAAGCAGAGTATCTGGGAATAGCTTCTCCTTGGGGGAAAATGCAGTGAAGCACTTCATAGGACACAACGAGGCGCAGCTCGCCAGTGGGGCAGTGTATTACGGTTGGCTGCGTTAGAGGCCGTTAAATTAAAAGCGCACTGCGCTTTCCAAACGTAATATGGGAGGTATTATAAAACAATGAGAACCCAGCTATACATATTTGGAACAATAAAACCAAACAATTTATGTCCTTCACGCTATACGCTATGTATTCATATACGTTTCAGATGGATTAAAGGATTAAGGTTAAAAGAAGGAGTTACTATAAATGAAAGAATGTATAGATGACTAGCCAATGCTTAGTAAAGATTCATTTAGGGAAAGAATTCACAAAAGAGTGATAGACTTCGTTATGTAAAACATAAAAACATCCCAGATATCCAAAGCAGGGGGAAAATGCAAAGGAATAAATATCAGTGACAAACGATGTGGACAAAGGGTGAAAAGCTTTACTATAGGAAGAGTCCATAAAACCAGTTTTAAGAGCAGGAGCATACATACATAGCCAATCGCACAAATAACAATTCAATGGGGGGTGGGCGGGGGGGGGAGGATTTCAGCTAATGAATAGAAAAACTGAAAAATACTGGTGAAAAAGAAATGCAAATGAAAACATAAATACGATTTTGTTTTTGGAATCAGCAAAGACACAAACAACGATTTGCAAGGCCCACGAGATCAAAGAGACACAGACAGTACAGTGAAGTGCCTCCGCCATCGATGGCTTTCAGAGCATGAGCTCGTGTCCCCTACATAGAACGTCAAGTGCCGGTACCTCTGAATTCTTGGAAAGCTTCCTAATTTGTGACCCACTTTCCTATTCTGGATTTATAACTTGCTTTCCAAAACGTTGTTAATCGAATAATAATTTAAAAGACAAAAAAGGCATATGAAAGGGATTCCTGCCCCTATAACTTATTACAATAACAACAACAACAACAACAACAACAACCACAAAAAATGGGAACTACGCAGTCGTCCAAGCGTTGGCCGTAAAGTATGAGCATGTACTCTGGAGCACTGCGTGGACATAACCAGCAATAATGGAAAATAACTGGGAAATGAGAGTTAAATCACGTAAAGCTTCACAGACATAATGATGGTAGCTATGTTTAAAAACTCTCGCAAAGGAAATGAAATGAAATATAGTCAAAGATTGAAGTATTTTGGTGGAAAGGCTAAGTATAGCTTTATGCTTTTTCCTCTTATTTGCAGCATTTTCCAAACAATTTTTGACGAGTATGTAACACGATGATAATAAGGTAAAAATTCAAGAAAATTAATTTGAAAAGTCGATGTAATAAGTAGTCTTTTAAAAATATTATTTCACCTGTCATTCCTGGGTCTTTGGATCCACTCTTTAATGTTGAATGCCAAGTTCCCCAGATATTGAAAGGTTCCTCTGACGACGTATCTAGGGAAAAGTGTATTAAAAAGGTATGTAACTCACAATGAAGACCGAAGAGCAAAATCAATACACAAACATTTTTATAACATCTCTTCTGTGCAAAGTACTGGACTCGAGATTGTGTTAGATACGAGACAGAAGACAAGGCAGATCTGCCTTTCCAGAGCCTTATTCCATTTGGGGTTTACAAAAAGGGTCTTTCTATATCCTGGTTGTGGTAGGCAGAATAAGGGCTCCCCGAAGATGTCTGTGTCACGATCCCCAGACCCCGTAAAGATGTTATATTCAAAAAGGACTTTGCAGATGTGATTCAGTTATTGGATCTTAACATGAGGAGATGATCTTGAATTATCTGGGCGGGCCCACTGTCACCAGAAGAATCTTTATAAAAAGGAGGCAGGAGAGACGATGTGACCCTGCTGGCTTTAAAAATGAGCGACAAAAAGCTGGAAGCCTCTAGAAGCTAGAAAAGGCAAAGAAACAGACTGTTCTCTAGAATTGCCAGAAGAAATACAGCCCTGTGGACGGCTTTAGACTTCTGACATCCGAAATGTGAGATAGTACATTTACGTGTAGTTTTAAATAATGAAATTTGTGGTCAGTTATTATAGCAGCAATAGGGAAGCGATATAATGGTGATGGGTGGTCTGCTCCAACCTCATTAACATAGACACAGAGGAACAGCAGTTAGAGCTCCCTTACCAGCACTTCCCTGGGAATATTTTGCTGCTGGCACCAAGAGCTTCATTCCTGCATGTGTTCATTCACACTTCCCCTTAGTCTGCCCCTAAGTCGCCACATGAGGTGACCTCGCCATCTCATTGAATCCTCACTACAATCCTCTGATGTGATCATAATGGCTCTTTCTAGAAGCAAATGTCTCTACCGCATGCTTCCCTGTGTTCCTCAGTTCACACGCTTTCTCTCATTTAATCCCCAAGAGATGCCCTGGCCCGTGGTCCCGGTGGCAGGAGCAGGCAAATAGGGCATGCCGGACTCCGTAGCAAGTATTACTGAGTGCTCACTGCATCCCAAGTTCTCTCTTAAGGACTTTACGTGGATTAACTAATTAAGCCCTACGAATTAATAGTGCTATCTGTCTTAGTTTCCATAGGAGGAAACGGGACTCCCCAAAGCTGTCACTTACTGGAAGGCTCTGCAGGTGAAAAGTGGCGGAGCGGATAATCAACTCAGAAATCGAGCGCTCTTGTCGTTGGATACTAACCCTATTTGCCTCTAGTTCCCTCAGCGTGAAGTCGTTTCCAGGGGGACAGTTATGGGTCAGACAGGGCTGTTCACCCTTTGCACCCGTGATGGTGGGCGGGATCATTCTTTGTGGTGGGCGGGGGACATTAGGTAACAAGGTGGGATGCTGAGCATCTAGATGTCAGTAGCGACACCCTCCCCAGCAGTGACAACCGAAAATGCCTCTAGACATTGTCACATGTTCCCCAGGGGACAAAATTAAGAACCACAATGCTAGAGTTTGCCAAGATATTGAGCAGACAGAAGAGCTAATGGGTGCCTCAGTCTACCTGCTAATCAGTTAGAGCTAATGCATGTCTTAGCCTACCTGCTGAGAAGCAAAGAATCAAGCTGTCCCCGTGTGAATTTGTCTAACAACATCTCTTACATCTCTTTGAATCTGTGTTTAGAAACCTGAATATGCCCTGCCTCTCATAATAGGAAAATTCTGTTCTAAATGCTATTTTTGTTGTTGCGGCAGAGAATATTACATACGGAAGACTAGTCGCTAAGTTAAAAGAGCCA
Source organism: Eonycteris spelaea (assembly GCA_003508835.1). Lineage (NCBI taxonomy): Eukaryota > Metazoa > Chordata > Mammalia > Chiroptera > Pteropodidae > Eonycteris > Eonycteris spelaea. Next base: position 37,284 of record PUFA01000276.1, read on the forward strand.
TAATTAGAGGTCATTTATATATGTCAGAGAGGGAATAGTTAACAATCTGATACATCAACTTAATGTCAATGTATCGTGGCCACAAAGAAATATTAGCAAAATGAAAACTGGTAATGATATGATTTTAAATAAAATAAGCTTAGTTCAAAAGTAGCTATACCATGAAAACAACTCTGTAAAGTTATGCAGGCACATGAATAAGGGCTAAGAAAAATAAAACTTCATATTTTAAAAATAAATCGAATGCTTGATGAGAACATGGATTACTGCTTTCATTGTAAATTTAAAAAATTATTTTTTGACATGAATATTTGTAAAATAAAAATCAAGATGCTCTGGTTTAAAGCACACACAGACACACACACACACACAGCACTTTCAAAATGGCTCTCCAGATTAAATCATAAATTTAAAATAAAATAGCAAGAATTTGTACTGTGTCTTCCAATTATTATTTGACTACTGGTCCTGAGGAATTACTCTGTGTACGAAAGAACACAAGCAAACATTCTGTGTTCAGATACGTGTGGGAAAAGCTGCCAGCCACACCCTCCCTCCCGGTAGGGAAATTCAATAGTGACCATTAGCACTTTAAAGAGTTTGAGAAATTGTACATAGAGAAATCATTAACTTGGTTAACCTAACATTTCCCAAATGTATTTGACCATGAAACCCTTATTTTGCATGAAAATCTTAATCTCCCTGGAGACCTTTCCAGAACATGTTGTCTTGTTATATAGTAGGTTCAACTTGTTCTCTATAAAACTAACAGCGGTAATTGGATAACATCTTAGACTAGCAAATATGCACCCAAAGTCTCCCGGCAGGACACACAGAGTTCCTAGATGCTGGAGGGAGAAGAGCCAGCTGGGAACATCAGTGGCTCTCTGGGCATGAGACTGCCTCCCAGACATCTGGGTCTGCAGGGTCCCTCCAAGACGGTGGCTGGGGTCACCAGGGTCATCTTAGTGTAGGTTTTCAGTGGGGACTCACTTAATGGTCATTGAATTACAGAAACACAGACCTCGGAAGGGATGAAGAGAAGGCCCAAGGTGCCCACCCCACGCCACATGTAATCAGAGTTCCCAGGTTTGGCCAGTGCCAGCCAGGTGCCAGCTACCTTTTCCAAGTCGTGGTCCAGGAGAACTCTCTCTTGACTTCAACGATGGCAAGTGGCCCACCAGCATATACTGCTCTGGCCCTTTAGACAGCTTCTCCGAGCCCCCCGGGCCGCGTCCTCTTGCATAGCCAGCAGGGAGCGCTCAGAGAGCACTGGGGAGTTGTTGTCATAAGGGGACAGGTCTCCGCTGGAGGCCTTGTTGGAGTCAGTGGACGAGTGTCTTCCTCCCACGGAAAAGGAAACCTCCGAACGCAGCATGTCAGGGCTTCTGGCACAAGGAGACAAGGAACAGGTGCGTGAGTGTGCGAACAGGCAGTGACCGGATTCAAACGATGTGATCGTTACGCAGACGACGGGAGGAGAATGCATGGACACGGGAGGCTGAAACAAAACGACCTTTTGAGCAATGTTCCAAGACGTCTACAACACCACGGTGAAAGCGTTTCCATGAAACAGCCAGCAGATGGCAGTAAAAACTCAACAGATGTTACTGGAAATGTCAAGGCGAAGGGAGGGGGGAGGATGAATCAGATGGATTCCTGTGTCCTTCAATCTGCCTGTTGGATTAACCCCTGTTTTCATCCCAAAGTTAAAGTCTGAACTCCTGTGGAACGTTTCTCAAAAGCTATGAAAAGTGTGAGAAAAGACTGACCATATCAGAAAGAAACAACAGAAACTTGTCAAAAAGAGGATTCTCTTTGGGATGAGAAGAACAAAATGTACTCATTGGAGAATTTCGGAAGGGGCTGACATCCTGTCGGAAACATCATGTGAAGAAAGCTAACCAAACACAAAGAAATGTCTGGAAAGAGAACTGAGTCTGTGGCAGACGACGGGGAGGGACACACATGTGCAGAAAGAAAAAAGGCCATCCCCGGGTATTGATTAGAAAGAAATAAAACAGAACAAAAGACCAAAATGGCATTATTTTGGTCAACCAACCATATTTATGACAATATGTGTGGGAGCGTGTGCTCACGGACACAGGCAAATCAGAGAAGATTATGCATATTTGATCAAAATACTAACTAAACATTAAATTTAGAACTAGGCTGAACTGGGCAGAATAAATTCACAGTATTTAAGACATTTAATTTAACAAGAAATAACTTTGGATTCACATCTGGTATCTTTAAAATATAGCATTTCACCTACTAAAGGTACATGTAGCAATCGATGATCTTGAATTTAAGAGCTCCATTTAACTAAATATTTATATTTTCTAATGACTCTTTCATCAAGATAGTAGCAACCAATGGAGTAAATCGATTGTGGTGAATATTTTGTCATTATTTTGGTATCATAGTGATTCCTTCTGGCCACGGATACCATTCAGTGAAATAAGATTCTAATCACTATAGAATCCCTGAACGTTGAGGTTAAAATGGTCTGGATTTTAGTTTTGTTCATGGTACCAATGGAAATATGCATTTCATTTAGGGCTAAAACTCCTAGGGCTATTTGGAGAAGTCTACCTCAGATCATACACAGTCCAGTATGTGAGTGCATGTTTAGTGCAGGTAAATAAATGTACACATTTGCAGCTGTAAAAATATATAAAAATAAAGTCTGATGCTCACTATCTGTTAAGAAAAACTGGTAGATAACTCTTTTACTATCCTTGATATCCTGAATTAAAAAGAATTCAGATAAAACTGTGATTGAAACTTGACGTGAAGTTCATTATGGTTTCATGGACAACTTTCCTACCCTCACCCAACCTCTTAGTATAAAAGTCTCATCCTTCTTGTGACAATGATAATGATGATGATGCCACTGGTGGGAATAATTGTTTCATGTATAAAATGGCTGAAAAGAGAAGGATATGCCCATAACTAGTGTCCACTGTATTTAAATACATGAAAAATGATTCTACAAGGCACGAGGTCTTTTACTGATCGATATAAATCATGCTAATTAGTACATATTATGTTTTATACATGCATGAGTTGTCACGGCAACAGAAATAACAATGGAAATTTGAGTGGGACAGGAAAACGAGAACGTCAGGAGGATGAAAAACGTGTTCGAAGTCTTACCTGTGCACATCTGTATTTTCTACCTTCCTCAAAATAGTGGCCCTGACATCTTAAAGGAAAATGATGACAGACTGATTAAAAGTTCCAGAACCCGATTCTGTCCCCCCCCCAACTTCGCTTCTCTTTATTAATCTTTCTTTCTTTTTGTTCAATTTTTTCAAAACCAATCCTTTGTGATCTGACAGAAGGTCAACACATGCCTGAGCAGTCCTTTCCTAATCAAATGGTTCTGAGCACGCGACATGGGAGGTAATGTGCTCACAGTGGATATTCCTTCCTTCTCCAGTTCCCGTCAGGGGTTAACATCCAAGAGGACAGAATCTCAGCATGTGACCTGCCTCTCCGGTCACCAAGGCAGCCAGGGTCTCTAGTACTTTCTATTGATGGGATTTCTTATCCCAGTGGAATAAAGTAAGTTTTTTTCTTGCCTCCTCTTTAAACCGATGACAGATCATCTTACGGTAAAGAGCCAGAGGACAATCATGAGGATGATTTTCTAGAAACTTTAAGCCTCCAATGAATGAGCCAAACATAGATGGAACTTACTACTTTTGCTGGAAAGTGGGGGAAAAAATTATTCTCTATAACTAATTAAAGTGGAAAAAGTCTCCCCAGTGCTAGTGGAGGGAACACAAAACAAAACAGACACTTGTCAGACATCCTGAGCCTGACTCTGGCTGAGAAAACTTTACTATTAAAATGAGAAAAATCAGTCTAAGGCCAATGCCACCCCGAACACGCCCGATCTCATCTGATCTCAGAAGCTAAGCAGGGTCAGACATGGTTACTACTTGGATGGGAGACCATCTAGGAAGACCAGGTGCTGTAGGAGGGGAAAAATAACCCTAAAATGAGAAAAATCGAATGTGCGAACTGGTAAGCTACATGGAGCTCAGCTCACAATTAGAGTTGTACTTTCTGATCAGGGCTAGAAAGTATATTACTGGGCTCATTTCAGTTGTTTTCCCTTTTAGTTGGCATTTTTCTAAGTCATTAGCGAATGTGTCTTATATCTACTCAGCAAGAATTGGTCATGGCGTCATATAAAAAATAGAGGCTACACAAAGCCTTATTTTATGGGATGTTCTAACGCGAATCAAGTCAATTCATTAGCCAAAACAAAGTAACTCCCAGAGCTACAAATGCTTGTTTGGCTTCTTGCATCGGGAGGAAAGTTTGTTAAGGGCATATTTTAGCTCATGGAGCCCCAATACTCTGTCTCATATCTGTTTATCTGCCTTACAATATATTTAGAAGAAAATACATTCAACGAAATATTCTAAGTTGCAGATTCAGCCAACAGTCACATGCATAAAGAAACACACTCTATAGAGAAATTTCTCTTACATTTCAGTACTAGTGATATTTGCGTTTCTACCAGGCAAGAAGGTACATGAAATAATAATGCACCTCCACGGGGGGGGGCGGGGAAGGGAATCAGTGATGATGATGATGCACCGCTCTTGACAATGGCTACCAAAAGGCTCTGAGGATTCGGGGCTACACTCGAGTCGGTCTCCCAGGGCTTCTGTCTGCCTCCATATGTCTCAAACCCCAACTTCATTTATCTTCTCGCTCTTTCCCTTGTTTTCCTGTTCCCGGTCTCTCATGTTACTTATTACAATATTGCTCCACTTTACATATTTTTGCGAGCTGCTTCAAGAAATTGTTTTTGGACTGGTACTCAGGGAAATCACGCTCACATTTATTGTCAGGGGTATCGAAAAGGCAGCATGCTTCATGAGAACACTTAGTCTGGTTAAAACAAAATAGAATAAAACAAGAACAGCAATAACAATGACAGAAATAACTGGAGCTGCCACACTGTTTCTTCTTCCATTTTCATGGCTCTGATTGGATCTGATCAAGTAGAGCAAGAGAGGAGGAGGTGGAAGCCAGCGTCCCTCACTCAGGGTTTCTGCCTTGGCAACATCCACCTCACCCGGGAACTTGTTGGAAGTGCACACTCTCAAGCTCCATTTTGGACTAGCTGACAGAACTGGCTATCACATGCAGGTCCCCACGTTAAAAAATGATTAAGAATTTCAAGATGGCGACAGCAGATCATTAAGCCAGGCATGGGCTTCTAATGAGTATCGGGTCCTGTGTCACGGCACAGATTGCAGCCTGTGAAGCTGGCTTTGCCCGCTGAAAGGGAACCCCTGGGAGTGAGGCCAGCAAAGTGTGTTTTGAAAAGCCCTCCAGGTAATTCTGACGCATGGGAAGCTGGAGATGATGCAATACCAAACGTACCTTCCTTCTCCCAATCCATAGATGTGACAGTGGGCTAAAGAATGACTAAGAGTCAGATCAGGAGGAAAACCACAAATAATGGCCAAAATCTCAGCACTGGCTGGCACTGCGGGTCACTGTGGTGGTCCTGACCTTGAGGTGGCTTGGGCCATAGCTGAGTAGAGGGGAAGGAAGGCCACGCCAAGAAGCTCCCGTCAGCAAGATCCATATAACTGAATGTAGTTTGGTTGGTTTGGAGCAGAACATGTTAAAGTGAGGGGCACAGGAGAGACCAGCCTGCCTGTCTCTGCTCTTCTGATTCATTCTCTTAAATCAAGCCACGGAAGTGACCACAGCCAGGGCCCCAATCAGAGGAAAAACCAGGGGAGGTGGCTAAAGATAATCCCTGGACACAGAGGTGGATGAAGTGTCTCACAGTCAACACTGGCCATGAATCTCCTCAGGGTGGCTGGGCTCACAGGGACACAGGCAGATGGGGCCATCCAATGAGAGATGATGTCTCCCTTCCCAGCCACCCAACATACCTTGGCTATGAGAGGGGACATGGTGTGAGTACGCATGGCCAGCACCTTGTGAAACACACTTACGTGAAATTACCCACCAGACTGTGGGAAGAGTAATGGTTGAAGTCTATGCGGAGCTCCCTGTGTGGCAGGCATTGGACTGAGCTACCGCGAACAACTCTCCGTTTGCGATCGCAGTCTACGCATGCGCGAAAGAAACGCGATGCCTAAGGGACACTCATTCCTAGCAGCAAGGAGGTAAGGGTTCAGGGGAGGTGGTAAGGGTTGAGACACTTCTGAAATCTATTCATTCATTCATTCGTTCATTCATTCATTTCTTTATCTATCTTAGGCGAGGCAACCCTTGGTTGACCTCACAGATCGTAAAGACCTTGTCAGTTTACAATCTCTTACTTTTTATTTTTTACACCTAGGGCACCTGGTCTTCCTAGTTGGTCTCCCATTCCAGTACTAACCAGGCCCGACCCTGCTTAGCTTCTGAGATCAGCCGGGATCCGGCTTGTTCAGGGTGGCATGGCCGTAGACTGAAATTTACTTGATAAGTGCTATTCAATATTATTAAAAATCAACAGTAAAATGTTATATTTTGTACTTAGAGTTGATGGCCTTTTTAAATGTTTAAACTATTTCCTATCTATCATTTTCATTTCCCAGGAGAGGATGGTAAGGTGGTAGCCGAATTTGCCTAAGAACCCATAATCCAGGACTTGCCTTTTCACATGGGAGCCTACCAGTGAATAGACAAAACAATTTTATTCACTTCTCACTACAAGACAGGCAGTTCAGAGTTTTAAGACATTTTCGTGTCATTCCAGTGCTTTTTCATTAGACCTATTGTAATTAATACAGGACCAGCTCCCTTTTCGGATGAGTTGGGGCAGGCGGGGTGGGGGTGCGGGGCTCCCCCGGAGGCGGGGCCCGGGTGGGGAGGGCGTTTCTGCGCTCACCCTGGGCAGCCGCGAAAAGGGAGGTCACAGCAACTCCCGCTATGGGACGGTCAACCAGACCACCGTCCCCGTAGGGACACCGGAGTAGTGAAGGGGACACCTGAGGGGTGGCCACGTGGGCAGGGCTGTCTCACGTCACACAGACTTGCGGTGACGTAACAGTACTGGGTTCACACAGGCAGGATGCTGGGCAGCAGGACCTGCGACCTTCCGCAGAGGGCAGGGACGGCCCAGCAGCCTCGGACGTGGAGCCGGGCAGGGACCTCAGGAAAAGGCCAGTCTGCCGTCCACAGCCCCCAGCGGGATGGGCTAGGAGGCTGAATGCCCAGGAGACACTGAGGGGACAGGTTCGGGACCCAGTGAGGGGACCGGCAGGGGAATGCGAGGGGACAGGAGGGAGGGGGCGGGGGAGGCGCTCACCGGGAACTTCACCCCCTGCTCCCCCTCCCCCCGGCCCCAGCGCTCTTAAAAAGACAGAACAAATGCCCTAGGGAATGAAACTCTGCATGGAGAAAACCATAGCCCCGTTCCCCCATCCCCCCAAAAAGGAGAAAAAGTGTGTATTTCGAATCCACAGCATGGTCCGCTCTTGCTGGGTGGGTTTCCTTTAAGGGGACAGAACTTGGCATCGTGCAACACAGAGAAGCGGCCACCGACGTCTTCTCTAAGGTTTGCCTCTAACGAAGACGGTCGAACTCTATGAGAGCCATTCGAAGTTCCACACTCTCACTAAAGGCACGGAATATCGATGTGTTTGCGTGAAAGACTGGCTCGAACCGGCGCTACACACTAGATGAGAAATAGTGGGAAAGCAGGTGGTGGCCTCTTTTTATGTCATGGAATTTAAGCGTTTGACCTGGGGAATGTCGGGCGGGAAGGTCGCCACCTGATGTGGCTCCGCCTCCATGAACAGAGGGTGAGACAGCAAACCCGGCAACCATCACAGCGCGCATGGCCAGTCACAGCTAACCAAACAGGCATGGGATGGACGTGGACAGTGAATGGCTTTCTCACCCTTGGCCGGTCCCTCCAGGTCAGGGTGTAAACACGCCGGCAGGGTACTGCGGCTGGGCCTGCACTGCCGCCGGAGGCACAGAACTCGTTCTGTGGATAAACGGAAAAACTCCCGTTCAATCGCCGGATGTGGCCAGCCCAGCTGCTGGCTGAGCTACCCCAGCGGGAAATATCCTGGGAGGTTTCAGACTCGCACTGGCTTCATTTCCGGCTCAGCCGCTCACCTGAGAAACCTTAGTCTGTTGGAAGGCAAAGCACATGGCCATCTCAGACTGCATGAATTGTCCTGGGAGAGGAATCCACTGCCACAGTAACTCTGGATCTACGGGGGATTGTCACCGTTATCATGCTCAGTTCTGCAAAGCAGCCCTAATGCCGAATCCCAGGGACAAAGACACCTGCCCGGAAGAGAAGCTGACATGCATCCAGACACCCCACCAGGAGATGAAGCCAGCACTCTGGGTACCAGAACTTGCCCAGGGCTTTGGTAAAACTTCTCTCCTCATTCTTAGCTCTTATTAATCCTTTCCGAATCATCCTGGCATATGGAGGCATTTACAACGGGTGAAGAGAAAACAATGCTGATCTTACTAATTTTGTTTACAGTATGCTCGATCAAACATCTTCCACTTAATATTTTGCTAGTTGATAAAGAAGTTGTGAATCATAGTAAAGGTGTTGGAAGAAAGAGGTGATGATGTGATAAATTCTCCCTCCATCTTGAACGGCCTTTCCACAGAAGGCACATTCATACTTTTTGGAATTTTTTATTACGAAATTCTCTGTTCCACATGTTTTTTCCTACAATTGTCTGGCTGAAAAGGCTTTCTTGAATGGAGAGACAGAGGGAGAAAGGTAGGGAGTGAAGGGGAGAGGGAAAGAGAGAGAGGGAGAGGGAGAGGGGAGGGAAGGAGGGAGGGAGGGTGTGTGTGTGTGTGTGTGTGTGTGTGTGTGTGCTAATGGTTCATACTTTCCAAAGAATGGCATTTGAAGCCACAAGCTACTGCCACTCAATAGGACTCATTGCTGTTACACTGGTAGGGTCTCATTTCTTGTCTGAAAATTTTCTGAGAATTTTTATGATTTTACAAATACTACTAGTAAAAGGAAAACAGAAATTATAGTCCATCTTGTAACAGTCCATGGTTTTTAGACCTTTTTAATGACAATCATTGAAAGAGTAAAATAGATATTTATTTGATAATTGAAACATGATGCCTTTAAATAATGAGAAGGCCTAATGCTCCTCCATCATGAAGAAGGTAGAATTATTATACGGCAGGAAGAACATTCAACTCAACGAAACAATTACTTTCTGGTTCTAAAACTTTGTTCTTTGAGACAAAGGGTCTTCATCCATGGTCCTAATTGGCTGCTCACTGGTTTTGCTATTTTGGTGGGCAATTTCAATAAAAACTTTGTGAAGGCTGCTAACAGAATTAGATACAATGAAATTTAAAATATACGTAGTGATGGATTTGGTTTATCCATATCATCCTTTTCCCCAAATGCAGTTAAAAATTGTTTTATTTTGATTTTGTTTCTTGAATACAGCAGGGAAAATGCTCTACTTAGTTTTGCATACCATCTAGGTATACAAGGTTTTATGTAATTTTTTAACAGTTAATTTTTTCCCAGAACATTAAAGCAGTTGAAAAATATAGAATGGAAAAGGAGATACATTAGGACTTACAACATTATATTAAATTTAAACGCTTTATTTATGCCAAAATAGAATTTTGTTATTATTTAATGAGTTAATTAAAAATTATTTAAGATTGCCACTGGTCCAGAGAAATTGTCAAAAAGCACAACTCTCGACTGAAAGTACAGAAATACATTTTCAAAACACTATTGATAGATAACTGGTTTCCATTAGAGTCAGGTGCTTACATTTTACCTTTTGCTTCAGGCTCTAAGGCTTGGCCTGGCACTAGTCTTTAAAAATGTTTTAATATTTTGTTCATCGTAGATTTTTGGAGGTAACTGATTTTTAAAGTTATTACATTTCAATATTGTTCATTTTGATGGCTGAGTTTTCTAGCACACCCTTAAATTCTGCATCGAGGTGAGCGGCCCCCTCTCCTCGACCTGGTTCCGGCCCTGCTAGGATAGTGCTGTCTGTTGCAAATACCCGCATTTGACACACCCTGTCCTTTTTGATTTACCTTTCATTCTGTCCCCCATCTCTTTACATCCCTAAATCAAAGGAGGGAGGTCTATTTTAAATATCTTTGCAGAAAAGAGCATATAATTCTAATAAATATACTAGACAAGCAACTAATAAAACTGAAGTCCTGCATTGTTAGTAATATAAATTTCTGGTCTCCGGCATTCCATTTTGGTTGAAGCCAAAAATGTAAGTAGACGCGCACAGGGAAAAACAATGAATCCTCCTTTCGCTCCCCCAATTCTTGTGTTGCATGAAGAGAAAAACTCAAACCAAAACAAAACAAACTTCCCAAGCATCACTAAATGTCTGATCTTTCAAAACAGAAGTTACAACAAATATGGTTTTGTTCTTAGTTCTATACTCCTGGAAAGTTACTTTTCCACTGCAAACAAGATCTTGTCCAGTTTCCACGTGACACATAGGCAAAGAACAGAAGCTTCAGAAAAAAAATAAACCCAAAGGGTCTGAAGAGAATATTGAGGGAGCCCGTGCATCACTGCACTCCAGGTGGTCATTTAATTTTATTATTATTATTATTATTATTATTATTATTATTATTATTATATGTCTATTTTTTACGCCTACAGCACCTGGTCTTCCTAGGTGGTCTCCCATCCAAGTACTAACCAGGCCCGACCCTCCAGGTGGTCATTTTAAAAGCTACTACTGCTTCCCACTCTCGTCTCCCTGCAAATTCATTAACTGTCACCTTTTATTGCCCGGCCCCCTACCTTTTAGCTGAGTTTTCACTCCATAAAGTCTTCAAAACAAGAACTCCGTGCATTCTCACTGTGCCACGGTTGCCCAGGTCCTCTACCTCATTACCTGCACACACACAGTCGCCTCCGGTCCCTTCTGAAATCTACCTGGCCTAGTGCGAGCAGGTCGAGTTCCCACTTCAGAGCCTTTTCACCCTCACCCCTCGCTCTGTTCCAGAACCAGCACCGTTGTCCTGATGCCAGTTAGACAAGGTGTGTGCAGCTGGGCTTCACCATAGCTGCTTCATACGTGGCCGTCTCGTGGGTGGCGAGGTGGATTTTGGTGATGCCCAAGTCTTTGGTAAGTACTTGTCAATGACAATGGTGAAATGTCAACTAACATGATAGCAATCACTAACACTTATTAAAAAAAAAAACAAACAGCTAGTATTCTAGCAGCGCAATGGCGCTATAAAGCTCGTGCTGCTTATGATTCTAGATGAGGAATCCGAGACAGAGAGGGACGAATTTATTGACCTGACACCGCACAGCTAATAGCAGTGAAACTGGAATTGGAACTCAGGTGATTTGGTTGTGGATCCGAAGTTCGTAAGCAGCGTGTTATCCTATACAGGTGTGAGCTACTGGTGGCCAGCTGATGGCGTAGCCCTACTGATATCGCCAGCACCGTCTGGCAGGTGGCGGACTGTAATTCCTCACCACTGTAATCTATCACTGTCGTGACCTATCATCACTGTAATTCATTGCTACCGTTTCTTAAGTGCCACCCCTAAACCTGCCATTGAAGGCTTCTGCCCTCTCTGCTGGCTGGCCCTTGAATGTGCCCCCGCCAGGCAACGTATTTACTCTTATGTCCAGGCCGTGCTTCGAGATCCCCAAACATCCGGGCCTGCTGACACCTCTCCAATCTTCAAGTTCCCCGCAAATCCTTGCTCTTCTCAGAAGGCATCCGCGAGGCTGCAGGTCACACCTCTTTCTCTCCTCCAAACTCCAAGTGTATTTAGGTCTGGAGTATCGGTTCCTTTCTTGGTCAACACAAAACCCCCTTTTTAATGTTAAAAACCCCCCACCTCAAATCCCCGTGATAGTAAATATGTGGCCTCTATTGTGGTGGACCTAAGCCAGTGTCCTTCCCTCAGCTGCTCTGGAGAATCACACAGGAAGCTGTTAAAAGCCCCAACGTCCAGACTGCACCCCAGAACAAACGGATCAGGATCTTTAGGGCTGGCACACAGGCATACTTGTATTTCAAGCTCCCCAGGTAATTCATGTTGGGCAAGCAAGTCTGAGGACCAATGGCCCAGCACATGTCATTTTGCACTCTGCAACATAAGAGCATGCATCCGATTACTTTGAGCCATGTAGGGCTCCTTCAACAAGTTTGCAAGCTCTCAAAGTCAAGGATATGCCTTGATATTTGAGGCTTTCGCTCCTAGAATTGTGGATCATGGACCAGAGGCATCACAGCGTCATCTGGGAGCTCGTGAGAAATGCAGATTCTTAGACTCTCTCCCTGAGACCTACTGATTTATGTTGAGACCCACTGATTTAGAAAGAGCATTTTAACAAGATCCCCTGGCAATCTGTGCGCACGGTAAAGACTGAGAAGCATGTGATTAAAGCATGAAGAAACAAACTACAGCTTGAGGACTAGGACACTCGAGCTTCCAAAGGCCATTACAAATAAATATCTATTTATTAATTTACGTATTTTTACTTCATGACATCGTTATCAACCTGGGCCGATCCTTGGCTTGTACCTAGAGGAATAAAACCAAACACTCCCTTCTCCTTCCTGCTAAGAGCCTTCTCCAAATGTGTTCTGATCGGTAACACGAGTCTATGACGTCCACAGAGTGTCCACAAGTCCACCTCCCTGTCCTTGAAGCCCTGACACTCACCTAAGGTCTTGGCCTAGGGTGAGCTTGCCTAGACCTTACGATTCTCATTCCCACAGGGACAAGGCTAGGGAATTGCACAGCTCAAAATGGGCTTAACGTGTATACTTTTTTCCTTTTCTTAAGAGTAAAGAAAGATGGTACACTTCTTGGCATTTATATGCAAGGAGCGTACTTAGAAACCACAGAAAAAGAACTATTATCAACCATGCTTGAAAAGTACAATGCATATATTTTCAAATGTCATATAAAAACAGAAATTTGGCAAGTCAAAATCAGTGGCTTTTTTAGGTGTGTGTTTTCTAGCTTTCCCACAGAGTACCCATAAAATATTATAAATGCAGATTAATGAGAGCTTCACAAATAGAAATGTCACCATGCCTGTTTTCTTGCAAGGGGTAGAAAATAAGTGAGTTCACTAAAATTCAGGTGATACAAGATATACTGTGAGGAAAAGCCATTAGTTAGTTTAAATTAGAACTTATACCTTGATAGCAGTTAAAAATCTAGGTAAAATTTAAGTGAGCCCAATTCTCTGATATGAAAAGCAAGACCAGGAAATGCCAGCCCACTTATATAAGGCTTGGCGTCATGGTGGCGACATCGCTCCTGGTTCATGATGCAATATTATCCCCTTAACTGGACTTGCTAAGTGCTCTGCGTCTGTAACAAGTGATTAATCATTAAATCTGGCTAATGCAAAAATTCAGTGCTCTGCCTTTGGAGGCAAAAATGGCAGCAAATCATAGCCTGCGGCATGGCTTGCATTTTTACTTATTGCAAATAGGTGCATGTGAAGATCAGCAAGCATTTTTATCAAAAGATGCTACTATAAAGGGAGGGCGAATCAAGAGGTTCCTTCCTCTAATTTCAAACAGACACCTAAGCCTCAGCCCAGGCCTGTCTTGTGGTTTGGTAATGCGTGGCTCACAGTCATAAATGACACACATAAGATGCATCCAGGCTCAGCTTTATGGGCCCCTAAGTAGAGTTATCAGGATTCTAGAAGTAGAATCACTGATGTGCATTCTAGTCAATCCCTTGAGCTTCTTGCCAGTGATTTAGTGCTTTTTTTTTTTTTTCTGGTAAACACAGTCAAAAGGACCTCAAGGGACGAGAAAAAGCCAACAATGAAACAGAAAAATCCTGTAAAGCAGTTTCTAATTCGATAAGTGGATCGGTAAGACTGAAACATTTTCTGGTTAGGTAAACTGATCGGATAGGCCAGAGAGTTGCCAAAATACCACTTTAAGTCACTCTGCATGGAATTATGTAAAGTAAACCTTCATAACTCTTTAGAAATGGAAACAGAAATCCCCATGCTGCTTTAGAAAGATGGAAAAGCCGGCCTACTCACGAGGACTGTGACGCCTTTCTTCTGAGTAAATAATCCACCACGTCGGGGTCAGTCTCTAGCAGGCTGATCAGCACTTCATTCTGGAGATCCGGGGGACCTGGAGGGGCCAAATGTGGGGCATAAGTAAAACCATTCCAGAATGAGGCAAATCGTGGTCACTGGTAACTTTCTAACAGCATAAAACAGGGCCTTCAGAGTCATTAAGAGGACAGAGTGATTGGCTGGATCAAACTCAACCTGCACCAACCCACATGGCCAGTTAAATTCTTAGGACAAACGGGATGATTACCAAATAATCATACTCAGGCCAAACTGTCACCCCTCTTACTGGAGATATAGCTTAATTACTTGGATGCCTCTGTTGTTCAGACTAGACTTTCTTGGCTTCAAGTGAGCAAAGTATCATAGTTCAGAGGAATGGTAGTCATAATTTATTGTTCAAATGGGGACACTTTCTAAAGTTCAAGACGGCAGGCATAAATTGTGACTGCTTGTGTTTGAGTCCCAGTTCCACTCCCTAGCTGTGGCACCCTCGGCAAGGTACATGACCTTTCTACGTCTTCATTTTCTCACCTATAAAATGAAGATGATAACATTACGTACCACAAAGAATTGTTGTGATTAAATGACTTTTTCTATGTTGAGAACTTAGAACAGTACCTGGCAGAGAGTAAACATAAAAGAAATGTGGACTGCTACACTTGTGCTTGTCATTTTATCATTCGGTGCCTGTGTTCACTCCTTCCCTGCATCCTGGCCCATTAACAATTAAGTTTCTCACTTCGTAGTTTGACAAGGCATTCCTAGAGTTCTATAGATGAATGTCCCATGTTCCTCTAAGCCTAATCCACAGGGCATTAGAAGATGGCCTTAGAACCTTAAATCATTCACGTGGAAATGTTCTACAAGAAAAGTTTGAACTTGGCCCTAAAGGTTTTCTACTCTGTACATGCTGGTAGTTCAACCAAAGGAAATCAAACTATTGAGAGAAAATAAATTTTCAGTCTGATTCTCACACACATGGGCTTGGAGATAAGACTCATGAACAGCAGAGATAAGCCTTCTGAGAATAAATGGTTGATGGAAAAATTTGCCTACTGCCTCTTGTGGAACTCAATTCTTCTTGAGTTTTGAGAAGCTGGAAACAATTTTATTAATGAAAACAGGGATGAAAATGCTTTCCTTTTCTCATAAATCTGTTCCTCCTACTTCATCCCGAATATTCATTAATGACATTGCCAAACCCTAGTTTCACAAATGCAAAATCTGGGTTGTAGCCAGACTACTCCGTGTCCTTTCCCTTCCCTGTTCGGAGCTAGGAGAGCTACTTGATTTCATCTCTGTGATGCCCGATACCCTTTCCTCCATCTTCCATTCCAGCTGCAGCGATCCGAGTTCAGGCCCTCATTACCCCTTTGCAGCGGTCATCTGTTGGCCATTACCAGATTCCATGTCCCTCTTCATATAACAGTTATACCCCAAGTTCCCTCAGGAGAATGAACCGTTCCCCAACCCTTAGCTCAAGGCTGAAGTGTAACCTAGTCCAAGTCAGTGCTCACTCCATTCCCAGATGACCATGGATGCCTGGGCGACGGGCCCATAACTCCATCAGAGACAATGAGAAGCCACAAGAGTTTCCCTGAGACTTTTCAGAAAGAGGACACAGGACCCGTAGCCATATGAGGCCTGAGGCCTGTGCTGACAATTGAAAAAACAATACTGAGGAATGGAAAGAAACGAAAGGCGTATCTTGACATTATTTGAGTCCTAGGTAAAGTTATGCCTGAAGATGCATTTGCTTTAGGATTGTTCAGCTATGTGAGCTCTCCAAATTCCTTACATTAGTCTGGGTTTTTAGTTGAAAAGAAAGATTCATCCTTGGAAGGCCTTTGATGCAACAGCTTGCTAACTTGTATACTGTTTCCTTCAACATGTGCATCAAATTCTTTATCTGTATGGTTGTCAGAATGCTCTGATCAAGACACTCACATGCTCAAAAACCCTTTTATCCCTGTCGCTGAAGACCTCCACTTGCTCGCCTCAATCTGTACGTCCCATTTTCTCCCCTAGCACTCATCCTCACACACCCTCTACGTCAGCAACACTGTGCTTCTCCCTCTGGCCTTTCCCCACCTCCTTCCTTTAGTACGTTACATAAATATTTGGTGAATGCTTGCTGAATGCCAGGCACTGTATGCTGCGATTCAGCTACAAACTAAACAGACAAGAATCCTTGTCTCCTTGAAGATGGCGATGAATATGGGAAGACTGGCATTAAACACTGAAACAAAGAGAACACAGCATGGATCACGTGGACAAAAACAAAGCAAGGAAGGCCGATGGAGGATGCTGGGGAGGAGAATGCTATTTAAATGGGATAGTCAAGCCACAGAGAAATCGACATTTTAGCAGAGAACTGAAGTTGATGAAAACATCACAGAAAATCATTCCAAGCAGAAGGATCTTGTGTCAGGAGCAGCGAGGAAGCCAATGAGGTTGGAACGGAGTAAGAAGAAGGAGGCGAGTAGTAGGAAGTGAGTCAAGTAGCCAAGGCTAGATGCTGTGGAGTCTACGGGTCATGATAAGGACTTCTGCTCTCAATCTTAGTGGGTGGGGAGCCACTGGAGGTTTTGAGCAGAGGACTAACATGAATTGTCATCGTTCTGGCTGCTGAGTTGACAGTTGATTGCAGGGAAACGAGGGTGGAGCAGGAACTGCAGATAGGGGCCATGGATACATCTAGAAGAGAGAGATGCTGGGCCGCTGAGCCAGGATCTAATGGGCTGATGGGAAATATTTGGATCCTTGAGACAGTGCAGATAGAGATGAACGCATTAACCGATCTGAGGATAGAGAGAGAGAAAGCTGGGCCAAGGAGTAGGAAGGAAAAGGAAGGATGACGTCAGTGTTTGAGGCCTAGGCACCTAGAAGGATGGGAAGGCCGTCGGCTGGCGTAGAGAAGATGCAGGAGGAGGAGGCTGGGGTCAAGGTTCGGAGTGTGGCTTTGATATGATAAGGGTGAGAGGCCCGCGAGACCGCCAAATGAAGGAGATCCAATAGGCAACTGGGAATAAAGGTCTGGGGTTCAGTGGGGAGGCTTGGGCTGCACATGGAAATTTGAGGGACACGCATATGGCACTTAAATTTTTTGTGACTGAATGTAATAGAATGGGAATGAGAAAGAAAGAAGGGCAGAGCTTTTAGGTCAAGGCTGAGAGATTCTTTTACTTGATTGAATAAATTAAACAAATAAAAAGACTGATCAGTTACTGTAAGTTTTTCAGAGGATACGACCCAACAAATATGCACTATGACATCCATTTTTTCAAAAAGTAATGCCTAATGGGAAGAGAGAGTACTCATTTTAAAAAAATAAACAGCAAAACAAAAAATAATGTGGGCCAAAAAAATGCATATCCTGAACTCTTTTTAAAAGAAAACTCCATGAGCGAATTGGAAAAAATACGTGCATTTTTATCCAGTTAGTGTAATTTACATGTAATAAAAATTACATGTAATTTTTGCTTAGACACGTAATAAAAAATTTTGCTCCAAGCACCAGTCCATTCTCACTGAGGAATAAACAGCGAGAGCACATGCCCCTCAGAACGCTGGCATCGCAGTGTTTCATTCTTTGAGGGCATGTGGTGTGTCTAATGATAAATTATTAACTTGGGTACATTATTAGAATAGGCTACGGGAAGTGTCATTATTTAAAAAATAACTTTGCATAGCATTTTGTTAAACACTCTGCAATTCGGAGTCTTTACTCATTTAACCAGGCTTAATTTCCAATCAATGATACTATTGAAGTTTATTTTATGTAGCATTTGTGATGTTTACTTGTAACAAATGCAGATAGAATGGGTCAGTGCTAGAAATCTGTCTATAGTTTCTTTTTAAAAAACTCATGATATATATTTTGGCTTGGAGACACTATTTACAAAGAATAAAAAAAAAATCCATGTACTATAGGGAGAGTAAATAACATTTTCCAATTATTATGTAAGACTGACTACGGCGTATATAATCCATTACTTCAATTCATTTATATCTCATATTGTTACAAAATGATTTAAAGCAGCTTCAAAAATTCATATAAAGCAGCTTCAAAAAATTCATATAAAAATTCATATAAAAAATCCATTACTTTAATTAATTTATTTATATCTCATATTGTTACAAAATGATTTAAAGCAGCTTCAAAAATTCATATAAAAAATTCAAAAAATTTACATAAAAAATTCCTGTTATTATGTGAGACTGACTATAGCGTATATAATCCATTACTTTAATTAATTTATTTATATCTCATATTGTTACAAAATGATTTAAAGCAGCTTTCATATGATAAAACTACATGTTTAAAATTAAATTTATCAGGGTGTCATTGGTTAATACAATTATATAGGTTTCAAGCACACACTCTGATAATCCATCGTCTGCATATTGCATTGAGTGTGTACCACCCAAAGTCAAATTTCCTTCTGTCATCGTACATTTGACCCCCTTTACGGTTATCTAACTCCCTCCTGCCCACTTTCCCTTTGGTAAACAATAAACTGTTGCCTGTGTCTGTAGTGTAGTGTTATCACATTCTTTTTACACATTTTTTTTTCCATAAAGGAATTGTTCAGAAAATTGGGGCCAATGGGAAAATAAGGGTAGAGAATTTGAAATGATGCCTGGAACCGGCTTAATATTCATACAAAATCATCCGGTGCCTTTTTCCCAATAATGCCCCTAATCTTTATCCATATTTGCACATTTCACTTCCTCTCATTTAATAAAAATTTCTAACTAATGGCTCAGTTCAACTGGATGAGCATTCATTTTGTATTAATTTAGAGGCTTAGGAGGGAAACGAAAATCAAGGGAATGAATTGATCGGAAACAGGAAGTAAGAAACATCCTGGTAGACCATTCCCATAGACGTTCCTTTTCAGGAATTAGAATGTTGAAAAAGTATCTAAGAGTCGATAACCCCTGCAGTATAGTGTTGGCTCTCCTGCTCATAATTAATGTAAACTTGGACACATCGAGCATCTTTAGGATTCTGTTCTTTCATCTGAAAATCCAGGCATATCCTGCCTGCCTTTATGGAAATGTTATGTGAATCAAAAGGGCTAGCAGGTTTAAAAGTATCTTTCCAATTACAAAGACGTTTAAAACAAAAGGTTTTATGAGAAAGAGACAAAATAATTAATAAACACTTAAAAGAAAAGAAAAAGTAAAAGCAGATAACGTGGAGATGGCCAATATTTGTTCTGCAATTTTGTTTTTCTTGACTAAGTCGTCCATCTCTGCCTCTTACCCCATATGCTGGCAGAGAAGCATCCCTGTCTTCTCTTTTGTTTAACGCTGTGATGGAGAACTAAGTTATGGGATTTCCTCTCAATACGTCTCTGCTCCTGACCTCCCCTTGAATTTCTAGAGTTACTGTTTGTGATCTCTTGGGCCCTCAACTGCAGTGGTCTTGAAGCCAGGCTCTGTAGAGCTGCTCCCTTCTGGTTAACTCTCTTCCATCAGACCTCAAATCTTTGGGTTAGTCACAACATTGGAAGGCAAATGTCCTGACGGCAGGAAATATCTGACTTGTCCACCTGGAAGTGATGTAGGCTCCTAAGGTTGTGGTTCCGTCAGCGAGCCTCCCTTGCGACTAAGGCAAGATCACATGTGCCAAGGTACCCCAAGGAGGGTCTGGCAGGAACTTCTGGAAAAGGTTCCTCCCATATTGCAAAGAGATGCAGGAGAGGAACCATCATTTCTGGATGTCACGATGGCTGCAAGAGATGCTGGAAATGACTGTAGTGTCTTGCAGCTGAAGATGGCAGAGCAGAGAGAGCAAGAGGGTGCGTGAGCTGCTGAAACTGTGTCTGCCTAGCCTGCTCATGCAAGGTAATAAATCCTGACGTCTGTAGCCAACTGCAGTTGATCGTTTCTCCTCCTTGCAGCCAAATGCTTGTTTCCCTCTCTCCTAAATTTCGCCTCTTTTTTCTCCTCTTTGCCTCCCTCCTCTTTTCTCTCCTGAAGTTCCTACCTGCTTCACCCACTTACTCACTCTTCCAGAATACATGCTGGGTGCTGATTTCTACCCAATGGGTACTCAATATATGTTGTTAGAATGGCTACAAATAATAATTACAAATAACCTGGAGTTATTGGTCTTCACAGTGGACACTGGTTTTGTCACCTCGGCTTAGATGCTTCTCTCCACTTAAAAGTAGCACTAATGTCATACTCTAGCAAAATCTCCTGGCCATTAATTTCTAGAGTTGGGAAGGAAATTTCCTTTCCCAACTGAGTATCATCAGACATTTTCTAACAGGTTCTTAAACTATTGTTCCCATCAATAAAAAACCTCTAAAAATGAAAAGCATAACTCAATAATCAATTTTTTTGTTTGTTTTTCTTCTGCGATTTTATGTACATAGCAATGTGGAAACTAAGGAGCAGGATTCTAAAAACATATTCTTTTTTTAATCAACCAATTCTACATGTGTGAATGAAGAAACAAAACGGCCCAAGCGGCTTCTTCACGTATCATTTACTATTTCACATCAAAATCTCTTTGGGGTTTTAGTCAACTATTGAGTAACTTTGGATATTTTCTAAGGGTACCATTTATGGTTGCGTTTGTCTGGAGACACAGCTCCTTAGATTTTCATGTGTTCCTTCAAAGCTTAACGCTATTTCAACAATCGAAAGAACTTTGGACTCTCCTGCTTCAGAGAAAAAATGTAAACAATTGGCACATATGAAGAAATAAAACTGTCACAATTAAAATCCGCCCTATCAGATTCAAACTGAAACCTTGAATGGTTGCCTAGGGTATAACTGCTATGATGTAGTTTATTCCATAAACCACCAAGAGGGAAAAAAACGTTTTGAGTTTTCTCCATTTACTAAGTCACTACAACAGACCATTAAGGACATCTCTGAGAGCAAGTGCCAGGACCCAGGCCTCCCATACTTGCCACTGGGTGTTCCATGCTAATCTACCACCTCCTGCTGGACCAAGAAGGAAGCTTTGGCATTTAAAACTCTAACACTCCTTAGCAGAGGTAAATATCACTGGAAGTCATGATGACATTTTTTTTTTCATTAGCAAACACACTGAAAGAAATCGCTCTATTTAAAGGCGCAACAGTTCAAACGCAGGAAGGACCAGTCTAGACCTTTTGTGTGGCTCTGTCACAGAGGATGACTTAATGCAATGTAAGGGCATCTGGGTGCATTTGGACAGTCAGAATTCATTCAGTTTAACAATTTCTTTCTCAAGTGCTTGATACGTGCCAGGCAGTGTTTTTAGCAATTGGAGCTGTGTTAGAGGATAACTCAAGAAAGGAAGATGGAGAAAAATGAGCTGTTTTTGCTCCATGGCAACAGGTTACAGGAAGTGGAAACAGCTCAGGTACAACATGCTTCTGCTCCCTTCCACCTGTATGCGTCTCTAACAGTACAAGCGCTCTGTCACTGCAGACAGGGACGCGGTGAGCAGGCTCCCGAAGGAGCACGTACCGGCTCTCACGGCCATCTGCTGGCCTGAGCATCAGGCAGGTTTGTGTTATGAATAGTCCAGTGGAGTTAATACCATTAAAAGTCTCCTTTGCTCCCCATTTTCAAGCTGGCTAAAATATTCTCTCTCTTCCCTGCAAATGGACTCCGTATCTGAGGCACCATACTGAAGCATCTGTCCTCTGTATGAAGAGGTATTAGACTACAGAAATCATTCGCTTAGTTGCTGCATCACTTGGGCAAACGATCTAGGCTGACTCCTTATGGAATGGTGTTGAAATTAAGATAAGGTGATGATGTACATAGTGACTAGCCGACCCCTGGCATGTAAACAGTGATTGTTCAAAAAAGAGTGGCTACATAAAACAGAAATGGCAATCCTATTTCATTATGTGGATCTGTTGGTTGGTGGGGGGCAGTTTCTTGTTTGATGACCTGGATTTACTGCCGGACTCCTTTGACTTGGCATGCAAACGAGGTTTGAAGAAAATGCAACTTGCGCTGGGGAATAAAGAGAACACAAAGCAAAGCTTGGCTTCCAAGTCTGGAATCCTCATCTCAGCCTCTGACCCTTGTCCCCAGTAGTCCTCGTTTGAAATTTCCCACATGCGCTGTTGTGCTGGTCCCCGGCTCAGGCTGACAAAGTGGCGTTCCCACGTCTCCACTGCACTCTGGGCTCTTCATCAGCTCATGGGGCGGTGCCTTCTCTTGTTTCTCTCTCTCCGAAAAAGAAGCCCTAGTAGGAATCATACGGTGGCAGTCTTAGAAGGAACTGACCATTTTCTCCACTCTGTTCTGAAGCTCTTATTCATTCCAAGAGCAATGATGGGTTTTCTCTGGGATCCCCAATGTCAGTCACAGAAGCAAGAACTTTCACAAAACAACAAACACGTTAATGATTTAGTCGGTGGATGCTTTCTACCTCACAAGTGACCATTTCTAGATATGTCTGAGCCTCCTCTTTTATTTCCAGTGCTCCAGACACTGCCATCCTGTTATCCAGTTTTTAAATTGTTATCAGAAATGGAGGGTCGTGATTTAAAAGTAAGGAAATCGAAGGTGTATGGGCACTGAACCCCAAACAAACAGACAGAAAAATAGATTTTTTTTTCTAGCAATATACTATGGCAGTATTTATTCAAGAAATAATTACTGAGCACCCATTCACCCATTTTCTGTAAAGTTCTTCCTGAATGTCAAAACCCTTGCCTTTCATAAAGTCGGCATCCTATTAGGTCTCAATAAGCACGATAAATAATAAATTACACAGTTAACAGGTGATAAGTGCTAAGGAGAAAGAAAAAGGAGAGCGGGAAGAGGGACAAGGAGCACATGTGTGGAGCAGGTCGCGCTGTCACACAGCGGTCGGGACAGGCTTCATTAAAAAGAGACATGTGAAAGTGCTTTGACAAGTGGATATCTGGTCACTCTAATGTAATAATAGCAGTGATATATATATATATTTTTTCTTTGAGTGCTAGTATATGTCAACGTTTATCCCAAGGACCTTAAAATCTCATTTCTAATTCTCAGATTAATCGTAGGTAATTTCATCTCTTTCTTTTTACAACGAGAAAATGAAGGCTTATAGGAGTTAAGCATATGGGCTGGGATTACACGGTAAACACGTGGTTGAGCAGAGATTTGAATTCGGGCAGCTCGTGCCAAAGCCCCTGGTCTTCCCACCACCTTGAGTGTTTCCCAAGACCGGTTAGGAAAGTACCAGAATGCCCTGAAGGAATTCAGCAGGAGGTGCAGATTCCTGGGGCCCTGCCAATGCCTCTCGACCTGGTTCTCTGGAGTGACTGTGTTTCAGGCTCGACTTTGAAAACCACTATTACAATCTGCTGCCCTGGCCTTTCGACAGTGCCCATGATGGCTGCTTTCAGGGTGTACTTCTGGCTCATCCAACTCGGTGCCTGAAAGGCAAACAACCGGTACAAAAGAGTGTCCTGGCTAGACTCCTGAACAGAGTGTCAGCCTCTGAATCTAGCACTTCTTCGGTATCATGGAACGAAGCCAGGTTCTTTTCTTCCCTTTCCCATTAACTTAGATGCTGGCCACTTGGGAAAGGCATCAGGAAATGAAGGACACTATTAACACACAGAACAAACTTTGGGCCCCTGCCAGGCCTCTGTGGGTTTTTATTTATCTTCCATCAGTTCTTCTGGGGAATCGCAGCCTCCAGGCGACGTTCTGCCTTCAAGGACAAACTCACAGTCACCTTCTCTAATGAGTCTTCCTTTCTAATGCCAATGGGAAGAGATGCTCTTCTGTGTGAGCCCATAAAGCCTTCCAAAGCCTGTGAAACTGCACGGTTGTGATGGCCTTAACCATCCGGCACTGTCTAGCTTCATCCTTCCTCGTTTCATTTAAAATTACTAATTCTGAAAGCTTGTTAGACAATGAAACAGCTATATACATGATGGAATTTTTGTCCACCACACAGACCAGTCTTGCCAACCAGCCACGAGCTGTGGCGTAACCAACTAGATTCTGAAATGCCAAATACGCCAAGAGAATCTACAAAAGCATGAGATTAATTTTCCTCCGCGCTTTACGGAAATAAAAGAGGTGAAGCCAGGGCCAGGGCACAGAACCATAAAGATTTCAGAGCTAGAAGGGATGTTGGTTAATCATGCATTCTAACCCAGTCCTCTGATAAGCAAAGAAGCAAACATCTAAGAGGACAAGGTCACATAGCTAAGGTGTAGCAAAGACGGGACTCCAGCACACTTTTCTGGTCTCGGAGCTACTTCTCTTTTTACTGATCCGGGCTCGAGATCTTTGTCCCACTTCTTCTCCAACCCCATTGACCTTTTTTCTCAATAGAGAATTCTCGTAATCAGTCTAAGGAGATCAAGAATGCTTACATTCATGGTAAACTTACTCTGAGAAAGCTCTCCTTTAATCCTCCCTGCCCAAATCTCTTCATATGTATAAGGAGTAAAGATTAGTAATATGGAAATCATAGATCGCAGAACTACCATTGAGTCATTTATTAATTCAACCACTATTTCTTGTTTCTACCATATACCAGGCACAGATGTAATACCATAAAGAAAGTAGCTGGAAAGGACAAAAATTCATCCTGTCATGGAGCTACGTTCTAATGGGGAAACACTCGACGAACAAGAGAAATGAGTAAAACCCTGTGTTAGTAGCAGTGAATGCTCAGGAGAAGAAGTAGGGAAAGAAAATAGGAAGTCAGGGTCTGTATACATGGTGGTGGGGGAACTGTATGTTAGACAAGCTGGCCAGGAAAGGCCTCGTTTGAAATAAAGACCATAACTAGGGAAGCCAAATATGAGTTATTACTCAAGAGAGTCTTGATGTCAATTTCTACAGAGAATGGCAAGCGAAGTTCAGATTTGGAAAATGTTGGAAAAGGTGGAAGACTGATGTTCTTTTGCTGTTTGTGGTAGTCCAAGTGGCAGGAAACAGGAAGGAGAGAAATGGCACAATTAAAATGGCGGCAACAATTCTTTCAAGAAGGCCAGGAAGAGTTTTGTTAGTATTCGTGGTGAAAAGAAATGTCTGATGGTTTGTAGCTTCATATAAAGAACTGTGTTTAGAATACAGAATGTAGAGAACAGAATTAAGATTGATGAGAGGTACTATGTAGTTTTTAAAAAAATCTAGAGAGCATGAAGTAGATTATATGTGACTTAAAACTAGAGGAAAATGTTGAAAAGTTCAGTCGTTTGATTTATCTAAATATGTAATTAGTTATGAGGATTTTGGCTGAAGTGTGAAATTTATATAGAGTCAATGACTGAGTCTACATTTTTTGAGCGCTTACCGTGTGCAACACAGGGACAGTATTTCAGAGACTCCAAGAGGAGCGAGGCGTCATTCTACCTCAGTCAATTTTCCCTGTGCTAATTGCATTTTCTTTGCCTCCCTTGCAATTAAGTACGGCTTGTGGGTGAGTTCTGACCAAAGGAATCTGAGTGGACATGATGGATGTTCCTACTAGTCTTGGCCCGTAAATCCTAGGGGATTTCAGAGTCTCAGGATGCAAGGAGCTGGGGTCCCTAAATCACCACCCGGAAGGCTGACAAAACAAACATCTGACTAAACTATTTGTCAACAAGACATTTATGTCTGTTGTGTTGAAGTGCTGAGGTTTGAGCCAGCTCATGCTGTTTAATTTATGTAATTATTACTTACCATTTGCATAGAATTTTACAGTTTGTAGAATACTTTCACTTATCAAATGGTTCTGGGAACCACCCTGGTCATATTTTTATTTTCCCATTTCACAAAAGCTGAAATGAATGCTTATAAAGTAGTGAATTCCTTGCTCACGATCGCATAGAGGGAAAAGATTGAAATTGAAAATCACTGGCTCTCAAATTTATAAGAAATAGTATTCGACAGGTTTGGAAATAAATATAATGCAAGGCACTTAACAAACATAGACACAGTATTAAGGAGGTTTAAAAGAGGAAACTAGCACACTTGGTTGAAGAAAACACAAAAGGCTCTAGTGGAATAAGATTTACGGGGAGCGTTTGCACATTGACAGAAGAGAAATGAGAGAAGAAACATGGAGGAATTTCCTGTAAATTTTGACAAGCAATATGAGTGGCGAACAGAAATAGAAGAGCGTTGGCATTTGTTCTAATGTTTCAAGGGAAGTTGGAGCAAGCAATGCAGTTTTTTGAAGGAAAACAGGAACCGGTAATTCAATACAAATCAAAAAAGGATTTACTGAGTGCCTGCCAGACGAAGGGCGTCTCAAAAGTGTACAGAGGATACAGAGAGGAGATAACGAGGGCACAGCCCATGTTTTAAACGCGTTTATACTGTACTAGGGGACATAGTGATGAATGCCTATAGTGCAATGCTGGGATAAGCATCAGTAAGAACAATAATGGGTTCGAGGAACAGAAATGACATGAGAAAGTGACATGGGAAGGACACGGGGAAGACGGGTGAAGCTTCATGAAGGAGGTAAGACGCCAATATTGATCTCAGAGGAGGTGCCATCTCTGAAGGATGGTTATGAATATATGAATTCAAGAGGGTCACGTATAATTCCCAAAAAGGGATTTCACCAATATTTTCAGCAAAGGCAATGCTATGTGAATAGTTCAATGACTCTAAAACGTGACCACTGTTTAGAGGACAACAAAATCAGATTTGTGACTTGAACATATTTGTTGAAACCCAGGATCACAAACTTAGAGTGATATCATAGGTTGTAAATTTCTACTCCTATTGAAACTGACCGGCTTCCGGTGAATTCAATGGCCAGCACTGTAGAACAGAGGCAGCGTGCGTGAGTTTCATTATGCCACCAAAAGGCCATCGATCGATAGGCAATCTACTGAGATGCCTGCCGAAGAAGGGCCACCTACCATGAACAGGGCTTCGTAGTTTTCGATCATTTTCTGCACCACAGCGATGATGGCTGTGCTCTCCTCAGCGCGGGCTGAACTCTGCACCGAGAACTCTTTGTCTGATAACTTCTGCTTGTGCAGCAGGTTGGGTCCAAATATGGTGGCCAAGTTCAGAGATGTCATTTTGTTCCCAGTGACCTATAGGAGTAGAGAATATAAGATTTATTGTTATTTTTGCTTTTCGAAATGCTGAGTGGTCTAGTGATCAATGGAACCTTTTTTCCTTTAATTTTTTTTCCCCTGTAAGGACGCCAGGATCTCTGGCAGCACCCAAGAGGGGCACCGCCATTTCCTTTTGCTTCATCACTTGGATTGAAGCTCCTTGTGCAGCGGTCATTTCAATAGCATGGTGAGTAAAATTTTACAAGTTGAAGTCATTTACTGCGAAACTGGTACTCTATAAAATGTCTATGCCGTCTGCTTTCAAAAAAATATTGGTGTCCATCTACCCATTTATCCATCCATCCATCCAACCGACCATCCATCTATAAATGTATCCATCCAGCCAACCAGCCATCCATTCATCTTCTTCATCCGTCAATCCAATATTATTCTATGAATCCATCCACCCAGCACCCACCATAGGCATTTCTCATGGATTCTAATCATGGTTCACCCCTAGGAAGCGCACAGGACTTCCTGACATTAAGGCCAAGGACTACCCTCGCGTCCGATTTCATCTTATTTTGCAGCCTCATTTTAATACCACCCAGATTTCTTCACTTATAAATACGGTTCAACACAATACATCTTTGTAAGTCACCTCAAATCTTTTTCAAAAGAAGCAGGGCAGTGAAAAAAAATGGGTAAATAAATAATGAGTTATTCATCTGGGAAGAAGAAAACAATAGACACCTTCTTTTATTCTTTTTGTTTTACTTAGGTGTAATTTATAGTTAATGAGTGCATAGATATAAGTTATAGACTCTTCCAAGAGGCAACTACTATTCTGAACTTTATTGTCATAGATTCGTTTTGCTTTTTAAAATTTTATATGAATGGAGTTACAAAGAAATTTTGTTTTTGCCCAGCCATGATCATAACATGTCCTTATTTTAAAGGATTCACACTCTAGAGGGTAAATAAACTTATCAATTATAAGTAGTGAATATAAAATATGAAGCTGTCAACTCTGGAGGCCCAAGGGACTTTCCAAAGAAGTGGCAATCGTTGCACACACCCTTGAAGGAAGAACAGAGTTTGCTAAGCTGAAAAGCAGAGGAGCAGAGGTAGAAGGCAATTTCACAGTGGAGAGAAAACCATATGCAAAGACAGAAACATGTAACATACATTAAGGCAGGGTTCTCCAAGTCAGAAGCCATGGACCGGTACCGGTTAGTGGCCTGTCAGGAACTGGGCCACACAGCAGGAGGTGAGCAGCTGCCGAATGCAGCTTCGTCTGTGTCTGCAGCCACCCCCCGCCCCCCCAGCGCTGGCATCACCGCCTCGGCCCCACCTCAGATCCTCAGGTGTTAGATTCTCATAGGAGCACCAGTCCCTGGTGCCAAAAAGGTTGGAGACCACTGCCTTAAGGTCCCCTAGGAAGCTCGGTGTGCCAGAGGGTTCTGCGGGAAAGGCAGGCCAGGGCCAGGTGACAGTCATTGCCACATGTCCCCTGAGGGGTAAAATTGCCCCTGCTTGAGAACCACGGGTGTAGGCAAATTTGTACTCCTCTTGTTGCTGTCGAAAATCTAGGAACTCCTGGATAAATGTGGGGACCGCGGCTGTTTGGTGGGGATCCTATGCCTAAGATCTGCACAGCCTTTGAGAGGCGCCTGGTGCGCGACATAGAATTCAAGAGTCCTAACTCACAGCCAAGGCGAAACTTCCAGAGTCCCACCCTCGTCCTGCGGAACCTTGAGCTGGTGGCTCACTGGCCTACAACCCCAGCATGGCACATGGGGGCCGTTATTTTTATTATTAGTTATCTTTTATTATTAGTTATCTTTGTATTTTTATTTTTTATAGACTTTATTTTTTTTAATTAATTATTTTTTTAATTGAGGAAATGATTTAATTTTTTTGGAGGGAGGTGTGATTTTTAGAATGCGAGGCTGTTTTCTGCTCTGCCACCGGTAAAACCATTTCATGGGGTTAACACCAGGAGTTTTCAAGAAAGTGCCCTTTATGTATGACTGTTCGATTTTTTTTTTTTTGGTCTCTATTTTATTTCATTGATATAAAACTTGACAAGTTCTCATTTTATTTTTCATTCCTGCAAATTCGGGGCTAAGGTTAAAATTACATATGTGCCATTTTCAAATCCGCCTATGAAGGTTTTCTCATTTTTTTTAAAACGTTAACAAATAGAAGGTTTTGTTTTCTTTGAAAAGACTGTTTAGTGTAAGGACGACCAGAACTCTGTTTCCGCTCTCTCCTTCTGTTGCTACTCTGAGAATGCAATACGATCTGTCTGGAAAATTGCAGAGATTCTAGCTGCAGACCACGCTGCTGTGGTTTGTTAACGCTGTTTTGTTTTGTTTTTGTTTTACTATTTTTCAAATCGAGACTTGTTCACGACAGCTTTCACCCTTGCTCCACATGTCTCAGCGTATATATGACTATGTCTGGGGAATGAAATGTACACTTGGGGTCGGTTCATTATTTCCTTATTAGCCAGCGAATTCAAGGCCACGTTTTATCTCTGCTAAAATAAGCATTCTAGATCATTTCTGAACCTAATATGAGTAGCTCACATTTGTTCAAAGTTTAGCACGTACAGGCACTAGGCTAAGGGCTTTCCACAGGCTGTTTCAATACTTTCTCACTAAAAACTCATGAAGCAGCTGCTGCTGTCACCCTTTATTTTTTACAGACAGGCAAGTGACACCCAGAGCCCAGAGTCAGCAGGCGATGGAACTGAGAAGCGAAGCTGGCGGCCTGACTTCAGGCAGCCCCACGCCTTTCACCACCACCACGCACCTCCCACTGTTCGCTCGTGAGTGGCGGACCCTGTCGGAGCATGGGGAAACTGGCTGCAAAGCGAGGCCGACGGGGGGGGTGCAGAGAGCAAGGCTCTTGTCCTGCTTCGGTCCCAAAAGCAACCTCCCACGTCTTGGAGGCGTGAACCTCCCCAAAGGTCAGCAATCCCGCCTCTACTTGGTGCTTCTAACTTTTTTGCTGCCTCACAGGCTCTCCGAAAACTAAAAGCCAGCTACCAACTCTTTCACCAAAAAGTGCATATACACACCACATTTTCCACTTAATGCCAGGGGGTCCTCGGACAACCTGAAAAAACCACCGCTCAAGAGGTTTTAATTATATTCCTGCAATGTTCTTTCTGGAAGAAATGAAATCTTTCTTACTTTGGGAATTTCTTTTTCCCTCTAAGGAGCAAAGCAAATAGCAGACTAGACAAAATGGAATAAAACAAAACAAACACAAGACAGAAAAACACCACGATTTGATAAAAGACCGCTACTTTTCCCAAGATCGGCACTGATTGATTGACTAGTCGATGATTTTTCTTACTCTTCCTTTAGACTCCTTTAAGATCCCATTAGTTAATAACGCATTGAGTTTTAAGCAGCTATTAGAAAGGAAATATTATGTTCATTTTATAAAGGAGGAAGCTCAGACCTCCCCCACCCTGCCTCTGTGTTCCTTCCTCTTCCTCTATTTTATAAATACAAGGTTATGTAGCAAGGTGCTGGCAGGGCCTTTGTGACACTCCGAACTTCTTGACACTCTGATTCAGTTTTCTCCCATGTTCCAATCCATGACAACTACCCCCCAAAATAGATAACACATCTAACACAAACTAACAGAAGGTAAAACAAAAACCTGAAAACTGCTTCGTTTCTTCATCGTATTTTACAATTTTTTGCCTCACTCCAGACTGCCTGTTCTGTATTCTCTCTCTACCTGCTCATGCCAAACCAACTGAAAAAGTAATAAACAAAGAACCTTTCTCTCATTCCTCTCCCTCTACTCTTAAGTTGCATCGGAAGGGGTTTAGAGCTAACTCCCATCCCTATGCAATGCTGACGCGGTCTGCTTCCTCAATCCCTAACGCGCCCTTTCGTTCAATCCCTACACACCCGTTGATGTGTAGGTGAAATTCAGTCTCCTCCACGAAGCCATTCCTGACTTTTCTGGCCCACGTTCCTCACCCCTCTGAAGTTCTGCAGGGACTCTGTACTGCGCTCCCCAATTCTACATTCGCCTTGTGTTTCCGCTGCCTCCACCTCCTAGATGCCACAGCATCCCAGGAACAGTAACTAGAAAATTCCTGAACAACGCTCACTGGTTTAGAGGAACTCAGGGTAGGTGCCCAGCATATATGTGGTTCAAATAGCAAGGCCATTCTTACACGGAAACATTTTAAATGGCGATTGCTATCTTCCATATTTATACAAAAGCTTCCTAACTCCCTCCCTCCCTGTCTCTAAGCAATCTACGGCACGGGTTATATCACCTTAGTGGAGTCCTTCCCAAGATTCAGAACCTAAAAGAATCAGGTGTTCATTACTCTGTGAACGTGGCCCAATTTCCCCTCATACCTCATCAGTACTTTCCCACTCCATGGCCTTTACTCCAGTCCAAGATGGCCGCATGGGCTACTGGCTTTCCTGTAATTTTTAACCATTTCACAGGAGCAATGCTCTCCTCATACTTCTCTGGCTGCTTTAATTTTTGGTTACTAATCCTTCATTTGGATTCAAGGTTTAGGTCAAGACTGTCTAGAAAGCCTTGTAATTTCTCGCTTCCCTGCATGACTTTGCTGTTACCAGGATATTTTCATGCTCCATATAGTAACTAGTCTTCCCAACCATTGCACAGTGCCAGTTGAAGAATTTGTATTCCCGAAGTTCAGATAAAGAAACTCAAGTTCAGGAAGGTTAATAGTGCTCTCCAAAGACACATAGATATTGAGTTAGAAAGCCACCAAGTGCTCTCAATCAGGGGTGACTCTGCCCCGCCTCTGTCGCCCCACAGGATACTTGGCAATGTCAAGAGACACATTTGCTTGTTGCAACTAGGGTTGTGGGAGGAGGTGCTACTGGCATCAAGTGAGTAGCGGCCAAGGATGCCACAGCTGCACATCCCACAATGCACAGGGCAGCTCCTAGGACAAAGAATTACCCAGTCTCAAATGTCAATCATATGGAGGCTGGGAAACCCCGAATTAAAACCTGAACTAGACTAGTAGATCTTTTCTACTTCCTATTCTATATTTCCATTCTTAGAAAGTTAGATTGGTTTGCATTTGAGGCACAGCTGGGAGTTTAGTAGTCACGGGACCGACCTAACCAGTATCCAACACGACAAGTTTGTGTAAATTAGAAAAAGGAGCCCCTTCCTCAAGATATTTTACTGCCTTCCACTCACTGGGATACTGTCCTCATATCTCTGTACATCTACAGTGACTACGATGTACATAGCGCCTCCACCGGAGTTGTGAAGTGCACAAATACACGACTTGCATGATCAGAGATGGATGCTCCCTGTGGGATACTGGGTACGTGATTTAACCCCTCTAGCCCTCACTTTCCACCTCTGCAACACGGGGACAATGATATCTCTCCTGTGTAATGGAGGACTGACTATCATATGTCATAGCTGGCACACGGTGGGACACGCATCAGTGATGGCTAGTATCTCGGCACGCTCAGTTGTGTAGGTACCTATCCAAGGATATCTCCTTCTCTTCGGCAGAGGCGAGGGAGCCCTGTTCAGTATTGGGACGGAAAGAGCGTGTCAGAAAATGATTCTAAAAAAAGCAAGACTGAGTTCAGTTGGACTTCGTGCTCTCCTCAATGCCTTCTTAATTGCCTAAGACCCGACCTTTTCCTTCTCACATAGTACTTAAGAAACGCCAGAGAAGCAACTGAAATACCTAGAAACACAGACAGGGCTCTGTCTGTACCCAATGATTAGGCAGATGATTCGACAGCTTCTATTATATCTACATCGATAAAGGATGACACCCGGGTGGGTAATATAACTACTTAACAATTATGAGAATTATAGCGTATCCATCAAAGAGCTGTGTCTGCTGAAATAAGCCGTCAGGGCCATGTTATGAAACCTGAAGCCAGCAGAAGTTTCACTAATTATAACTGCTATGGAGATGAAGGGCTAACTCAGGAAAGTTCCATTCTCATACTGACAGGGAGGAAAAGAAATGTGGAAGTGCCTTTCTAGATTAAAGTAAAAAAAAAATTATACACGACCAGGACTTTTGGAAAAGAAATTTGGCAAACACAGATTGAATCCACGATAGAGTTGAGTTTTGCTTAACAAGGATTTTTTTTTTTAAAATAAGTCTGCGGTTAAGTTTGGAATGCCTTTGGCTCCTTCTTGATGATTTACAATGCGTGTTAGCTTATTAACAGGTCTAAGATATCCTGGGAGATCCAAGGTCAAGGAGAAGTATGACTGCATTGTATCAGAAAGAGAGATGGGTCTCTTGTTAAGGTAAAGATTAAAGAGGTCACTTGCTGAAGGGGCACCTGAAACTGATGCCAGCCTCTCACTTGTCCAAGGGTGAAACCTAAAATCACCTTGAAGTGCGTGACCATGACCAAAGTGAACCAGAGCTTAAGAACTCAGATGGGACAGCCACAGTAGGGCCTGATGGGGACCAGGTCCAACAAGAACCTTGTTAACGGACATTCCACAGTTGACATCATGTGGCATCAAGATGCCTGGCAATGTTCGGCAGATGAGACCTTCTAGTTCCCTCTACACCTGATCTGGAAGCAGGGCTGACCTTCCAATGCATTGAGCAGTCCCTGTTTTGGGGGTAGGGGTTAAGGAGAGAAAGGACTTCTCGAAAGGAAGATCCCAGACGTCTAGCTGTAGGGTAGATGGGAGCTCCGAGAACAAGCTGGAAGAATAAAGACGTGACATCACATTTTGGCTCCAGGTTAAAGAGGCAGATCAAATTAGTGACAAGGACAGCAATATCCCCCCATCTCCATTACTCCGTTTTTTCATGACATAAGTACTCTGTAGCTCAGTGTTTGTTTTCTTCACACAAATGGAAATTCGATAAAGCATCACCGTGGAAAAGACAGCTTCCTTTAGAAGCATCCTTGAAATACAAGAGGTTAGTGGCATGTGTGCTTTTAGGAACTGCCCCTCCAGAGCAAGCCCGGCATTAGTTCTTCCTACATAGACAGGTAGATGGGGAGAGGAGAGATGCCATTTCTTCCAGGTGAAACGTCTGACCAAACTGACGGAGTGCTCTTTGAAAACAGGAAGGAGTAAAAGTCAGAGCATCCGCAGCAGCGGAGGGGTGCATACCTCTTGCCCGTCTTTGCTGATGTTGTCATTGGCGTGTCTGGCGACGATGGCGAGGAACTGCAGGAGGCGGTGGAGCGTATCGCAGTTGCAGGGAGGTAGAAGGTAGATGAGGAGCTGCAAGGTGCCCAGCTGTTCCTCCGGCTGCAGCACTGAGCGAGGCAAAAAGAGGCGCTCTAAGTAAACGGGGAAACTCGCACCATTCAGGCTCAGAGGAGAGGCCCCCTCTCAACCGTCGTCAGAATGGACTATCAGGGCAAGTTACATGTCATTCCTTCATCCACTCTCCCATTGACTCAGCAAGTGAATAGCAAGGTTCTATGAAGGACAGAAAGGTGAAATAGACCTGGAGAAATATAACATCTACGGCAAGCGTTATAACCCGGATTAAAGGGGTAGCAACATTTCCTTTCTTCTCCCTCCTCGCCCTGGCATCATCACTCATCATTCACCTTACGGACTGCATTCTTTCATTTTTGGTAAATATTGACTAACAAGGACTGAGAAGTGGTAAACATTTTGAAATCTGAATTTTTAAAAACCAGATTTCAGGCTCTTTTCTGTTGAGCAATACACAAGGGATAGACTTTTTGTTGTGCATAGCTGAGACATGGTATGACGGCGTCTCCTCTCTCCTCCATAATGTAATTTGAATTGTAGCATTGGAGGCTGACATAGCTCTGGCCTTTTCCTCCCCCGCCCGCCGCCTTCATCTTCTCCACGGCATGTGCGTCTATAGCCCTGACGGAATGTTGCCTGCCCCCCTTTCTCCCTCTGGGTTCCTGTGACTCCCTCCTTCCTTGTACCAGAAATGCAAACTCATTTTTAGTCACAGGCTCAATGCGAACTCCTGCCGTCACTTCAAAGCATCAACGTGTGGCACTTTGTACTATTCTAGGGTCATCTGAAAGCATCCCAAATTCTTCTTGGCGACTTCCATTTGTCCTATTGCAACTTTCTTCATGCTCATTCTCCCCAGGGTAAATCTTAGAAAATGCCCCCAATAGCCCACCCATTAGACACCAATAAATAAGGACAAAGCCCTTATTGGGAAGCACAAGCACCAAGTTTTGATGGGGGCACCGGATATGGTGGTAATTCGGGGTCACGTCCCTGCTAGTGGCCGGAGTACGCACAGAGAGTGTTGATGAAAGCCGTGTACAGCTCCCTGGTGAGAAGGGGGTCCGGCATGTCCCTCAGGAACTCCTTCAGCAAGGCAGCCACGTCATGCACGCTGTGCTCTTCCTCCAGAGAGACATCAACCCGCGGTCGAATTCCTCGCGTAACTGGAAAAATAATAGTTCAACTGGCAATGTCATAACACCATACCTCTACGTTCAGTGCCCAGCAACAGAAGGGCGGTGACTTGCGGCATCTGGTATTAAGGTCACGCAGACCCGATGAGGAGAAGGAAACAACGTGTCGCCTTGATGTACAGAGTGTATGCAACCCGGCCAGGAACACACACACACACACACACACAACACACACACACACACACACACACACGTAATTGAATAAAAGTATCTGTGGGTTTACCGTCAATAATGCAAGCACAAGGGCTTGATAATGACATCCAGAAGGCTGGGAGGAAGAGCTAAGGGGTTAGCTCTACTGTAAATGTGGGAGGGAGGAATTAATTTATTATAGAGCAGTTTTGCATGTCAGCCATCCTACCACGTTGGAATTTTGACATTTTAGAGAAATACTCAACAAGAAAGCAAAAAGAGTTTTCTGCAGGCAATGAAAGTAAAAACCCCGATGAGCCATTCATGACTAAGACTTGAAAGATGACGATAACTAAATAAAAGCTGCCTTCGATTTGTCAAAGCAGACTTATTAACAGTTCCCAGAAGGATTCTCTGCCTCGAATCATTAGACTAGGTTTATTAACATTTATAGCAACAGGAAAACACAAGAGCAAGAAAAACGGAGTCATAACTCTCCATCCGACTTTCATCACTGACAGCTCAACCTCTTACGTATTGGCGACAAATGATACTCCCAATATTGTGGCAATTATTCTGAAAGAAAAGTGTAGGGTGCTAGGAAGGGATATAACAAGAGAACATGGTGAGTTAGAGCATATATCGTACTTGAAATCTAAGTCTAAATAAGAATCAATCATATTTTTATTAGATAATCTCCACGCAAAGGTTTTCCTTCGGTGGAGCCAGATATGACAGAGAAATAATTTCTGACACTCGTCACCTGTCCATCTGATGAGAAGGCCCGTAACTGCCCCTGGATCACTCATCAATTCCAGGCAGCTCCTCAGCCTTCCACTGGTACCACTTCTGTCTGTGATCATTCATACACACCACGTTTCTTTTCTGAGCACACACATATGCAGAAAGAATGGACCATGGAAAGAGCATGGTCTAAATTGCATGATCCTGAACTTAACACTCATCTTGAGTCTAACACTGGCTAAATTGAGTGATCTTAAGGTTCTTACTCTCTCTAATCCTCTAAAGAAGTGGCCGAAAGGAGCTACTCTCACAGCTGGTGGGCAGATTCAATGAGATAACGTTGGTGAAAATATTTGGCAATTCCGCATAGGTGAGAGGCTTAAGAAATGTTACTACACTGTCTTTCTTCCTGAGTCCTGCTGTGAAATGTTAAACAGAGTTCAATAGTCTTTTGCATGACTATTAAAAATAAAAACTCGACCAACAAACCAAACAGAAAACATACTTCCTTCAAAAACCCCTCTTATCTTGACAAAAAAGAGACAGATTTCAGTTAGTTTCAATAGAATGAACAAATATCATTTCTTCTGCTTCATCCAACTAAAAATTATTTTGATTTGGCTTCATTTTTGAGTTGTTTACTTTCTTATTTCTTTCTGTTGGAATCAACAAAAGGAAAATAACTTTTAATTTTCTTTTAGCCAACAAATGAGTTCTTCTCTCAAAGGACGGTTTCCTTTTTATGAAGCCATCATGAACACAGGCACCTGCCTGATCACAGGAACCTATTCCTGAAGCTCTAACATCAAACTTCTGTCGCAAGAATGTCACATAGTGCTGAAGGAGTCCAAGGGCACAGTCCTTACATGAAAAACGAATTGGGGATCAATGGTTCCACGGACACTTCATAAAAATTATTTACTTTTGAAAAAGTAAAGCTATAAACATAGCATCTTACATGAAGATAATATTAATGGCATTATCCACATTGCATTTTTAGTGAAAATGGCTGCTATACAACTGTTTTCTATTTCTTATCACTTACTAATTAGGTACTCTCTGAACCTCCTGCTTTTACAGTTTCAGAAAGTCATTTATAAATTAGTTTTGTTTGGCCGTACACACCAAGGACACGTCTGGACGTTTGCTTTCGAGTGTTTGATCCTAACTCCATCGCAACCTTTCTGGGCTTCTGAGTTGTTGCCTTTTACCTCTTGGGACTCAATTATACTAAATTGGCTGGAGGACTCAGAAAAGATATTCCGAAATGAACGTGCGTAAGCTTGAACTTGGCACGAGGTAATTCAATTGAAAGTCAAGTGAAACAGACAATATAATCTTCACTTTCTACTTACTTGTCTCACTCTCTTTTTTGAGCTTCCAACTCGGAATATCCCCACTGTCTGGAGGCCTGCAAATAAGCAAACAAAATCAATAGTTTTGTTTTATGGCTTGAAACTCTGGAGGAAATCAAAACAGAAATAGAACAGAAGGCCGGCACCGTGCTGTGATACGCAGAGCAACAGCGACCTGAGAGCACGCGCGGATGTGCATGTGGCCCCCACGATTCCTCCAGGTACCCACGGCTTAGCCCTAGGAGCACCGGGTTGTTTTACATTGCGCATTTCTGAGGAAAAATTTTTCGTGTGTTATTATATATTCCCACACATCCATATGAGAAAAATAACATAACGAGTTCTCATTCAGAATAATTACTTCAATATGAAATTTATGTGAATTTTTAGCTTTGTCAATTTTTAAAATAGGTATTTCTTGTTTTACTGATGATAATTAAAACATGTACCTGATGTAGAAATATTTTGGTTTATTTCTATCCAGTCTATACACACACATAGTCTGAGCTCAATTATGCATATGTGTGTATAGAAAAATAGATACAGGGAGAGAGAAAAAATGTTAAATGCCATAAGAATTTTTATGCCAGTAAAAAAGTCCTTGTAAATGTCATTTAAGATGAATGCAAAATAGTCTATCGTATGAATGTGCCACGACTCACTTCATATTCCCCTATGAGTGACATAGAGTTCCCCCAGACACACCTGGACTGTTTCTGTATTCTCAATGACCCTATCATGAACAACTCTGTACACAGGTCTTAGTTCACATTTCTGATTTTCTTAGGATCATGCCCTAGAAGTGAGATTACAGGGCTGATGCATACAAAAGAGTTAACCAGCCCAAAATGTCAGTAGCACTGAGGTTGAGAGATCCTGCTCTAAAAAAATGAGGTATCTTAAAACTAAGAAGTTCCTTAAAATCATTACATTTCCAATCAACGTTCACAGAAGGTTCAGAAACTATGATAGGCTGATGTGCCATTTAGTTGCTGAACGTCTCCTCTCTGCATTTTTGCCTTGGAATTGGTCTGAGGAGGAAAAAGTATAGGTTTCCTGCTGTAGATCTCTCCAACGTCTGGTCTTGAACACTGTGGTGTCATTTATGTGTTCCTCTTTCCCTGTTATTTCCTCTGAAGAGAGAATTAGAGACAGAGTCTTCTCTGATTCAGGTTCGATTTTGGGGGCAAGAGTACTTCCTAAGAGGTATTATGTACTCCCTTCCAGGGCACAGAATGTCTGAATGGTCCTCCTTTTCCTGTGCAAGCCATTAAATATGGCCACTGACGCTCATCATCTCCATTTATTCTTTCATTGGTGGATCATTTGGGATAATTGATTAGAAGGGCGATGGCAGACTGGACGGCCATCTTGTAGCCACATGAAGAGAGCTGGTCTGAGAGTAAAATCAGCAAACAGACTGATGCTCTCACGGCATCATTTGAATCCCGGCCCCAGTTGTGCCTAAATCTAGATGTCATGCTCAGACTTCAAGTATGGAAATAGAAATGGGGGAGGGTGCTCTGCTTCAGCTAGTTTTATCTAGGTCCCTCCGTCTTGCCACTGAAAAAGCTCTGAGTAGGACGATATGTGTTTCAATGGGAAAGAATTGAAATATTTACATTTCTTTCATCCAGAAACAAAGTAAGCATCTTCACTTGACTAAGTCATGTTTTATACCTCTCAGAAAAGATTTGCAGTTTTCTTCACATGCATTTCCTCTTATTACAGATATTCTGGGTATATTACATTTTTGATATTAATATGAATGAATGATTTTATTAGAACAGTACATAAATGATTATTGTTCTTATATAGGAAATGGAGATCTTCTTGTATATTTACATTATGGTCTTGCCACATTGCGTATTAAGTATAAGACTTTTTCAGTTGGTTTTCCGGGTTCTTTTAGTTAGAAAAGATAACATCCATAAATACCACACTTATCTCATCTATATGTTATAAGTGGTACCCTGAATTTCCAGAGTAATTTGCGAGGATCATGGCGAGAGGCTACCCATCTTGGTGCTGTGCTCTTGGGTGGGACTTTGCTTTGCACCTGTTTCCAAAAAGCATCTTGTACCCTCCTTGTTGCTGCCATTGATGCATTTGCCCCATAACCGAGTCTAACCCCCAGCCTAATTTATTCTTTCTACCTTTCCGGGAGCTTGGAAACAGGATAATCAAGCTATTAGAATCAAATCCATAATTATACTTCTTTATCTGCAAAATGAGCGTAATAAGTATCCGCCTCAAAAGTTATACAACAATTCAATTAATACGGATAAAATAACTCAGGATCATACCTGGCATTGACTATTATATAAAGAGAAATAGGATCTCACTTAACTGAGTGAGTCTTCTTTGTGCAAAATTGAAAATTTTAATTTAGTGGTAGGTCTTGGCAATTTTAATTTTGGCCACATTTATTTTCTTATTTTCTGATGGTTTCTAAATAGCTGACATTACTACATACGTGAGATGTCACAAAAGGGCATTTTCTACACAGGTGGGACTCTTCATTTGGCTGGATTCCTCCAGGCTGTTCCAAAATGCCCATTTCTATGTACTCAAATATAGTACTTTTCTGTTTGGGAGAAATGGCCGTGATTTAAAAAATAGTTAGTGATCAATTGCTATAATTCCTATATATCTCAATAGATAATAATTCATTTTAAGTTTTTATAATTACTTATTTACTTTTTTTAGGTAGAGCAAATGACAGGCTTCAGACAGGCAACACTGTTCTCTGACATAAGCCTTACAGTGATTTTCCTCAAAGAGAAGAAACAGTCTGTCTAGGCATTCAGTAACCTTGACTTAAGATAGTCACTGATCAAAACAAGTGTACATAAAAAAAAAAAAAAAAAGGCATAGATCTGGCAAAGAAACGTGACTTTGCTGTGTCCTGTCCTAGAAATTGACGTGATCACATTTCTCTCCTTTTCATCAGAAACTGAAATGAAAACTAGACCCAGAGCGAATTAGGGAATTCAAGTAACGAGGACAAGCATAATAAGCAGGAGGCCTGACCCTGAACTCAGCCTAAATCTTAGACATATGACTCTTTATGATGTTGTTTAGGTTATTTTCTCTGATGTGTGCTTCTTAGAAATTGGAAAGCTTAAGGAATTTGACCTAATAATATAGAAAGCATTTCTGTGGGTGAAAAATAAGTGGGGAAGAGTGATGTACACAGACATAGATGGAACCTAGATCATTGTCCGAGACCAATTTTGACGAGAATGAAGAGATCTTTGATAAATATTTATAAGGCTAAAGTGAATCAAACTCTTTGCTACCCATTTCAAAAACTGGCAAATAAAGCCTTACAAAAGAATTGTTTTTCGAAGTTTGCTCTTTATTTATTGGTTTACAGTGACCGAGTTGATATCTGTTTGATTTTGAACGTGTCTCATTTTTCTGGAGCTATTTGGTTTAAATGACATGAAAACCTGGAATAGAATGTCAAAGCCTTGAGAGACCACCCAGGTTACCTTCTTTCCTTTAAGCCCTAAAAACACTGCACTTTATTCCGAAAAAAGGAAGTGAACTGCCGTTTGTTGTTGTTTGGTTTTTTTTTTAAATAAGCTTAAAGGAAATTTATTTCCAAACAGAAAATAAAAAGACATACCAAGTTTTCTTTTACCAAAGCAGTTTCTCAACCTAGCTCTGGATTTTTGTATGACTGGAGTAGAATTTTCTTGTTTTGAATTCTTTAAAATGCTTACAGTTCACTCCCTACATACTTTATAGGAAAAAATTATAATTATAAAAGTATGTGGCTCTTTTTCTGCCTCATAGCGAAACTGAAGCTGAATTTATATATTCAAAGTTCTGAACTCCTTAGTTGCTAAGCTATTTTTAAAACCAATTCTGCTCAAACAATATTTATTGAACGTCTACATTGTATTATGATACTAACTGTTGAGAATTCAAAATAACTCAGATCTTTACCTTGACCTCCAGTTAACCTTCCAAGAAGAGACAGATACACACATACAAACACACACATACACACGTGCACACATATGTTAAAATTTTGTATGAACAAAATTTCAAAGCATATTAAGTCACCCATATTTTGTCAAGTGATTTCCATATATAATGAGTTGATTAAGAGATTTAGATATACCCTTAGTTTTTAATAAAGTTCCATTTTTATTAGAAATAAATGAGAATGTCGATAGTATTTGCGTCTACATAATAGCCTCTGAACTTTCTTTGCTCTCTGCTTCTTTTTTTCTTTATTACAATGAGCATATTATTTATATGGTAAAGAAGCAATTAAGAGACTTTTCTCATGTTCATAAAATATATGCTAACACTACAGCACACAAATTTACATTAGGGAACTGGCAGTTTGATGAGCCAAGTCTAAATTTCAATAACATTTAAAAATAACTGTTCGGTATTTTTAAGTCAACACATTAACTGGAACTGAGTAGTTAAAAGGGTCATCATGAAGAAATTTTAAGTGGACATCTTTCTGCAAAAATGCAAATAGCTATATAGAAACCTGTTATCAAAAACTACGTATTTAAAAAAAACTATGGATTTTCTATTCACTTAAGACATGGTTTTCAAATCTTTTTTTAAAAAAAGAAGCTGGAATCTTATGTTTTGAAGAAAGCCTTATGTGTAACTTTAAAGTACAAAAAAGATAAAAGTGGCTATGCTCTGTTTGATGGGGGCTCTGGGGACAGACCCAGTCCAAAGGTCTTGCTTTCCCCTAAACTGCTTGACCTCCAGGGTCACCTCTGAGGACTCTTGGGGTCTCAGCAATCTGATGTCATCAAGTGGATTTCTTCTCCCCCCAAATCTTGGTTAGCCCAGTAATCTCTTATGCAAACACTCAGCTATCTTCACAAAGAAAACTTTGGCCCAGAGTTCGATCGAATGAACACAGAATGAAAATGAGTGCTTAAATGAATGATGCCCGAATCAATGAAAGTCTTTAGTACGTGCTCGCCGACAGATAAGTCTGCTTACCATGTTTTTCTAGATGTTGACAGCAGCTGTCCACCAGCCTGGGGACCTGTCTGTAAATAGGATTCAGACTGAGTTTCTTATCTCTGGCTTTTTCTTTTTTATTTTGAGCCTCAGCAGGCAAGGAGAGTTGTAAAGCTTCTAGCAGTCGAGACTGATTGTCATCAAGATCTGTGATAGAATCCACAGACATCGCACCCTGCAAAATTACATGTAGACATAAACAAAGAGTAAAGATGGAGAAAATAAAAATGGCTTTCCATAGATGCCATCTAAAAAATACTTCTGCCTGTGATTATTTATCGCTCTCGAAATAATGCTGCTTGATTTAATTGTACTGTTTGTATATTAAAAGGGAAAAAATTAACACCTTTTGAACAGTTAGAAAATCTCCACAGTGTAGGGTAAGCTACAATTTCAGCAATAGATAAAATTTTCCAAATGAAAGACAAGAGATGGCAAACACATATTTAAAACATTTTGACCCAACCACTTCGTTCCTTGAAACAAGAAGAAAATCACATACTCAATGGATGAGGTAAGTCAGAGAAGTCTCGTGAATAAAAAATCTTAAAAAAAAAAAAGACTCTAGGAAGTAGATTTTTTTAAATAGGAAGATTCCATAGAATAGTCTGCTTGGTTTCCCTCAGAAGCAGCACAAAGGACTTTAGCAGGGAGTGGTCCCAGGAGACAGCTGTTGGGGAACAGGGGAAACGAGAAAGGGAAGGGAAAAGAGCCACCGAAGGGAGTGTCGCCAAGCCTATGACCGCTATGAGCAGCTGAAGCCCAGTGCATGGGAACTCGTGGGAGACGGTGTAGGTCAAACACCTCGGAGCTATCCCCGCTAAGATGTCAGGGCGCTGGGGTACTTATACCCCAAGTCTCAAGAGTCATTGGCTAAGGGCAGCTTCTGGTAGGGGCAGGGAGGTGACCTTAACGCCTCAGTGCTTGCAGCCTGTCCTCTGCGTGAGGGCTCCTCCGGCCATCAGAGAGAGCCTTCAGCAAAGCGATGCGGTGCTGGCAGGTGGAGGGGGGCCGGCATGCGAGGAGCAGTGAAGGCTGAGGGGAAGAGAACGGGGCGCCGACCACGTCCGTAGAGCCACCCATCCTCTGATGAAGCACAGAGGAAGAAGTTGGCTGCTGGCGTTGCAGCAAGGCCTGGACAGAAGAGAGGGCATTTGGGGAGGCCGATTGCTTGGCCCGAGAGTCCCAGAAAGCTCTGACATAGAGCTTTGGTTCTTATTGCCATATATGGGTTTGTAGACACGGTCTGAGAGAGTGACGGGATTGGAAGAACGATTCCATCATGTGAATTCAAATATTCCATAATGTTGTCATTTCTTTATCTTTAAATATAGCCGAAGCCTTGAAAAATAGCAGTGGCTCAAGCAGCCCTCTATCCTGGACAGGTGCTGAATGTTGAGGGCTGATTGAGAAATAAGGATTTGAAGTGAGAAGTTTGTCTGGGGTTTTAACTAGGGCACCAGTCAATGGCTGGAGGTGACAAAGATTTGGTGCCACCAGCTGAGAGGAAAAGGAGAGAAGATTTCCCAGTGACCTAGGAAATTTTAGAGATGTTTATCAACTGACTCAGCCAGCCATCAACCAGTTTGCCTGAAATGTGAAATTCGAAATGCCAAATAATAGCACAGTGCCTAGAACAAAGCACTCACTCGACAAATGGTACCCTATTGTTACAGTGTTGATTTGAAAGATGTATACACATACACACACAGAG
Source organism: Eonycteris spelaea (assembly GCA_003508835.1). Classification (NCBI taxonomy): domain Eukaryota; kingdom Metazoa; phylum Chordata; class Mammalia; order Chiroptera; family Pteropodidae; genus Eonycteris; species Eonycteris spelaea. The sequence goes on from PUFA01000276.1 coordinate 81,776, forward strand.
ACACACATAGAGAGAGAGAGAAAGAGAGAGAGTTGTGTTTGAGAAAAAGAATTTCCAGTGATAAGGAAAAAAATCTCGTTGTTTATGAATTCACTGGGCCAGGCATGGTTCTCAGCTGGAGACAAAGAGATTAACAGAAACATCTGGCCCTGTCCCTGAGCCTCACGGTCTCGTGGGAAAGTCTGCTAAGACAACGGAAGATTGCAATAGAGCAGGATCAATGGCGATGTCGTAGAATGTTCAGGATATCACGGGCATATGGATAACCGAGGAGGGGCCCCAATGGCTTTGAGAGGGATCAGGGGAAGGCTTTGAGGGTGTGCCAGGTGCCATATGGCCAGTGCAAAATCTCTCCGAATGGGGTTGTCGACAGATACTTGGACACAAACGACATTCTCAGTTTTCACATGAGCAAAGACTTGAAAAATAACCTGCCACATTCTCAGTCGTCCTAGCACCGGCAACAGGGACAACACTGGCCAACTCACCCTCCTCCTGGCCCGAGGAGCCGGTTCCGGGGTGTTTGGGGACGTCGACTCATTTGGTGTTTCCGAGGTGGAGCTGAGAGATGAGTTACTGCTCGACAGTTCTTTGTTTTGTCTTTTATTTCCAAATGGGAGGAGGGAAGCCACGAAGTCAGACGCGTCCTTCTGCTCATCCCGCTGCAGGTCTTGCTTGAGTTTATAGGCCCGGTCGTTTGCAATGACTTGGGATAAGGGCATTCCAAATGCCTGCGGGATGAATTCTGGAATGGAAAACAGACGTTCGTTTTCCAGAAAGACTGGACCGGTGAAGACTCACTCACGTTTCAGCCCTCAGGGCAGACATACTCAAATGGCTGTTTTCAGAAGAATTTATTGATCAATCTAAATATAGGATGACTTTCGTGTTTTATCAGGAGTGGCCAAAGACTCTATTTCGATAAAGAAAGCTAGTGTGTATAAAGAACACAGGTTTTAGAAATCTAGGCCTCTAGTTTTTTCTCCGTGTAGCTCCAGTATGTTTTAAAGGAATAACTTTATAGAGAGCTGCGATGTTTTGATAGAATGTATGTAATATTTTATCCTCATGCATACACAGTTTTACAACTGTTAGTCTTCCATTTATACGTCTCAGGAGCCCCCAAAGCTTACAAGTCACTTCTCCATCCATTCAACAGGCACTTATGGAACAGCTATGACGCGCCGTGTCAACTTACACGTTGGGGAGTACAAAGCTTAGAGAAGGTAGGTCCAATCTCTGCTCTCGAAAGGTTCCGAGAGTGGGGTAGGATGGGGAAACGCAGAGTCAGGTGTATACATAAGTGTAAGACTGTCTATCACGTGCCAGAATAGAGATGCGTGAAGCGAAGACTGACATTCAGTTAAGTGGATACTCTCTGAGGTTCCTAGTGAAAGAGCCGGCCCGTGAAACCTGTGAGACAAGGGCAACTTGGGAAGAAGTCTGCTCTTTTTCCTTCGTGTTCCTTATCCCCGCATGACAGCTGGGTTGGGGCTGTCATGTCACTCTCACGACCCATTCTGCTGGCCACACGGGGAAGTGGACTCTCACCACTCAACATCCAGTGAAGGGCGCAGGATGCAATTTGTTAAATCCTCTAGTGAGGACAATTTCGGGGAAGGAGCATAGTGCAGAAATCTATGGCTTTATTGGAAGATGTACATCGAGTTGCTCTCCATATCTCTAGTAATTCGTTATACATACATTGTAAGTGTATGGATCCACAGGACCATGCGTTTTATTGGCAATTATGTAGATTCATGCTGGAAAGCATTAAGAATTAAATGAATTATGTCTTTGAGATTCAAAATTTGGTCTCTGAGAGCAGCAAATTGGAGTCTAGCCTCTCCCTTGTTTTTATAACCCCTATGACTAAAACCAGAATGATCAAGGGAAAACAATTCTAAAGCTGTTTGTTCTTTGAAAGAAAAGACTAACATTAAATCAGGTGGAAAGAGGCCTTAAAAGGGTTCCTTCTTTGATCCATGGCGACATTTTCAACATCACTGAGCCAATGGCCAAGTCTACATTAAAAGCAGAAATGGAACTTGAAAAGTCTGCACCTCTGGTTTTATCAAAGCATGCAATGTATCTTGAAGTAGAAACTAAAACGTTCAGAATTTTGGTTCAGAATTTTGGAATTTTAAGGGGGCATCTGCCATTCATCAACAAACAAGGTGGCAGAAATAATACAAAAATAATAATTTAGACATTTGTTTGCGTGATCAATGCAGACAATGTAGCGAGATCCAATACTCAGTACAGGTCAAAGGCCACCTCCACGACTAGCAACATTAAAAATGAAAGGGGACCACGCCAGCCCACCTGCTGTGTACTTTGGGACTTATGTGTCAACCAGCGGTGCCTTGTCTCTGGGAATAATCAAATAGTCTTACTTCGAAAAGGTCAGAGACAATCGAGAAATATGTGGATGGTAAGGCTAACAGCCACACGCAATATACAAGACCTGCTAGGGGATCATAACAGCAAAAAGGACATTGATAAATGTATCGGGTGACATGTGTCTGTTCATGTAGGTGTACCCACAGCAGGATTTAATATGAGGTGGGGACTACTGACTCCTCTCCTAGCCATGTTTTCTATACAGGGAAAACCAACCAGACTCGTTTAAAGATTTCTAATATCCCTGGAGAAATAAAAAAAGAAGAAGAAAAATGGTTTCCTTTGGAATCTGTCATTTTAATATCCGAAAGTCTGTCACTCTACTTGTACGTCAGAATAATTGAATACAAATTAAATCGGTGGCATACATGAAGTCATCTGTTGCCAATTTTTATTTCTCTTTCATTTCCATTCAAGAGATGTAGCCAACTACAATAGATTATTTCTAATAGCCTTTCTTTCCTGGTTGAGTGTGTTTTTTTCAGTGATAGAGTTGATAGGTCTCTAATTTCTTGTTGCTTTCTTTCTCCTGAGGGCTCTTACGAGCTTCAGCAAGGAGACATCTCTAATGCTCTAAACTTTTGTGCTGCAGTATCTAGTCTCTGTAAAATTCTAGGCAGGATTCCTTGAATATCATCACTTCTCACGATTATGGCTATTGTGAAATTGAGGATTCATTACAAGTCTTTTGAGCAGAACCCTCCTTTATGTGTAAATAAAGTGTTAGGCACACATGCTTGTCTGTGTTCAAAGCTCTTCTGTTGTAGGGAAAAAAGAACCTAGAGGCTCTGTGATAACCGTGGCTAATCAAGTTGATAATAGGTTTTTAAAGCCCTAAGGACATTACCGAAGACTCAGTGTTCTGGGACCAGAGACAAAGTGAATCAGACTCTTATCTATGGTGTGTGTTCGCCAAGGAAATAGCTTCCCCTGCTGTCCTCATTAGTAGCGACTGTCTACTCTCTCTTCCCACGAACTACGGGGTCAGGAGGTGGCACGCCATCCTCTTTGCTCCCTACTGCAACTCGCAGGTCATCCCCCGCCCACTGTGTGCCAGAAACCTGCTACTGCAAGGTCCCCCATGGCTCCTGCTCATTGCTCTTCTTTATTGTAGCTGATTTTGACTCATCGTGAGACCCCCAACCTACTGTCATCCTGGGTGGCTCAGATGCCTACTTAAATGACCCATCTGATTCTCTGTCCTCACATCTCCTTTACCTTCTCCTCTCCTCTTACTTTTTTCTGCATGCCACCTTTGTCACCCACTCCCTCTGCCCCATCCTGGACCTTGTCCTCTCCAGAAGTGATCCTACCTCTGGAACCAGGCTTCCTTCCTCCACCCTTGTCTCTCCCCACCCCAAGTTCCTGTTTGACATTGCAGTGTGGCGATCTGTTTAAACACACCGTTAAGCCACCCGCTCCTCACTACACTTGGATCGTGTCTCAACGCTCTCAGCACGCAGACCAAAAGCTGTGCTGTGGCTCACGCTGTCCTGTGGAGGTGGCCCTTTCCTGCTCTCTCCTGAGATCACATGCTCCCTGGTGCTCTCATCTCCAGGAATGGCACTCGATGACAGCGTTCAACGCATTTTCTTTCGGATTTCCTAGACAGTGATGACTGATACTTGATTTTTCTACTGCTATTTAATAGGATGCAAAGTCAAGTTGTATCAACTATTGCTGTACAGTGCTATTTCACAGCTCACATTTAGTAACTTACTTAGACTGCCAGGGATAAGATAACATGGCTGCATATGATTTCAGCATAAAGAAAAGTGCCAGACCGGAACAATCCCCAGATTTTAGTCGAGAAACATATGGCACAATCTGAAAATTCTCCTGTGGAGAGGTGACCATCCCCCAGACTTATGTCACAATAAAACCTGTTCACCTGTGGTTCTGATTAGGGATCACATGAAGTGGAACAAAGTAGCTATCTATAAAATCTTTTTCCCCAAAAGCGATTTCTTTTTGATACAAGCAAGAAATTTTCTTAAACGTTCTAAAAGTTTAAAGAATAATCTTTGGTTGCCAAGTAATTTAGCTCAGAGAAGTTAAGGGCTGGGAAATATTCTGTATGAAAATGTTTTCTGAACCAGCATCAGTCTTGAATTAATTTCCATATAGAAATCAAAAGTCATAGGGACACTGCTTAAGTGACAGGAGGGATACAGGAGTGTCACATGATCTTCTGTATATTGTGTCAAGGCAATGAAATAAAATAGAGGACATGATTCATTCTGATCAAATCAATTAACAGATTCAATTGAATTAATATAGCAGCATATCAAACATTTAACGAATCATTCTTTATTGGGAAAGCACTTGGATTCTAATAAGCCACTCCTATTTATTTTTAGATGACCTAACCCAAGAGGTCATTTTGAGTTTCCTGTTTTCCTTCTTTTACTCTTGGATTCAAATGATTATCATTTTTCACATGTGCAGCTGTTATGAACCCAAACGCTAATATTTGAACGGAGGAAAATCATGAGACCTGATTACGACTGTGCGAGACCTGCGTTCTGCCCACTCACACCTTGCGTCCCCAGGACTCCATGTAATGGATGTGCTGACACAGACAGACAGGACTTTATGTTCAGAAAAGCCACCACCTAATTAAGCTTCACTGAAGCCTAGGACATCTTTTTTATAAAGATCGTAGCTACTTTAGAAAAGAAACAAACATCTTTTGCCACGAAGCCTGGTATGACTCCCCTTAGTTGGGTAGGCATTATGCCTTTTCTCTGGAACCATTGGGACCTGACTTTTTAACCTAGCCAGCTCCATGTGCGGCCTTATAGAACAATGCCAAGTTTTCAGTGAGCCTATATAACACACGAATATGATTTGGTCTTTAAAAAGCACAGTGGCTCCGTGCATGTTGGCCGATTACTTTCCCCGGCCCTTTCTTTCCTCCTTCCCTGCTCACTACCATTCTCGCTTCCTGCTGTTCTGTGATGTAAACAAACGCATATCCATATCCCTCTGTCAACGGGACTCAAAACATCTCCCACAAAAATGCGCATTCTGCTCAGTCTGGCCTGAATGTGCACTGCTGAAGAATCACCTGAAGTCTACATTACAGGTATCCAAATCCCAGTATCAAGGCCATCATCCTAGAACAAATCAATGTGAGAGATGACACATTACTAATACAGCGGTCTGAATAATCCCTTTGATGTATCCCATTAACATCGAAAACTACCCTAAATCTAGCAAGGTAAAAGTGGTCTGTGGCAGGAAGAGAATGATTAAAAACTCTAGTTTAAAAAGCTACCCCGGCTACTAATTTAAAAAATAAGGGCAAGAACATATGAGCCAAATAAATAGAATACAATTCATCAGAGAATGATAGGGACCTGGGTAAGTGACAGCGCCCTCTGCCTTTCTTATTCCAGCAGCAGATTCTGCTGTCATAGGACATGCCCTGGTAGGTTTATTGGTGAAAATGGTCCAGAGTTCTCACCTTAGAAGTTGTACCTTAGTAGTTCATAAAGCTACTCATGCCCAGTACCCCGCAGATGAATGGAATCGGACCTTCCGGAGTGGAAGATCGGACATTGAAATTTTTATGTAAAGGTTCAACAAATTATTCTACTGTGCAGTCAGGGTAGGGATCATAGACACTTTCATCTCCTTTTCTCCACTTGGAGGTAAACATCTGAAATGTCTGGGGATGTTGTGGTTGGGGATGGTGCTACTGGTGCCTAGTGGGTAGAGGCCAAGGATACTACTAAACACCTCACATGATGTGCAGGACAGCCCCTGTGACAGAGATTATCCTAAGATGTCAATAGTCCCAAGGTTGAGAAATCATGCTCTAAGGGAAGAAAACATTGGCTTTCCATTCTTTAGAATGATTTATCTCCTTTTAGTCCAAAGAACCAAAGGTCACGTCCTTCTGGGCATGGTTCAAGGTATGGGTGTAGAGGCTGGGATTGATGGTGTGGGCTAGGGCTTGTCCGACACTGATCACTGTGCATTTCTTTTTATACCTTCAGTTATATTGCCTTCTATTACTTTTCAAGCAGATATTCAATTATCCCTGATGAGGCACATGGCTCTCTTTACTCAATACTCATTTACTATGTCACATAAAATAAAAATACATTCGTGTGACCATAGCATTCAGCAGTCATTTCAGATAGGGCTATAGAAGCTACGACAAGCTGTGCTGTACTGTGCTAATGGACGCCAGATGCCCACTGTGTGGGCTCGATGAATACCACTTTGAAATAAAGACAAATAAACTCTGAAAGAGTAGCAAAAGTGTCAATTCCCTAAATAGACACAGAAGGGGACATAAAACAGTATAAAGAGAGTCAACAGGGTCCAAAATATACAGGGCAAAGAATAAGCATGCTGTGATCTAAGAAAAAAAATGGTGAGAATGGCTCATCTTCAGTGCCCCATAGGATGAGACGGCTTCTTTCCAGTAGTCATGGTAGGCGAATCCAAACTTTTCTCATTCAACTAGCCCTGCCTAAATATCTGAATTTGCCAGACAGCTGGTTAGCGTTAGAGATGCTATCCATGGCTACTCAACCCGGGTTCTCTTTATGCATAGCTGATTGGCCAGAATCATAATTGGAACCATAAACTTGGCTGAAGTCACACTTTGCTCCAACCAGTTGAACTCATCAATTCAGTACAGGGCCACTCAAACACAAAAGAGTAAACCAAAACAGCCTTTAATGACATCCCATCATAGAAATCTAGTTTACGTAATAGAGTTGAACCGCGTAAATCTATGCAATTCAAAAGCCCCACCAAATTCAACCATTATGCTCCATGGAAGATGCATTCGCTTTAGTTCATTCTGTCCCTTACCTCTGTCTTTGTTTTTCTCCTTCCCTAGTGAATCCAGTTTCTTTCTCAAAGATTTCTTTCTCTTTTGTCCATCTGTAAATATTAAAAGAATGAAAAGTTGTAAAAACAAGCACACAAGTGATATTTAACATCAATAATTTCATTTGAGCAACGGTGTGACTTCTCAATCACTTCACCCGTAATTTGACATTTTAAACAGAGCAAAGGCTCTAAAAATCCATGAAAGTCCCTGACTCGGATTGTACATATCACCAGCATCTTAGTGTATGCTCTTAAATTTTGTTCCAATGATGGAAAGTACAGGAAACTTACCTCACTCGGAAGTAATTTAGTTTTGACACTTTAGATATATTGCTTTTACTATTACATGAGTCTCTTCCTATTCTTCATGTTTATGCAAACCAGTGTCATCTTGAATCAAGATGACAAGAGAAGAGTCAACAGTACGTACGCCTTTGACTGTCATGAGCTAGTACAGTGTAACTAGAGAAGGAAATGAATTTGGGGGTCCAAAAAACTCAGGTGTCATTATTGCTGCACCATTTACTAACTGTGTGACTTTGGACAGGTCTCAGCATCCTCATCTATAAAGTGAGAATTTCATAGGGTTGTGAGAATTAAATGAAATGATGCATATAAAGTGCTTTAATGGGGACCCTTGATGCATTAATTCAGATGTATTTGGGGGGGAGGTTGTGTAGCATTCTAGTGTTGCTATACCATAATTTAATTAACCATTCCCCACTGATGGATATTTGGGTTGTTTCTAATTTTCACTATAATAAATAAGGCATGTATTCTTTTATCATCTTGTCCTCGTGACAAATGTACTTGATACATCTGGTTAACTCACCAAATAATAAAGATACCACTCATATCAGTAGGCAGCTGCAATTGAATTCCTGGGATGTCATCATAAAATACTGGCAGTCGTCATTGCAAGAATGCGTTTCAGGATTATGCAGCTGTCCACTTAACAAGTGGGAGGTACAAATCGAGAACCCACACTGTGATCAAATAGTCGAGACAAAACCCTTGCCGCAAGAAAACGTATGTTTAAAGGGGGGATTAAGAATTGTTTTCTTATGGGATATACTAAAAAGCGTAGTGAAGAAAGAGACTCAGACCAATAAAATGTGAAAGCAAGACTCCGATATCAAGAAAAGACAGAGCAAGCATTCTTAGACAGGAGCGAACATTCCTGGGATCCTCACAGGGCTGCAGATGCTCCCAATTTCTCCTCTGAGATTTTGGAGGCAAAAGATAATACAGCATCATCAACGGGCACATTCAATGCCTCCATCCTTTGTAAAAGGAAAAATATTTCAAAAATGGTTTTCCTCCCATAAAATGGAGATAGCTTATAAGAGTCTTCACTCGTGCAGTCATGAGACTGGAATAGGGGGAAATTATGTGAATCGGTTGCGATTGTGGCAAAGAGCCATGAATCCCTTTCATCGTGTCTATGTTCTTACCTTCAGTTTCTCAAAGATGATCTAGCTGCAGGAAGCCCAGACTTAACTGTGCTCTGACACACACAACATACCAACTGCACAGGGTTCTGATCCGTTCTCCAAATAGGACTAACGGGCCTACTTTGTAAAACTTTGTTCATCACTCGTTCATATCACCAAATGTATTGACTGTAACAAAGGTATGTTTCTTTAAAAAATCCTATCATTCCTTTATTTTAATAGTTGACCAAGAGAATAAACCATATATGAAAGAGATTTATTTTTCATAACCAATGGGCGGATCCTACAATTCAAACCAGTTGTCAAAGAACCAGAATACATATGGGATAGGGACATTTTTTTTTCAAGATAGAGGGGTTTTTTAAAACTTCTTTTTAATTAAGAGATGTATATAGGTGTGTATGAACATAAATGTATGGTTTAAATAATAATTAGGAGGCAACTCCCACATAACCAGCGGTCAAGTTCAGATGCAGACTACTGCTGGTACTGAGGCCTGGCCCCTGCGTATGCCTCTCTCCCGCTCTCCCCCGGTCATCACTGGTCTGACCTTTGCAATAACCTATTCTCTGCTTTTCTTTACAGTTTACCATTGATGTATGTATTTATAAAGACCGTAGTTTTGTTTTTCCTCCTTTTGAACTCACATAGACGGAATCACACTGTGGGTATTCTTTCTCGCCTCATTTATTTCATTCACCCACACTTCCTGAAATTTGTCATGTTGAGACAGGTAGCTGGGGGTCACTCATTCTGACAGTGTTTTTTGTATGGCTATAGCACGACTAATTTACCCATTGAACTGTCGGTGGAAATCTGAGCTGTTTCTAGCTTAGAACTATTAGGAACAGTGTTTTTGAAAACTTTTGTTCACATCTTCTCATACTTGTACAAGAATCTCTCTAAGGCAGTGGTTCTTCTGGGATCAGCAACGTCAGGACCTCCCAGGAGCTTGTTAGAGATGCGAAGCCTGTGGTCCCACACAGACCTACTGAGTCAGGAATTTGGGGGTGGGTCCAGCAGTGTGTGTTTTATCCAGCCTTCTGGGGGACTCGGGTTCACACCTAAGTCTGAGAATCACGCTTCTAGGGGATTCGTGTGGAAGCCGCATTGCCCGGTCAGTGTGTGTGCAGTCTTAGGCTTTAGTGGGTAGCACTGACTGTTTTCCAAGTGTTTTTGCTGATTTATAGTCCCACCAGGATGAGAGATTACATCGTCTCATGAGGATAATGTAGACTTCAAAGTCCGCACAATAACTCAAAGCATCCTTATAGGGAAAGATGTGATCTTTGTCAATAATTTAAAAAAATGCTTCACTACTTCCCTTTTCATTTAATTAGACAAAGGTGAATGTTATCAACAGGAACTAGATGAAATTATGGGCGATGTGCCCTAATGTGAAATGACGCATTGCTTTAGCACACCATTTCGTCATTTAAAATCCTCAGGAAAATGACAAGAGCTGCGAAATGAAACTGGTCACGCCTCTTCTCCCTTGTGATCGATCGATCAATCGACTCTCCAGTTTTAGAAGAGTGTCTTTTGTTCCCACAGAGCACGGAAAACCTGCGCAAGAGGCTGCCCTATTACGTGGAACCACATAGAGCATTTTCTGTTCACCCAGTTCCTTGGATGGTGATGAGTGTGATAAGCGCCACTACATCTTTTCCAGAAACTGAAGCTTCCTAACTATCAGTACTGCACAGCTACGTTCTACAGTGCAAATGGTGATGAGCATGCGCTTGCTAAGTGCTCCCAGGGTGTGTACCACCTTGAAGAAAAAAGGGACCTGGACAGAGAACTTGGGTCACACATCCTGTTCGAAGCACTTGGGGACTGGACTCCATGCATCCTCCTTCCACCTCATTAATGTGCCGCAGGAGGCCATGTCCCAGATGGGAAACGCCACGGACATACATGACATGACAGTAGATGTCCAGACAGCAAGCCCTTCACCCTCGTGACTCCAAAGCAAAGCAACTGTGGGTCTGGAGTGTGGTTGATCTGGCGTCCCCTTGGGGGTCGCCGACACCGAACACGGTCTGCAGGGCGAGAACGAGAGAACGTGAGACCGCTCGTGTGGGACCTGCTTTCCATGGACTCACACACCGTCAGCTGAAATTCCTTTTTAAGGCTGGTTTGTTCCTCTAGCTGGACTAGAAGCTCTCTGAGGGCAGAACCGCGTCTCCTAGGCTTTTGTCTCCCCCTAAGTGAATAAATAGTACAGGGTGGGACACCATGAGCCCTTGTCAGCACTATCCACGGCCGGAAGTCAGACTGGGGTTTTGGGTTGGTATGGAGAGAACCCAGAACCCATAAAGTACACAACTCCTAATTTGAAGGGGATCAGATTCAGGGGAGGTGGGTTATAACACAGTATTTTCCATATTGACTCTAGAGATGATGATGATGATGATGATGATGATGATGATGATGATATTGGTCAAGGGAGGACTCAGTTTTGGTGATAGGTAAAAGAGTAAGGGGGCCCGAAGAAGCCTGCCGGGGTGCTGGCAATGCTTTATGTCTCGACCTGGTCAGTGGTTACGGGACACGTACATATTAAAAACCCCCTGAGTTGTGTGTGCACATTCGTACTTATGCACATTACTCTCTCTCTGTTATTCCTCAATGACAATAATAATAACAAAAGACTTCATCATTTTTAGAGAATGGCACCAAAATAAAAATTATATTACCTGAACGGAGCTGAAAACCCAGCAAGAAAGTTCTGCACAAGAAAGTTCTGGAATGTTTAACTTTTCTAAATATCCGAATCCCTATGATGTCTTCGGACCACAATGACTTCCCTTTACCGCACACAGCGGTAAAGAATAACTCGTGTTTATTGAGCACGTACTATAAGCTAAGTGCTTAGTATCCGCGACCTTATTATATCCTCACTGCAGCTCTGCAAAGCCCACGCTATTATTTCTTCCTATTTTACAGATGGGAAAACTGAGGTTAGAAGAGGTTAAGTAACTTGTCCAAGGGCGGAAGATGGAAAGTGGTCAATTCAGAACTTGCACCCAGGACTATTCAACATTGAAGATGGCGCTCTTAACCTCTACCTGTCCTGGTGAGGAGAATGTGTCCCTGTTTGAGGGCTGTGACATTAAAGGCCAGATATATGTGGACCAACATGCCCAAGGTAATAAGGAGGAAAGAGAAACTGACAATTTGTAAGCTCTCTATATTCACCATCATCGACATGACTCATCATCAGCATGACTCATTTCTACATAGATTTACCTAATACACATCAACATACAACCTACTGAGGTAGGTTTTTGATTTACTCACTTTACGGTTGAGGGAACTGAAAATCAAAGAATTAAAGGCAATTGTCCAAAACTCACAGGACTGGTAGGGAGTAGAGCTGGGATTCAAACACAAATTCCAGCCCTTCCCCAAAAGCCCAGCTCTGTCTTGAGAGAGGTGGCTAGAGCAGAACCCGGATATCTCTAATGAGAAGCCGAAGATCCTTTCTTTAAAGGTCACTTTGCCTCTGCATCAAGAGAGATGGTTCTGGAGGTATTTGCAAAACAATGGATGTTCATTTGTGAAAGTCTTTTAGACTTTGCCCTTCCAAGAGCATGGGTGATAAATGACAAGATGCTGAAGCTCGTTCTTAGCGGGGCGGTCACAGGGCACGCTCGCCAACAGCCTAAATTCACACAGGTGCACCGGAGATGGGCAGCAACGCTAAAGCTTTCACTCCGTCAAGATGAGATTACCGGGAAACAGAACACATCTCCCGCTCTGAGATATGAAATGAGGACGAATAAAAGCCACGAAACATAATTCTGAGGACAACACCCTCTTCTGATGCTGCTACTGACGCAGGCAAAGAACTAGCCCAGTGGGTACAAAATGATTATATCTAGACCCCTGCTATCCGGGCAGTGTTTAGCGCACAAGGTGATTTATAAAAACCTGAGCTGTGATGCAAAATCTTGCTAAGTCCCCATACAGCTCTGGATTTCGAATGTCTCGAGGAAAATGGAAGAGCTGGGAGCACCGGGTCCCACATTCCTCACAGCTGTCCCAGGCTAACACAGACACCTAACGCTGGGCCACCGCATGGCTGGCAAGACCTGGCGCTCGCAACTCCATCCCGGCCTAAGAGGAAGGCTGGAGCTCGGTTCAAATCTTCAAACGATGCCTACTGAGAAAAGTTTGAAGGAATGCTTTTGGGCACCGCCTGCTCCACTTTTCCCAGCCACAGCTGTCTCACTAGTTGCGGGACCAAAAAATTAGACTCTGAGAGAATGCAAACCAAAGGGCCTCGGAGGCAGTGAGGGCAGCTCAGTTAAAAAGTGAGGAACAAATAATGTTAACGAGACACCTGGGTGGCAGCATGGGGCGTAGCTCTTCAGAAGCTGCATCTAATCGGTAGCGGGGGCTGGATACCTCTTTGTGTGAGGAACCGTCCTGCGCACAGTGGGGGCATTTAGCTGCATCCCTGGCCTTGATTGACTAGCTGCCTGAGCACCAAACTCTTACCTGTGTGACAACCAATTACGTCTCTGAACATCACCAAAGGTCCCATAGGAGCAGGACCACGCTGGTTGGGAGCCACCGGTCTATGCACATCTCTCCCTGGAGAGCTGCTATACACTCGCGCCATGCGAAATGGTCACATTTTCCCACTTGTCACAATGCTCACTTTATACCCAAGCTCAGTGTTTTAAACAGAACGATATAGAAACATTTACAAATCGTTGAGCCTTTATATAGCAGGTTGCCTTTGGGGCACAAAAGCCCTTTCTCCCAGGCATATATTCAAGCAAAGGTTGAAAACTCATCCGTCAAGCCTGTAGGAAAGCAGAGGCTTGTGCTCAGTGAGGCGCTACAGATTTGGGGGCCAGCTTTATGGCAGGGAGGGGAATCACAATCCAGACTTTCTCACCTGGCTGAAACTAGTGAAATATCCTTCCTGTTCACATCTACCTGAGCTGAAGGAAGACGTGTCTAGGCCCACATAAAGCATCAGCTATGTCTGCCACTCTGGTGCAGTGACTTTTCTGGGAAGAGAGTGGACTGATGAGAGGCTTGACCGGATTTGTTTTTGCGGCCCTGGTGATGTTTTCATACGCGGCTGATTAGATTGTCTCAAGATTCCTCCTATTTCACGGGTTCTCTAAATCCCTTTTCTGCTTAAGTTATTCAGACTTGGCACTTGTCATTTGCATCCGAGAACACTGATTATTACAGAAATCTGTTTATTATTCAAGTTTCCATGCCTATCCTGATAAGCCGAAATAAAACTTTTTAAATTACATGTGGATTAGATGAGTTATATGATCTGCGGATGTGTTACGAAAATGTTTACTAAAACTATATTTTATCCTTTACTAAAATTCATCCTTGAGTCTCATCTACTTCTCCTTTTGAGGGCTCGAGCCACAGACCTCCCCCCAAAAAAGGCAATAAAAAGACTAAACCGGAGATTTTATTTCCAGTTTGGAAAAGGAGGTTTTGTCAAGGAAGCAATACTATTATTAATGGTTCCAGACACTCGAGGGCCGTTCACTGCGCTCATACTCCACCTCTAGTATTTTCCAATGATTCATCTCATCCGTGTAAGTGAATTTGGCCCAGTACATCAACATCGGAAAACAGATAGATAGTGACTGGCAAGTTGGGCAACCAAATCCCCAGTCAAAATCATATCTCAGAAAAACTGGGCTGGACATTGGAGCCAGTTACCGCCATCACCATCCTCAGTGGAGTGAAGGCAAAATTGCGCCTGCTAGTTGAGTTGCCTGCTCCATATTCAAGAAATAGAAGAGATAGCAGGCTTGACAGAAAGGGGAACGTGATTCTCGGGAACATGGCCACCTTGGCTTCTTGGCAGAAAATGCAGCTGCAAGCTCAGGATAGTGAAATGGATGGGACCAGGGCAAGGCTCTGCTGTAAGAGTTGAACTGGGATTGACCCAGGGATTTAGAAGAGGAGCCAAAGCAGGGGTCTCATCTGCAGCCTAAAACAAGCGTTCTCTGTCCAGGGGTGTTGCACCACAGAACAGGATGAACCCCGTTCGCGTGAGAATATTATTTTACATTATCACAGGCATCTGTTTAAACGACATCTTCCCCGGCAAACGGGCTCGTTCCCTGTCCACTGATTCACCCACTGTTCCATCCATCCCCTCTACCCAACGCTGATCAATCGCACGTTGTGGGTGAGACAGAACTAGGTGTGATGAACCCAGATGAATGGAGTCTATCTCTGCCTTTGAGAAACTCAGTTTAGTGCTAAAGACAGATATGTGGAAACCGAATTAAAGCACAATGAAGAAATGCTTCAGTGGAGACATTCACTAGGTGGTATAGGTCAGAAGTGAGAAGGTCGTCCCCAACTCTGCTTGGAAAGGCTAATGTTTGAGTTTTGGGCTTAAAGGACAAAGTTACCCTTTTCGGGGACCTTTGAATTTTGATAGGGGTTTCCCCGATAAATCACATGGTGATTGCTTAGTCTAGAAAATCCTTGCTTATCCTATGCCTCTTCTTGTTTATTCCTAGTAATCCAACCCTTCATCAAGCAAGCATTCTATTGGTGAAAAAAGGTGAGAAAATTACAAATTTAGAAGTGGATTGATATTTGCTTTAGTGGGAACTAGGGCTCAAGAGAGTGACAAGAATTTTCAAAGGAAACAACCTACATAGAAAAAGTAGAAAACAATGTATTCAAGGTCAAACTTTGTATCTCAATATATGTGTGTGTGTGTGTATGTGCGCGCGCGCGCACGCGCGCATGCACACCATCTTAAAAGAAATCTCCCATGCTATAGACTGTTGGCTATTTAAACAAATACATAGGTCGAAGTTTTCATTCATGTTTCACCTTATCTTTAGCAGTTCTTCCATTAACCTTGATTGACATAGAAAGCAGGTAGAAATAGTGTTATGGAGTCATTTTTCTTGGTTGTAAGTCCCAACGAATTAATCGCTATTTCTTTATTCCACTAGCACCTCGTGTGTTAGATTTTTCAAAATCGTTTCCAAAGTGTCTATGTTTCTCAGGGAAGGAAATATTCATGCAATACAGATGTCTCTCCTTAGAGCTGAGGCTCCCAAAGGACTTGTGAAATGTACTAATCCCCACAGTTTACATGTTGAAGTGGTGGAGAAATTATCAAAGTTGTGGTCAGAAAATACGAAAGAACATGCCGTGAGTCTCTTAGTGTTGTAAAAGGAGTCATATCTTGGAGGTCACCACGTTTCCAGCTAAATCAAACACTAAGGCAACCTTTTCTATTTTGTATAAATTCTTTTGGCAAGGTAATCACTTCTGAAATTTTCTTCAGGAGGGAAAACTTTTAGATTCTCGAACCTCAAAGCAAGTATTTTTCTAATACAGAAAATCATTGAGATATTTGATTTGTTGAGCACGTCTCATTATTCTATCAAAACATGAGGTGGGGAAGCAGATCGCATGGCCCTGATGCTATGGGTTTTAAAGCTCAAGTACAGTTTTCGCTAGCCAGGCGTTCTCTATAATTGCTGTTTGCTGTAATAACTAGTTATGATCAAATTATGCCCTAGAAGGATTTTTTACTTGCTGTCATTTTTTCCATATTCAAGTGTTATGAGTTAAAAAAAAAAAAAAAGCTAACTATCAGCTCATGTGTTGCTGGGGCAACCCTGCTGTTACTTTTCCTAAGCTGGGAGCTAGTCTGTCCTTCCAGGCTCCTAGATTTGCATTTTTTATTTCACGTCCCTTAAATGGAAACCGGTATTTTTTTAACTTAGTCTAGGTAGGCATTGTATTTGCGGAGACAGAAGTTTCCAAACATCAGAGCAAGAAAAATGGCCTCTGGCAAGTCATTTCCTCAAGTTATGTTTCTTTCCTGGGGTGTAAAGGAAAGAAAGCACGTAGGAGAACAGAAAGACAGAAATCGCTTATCCCAGAGAAATACCTTGGATTGTTAATTAAAGGAAATTTGACCCTGAATTATAGCAATTTCATCATTACTAATTTTAAAGCCAAAGTTCGTAGTTCAAGTTGAAACGGTAGTCAGACGAGGGTGTCTAAGCGGGGTGTGAGTTTTGACCTCTGAAAGGGGCTAATGCTCTCTACTCTCTTTTGACACATGTTGTTGTATACTGCACAAGAAAGAAGGGAATCAAATACCTTTAAGTCATAAACTTTCACCCCTGGGAATGCTCCAAATTTCTGCCAGTTGCTCCCGTAAAAACATCTCTCACAAATTCAGGAGCTGGACAGATGATGTAATTAGATGACCGCCATTACGCTCCTCATTCTTTCCTTTGCCATTCTTGTTTTTGACTATTCTTTGAGTTGAGATTAAAAACATTGAATTTTTAATCCATTTGATTTCTCAACTATTTCCTGAGCAGCAAAAGCAAAGAACACTGCACTAGACACTAGATCAGATAAACACGATATAAGAATAGTTCCCTCCCAATTGCTTATTTGCAATGACAGACGATGACTACTATTGCACACCAATAGTTGGCAATCTAAATCCATCTTTATCCTACTGTACCCGCCAATTTTTATTTTCCCTATTTTGTTAGGCACTCACCCTCCATATAGTCATGCATCCTGGGATGAGTCCTCATCCCAGGCTCAGGAAAGGAATCTTATTCAAGCCAGTTCCGGTGATTTCTTTCTGCTTGTCAGTATTGATTTGGGCACTGGCAGGTGTTGCAATTCTAGGGCGTTAGGCGGGGAGGAAGTCTCCCAGGACGTAGCAGTAAAAACACTTCTGTACCTCTTCCCGCTGCCACACAGAGCGGTGATGTGAGAGGCTGCTGCAGCCATTTTGTGACAAGGAAGGAAGCCAGCCAAAGAACACAGTGGCCCACTGGGGATGGCAGGGAAGAAAGATGGAAGGCTACTGCATGCATTAGCCTATCTGTGGGCTCCCTGGAAAGTAATATCATCAATTTCTTTATTGCTTAAGCCACTTTTGGTTTGGTTTCCATAATTTGCAGCCAAAGCATCTTAACAGAGTGTAATACAAAACTCTGTGGTGGGCTGTATTTTCTACTTATATTCGCACCAACCTTATCACGTAATGCCAGGCATCCCTGAAAAAGAC
Organism: Eonycteris spelaea; assembly: GCA_003508835.1. NCBI lineage: Eukaryota > Metazoa > Chordata > Mammalia > Chiroptera > Pteropodidae > Eonycteris > Eonycteris spelaea. The sequence goes on from PUFA01000276.1 coordinate 99,560, forward strand.
ATCCCGGAAGTTTTGAATTTGAGTGTATTGGGTGAGATCTAAAATAAGGGGCGGGGGTAAGAGGAGGGAGATCAGTTTACGAAGAATTGTAAATCTGTAAATAAGTCCTTAAAGATAAATATTGCTAAGTTCTCAGTTATCAAATGAGATAGTGATAACAAAGCTAATAATCCCTACTGGAGACGGACTGATTATTAAAGTCGCCCATTTATCTACTTACATTCCTATATGCTGCATGGTGGCATCAGTTGTTTAAGCAATTCATAAAAATATTAAGTTATTTTCTTGTTTTGTGCCACCAAAGGAATTTATTAACCACTTGGAAAAAATATTTGGTGACATGTGATATAAACACTAAAACATCTGCGAGTTACGAAGGTATGATTATTCAAAAACAATGATTTCAAAATGAAGATAGTGAGGAAATTGAAATAACTATAAATTGCTACATCAGATTAATACTAATCTCTTAAATCAGAGGTCAGCAAGCTTTTTCTATAAATATTCTCAGCCTTGTGGGCCCCATGGTCTCTGTCAAAAGTACCCCACTCAGCTTTTGTAGCAACTACCAGCCTTAGACAATACAGAAGCAGCGAAGAAATGAGTGTAGCTGTGTTTTAATAAAACTTTATTTACAAAAACAGGCAGCGGGCTGGATTTGGCCATTGGGCTGTGGTTTGCCTACTCCTATCTTAAGTGAAGACCTCTTAAACTACTTTTCCAGAATTTTCATTCGTAAAAAATTTATAAACACTCACTAATTGAATTTTTAAAATTGTTTTGAGGGCTCAATTTCAAATTATCTGAAAAGACTGATTGGTTTAAAAGGAACACTTGGTATTTAATTTCAGTTAATACTTATTTGCCTTTGTTTTGCCCATGGGGAAACTAAGAAAAAAAGCAAAAATGGAAGCCCCTGTTCATATTTCACATTTCAAGGATGGAACATTCTTTGTAATTATCAAGTTTACTTTTGGGCCACGATCCCGACAGAGAGAATGGTGTACTCTTGAAATCTTTGAAAGGTGCCAGAATATTTCAGAAATTGCAGCGACAAAAGTTTTGTCTGAGATGCCAAAGCCTTTTGCAATACTAGTTGCTGCTCCAAAAAAGATATGTAAATACGTGTAAATGTGACCGATAGGGACAAGGTCTTGGATAGAAAGCTATATTGTCTGAGGATATGAAGGAGGCCATAAGGGGTGATGAAGGCACAAAGCATATGGCTTAAAGGACCACACACTAGCATACTGGCCTGCCCGCCAGGCACCAGAACAAAATCATCCAGCAGCGCACACTTGAGAACTTGACATGTTAAAAGCCCTGGGGTACAGAGGAGAGCATCCAAGAAGAAAATTACAAAAGAACCTGCAGAGAAACCTCTCCGTCGTTTCTGGCTTTTACTGGAACAGGAAGATGAAGTGGCTTCTTCTGTCTGTAAGAGTCACCAAAGGTCACTTGGACAGATGATATCTACTGCTCTTCCAACATGATCGATGTAGTTGTCTTTTCTCTATTGACTCCTTGAGGACGTGGACTACTTCTGGCATGGCTCTGTGGCCTCCTAAATTTAGAGACGTCTACCTCTTTTAAACCTAAAGCCACATATGTACCTCCTCCAGGCTGGCCGCCTGGCTTGGGAGTAGGAGAAAGAGCAATGAAGCAGCACAGGAAGGCCTCTGGCTGGCATTCCATGGCTGAGCTCTAGGCAGAGAAGGCATCCGACGCTTAAGCCGAGGGCCTAGCCTAGGTTCGTCCCTGTGGCCCTACAGAAACAACGCTCCATACACCTTCCAAGGCCCTAAGAGCCACAGCAAAGGATAATCAAAAGTTTTCCACACTGACACTTTTTATTCTTTTCCTCTTGATTGCCTCTTCTCCAGCCCATTTTGCCTTCTAAGACTGCGCTAATCAAACCGTGGGTCATAACCAACTAGTGAATCACGAAAATATGAGTCATGACAAGTATCTTTTAGAAAATGATAGACTCGAATAGAGGATAATAGGAGAGAAATAATAGAAAATATTAAAGTGTATCTCTGACAAAGATAAGTACCATTTGGTTCATGTGTTTCCTGGAATGAGATGTAAAATGTACTTCTTACCATCAATTGTGGACAAAAAGCGTAAAACCTACCATTCTAAGATAAATAACCTTAACTCTGTGATGCACTCCTAGAACAAGTCATGAACAAAATGGATTTCTTCTTTTCTATGGAATACTATCATAAATGGCTTTTGAGATCAGTAGGCAACAGAGGGCCTCAAGAGTTATTTGTTTTTTGTTGTTTTTCCAACAAAGGAGTGGATTCGGTGGTTAAAGATAACTGTGTTGGTTTTAGATGTGGCGGGCAGAAGGAGGGCGAAACCATGAACTGAGGAAGGCTGCTGAGGGTCCATGGCTATAGTTAAGGTGAGACACAATGATAAAGTGTCTGGGGTTGAGGGCAGATAAAAGCTAAAGTGATATGGTGATGGTGATAAGGACAATGTAATGGTGATGGGTAACTCTGACAGGATATAAGATTTTGGGAGATGTTTTAAGCTCATCATGGTTAGTACCTCATTTAAGCCTCACATCGACCCTTTGCGTCCATCCATTGAAGTTGGAAAGTGAGCACAGGTGAAGCAGTACAGAAGCACTGAGGTTATGTCAAAATCATTACTGGGAATATTGGGGAAAATGAGAGAAAGGCGACTGATTCGCTTTAGAGAGATAGGGAAGAGTGAAGGACGGAGCTTAATTTTTAAGGAGGATATACGCATGCGCTTTCTCAACGATTTGCTAAGGGGCAGTGGACCTGTGTTCCAGATTCAAAGATGGATGAGATATAGTCTTACTCCCCGGGAAATCACAGTCCTCTGGGAAGATCACAGGAAAGGTAACTGTGAACACACAGAAGGTTCAACGAGCACTGCAGCTCCCACGACAGAGACCTTTGTTGAAGGCCTTTAAGCCCAGTGGTCTAACATTTTTTTGGTGGTGTGTGTTTTCTATCGGCATTTCTACCTACAGTGGTTTGTGGATTTTACCCCAGGTTTCAACTTCATTTGTATTTACACAAAAAGCTTTCATAAACAGTCCTAGCATATCACTTCTTCAACTGAACATTGCCAGCAAGAATAACGTAGAAATAAGAGAGTTATGTTTTTTCTGTCTTGGGTTGTTACATAAATACCCAAGCTTGATTTCTTTGCCCACCAGGTTGCCCTTATTTTTTTAAATCAACATTTAAATCACGAATCAAAGGAAGCTACAGTGTTCGCCTACCAAGAATATCATTTTCTTGATTTCACTGAGTTGTTTACTTGGGTCTTACATTGCCTAAGGGACAATGGTGAGCGACCGCTTTATAAGGAAGCCATATAATTGAGCAATTTTGAGGCGTCAGGGTACTCTTTTATTAGACTATTGTCCAAATTTTCTTAAACCATCAGCTATTCCTCATTCCATGACCTGTTTTCAAAATATATAAACAAAGCCTTTTTCAATTGTGATATCAGAAATTAACTGAAGCAAGTGAGAAAAAAACAGCACCAAAGAAAACATGGATATGCATTTCGCTCTTATGGAACCGATTGGGTTTTAGGCTCTTCGTTTACAATATGATGAGGTTAAGCCACATCGCCTACACTAACCTGCTACACGGATGGTGGTAGAAATCAGTCACTTCTTGTCCTTTTACTTAAGACCAGAGGTCAGCAAATTTCTCCTGTTAAGAGCCAGATACTAAACATTTGAGGCATATGGGCTGTCATAACTCCTAGACAATATGTAAATGGATGAGCATGGCCGTATTCCAATGAGACTTTATTTACAAAATCAGATGGTGAGCTGGGTTTGGCCAGTGGGCTGGTTTGCTAAACCCTGCCCACTAAAAAGCTATCAAAATAATCTTAATGGAGCCTAACATACTACCTGATATATAAATTGTACTCCGTTCATGTGTTTGGAATAAATGAAAAGTTCGTGCAGGTCATTAGGTGATGCTTAATTTCTGAACCATGCTCTCCACATTCGTTTCCTGGTTCCGCTGTTAAGGACTGGCCCATTTACAGACTACAAAGTTTGACCCGAGAGCCTATGGCAAGAGCAGCCTTTGACCAGCCAGAAACATGCATGGCTGCCTCCATGGGGCAACGTCAGGCTCACAGAGAAAACACTACTGCTAGATATGATTCCTCCCACCGAAAGGTCTTCTGATTTCTACCGCTAAGTATTTCTCTAGGTTCTCTATAGCATCTTCGAAAATCCCTTCTCAAAATATCTTAAGTTTAGCAGGGGTGACAAATTAAGCTCATCAATCATCTCATATGGTTTATAGAAATCTTATTCGTTTTTCGGGTGTGTGTCTCCTGGCTGAATGGATATAGAGGAGGGAGGAGCTACAACAGGTGAGAAGCCTAGGACCCTGAATAACTGCATGGAGCAGAGTTCACCCTCCTGACTGTCACGGCCAACCTGTACTGGATGCTGCCTGAGTCAGAAAAAAACTTAGAGTGTTAAGGCACCTCAACAAATACAAGTATATATCTGTGAGATATAGTCTTATTAGAACTGTTGGGCCATTTACATTATATGTTGCCAAATTGCTTTGTAAGTTGCTGCCACAATTAGATTCCTACCAACAGTATGTGAGTATCTGTTTTCTCATCAAATATATGATCCAATTTCTGAAGCCATTCTAATCTAAGAGAAAAAAAAATCTCCTTGATGTTTAGCTTGCATTTCTTTAATGGATGAGGGTGAATATTTTTTCAAATATTGATAAACCACTTACATTTCGCATTTTTCTGTGAGATGCCTGTAATTTGTCTATATTCTAATTATCTTTCCTTTATTAATTTGTTACAAAGCTTTCTGTAGTAGAAAAGTTAGCCTTTAGTTTGTCACACGTGCTGATAAATTTTATTTATGTATTTTGTTAGCAACACAGTTGACTCTATATCTTTTTTTAAGTGGTGAAATGTGTCCCCCTCTTTATATTTTCTGGGTGGTGTCTTTTCCTATGTAAATTATGTGTAAATGTCCAGCTATGTTTTATTGTGGTGCATTTACGGTTTTATGTTTTAATCTTTAAATCTTTCTTCCATATCGATTCATTTTGACGTAAGATATCAGGTCAGAATCCAGCTTTTCCTCCTCAGTGGTTGTCTCATTGTCACAAATACCATCATCTATCATTTCCCCCATGACAAGAAAGGCAATGTTTATCACGTCATAAATCCTCATACCTATTTTAGTTCATTTCTGAACCCTGTTTTCTCCCATTAATCTGCCCGTTGTAAAGCGGTAAGCTACTCTTTTACTGTCTTAGTTTTAGGACATTGTAATAAATGGATAAAGAAAATTTTCATTCGATCTCTTTTTCATATTTTCTCCTTCATACTCCCACATAATTATTTGCCCACGTGATGTTTACATCAGTTTAGCGATATTACAGAAACGAATTTCGTCGGTATGTTTTTTGGAATCACATTCAGTTCGTAGATCATGAATGACATAACTAACATCTTGATTTTCTTGATTTTTCTTATTCAAAAAAAATATGTCTTTTCTATTTATTCCTAACTTCTCCTCTTATCCAACTTAGATTCCATGGCCCGGGATTACGATCAGTCCCTTGGAAATTGAATTCGTTTCCTATCGCTGCTGTAACAAATGACCACAAATTCAGTGGCTTGAACAACTCAAATTTATTATCTAACATTTCTGGAGGGCGGAAGTTTGAAAGGAGTCTCACTGGACTAAAATCCAGGTGTTGCCGGCGTTGTGGTCTTTTTTCAGAAGCTCTAAGGAGGCTCTCTTCCCTTGCCTTTTCCAGCTTCTACAGGCTGCCTGCATCCCTTGGCTCATGCGCCTTTCCTCTGTCTTCACAGCCAGCAACAGCGCATCTCTGTGACCATCCTCCACGGTCATCTCTCTCTCTGACTACAGCAGGGAAAGTTTCTCAGCTTTTAAGTCCCCGTGGGATTAGTTTGGGCTCTCCCAGATAATCCAGGGTGGTCTCACTATCTCAAGGACTTTAACTGACCCCATCTGCGAAGTCCCTTCCGGCATGTGAGGTGGCACGTTCACAGGTTCCAGGACTAGGACATGGCCACCTTTGGAGGCCAGTGTTCTGCCTCCTACAGATGATTCTCCAAAGCCATGTCCCTCTCTACCATGATTGAACTCGACTAGAAAATCCTAACTCTAGTGAGAAGAGATTTGAGTTAACCGGGGCTGGGGACTTTCAATGCGAAATGGGGTGTTTTCCTTTAGTAATCTTAAGCTGCCAGGATGTATATTTTGTGATTTAAATTCCTAGCATCTAACCTCAGATGCACGTTATGTACCGCCCTGCGACCCTACAACGTTGCTGATCCATCAGCCGCCCTCTCTCCCACTCTCTTCCTCCCCCTCAAGCTTCCGGGACCTCCTTCCCATCCTCACTCCTAGCGTATGAAATCGCTTCCTATTTCACTGAGAGTGGAAAGGTAATTCCATATGCTCTGCCACCATCTCGTAATCTACTTGTATCTGTGCCCATATAACCGATGTCCACCCATTGCCGTAGCTCAAGAGAAAGTCAAAGCATCTACTTGTGCCCTGGGTCGCACGCCTCCAGTCCACTCTAGGAAATCGCCCAAGTAACTTCCCGATGACCCAATCTCCGATTCTTCCCTCTGTGGTGAATCCCAGCAGCTAATAAATATGTCATAATATCGTTCATCTGAGCCCTGGTGACACCAGTCTCACCGAGGGACAGGGTTCTTTAAACAGATGCCCATAAATAAATCCCTACAATAGTCCTAAAGTGACAAAGAACCGAAAGGCGAGTTTGAGTATGTTTCCATTTTCATTATACCCATTGCCTCACTGGGCTTGGTATCATTTCTTTAGGCCCTAGGCCCTGGCCGCTGTGTTTACGTTCTTGGGTAAGTAATTCACACAGAGGATCTGACCTTGTTTACAAGTTCCTCTCGGGGGTTCGCATGGAACCAAGAGGCCACCCTCAGACCAAAGCCACCATCATAGCGCTGGGCACGGGCCATGCATTTGAAGGATCTTAGTAAATATTTGCTGTCTATAATCATTTGCCCAAAACAGTAGCTTCAGAACTCCTAGGAGATGTCTATTTTTTTCCATCCAGCCACATAGTCCCGGCTCTCCTTCATAAGCAAGGAATTATTTGTAAATCATTTGTTCCCATTTTGATAGAAAATATCAAAGTAACTCCTGAACACCTTGATAGAGCACGTCTTTTTCTGAACGTGCTAGGAACCACAGTCTCAGCAATAAGCCACGAAGACAGAACTTCCAGCGGGCAAGTTTTACAAAACTGTTTGGTAAAGGTGATTTATTTCTCAGACTCTTTAAAAAGCAGGAACAGAGAGAAACATTAAATTAACTGGGTTTAAAAACAAAGCTGCAGAGAATATTTGTTCCCTGATATCTGATGTACATTCAATCAAGGTTTCACATACTTTTTTAGACTCATCATTCCCTTCACTACAAATTGGGTTGGTCAACATTTTTTTTTTTAAGAAACTGAAAGAACACGTGTGCTTGTGAAAGGGAACTAGGCGTCTCGGGCCCACCTGGGCCACCTGGTGAGTTACTGGAGAGGGGAGAACAGGCCTCATCTCCACCCCACGACCAGACCTCGACAAGGCGGGGCAGGCTGAGTCCGCACCAGGCAGTAGCAGTGACCGGCCTGATGGTCCTTAATACTCATTTTTCAACGATTGCCAAAGTGGTTTTCTTCTTCATTACGCTGAGTGTCTCTACGTGTTAGGTTAGCCTGGAAAGGTATGATGGGGGAAGTAATTCCTCCAAGGGGGGACTAGCTGTGATTGTGGGGGCAGGCAGTGCGTGACGAGGGAGCTAATGGAGCAAAGCCGAAGCCAGTGAGATGCGCCCGGTCCCCCAGCCCCTGCCCTCATCTACCACTCCCTTCTGAACTCCTTCGTGACCTCCAGCAGCCCCAGATTCCAGCGTAAAGAAGGATAGTGGCCCTAAGAATCAACATCCGCTGGAAACCTCCGTGTGCTCAGCGTGTTTGGGCTTCTCTTTCTAGTCAACCAAATGGAGCCTCGGAGGTGAATGCCCCAGCTCACACTTGGGGAAGTGAGGGGACAAGTCCTCACACCTTGATCATCAGGCTCCCAAGCCAGTGCCCTTTCCATGAGCCACAGAGGAGCCGAGCAAACAGCGCCACCGCACGGTTGTTGACAGACTGAGAGTACGTGTCTATGTGTATATCAAGGCCGCTCAACCACTGCACTTGGACGCCTGTGGCCTGACAACGCTTGGTGCGGGGGACTGTCGTGTGCATTACAGGATGTTTAACAGCATCTTGGCTTCTACCCACTAGATGTCAGCTGCATCCTTCCTCAGGCTGCGACAATTAAAAGTGTCGGCAGACACTGTCAGATTTATCTTGGGGATGGAGGGCAGAATCACCCCTCGTGGAGAACCACACATCTGTGCGTGCGTGTGTATAACATGATATGGACTCGTTCATGAATACATACTCATGAAGCATCCCCTCGGCCCCCTAATAGAAGGAAACAAAGTAGGAGTTCTGCAGATACTGAAATCCTCCAAAGCGACCGTCTAGCGTTCAAGATGTCCGCTACCCCTCGTCCGCTCTCTTCACATTCCAGGCACACCAGCTTTTACGGTGGGCTTACCCTATTTGTATAACATTATAGCCTTCCCCTGTACCTCAGATCGCCTTTCTGCTACACACTAATATAAACTGCAAAGTGCCCCTACAGAAGATGGTAAACAATCAGAAACAGACCTTTACGGATAAACGACTTTCAAATACACGCTTCTCATCTTTAGCAGAATCAGGATCTGTGTCTGCAAAAACTCAGCCGGTCAGGCCTGCACTGGCTCCCGTGTCAGAGTGGTGAACCCACAGCTCAGACGTGCCAGGTGAAGGACTAAATAAAAATGATACCACCTCACACCTGTTAGAATGGCTATAATCAACAGGACAAGTAACAACAAGTGTTGGAGAGGACACAGAGAAAAATAAACCCTCATACACTGCTGGTGGGACTGCAGATTGGTACAGCCACTATGGAAAACAGCGTGGAGGGTCCTCAAAAAACTAAGAATTGATCTACCATATGATCCAGCCATCCCTCTACTGGGTATTTACCCAAAAGACTCGAAAACTCATGTCCAAAAAGGTATGTGCACACCGATGTTCATCGCAGCATTATTCACGGTGGCCAGGACATGGAAGCAACTGAAGTGTCATACGATAGATGACTGGCTAAAGAAGCTGTGGCACATATACACAGTGGAATATTCCTCAGCCATAAGAAGAGATGAAATACCACCATTTGTGACAACATGGATGGACCTCGAGATAATCACGCTAAGTGAAATGAGCCAGACAGAACAAGTTGAAAACCACATGGTATCACTTATATGTGGGATATAAACCTAAAAGCAACAAATGAACAGGACAAGTAGACTGAGACTCACAGACATTGATAATAAACTAACGGTCACAAGAGGGTAGGGGTGGGGGCAGGGGGGGTGGATGGGGTAAAAGGGGTCAAATATGTGGTGACAGAAAGAAATCTAACTATGGAGGGTGAACACACAGTGTAAATATACATATATGTGCCTTACTGTTAAAGTGTACAGCTGAAACTTATTGGATTTCGTTAACCAATGTCAAAAAAAATTAATTAATTAATTAATTAGTTTGAAAAAGTGACTAAGCATTGGCATAATCCCCGATTCTGGGTTCGTATAAGGTCAAACGAGAAGTTTAGCTGATTGCTAAAACATTCTTTTCAACTGGTTAATTTGAAATCATGGTGAGATAGACACAGTTTTTCTTCAAACCCTTTAAGTTGACCTTTCCGAAACTCCTTTTTAATTGGTTGTTCCGAAGCCACATAGATTGTTGAGCGACACAGGGCTTTTCTTTTTAAAGGCCTGGCTGACCTTCCCTTTAAGTAATCTTAGACGATATGTAAATTGTCCCACTTAAACATGCCTTCCAAAATGGACACTAGTGCCTGCCAGTGATGACGAAGCTGTAGCGAGCGTCCTTCCTGTGTCGCGTTAGGTGTGAGATGAGTTTGTAGCTTGCGGCTGTGGCAGAGCACATGTTTGACCCGCAGCGTTCTCTGATAGAGTGACAGACGGCGCCTTACCTTTGGGAATGGTGATCTGACAGCTCAGGTCACAGTCCTGCTGCAACTGAAAAAAGCCACTTCCTGCAGCCGGGCTCTCTCCAGCTCTGAGAGACTCTGGATGGGGACCGACCTCAGCCGCACGCTGCGGCCAGACATGCTGTTCCAGGTAAAGTCACCCTGCAGACCAAGGGGAAACAGCCAGGGTTACTCAGTTTGCCTGCATCTCACAAACTTCCTGCTCTCTCTTAGTAATAACGTCAAGCAAACGTCATCATTTTGTTCCGAAATTGGCTCTCGATCCCTAAAATCAGACCCACGTTTAGTTGACCGTGGATTTTCTCAGTCAGCTGCAAAAATCAAAATCTCAGGGACCTGCTGGGTCACCTGATGCCACGTAATGATGCACACACGGGCCAAAGGAAACTGCGCAGAAAGGTGTTTCGTGCGTCCTACTGCTGCTCTTTGATGGGAACACACGGACATTTTTTGGTTTTGTAACAGGGAAAATGGCCACCAACAGCCACCATGCATGCCGGATACAGGAGGGTGCGTGTGTGTTGACAGCATGCCCTGCAACAGTGACTGTGCCCGGGGCTTTTCAGTCACTCCCTCCAACAACCTGATGAGCTGGTTACCATTTCTGACACTACTAATAGAATATTGAATAATATAACAACATTATATAATATATTTATAATACACAACATAATACATTTTAATTTTAATATATAATTATGATACATTATTATAATATATACAGATACTCCTTGACTTAAAATAGGGTGACATCCCAATAAACCCATTGCGATTCAAAAATATCGTTAAGTCGAAAATGCATTTAATACACCCAAGCTACCGAACATCAGAGCTCAGCCTGGCCTATCTTAAACGAGCTCAGAACGCAACGTCCAAAACACACAGGCAACATCGTCCACTGCACTACTGGTTGTTTATCTTACCGATCGCATGCCTATCTGGGAGCTGGGCCTCGTCGTCATTGCCCAGCACTGCTAGAGTGTCGCATCGTGAGAGTGTCGCATCGCATATCACTAGCCCAAGAAAAGATCAAAATTCAGAATTCGAAGTACAGTCTCTACTAACTGTGTATCGCTGTAGCATTGTCATAAAGTTGAAAAATCCTAAATCAAACTACTGTAAGTCAGGGACAGTCTGTACTTATGATACATTATATTAATATTATAGTAATACATAGTATATGTACATATGATTTAATATAGATAAAATTGAGGCTTGGGGAAATTAAGTAATTTCTCCCAAACATAAAACCTTCAAGATCTGGAAACAACTAGGACTCGAGCTAAAAAAACTTATGCCCTTCAACTCTATGTTAAATTGTAAATACTAAATTTCTATTTACAGAACTCTAATGAGTTATTTTGAGCACAAGAAGTACAGAGATATGACCGACGAGAAGTACAAATATTTATGGAGGCATTGAATGATAAATTACTCGACATCAAAGAATCAAAGCAGAGATTCCTACAATCCTGTGCATGCATACACATCCCAGATGTCCACTCAGAGTGAATGGCTCTACCCTCATGCACACGGTGAGAAGGTGATGGGAAGAAACAATACTTCACAGTCCTGTGAAACCCAATGTCCCCTTACCCAGCAGGACTCCCTGTGAATGACAGGTATCAGCCAGGGGACCTATTGTTTCATCTACAATCAAGAAAAGTTTTAGAAGAAAGGAAAAGTGCTGGCCCTACAGGCACTAATGAGGACTTGTCGCAGATAGGCATGACACTTAAAGAGTCCCCTAAGACTTCACTGTCCTTATCTCTCACCCTTAAAGAAGGGTGGCAGAAAGACCGGCCCCTGCACTATTAAGATACCTTTGCTCCCTACTCGCTGCAAATTCATGTCTAGAATGTTCACTCCAGAGTGAATGGCACTGCGTTAATGCTTTGATATTTTTCCTCTTTATCTGGGATTTCATTTATTTATTCATCCATTTAGTAAACAAATGGAGAGATTATACTCTAGTAGGGGCAGAAAATAAACAAGGTAAAAAAAGGGTATAGTGAGTTAAATAATGGTTAACTGCTAGGGAGGAAACACCAAGCCATGAGGGGGTTGGCAGTGTGAGGAGGGGACAAGGACACACAGCTGTAGATCGAGTGGCCAGGAAAGAGCTCCCAGAGAAGGCCACGTCTGAGTGGAGTGAAAGGAAGTGAGGGCTTTTTGTTTGTTTGTCTTTACATGTATGAATTTGCATCCAGAGAATAATGAGGAAGATGAATAGGCGTGCAGGAGAGGCTCCAGGAGCAGGATGTGCCAATGAGGTGGGGGAGGGGGCGAGTGAGTCGATCTAGGCAAAGTGGGTAGACTGGCGTCACATGTGGAGAACTGAGGAAAATGCTTCTGGGTCCACCGTATTTTGGATTTTTTCTTTTCTCTTGTTTTGGTATAACTGGATTAAGCGCAGCTTTAGACACTTAGTAGTTGGGGACCCAGGCCTTGGGTGTACTTTCACTCACACCCTTTAACTTTAGGGCACCACAAGGCACGGTATCAGTGAATTGTTTCTTTCCCCTCCCCAAATGAGAAGTTCCAGATGAGTCTATGAGTTCTACATATGAAGTTTAGGTATCTAAGAGGGTCAACTGCTTTTTAAAGTGTCAAAATAGAATTACATACCTATTTTTAAAGAACATTTAAAAATATAGCCTCCAACGGGCTCATTTATCTATATATAGCGGGTGTTGGCTATCTTTTTCTGTAAAAGGCCAGACAGTATATATTTCGGGCTTTGTGGGCCATGTGGTGTCTCTCAAACCCTGTCAAAACTACTCAGTTTTGCCACTGTAGCACGAAAGCAGCCATAGACAATCCATAAATGAATGAGTGTGGCTGTGTTCCCATAAAACTTCATTTACAAACAAAGGCAGAAGACCGGCGGACTGTAGTTTGCCAACCTCTGAACCATAGCTTCTGACTGCAACAAACCAATCCCTAGAAGGTACATTTTATTTTTATTTACTATGTCCTCTTGGTTAATTAATTCAAACAAAATTGAATGCGCACCTGTCCTTAAGGAGTTGAATTTTGGTAGAAAGAACATTTACAATCCATAAAATACAGAGATTGTGATACTAAAAATAAGTCCCAAATACAGCGAGGCCCCTGGAAGAAAAGGCCTTGACATTTGTCTGGGGATCAAGAAGGGCTTTATAGAGAAGGTGGTGTTTCAGTGGAGGCTTAAAAGTTGAACTAGAGGGATAAGGGTTTGCCCAGTAGAAACACAACATTGGGGGAAAAAAAACAACAAAACCAGAAAACAAAATAGTGGTTGCCGAGGCAAATGAGTTTGAGAGAACAGGCTTGTTTTGAGAAATTAGAAGGCTGAAAGGAGGAGAACAGCGGGAGGCGAAGCCATGCAAAAGTCAGGGCCAGATCCTGGAGGTTTCTCTCTGCGGGCATTGCAAAGTAGATTGGATTGGACTCAGCAGGTGACGGCTAGCCATGGAGAAATCTCCGGTCAAAGAGGAACATGCTCAGATTCACATATAGGAAAGAATATTGGAAACAAATTTCCGAAGGAACTGAGGGAGGGAGGGAGCAAGTCAAAGACGTAGAGATCAGAAAAGACGCAGGGCTAGGGAAGATGATGATTCACATTTGAACGGTGAGACATTTAGAACCCCATAGATGCTCAGGGACAAAGTAGATGCAGTGGGGGTGGTGGGGGAGGCAAAATCTAGAATGACTTAGGGATCTAGCCTGAGCCACTGGGGGATGGCACACTAATCACCAAGATAAGGAAAGGCAGAGGGAATTAGGTTTCATGGGAGAAGAAGGAAGACGTTCAAGCTTTGACATTCTTAAAGCGATATTTTATTTTAAAAAATAAATAAATAAGACACTCTCCCAAATCTCACAGAACAGTACCCGGCCAGTTTCACATCTTTCTTGAGCCTTCATTTTCTTTTTGCAACTGAAACAGTTCCGGTGCAATCAAGTCATACGGAGTTTTGAAACTGTTTCACAAATGACTGCACTTAGCATCATAAAAGGTAAAATGTGATGCTTTCCATTTCTCTTAGTCCGTTACCTATTACAGCCTGGGATTCTTAGCTTCTTAGATGTTTTTAACTCCTTTAGTAAATCTGGCATTTTTAACCAAAAGATTAAAAAAATAAAAAATAAAAAATAAAGCCTTGGTCTATTTGTAATGACTTGAATTTTGGAGTTACTTTCTCCCCCAAGACTGCTTCTGCAGCAGCTGATGGCTGGGCAGACGGCTAGAGCCAGAAAAGAGTGTGGTGCTTTCTTGGAAGCCGGGCGTCTGCATTGGTCAGGCCCTGGGAGAGTCATTTTCTGAAGGAGGTAGGTAATACTCTTTCCAGAGCCAACTGGTTCTTAAACATATCCTTTGCCTCCGGCTGAAAAAACAATTTTCCTAGCAGAGAAGGTTATCAAGGAACAAACAAGGAGGGACTTCACAGGTGCCTCCAAAGGTACCTATTATCAACAGAGCAGCATCTTAAATAACGATATCATTCGGTTACAGTTTTGATTATGGCTAATAGACAAGATTGTCTCATATTCCATTATAGGCCTTGAATGGCTGAAGCCTACAGAATATATACAGACCTGGAAGAGTCTGTATGAATCCATCACCGTCCCATCCCTCAGCCCTCCACCCTCCACCATCCGATTGCATTTTGCTACCTGTCAATCAGCAGGAATGAATACACCAAATAATCTGCATCCTCCCCTACATCCCAATTCTCTCATTGCACCCAATCTATATTTCCATGACTGTGAATTTTAAATAGAATTTGTTTTCAAATTGAGTACATGCAATTCCAATGGTTTTTTTTCTTTAAGCTAGAAATATATTAGGTCCAGTACTGAGAAATTACGGAATTAACACAATTAACATATAGGCTAAAATCATATTCACTCATAGTGCCTAGGGATAAAGTCAGGACGTATCAGTGACTCCTCTAAATGACACAGAGCAATGTTCTCTGTTTTTATTTTTATCCTTAATACAATATAGACATTTGGAAAATCAAGAGGCCTAATTTCAGAGCCAAGTACAGCGTCAAGTAACTATCACAACACATTGGCTAGGAAACCCTGAAAACATTATGTCGGAAAACTACAGATATGTTCCTTTTAAGACATGGTAACTTAGTGTTCGCTTACGATGAGTTAGTTACTTATTCCAGTGCACCCACCTTCCTAAGTTCAATCCACATCATCTTTGAAAATTAATTTGTTTAAAGAGCCCTTCCTCAAAACATTCCAAGTATCTATCCAGATGATCATAGGGTTCGGATCGAATGTTCACAATTAAGAACCTAGATGCCTAAAACAAGCTTGTTTCTCTCACCGCCTCTTCGCCTCCCTATTTGGGCTTCTACAGCTGAGGACGGGACCCAAACAGAACGCTGGGGGAGTCACCGGCAAATGCACGAAGTCTACACATCTCCTCAGTTGCCTCCTCCTAGAGTTCTCAGGGGATCACACCATTTGTGTGCTTAAAATATGTTTTCCTTTATATTATGAAAATTGTCAAATATGTGCAAAGAATGGGATTAGACTAATAAACCCCCAGAGGTCCTGATCCGGTTTTCAGATGTGGCATCGGACATACGTTCGTTTTAGTTTCCTGACTGACTGCCCCACGCAGCCAGGATTGAGAACCACCGAGCTCAAGGGCTGATCAGATTCAAGTTTGAGTTTGCAACCATCGTTGGGTTTGGTTGGAGCAAGTCTGCTGTTCCCAGAAGACTCGAGAAGTTCTCTACCACCAAAGAAAGATGCAAATCCACCACAAGAAAGAAGGTCGTTTCTGTGATAGTCGTAATAGTGACTGTGTTACTTTTTGAAACGAAAGGTTAGCTTTAGGACACCCAGGAATAAGCACGTCCTTTTATCGAACAAACGCAGTGATGCCATAATCCTTGTTCATTCAATACTCAGCAATGACAAAAAAAAAAAATGGCTCGAACCTGACACTCTGGACACTCAGAATCTAAGGTCTATGCTCTGAGCCACTGCAATATCCAGGCTGATGCAAGCTTGTGAGATTCCCTCCGGCCTGCATTGTGCTCTGCAGCAATAGAGAGAAGTGCAGTCCAGAGTTACAGGATGGAAGCTGTGGCAGGCAGAATAAATGTCCCCTGCCCCAAAGACGGCCGAGCCCTGATGCCCAGAACCTGTGACTAGGTTACAGGTTCACCTGGCAGAAGGAACTTTGTAGATGTGATTAAGCTAAGGATCCTGCGACAGCGAGATTATTTGGGTTACCCAGAAGAGTCCAACCAGATCACAAGAGTCCTTACAAGACAGAGGAAGGGGTGGCAGAGTCAGGGAAGGAAATGTGACAACAGAAGCAGAGGTGAGAGAGGGGAGAGGAGAGAAGGCAGAGAGAGATTCGAAGACACTAGGCTGCTAGGTTAAAGATGGAGGAAGGAGCCACGAGCCGAGAAACGCAGGCAGCTTACAAAAGCTGGAGAAGGCAAGGCCCAGATTCTCCGCGGAGGCTCCAGAATGGATATGCAGCCTTTGATATCAGCCCAGCGAGGCCCGCGTCAGACTTCTGATCTCCAAAACTTCGAGATATTACATTTACGCCATTTCAAGTGTGGGGGTAACTTGTCACATCAGCAAGAGGAAATTAATACAGAAGGAAGAGGAGAGAGCATTAGAGAAGGAGGTTAGCGGGATAAAGGGGACTGAGCTCAGGTGGCGTGCACTGCCGGACACCTCAAAAAGTCTTGACCTCTCATCAGATCCTTGTCTCCCTACTTCCCCAGGCTAAGGTGGCCCCTCAGACTCCGGGTACCACTACCAATGATCGGTGCTGGACAGGTTCCAAGACTGGAATTCTGGAAGTGCTTTTCCCACAAAACAGAATTATTGATAGTTATATATAGTAAATATTTTAGGCTTCTGTGTCATACAAACTACTGAGGTCTGTGTCGCTAAAGCACAAAAACCACACGCAAACGAAAATTCCAATAAAACGTTACTCGTGGTGCTCTAATACGAATCTCATATAATCTTCATGGCACAAAGTAGTAGTATTCTTTTGATTTTTTTCAACCATTTAAAAGTATGAAAAAACATTCCTAGCTTGTAGGTCATATAAAAACAGGCAGCAGGCTACTTCTGGCCCTGGGTACAGTTTTGCTGACCCTTGATAGAAAGGGATTGGGGTTATCTGGTACCCTACACATATGTATTTAGTATCTACTGTCACATGCCAGAGACCTAGTCCTAGGACCCTGCGCCATGAGCTACACACATCAGCCAGATTCATGAGGGCAAGAACCTTGTCTGGGTGATTTACCTTGGTGTTTCTCATATCCCAGACAGTACCTGGCACTTAACTGTCACTGAAATATTTGTCAATCAAGAGGTCAAATAAACTGGGTACATTTTGAGTTCAATAAGAAATTAGAAGCTAACCAATCCACGTGATGTCGTATCTGCGTGGGAGAATGTCTTCCTTCTGGCTTTGAATAAACTGCTAAGAAACAGTCTTCTAACACCGAGCCTGTGGATGAGCCCCCAATGCCAGTGTGTGAGGGCAGAAAATAAACGTAACGGTATCGGAGAATCTAAGGAGTACTGCACCCATAACACCCATGCTCACCCGTCAGACGTCTTACGAGCAGGAAGACGTAAACACAAAGGTCACTGTCGCCCTGTGACCCTCACGACAAGGCCCACGAAGTAATAAAAAGCACCCGAAAGAGTGCCAAAGCCCACTGGCATAGCACACAGTGTCCTTCTGCTGGCTGTTTCTCAGCTCTCAAATGCACGTTCCAGCCAGCATTTTTCTTTGGTGACTGTTTATCTCATAAATGGATAACTCATTTGAATGAAGGCTTTCTGGATCCAGTCTTTTGAGTGGTCATCATAGGATATTTTTTAAAGATTGAAAGTGAATGATTTCTAATTTGTTTCAAGGTCATAACTGCAAGTGAAGTTGAAACTGACCCAAAGTTTCTGTATGGACGAAGGGCCCTTAGAGTTGTAAAAATATTCTTTTATTCTGGGTACTATGAATATAATAAAGGGTAGCAGTATGACACAGAAGGATATATACAGTGATTCTCGGTGGTGATTTTGCCCCCTAATGGGCATCTGGCAAGGTCCGGAAACAGTTTTGGCTGTCATGACTCTGGATAGGCATCAAGTGGGGGCCGGTCAGGGATCCATTCAATGCCCTCCAATGCACAAAGCAGCCCACAATAAAGAACTGCCTGGCCCCCAATTTCCATAGTGTGGAGGCTGAGCAACCCTGGCATTGTATAAATTAGGTCTGCACTTAGACCCAAATTACATAGAATCACCTAAAAATGATGGTGTCAGGAGATATTAACAATCTTTTATGCGATTTGTTTACCATCAAAGGCATTCACTATACATTCTTATGTGTACTACGCATTATCATGTATATTATACATGTGTCATTCTGTATCTAATGTAAACAGACAGAATCATTGAAGTTATTTAGAATTAGCATTAAGAAGCACAAATCCCACAGGCCAAATTAAGAGGCAAACTAAAGTCTCTAAACGCTGGAATCTAGATTAACTGGAGAACAACTCACCAAAAGCATTAACTAAAGAGATTTCCTTCCCATCAGAAGTATATGTCTCCATATTTAGAAAAAGAAGCAAAAGACAAACTGAAAAATCAACAATCTAGTATCCGTGATTTATTCAGAAAGGTCATTCTTTTGAGCGAAATCGCATCTTTCCAAACAGACTTGATTTTCCCATGAAATAAAATTGACTGAAATCATTTTGGTTTTGCTCTCTACCACACTGTTTTCTTACGTCCTTGAGACAAGTCTCTAATTGCAGCATCTCTTTAACCTCGACCAACTGTAAACTTCCCAAGGCCAAGGAGCCAGCAAGGAGCGATTCAGGGCTTTTCAAAATATGGCCTGAGGATCCAGGACAGTGGAATTCCCTGCACAGGTGATTCTTGTTGAAGATGCAGGGTTCTGGGCTTTAAGGCAGATTTACAAAATATGGGTCTTCAAGAATGGAGCGCAAGCACCTTCATCAAAAACCAGCATTGCCAGGTGATTCTTATTTTTGCATGATGAAGGTTGAGACTGGTATGGTGGAAAAGACTTGGGTTCAAATCGATTATGAGCTCTTTGGCAAGATTCAGAACATCTCTGAGCCTCGGTCTCCTCATCAATAAGATGGAGCAAAGAACAAGACTTAACTTTCAGGTTCATAGCGATCATGTGACATGATGTAAGCCAATTTCTTGTATGGTGCCTATTAGCTCCCAGCAAGCCCTAAATACGCGGCAATTTAAGCCATAATTAATATTAATCATCATTATTCTGAATTTGCATCCCCCTTTTTAAGCCTGGCTGTTTTAGTGACAACAAAAACTCTTAAGAGATGTGTGTTGAATTTATGAATCAATGGCTCCACTCTGAGTAAGACACCGTTTCTAGGTGTTTACAAGCCAACCAGCTAAACTGTGGTTCCGTATGGGTGAGAAACAGGAAAAAAGACCAGACCAGGAAGTTAAGGCCCCCAAAATGGCATGCCATTTAGATCAACCATTCCAGGGCCTGAATTTCTTTGAACTGTTTTCTACTGTGGCTAGCTGTCATTTATGAATAATTAGTACAGCCCAGATGATCCTGATGTGTTGCCGAAGCATGGCACAAGTTTCAAGACCAGGCTCACAACCAACACTTCTGAAAAGAGCTGCCTACTTCGTTATAACTCCAAAATAAACATATCACCAATGACAAGGAACTCCCTTCTTCATGAGCTTCTGGGCAAAGTCAAGGGTATTTATGCAGCTGTCACATCCCTGTTTGGACTCTTAAAAGAGGTTATTCCTTTATGAACTCAACAGAATAACATTTTCTAATTCTTTCTCTCAATTTTTCAGCCACTCCTTCTCAACAGATCTTTAAAAAGCTTTAACATATCTACTGTATCATAGAGATTTTTTATATTTTATTTGTCGATTCTGGTCTGCTTTTATTCAAGCAGGAATTTTTGAAAATTCTGACAGTTGGTAGGTATGGCAGTACATTTTTCCTTTTGCCTCAGTATATTAGCTAGTTATCGCTACGCGAGGTGTCAAAATTTGTCACAATAGCATGATGTAAAAGTGCGTCTCTCACATTCAACAAATACCTAATGAGCACCTTCTGTGGGCCAAGTGCTATTCTAGGCCCTGGGGATTCACTTGTGGACGGAACGAAGGGCCCCACCCCAAGGCAGCTTCTGGGCTAGCGGAGGAAACTGATGAGACACAAATAAAATAAATGAGTAAATTACATGGCAAGTACAAGGTGATAAGCCCTAGAGAAAAAGAAGGGTCCAGGAGGGTGAGGGGAATCGGGGGTGATGGGAGCGTTTCCAGGACACCCTTACTGAGAACATCATATCTGAGCCAACCCTCCTGGAGGTGAGGCAGGAGTCAGGCAGATTACAGGACATGAGTGTCCCAGGCAGAGGGGCATTGACAGAAGAGCAGCTTGGGGATAGCAGCTAAAAGCAAGGGCTGGCAAACCAGGCTGCCTGGTTCGAGTCCCAGTTTTGCCACCTCCTAGCCATGTGGCTTTTAGCAAGCTATTTTCTCTCCCCATGTTTTGCTGCCCTAATCTATGAAGTGGGGGTGATGACAAGCCAGGGTATGGCAAGCTACAGCCTGCGAGCCAAATTCCGCCTACTGATTGTTTTTGCAAATAAAGTTTTATTGCAATGCAGCCACATTCATTTAGGTATTGGCTACTTTCACATTACGATGGCAGAGTGGAGTTTGGCAGAGACTTTTTGGCCTGAGAAACTGAACATATTTATTATCTGGCCATTTACAGAAAACGTTTGCTGACTCCTGAACTAGGCTACAAGTAGAGGCACATCTGTGATGAGGATTTGTCTTTGGGGTCGACATTTTCCACCTCCCCTAAGATGTTGTTTCTCTGGGCGACATCCCCGAGAGCCTGGAAAGAAATCACACGACGTGGTAAGAACTGGGGATATTGGAAAGTACATAAAAGCTAGGGTGAAGTAAAAATAGTTATCTGTAAATGGCCTATTCATCCGGATTATTGATAAACCAAAGCAGTAGAAATTAACATTGTCAAGCCCAGTGCTATGCTAACACCGTTAAACAAACAAATGAGCAAACAAAACCACCACCAACAACAAACGTCACTCAGGTGTCACTCAGGTCTTACTTCCGGTGGAAAAGAACCCTTCCAATGGTTAGCACGAAGGGGGTGCAATCACGCAGCAGAAGCCCCCAGGGTCAAAAACGTCAGAACAGAAGGCCGGCTTCATTTCTGCCGGTCACCAATTGAACTCTCAGTGTTAAGCTTCGCTGGAATCTTGGATGGGGAAGATGCAGAAAACGAAAACGCTTGCAACCAGTAGAAAGTTCTCAGTGACAGGGCCAGCAGCTGATGGGTTTTGCTTGTTTTTCTATAATTTCATTTAGTTCACCGAAATTAGGACGACAGACCCCTGGAGATAGCTTGGACCTTGAAGACACTACTAACATTTATAGATGGTCCACCCTCTGCTACTTACTTGTTCTAAACCCTTTGTATTAGCTTGTTTGATTCTCATGAGGACAACTCTAAGGACTGTGTTATCACCGTTATTTGCATATTTCAGGTGAGGAAACAGGCCTGGGTCTCAAGTAACTGGTCATGATCACACACCTAGTAACTGGCAAAGTTGGGATTCGCAGGCTCCAGAATCCAGACCTATAACCACTGTTTGTATTTCATCACTTGTCACGATCGATCAGTTCAAACCCAAGCAAGGTCTAAAGGAGTTAGGTGACTTCTGCAGTAGCAGAGTGGGATCTGGGGTGTCAGAGTGACATTCCACCTCTTTCTACCACCGAGTCTCTTCATTATGACACATACCTTCATAATAAGGTAAGCCAGACAGGGCTGAAAAATCCAGAAGCTTAAGGTTTTTCTCTTTTGCAAAACAGAGCACATTGGATTTATTATTAGCCTTATCTAATATGCGAGTTGTTCTCCGAAGCTCACATTTATCGTAGCCGCAGCAAGGACAATGTTACACCGAGTTCAAGGAGCCCAGAGGGGGAGATAAGCCAATTTACTCTTGCAGACCTCAAAACAGCCCGGGCCGAATCTTTTGCAGAAATCAGCCCAATCATGTGGTTCCGTTTCGGCACGGCACGCTCCCTCCTGCTCCAGATTGCTCATTTCAAGTCTCTCCAACATTATCAATCAATCTAAAAATAACATTCTCATAAATCTCTATTGGCACAGACAGTGCTTCGCTGTCACACATCTCAGACGGTGATCAATCTACTTTCTTCCCAAATCACAAGACAGATGTGGAAAAATCACAACATTTTATCACAATTATCTTCTCCAAAAGAAGTATAAGTATAGATATTTTGATTGCTTACCCATGAATTCTATTCGGCCGTGTCTCTGCTGTCCTAATTTAACTGAATTAGGCTTGTAGTAGGAACTGGAGTCTGTTTTAAAAAATGTTTTGTTTTGTTTTTGTTGTTTTGGTGAAAAATGCATCCTGAAATGGCTGATTACATCGACTGTCTGAGAAATGGCCCAGCTGCCATAGCTGTGACTCCTACAATACCTTTTGCTGCCACAGACCTCCGCTACCTTGAATCCTGGGACCAAAAAAAACACGGTCTTTTCATCAGACTATTGAGAAGTTCTTGTCCCTTCGGAACGGAGGCAGAGGCAGTGTCACTGAGTGAGAGAAAGAGAGAGAGAGAGAGAGAGATTGAGAGAGAGAGAGAGAGAGAGAGAGAGAGAGAGAGAGAGTGAGTGTGTGTGTGTGTGTGTGTGTGTGTGTGTGTGTAAAAGGGAGAGTGTAGGGGGAGGGACAAAAAGAATGCAGAGAAATTGAAACTGGATTTCCTGCTTTTTGTTTTAACAAGACTATTTTGAAGAGGTATTCCAGAGTTAGGAAAGGATGCCTCTAAAAACTATAAAAGTCCGCCTTCCCACAGGGATCTGCAAATGGTAATTGGATTGTAACTGTGCAAACTGTCCTTATTAGGAATCAACCAAGGAATGTTGGAAGCCTGGGGTGAAACCCCTGAGAGCGCCATGGAGCACACAGGGTGCTGTCTTTGTTTAGGACAAAGTCTCAATTTTGAAATTATATTTTCAAACCACTGACTTCTTCATTTTTCTAATACTAGTAAAAAACATTTTTAAAAAGCCAGAAACGTTTCATTGCCTTTTATTGAGAAACACAACACATGCTCTGAATTTTATGCTCTTTGTGGAACAATAGTCCTTGAGAAGTTGTTCATTTCCTGAACAGAGGGTGCGGAGGTCAGAGTGAATGCAACCACGTGGTCACGTTTAAGAGGGTGCAGGTGGGGGTGGGAGTGGCAGGGAGAGATCCGTGACGAGCAGAGAGAAAAGATTCAAAACGTATCCCGATCACTAATTACCTTGATCTCCATGTATTCCACATGGCACCAAACCAAAAACAACTCAGAAAGACATCTTCGTTTTCCAGTCGATAGGAAGTTATAATTCTCTCGTGCTCTCAAGTGAATTCCAACAAAGGAATCACCGTGATTACAACTGACAAATTGAGAAACGATTTCATGGAAGATCTTACTGACTCAAAATTTAGGGATTCGAGATTTTTTTTTTTTTTACTAGGATTCCATAAGGTTGATCATCATTTGATGTAAGCCACACGTAGCTTCTGTTGCTGCTGGTATTTATTTAACAAGAGGAAGGAATTTAAAAACAATAAAATAAGTCAGATGGTTTTCTTTACTAGAATAATTACAGTTAAAGAGAAATTCGGAGTAAAAATTTACCGTTACTGCATATACCTCTACGTCCAGTGCCCCCCAAAATCCAGACATTGAAAATAGTCATGATTCCAGCAGACAGTGAATATAGTTCATACAATCAGGATACTTATCAATGGAATTTAGGCGCTCCTTTACAATGATTTAATATAATCTTTCACATGAAGTTGATAAGTATGCAATTCATTTGTTACTGGCAGGCAAACGATCTTTCAGTTTATGAATAGAGGAAATCGGCATGTAGTGTTTACGAAGTGCCAGACACTGTTCTAAGCATTTTATGAACATTGATTCATTTAACCACTGAAAGAAGTGTAGAAAGTAGGTTACGTTATTGTGATTCCCACGCTACAGATGAGGCAACAGAAGCTCAGCAAGGTTAAGTAACTTGCCCAAAGAGGCGCGACTTGTAAGTAATGCAGCTGTGATCCCAACGACTACACTATGGTTACGAATTCACTGGAAGGCAAAACCACAGCCCACAGTCAGCACTAGTTGGAGGCGTGTCATAAGTGCCCAGTGAGAATTAGACATAGCAATTTAATGCAAACAGTTACCTAAGACTGGAGTGGCCTTTTAAATCAATTACTTGATGGAGACATAAACTATCAGGCCAACGAATGTGTCATTAGAAGGTGACTATTCCTTTAAGCGAATAATCTCAAATAATCTCAAGAGACAGTGTCTTGTGAAATTCCTCGTCTGTTTTAAGAGTGGAACCAAGTCAGGTCTCGAGAGGAAGCACAGAAATAATAGAGAAGCTGTGTATCTTTGGCATTGTTTGGAAAGATGCATTCAAGCCAGAAAAGAAAGGTGAAGATAAGGAATCTTCTTTAAGATTTAAATATCAACTCTTTAAGGAGAACCAATAAGAGGCTAAAAAGTCACTCAACCAGCCTTAGAAATAAATGTTGGGAAGCAATTAAAAGGGCCAATGTAGAAGTTCGCTAACCAGAAAAAAAGCCAGGAATATACTGAGTCCCAGCCCCGGCGCGCCTCCTGTGTTTCTCCCTACTGAACCGAGAGGCAGCTCATTCCTTCAAGTTCTGCATTTTCACATGGAAAGAGAGCAGCTGATCAACTGGATGGCGAAATAAAAACTCCTCTTTATAAATCACTTTGCAGAACATGTAGAAAGGTTTTTACGAACGAGAAGATAGAGATTTAGTGACATCCTTCCGGTTGTAAGTAACATTCAGAAACAGGTAACGGTTTCACCTTTCGGAAGTTTGACTTAATCTCATCAAACGGCACACTGAGATTTCTCTTAGATCGCAATCACTACTGATACACCTTCCGTTGGTCCGATTAACCCCTTTTCACCAGTCCCACCCATAGAGTTGGCATTTAAGGTCTTCGTATTTTTTTCTGACCGTATATAAAAAATGATAATTGTAAAGGACATCTTACTCCTTCAGCTACCTTATTAAAACAGCACAGCGGAAATGTGGTATCTTTTAGTTTAATCATCAGTCTCTACCTGTGGATTGCTCAAACTTCCAGAGCTAAAGTGACAAGTGCTAAAGTGACAAGCGCAAGCTCAGAAGGAGGTTTCAGCAGTCCCTGGCTGCTGTCATTTGCTTCCTTAACCTTAAGTAAGTCTCTGTTGTTGCCCAACCCCCCGCACTGCACTTGACCTTGGTGGAATTTCTAGCAGCCTTCTGCTGCTGCTATGATCCCTTTGCAGGGGGACTAACTTTTAGATCATTCAGATCTAGGAATCTACCATCAAAGCAAAGTATTAGGTAACTGGAAAGTTAACTTAAGGCCACAAATCTGAAATAGTCAAAACCACCCTAAAGAACATCTAACAGTTAGTGCTTATTGCCTCCATGAATACTTGCTATACTTGAGGAGGCAGGTACCAGGATTATCCCCATTTTGCAGACAAGAAAACTGAGACCAAGGGAGCTAAAATAACCTGCCTGAAGTCACACAAGAAGGTCAAACCCGGGCAGACTGTCTCCAGATGTAACGAGTTTAATCCTTATGCTACATCCCAGCATACCAGCGACCTTCTCTTCAATGAGTCCCTTAGAAGACACGTGTGCAAAGTATGACACAGGGCACTTGATGGAGACCGGAAGGTGTCTCTGCAACTGGGAGAAATCTGGCACGTGCACGGAGGACAGCTGAATGTCCAGAGCCCTTCTAGAATAAAGGCACAGAAATGTGCACAGAAGCAGGGCAGCGGGAGGAAACAGAGCAGGAAGCTGCGGGGCCGCTTAGCTCAGAGAGTAAGAGGAGGAACCGGTGTTTATTTTCAGGAAAGAGGAACAGGCATTTTCGAAGACCTCCCAAATGTCATATCCTGTACAAGTAGAAATATTGCACTCTAAGCTTTGGGGTAGAGGTGGAATGCGATGACAGTGACGTTTTAGGAAAGATGAGCGAGGCGGAGCGGTGCAGAACAGATGGGAAGGGGAGAGAGAGTGAGATGAAGCAAACACTGAGGTCTGCAGTGCGAGTGGGAAAGGGAGACCCACGCAGGGCACCAAGTGACAAAATGGGACTTTTGGCAGCAATAAAACAGGCAGCCCTTTGGGATGCTCTATTTATGAGAGTCCCTCAGCTTTTCAATAAATCTGGATCCCCAGGGAGTCGGGTCTAATGTTATCCTTGGAGGAATACCTGGTAGAGTGAGAAATTCGTATCTTATTTTTATGTGTTGGGGAGGGTGAACAGATCATTCTCTTCCGGTTCTCATAGAGTCATGTAGAAATGATGTTACTGGGACTAACATGCTACAGAGGCGACGGGTTTCCTTCATTGGCTGATCCTTCTACTCACACTGTGAGCAAAGCTGAGTTATAAGGATGGATGCTGCAAGGTTCCTCCAACAAGGACACTCGGATGGGACTCATTATGGGTAAGATGTCACGTAAACTCTGCAGAGTAGATCATTTATTCAGATATGGGCAGAATCAATGCTAATGAAACAAGGTTATCTAAAAGACGCAGGGATGCTAAAGAAATATGACCCCACACCGGAGAACTTGATCCCAAAGCACATATTTATGAACCAGAAGGAAATAAAGCAAGCCTTAAGGGTAGATGAATATCATATTTAGGAGATTGAAAACTCTCGACCGAAAATGATTAGGCAAAACAAAGTAGGCAACAACAAAATACTAAAGCGAATTCCCTTCTGTCTTCCCATTTCAATGCTACATTTGACAACGTTTTGCATCATCAATTACACTTAGTCTGCAAAAACCTCTCAGTGAGCTTCACTTCTACTAGAAAAGAAAAACAACTTCCTAAAAATTAAATTTAATAAACTTATTACCTTAATGAATTAGTTTTTGAGTATCACCAAATATATGAACATCAATCTCCTCTAATCTGTTGTCCAAAATGTGAGCTGTTGACAGTAAGCCTCAAAGTTTCAGTTCAAGGTTATTTCCCTTACTAAGCTCTTACAATAGGTAGTGCAAAATTGGCAAGAATTGTTGTAATACTTCAACCTAAGTGGCAAATGGTAACTTGTACATTTTGAATCGAAGGCTTGTTCTTAACCCATCTAAACCTTGACTTGTATAGCAAATGAGCAAGCAAGTTGTTTTAAATAAAAAATATATATATACACATTTATACTACTGGACTGCAGAAAGACTCTAGCTTTAATAATATTCCTGGAATATTTGCTTCAAAAGCAAAATTAGTTCAGATGCAACTGGTGATAAATTTTAGAACAAACTCTAAGGAGCAACAGGTCTATAACCTGGCTGAACATCAGAATTAGTTGGTACATTCCTTAATTAAAAGAAAAAAAAAGATTTACTTGGTGACATTTTCTTGTTTTTTTTTTTTAAATGCTTACAGCACCTGGTCTTCTTACGTGGTCTCCTATGCAAGTATTAACCAGTCTCGACCCTGCTTAGCTTCCGAGATCAGAGGAGATTGGGCACGTTTGGGGTGGCATGGCCGTAGGACACTTGGTGACATTTTAAAAAATATTCATCCCATACTGTCTGATGTGGTGGTCACTAGCCATTCATGGCTGATGAACAATTGGGATGTGGCTGGTGAAACAGAATCGTTGAATTTTAAATTTTATCTACTTTTCATTGATTTAAATGTAAGATGGCCACAGTGGCTAGAGACGACTGTATTGGACAGCACAGGTACAGATCAAATCGGTTAGACTCTTCAGGGCTGGGGCTCAGGCACTGGTAGGTTTACAGAGCCCTCTGGGGATGCTCTAATGCGCAGTCGCGACGAGGACCACTGTCACGGTCTGGGATGAAGGGGACCACCAGGGGGCGCAAATTCCTTGCACTTTTACCATAAGGCATCACTTTCCATCAAATTCCACAAAGCATTTGCCATGCACCTTTGCCCTCCTCCCAGCCGCCGCCACTCCTCCCTTCTCCCAAGTCCTCCACGCCCCCTTGTGATAGCTGCGCTATCTATACATTCCTTCGTTCACTGGAGCTGCCAGATTTCTCCCACACCAAGGGCAATTCTCATCCCGTCTTTCTCTTTCACTGGCAGCAGAAATTAAATCTAATAATGCTACCAAGATTAAGAATTAAAACTCCAAACTTGGGCACCCATAAACTTGTTTTCCACTTCCACAGGCTTGATCCACATACTACTTTCTATGAGTTCTGCGCTGGCTGTGATGGGGAATAGTTCTAACGGCAGCACTGTTAAGCAGCTAAGTAAGGTCTTCGGGACGATGATGTGGTCAACAGGCCTCTGCTCATCTGCAGCTGCTTCCTTTGAGTGGGATGCAGTGTTACAGCTCAGTGCTTGCAGAGAGGGGCCTCAGTGGTCCTAACACCTGGCTCTGAATTCCGGCTCGGCTCAGTTGACTGTGTGAGTATGTAACCATCTAAGCCTCGGGTACCTGGCCTCTGTAAAGTGGGAATAACAAACAGTTCTGTGGGGAGGATAGAGCGATGCATGATGAGTGAGACAAGGGCTATGCACACGCTCTCCTCCACCCAGATTTTGATACTCTCATCCCAACAGTTCCGTGGTGAGGAAAGCAAACAGCAGGGCGAACTTTTCAGGAGGAAGTCGAGGAATTCAGAAAAGCCTGTTCCAAGCGTGCGATGCATTTACGTAGCACTATGAAGACCACTGAAAAATGGTCCTGTAAAATAAACAATATGCTAATGTGATTTTTCATATATTGAATTTACTTATTTTAATGGGTCTTCATTTTTATTGACTTCCATACCGCTAGATTCATACTAATGGGACGAGGAAGTGTGTGCTAATCAACTAGATTAACGTCGCTTTATTCGTAAAGATGGTAAGACTCAGAATTCCAGAGTTCAGTGAGAGCAACTTAAAGAGCATGCTGTACAGTTTTCGAGCACATAATTACTCTGTCGACCGTTTGGTAATCTCAGGCACTGCTGATTTATGTTCACATTTTCTACCCTGAGATGTGCTGCTTTCTTCCTTGTTCAATGACCGTCTGTGGGTAGGAAAAAATTTTAATGTAAGAAAATGTAACATCGCAACCCATTAGCACCATGAGAGTTTGTAGTCAACACAACTATTAATGGTAAGGATTTCTCTTCAGTGAGTCAACAGCGCAGATAAGATAAGCTGGGAGCTATGCTCCCTCCCCAGGGAATTTAGATATGAGAGGGATAACTAACATTTCTCCTGGGTGTAAACATGTACTTGTTATTCTTCCTAACCCTAGTTATGTACTCCCTGCTTTAATCACTAAACGATTTTATGAAGTAAGGTCTATTAATTTGTACCCATTTCACAGATGAAGAAGTCAAGCACCAGGAGGTTAAGCAAGTTGTCCAAGGAAACAGACTGCAAGTGACAGAGCTCGGACTCAAACTCGTGGGCCATAACCCCAGAGTTTGGGGTCTTAATCATCACTGTGTATGCCACCTCCCTGTGAGAGCCAGAACTTTCTCTCAAAGAACGGCAAAGTATGACTCAAGAAAGTCCAGCAGAAGGACCATTTGTCTCAGGTGGCTCTCGGCTCACCTCAAAACCTCTCATTTAGTTTTCTTACGAAGTCAAATCCCAAAGTTTATAAGTGATGTATTAGCAGCCATAAATTACGTCTACCACAGCGACTACGGCATGACTTGACCTTGAGTTGACAACTGTTAATGTAGAGCAAGGGTGGACAAACTACAGCCCCAGCCACATCCGGCCCCCTGCCTGTTTCTGTAAACTCGAGCCCAGCCAGGCTCACCCGCTTCCAGCGCGTCTGGGGCTGGGTCCTGATAAGCACCGCAGAGTTGAGTGGCTGCTCCACAGATGTAGGTCTCCCGACACCTATAATATTTACGACCTGGCCCATCGCAGAACAAGCTTGCTGACCCCGCTCTGGACTCGCCGAAAAGAAATCACCAGACATAGAGCACAGGAAATGACAGTTGCACGGGGCGTTTCGCTATTTCAAGCAGCAAAGGAATCACATCTTTTTACAAATATCGTTATGACACGTATGTATGTATGTATGAGCAGATGGGTCTATACCTTATTTTTCCTCTATGCTTCTTTTAAGGCCCCACATGACCTCGGCACTTGAGATGTGTAGGAAATCACTTGTGATGGCTCATTGAGGGAGGGAAGAGGAGGATTCAGAATGTTTAAATGGCACTTATTTTCCCCAAAACTCTAACCTCACACGATACCTCCCTCCTAGGTAACCATCACACTCACCCCTCCGCCCCTTGCATTTTGGTGATTTTCTTGATTCTTACTTAAATGTTGGAAATCTATTTGATTCTCTACATCTGTGCCTTTTCTCCCCGGCTAGACTGTACATTGTGCAAGGACAAGCACAGCACTTAGAAGAAAGGGCTCTTGCATTTTGTGCTTTTTACACATTTGTTGGTTGAAAGAAAGCCTGTGGGAAAGTCCACTCTGCATCTATAGAGAAAAGCATTCGTGTATATTATTAGCATGAAAACAAGACTGGTGGGCCATATTTACATTTCGGAGACACGTTCTAAAGTAGCTAAAATCACTCCCCGTAAAAAGAAAAAAAAAAAATCTCGCTTCCCGGCTTTTACTGATAAGCGTCAAACCATGTAAAAGGGGCAACTGAACGGAGAAAAACAAATTTGCAGAATGACACGGAATGCCAGGTATGACATAAAAACAAACTATCTGCACTCAGTGCTATAGATCTGATTTTTTGGGCTGCCATTTTTCAGACCTTGTTCCCAGAGCTGTTTTCTCTTCAATGTACCACTTTTAAAATAAGAAATTAAAAAGTGTTTCAGAGACGTGGCAAATATTTTTGCTTTGATATAAGAAAACCATGCTTCCTCTGAGCAATGAAACAAATGGAAACTGATGTTTTCAAAAAGAAATTACTGTCAGACATTACAGGAGTTTGAAGAGTTCTACTTAATGGGTGCATTTTTAAAATAGGGTTTAATTTTTAGAGCACTTTCAAGTTGCACAGTAAACTTGAGTAGGAGGTGCAGAGAGTCCCCATATACCCTCTGCCACCACTCACACACAGCCTCCTGCATTATCAACGCTCCACACCGGAGTGGTGTGTCTGTCACAACCCATAAACCTGCATTGACACCTACATCATCGTCACCCTCAATCCATACTTCACATTAGGGTTCACACTTGGTCTCGTATGTTCTACCGGTCTGGACAAATGTATAATGCCATGTATTCACGATTACGGTACCCTACAGGGCACTGTCATTGCCCTAAAAATCCTCTGTGCTCCTCTATTCATTCCCCTCTCTCCCCAAACCCTGGCGACCTCTGATCTTTTTATTGTCTCCATAGTTTTGCCTTTTCTGGAATGTCACATAAGTGTCTGTACTAGTTTGTGTTCTCAGCTGCAGTTTACGAGAGTTCCTGTTGCTCCACGCCCTCACTAGCACTTGCTGTTGTCTGTTTTCTGGATTGGGGCCAGTGTCGTAGGTGTGTAGTGATATCTCGCTGTTGTTTTCATTTGCATCTTTTCATGCACTTTTTTGCCATCTGCATAACTTCTTTTTGAGATATCTGTTAAGGTGTTGGGCCCATAGTGTGTAAGGTTATTTGTTTCTGTATTGTTGCATTTTGAGAGTTCTTGATATATTTTCAACAACAGTCCTTTACCAGGTGTCTTTTGCAAATATTTACTCTCAGTCTGTGACTTGTCTTCTCATTCACTTGACACTGTCTTCTACGGAGAACTTTTAGATTTTAACGAAGTCTCGTTTATCAATTATTTCTTTCATGGATCATGCCTTTGGTGTTATATCTAAAAGTCATTGCCACATTGAAGGTAACCTGGATTGTCTCCTCTATTATCTTCTAGGAGTGTCAGAGTTTTGCATTTCACATTTAGATCTGTGATCCATTTCCAGTCAATTTTTGTGAAAACTGTAAGGTCTGTGTTTAGATGCATTTTTTGTGTGTGTATGTAGATGTCCAGTTGTTGAAAAGACCAGCTTTGCTCTGTCACATTGCCTGTGCTCCTTTGGCAAAGATCACTGATTGTATTTATGTGAATCTCTTTCGGGGCCCTCTGCCCCACTGATCTATTTATCTATTTGTCTATTTCTTGCTAATAGCACACTGTCTTGATGATTATTGTCATTTTATACTGTCTTAAAGTCAAGTAACATCAGTCCTCCAACTTTATTCTTCTCCTGGGTTTTTTGGGTTTTTTGCCTCCTCACACAAACTTTAAAATATGTTTGCCAATATCCACAAAATAACTTGCTGGGTTTTGATAGGGACTTCCCTAACGCTGTAGATCAAGCGAGAAGAACTTACATCTTGACAATACGGAGTCTTCCTACTCATGAGCATGAGATAGCCTTCCATTTATTTAGTTCTTTATTTTTATTCATCAGGGTTTTCTAGTTTTCTTCATATAGCTGTTGAACGTACTTTGTTACATTTATCCCTAAGTATTTCATTTTGGGGGTGCTAATGTAAATGGTATTTTGGTTCTAATTTCAAATTCTACTTGTTCATTGCTGGTATACAGGAAAGCCACTGACTTTGGTATATTAACTTCGCATCCTATAACCTTGCTATGATTGCTTATTTATTAGCGCCAGAATTTTTTTTTTAATTTTACTTTAACTTTTCAGCTTACTTTAATTTTTTTCTTAATTTTTATTTTTCAATTAGAGTTGACATTCAATATTATTTTACATTCATCTCAAGTGTACAGCATAGTGGTTAGACATTTATATAATTTACGAAGTGATCCCCTCGATAAGTCTAGTACCCACCTGGCATCGTACATGGTCATTACGATATTATATATAGTCACAGGAGGGTTTTTGCTTTCTTCGATTATTTCTGATAGTTTATATAGGCTACCACATCATCTGTACACCTGGTAGAGATCCGGGAGGTGAAACTCACAAAAGTGTGGGGCCTCCTGATGACGGGGGCTCCGTGGAGTTTAATGCTGAGTCGTCCACACTGCGCGTCCAGCACCTGACCAAGTACAGTTCAGGTTTCCCTACCCAGGCACTGGTTGCCTTGGAGATTGCTGCTCTAGGAAGTTGTGATTCTCTGTATTCGCATGACAGTCTCGTCAGCTTCGGGAGGCAGCAGTTTTCCCTGTGACGTCACTTCCCATAAGGATCTAAGGGGAGCTGTTGATTTTTCAGTTTGTTTGGACTTGCTGGATAGAGTGACAACTTCTGAGCTTCTCACAAGCCAGACCAACACCCAAAGTTCTGATATAATTTTTTAAAGATAAAATTTACATACCCCGAAATTTACCATTTTAAAGTATGTGATTCAGGGTTTTTTAACATATTCACAGATATATGCAACCATTGCCATTATCTAATTCCAGAATATTTTTGCCACCCCAAAAAGGAACCCAATACATGTTAGCAATTACTCTCTATTCCCCTCCCGCCCGGGCCCTGGCCACCACTCACCTACTCTATGTCTCTATGGATTTGCCTATTTTTGACTTTTAATATAAGTGAA
Organism: Eonycteris spelaea; assembly: GCA_003508835.1. Taxonomy (NCBI): domain Eukaryota; kingdom Metazoa; phylum Chordata; class Mammalia; order Chiroptera; family Pteropodidae; genus Eonycteris; species Eonycteris spelaea. Next base: position 133,469 of record PUFA01000276.1, read on the forward strand.
ATTATTCAATATGTGGCCTTTTGGTTCTGGTTTCTTTCTGTGACTAGGCTCTCAGGGTTCACCATGCTGTCGCGTGCATCAGAACTTTATTCCTTTTTACGGCCAAATAATATTCATTGTATCATGTAAACTTTCTTTAACCATTCGTCAGTTGATGGACATTCAGGATGTTTCCACATTTTAGCCATGATGAATAAAACTGCTGTGAATATTTGTGCCCAAATTTTCACGTGAACACATGTTTTCAATTCTCTCAGGTATATGCCTATGAGTGAAATCGTTGGATCACATGATAACTATAAATAGCTGAACAAAAACAACAAAAACTTAAACAACATGAGTCCAAACACCAAGATTTAAAAATATTTTTAAGTGCAAAACTCGTTTCCCGCCTCATTCCTCTCACATGAGATCAAACAGCAACAACTATGAACAAACCCGGTTAATCTTTCCACTTCATATAGATCAGCCATTGGAGCTTTTACCAAGCAGTGAGAAGAAACAGAACCCTTCAGTTTCTTTCTTTTCACAAATTGATGATCGCGAGGTACTTGAAAAGTTTAGGAGTTTGTAGCGTTCCCTGTTTTAGAAACGGAGCCAGGTAACGGCTATATCCAAAAAAGCAAATAAACTCTTTCCATCTCTTTATGTTCATATTTTAATTCGAAAGACCACTTGTTGATATGCATCCTGGCAACTGTGCATGTTAAAACAAAGTACAGTTCAGAGCCTAGTTTCTTTCAAGGAGATATTCTTGTCTGTATCGGGAGAGAAGCTAAAAATATAACTGCACAGAATAGTTCAGTAGCCTTGTTTTAATTACTCTTGCGTTCTCTGCTTTTATTACTCTTTCAGTGAGTTTGCAAGCTAGACATTCAATACCGTAACAGTCGATCAGAAGCAAAGGAAAAAGAAAGATAATCACGTGAGCTTCTTCCTGGCTTTACAGAACACCACTCCACACCCTTCAGTGTTGGGAAATGGAGAAGCTGATGGGAAAAGGCTCCTGTCTTATCTGGGTGGGCCCGATGCACACACAGGGGACTTTAAAGTCGGAGGATCTTTTCCAGCAGAGTTCAGAGCGCAAGGGAGATGTGTCTGTAGAAAAGTGGTCAGAGAGATGCGATTATTTCTGGCTTTAAAGATGGAGATAGGGTGCCATGAGCCAAGGAAGGTGGGTGGCTTCTAAAAGCTAGAAAAGGCAAAGAAATGGCTTCTCCTCGAGCCTCCAGAAGGAGTGCAGCCCTGTTGACACCCTGATTTTAGTCCAGTGAGACTTGTGTCAGATTTCTAACTTCCAGAGCTGAGAGATAATAAGTGTGTATATTTTAAGCCACTAAGTTTGTGGTAACTTGTTGCAGCAACGATAGAAAACGCATACAGAAAGAATCAGGATGCAAGGGACTCATAAATTATTTAATGCAGGATCTCCCAAACTGTCTCAGGACCAATTAAGTGGGAGAAAGTGGTTCGTGTCAGCCCCATTTTCAAGAGTCACAATAAACACTAGCTAAGGGAACACTGAGAAGTTCTGCAGATGGCAAATCCTGACTCAGAGTATCTTCTAAATGCGTGTGCCATAATGTCACCCCCTTTTCTTGTTTTTCTTTTCAGAACCTCCCTTCGCATCCCTCAGACTCCTCAGCACATGTCTGAGAACCAGAGACCCCAAAAGGAGACGTGACTTGGCAATGCAAACACACAGCCCTTGCCTCACGGTCCTCATCGGGAACCCACTCCAGGATGATGCCACTCTGTCCTACTGTCAAAGAGACACTGTTTCCTGCCATCTAAGTTTATCTAAGTTAGACCTGTGGTTAGACGCCAGGGGAGGATCAGCCCAACAGAGCTCTTAACAAATAAAATCCTCTATCCCTTAACACCGAAAAAAATATATATGGCTGCTCTAGCACTGAACAGATTTTCTTATGTAAAATGAAAGTGTTCAAAAAACGATTGAGAATTTACTAATCTCATATTAGCGAGAGGAACACAGCCAAATATCTCCCTACGGTGATTTAGCGTGTTCCTAAAAATGCCTAATTCTGCTGCCAAAGTGCATTTTCCACCGATCCTGGTTTCCATAAACGCTAATTTGAGAAGGAACAAAGGTCCAACCCGACGCCCTCTCCGCATTTCCCACCGCCTCGTCCAAGGGCTGTGAACCCGCTGGCTTTGATGTCCTTCGGATACGCGTGATCCCCATTCTTTTCCAGAAAGGGAATACTCTTCTCCGCTGTCTCAGCTTTTAATATTACTAATAATAACTATTATGACTAATAAAGCTGATGACATCGAATACTTATTTTGCGCCAAAGACTGCTATCTGCTTCACGTGATCAGTCAATGGTTATGACAACCAATTAAAGTAAATCTTACCATTAACATCTGTATTTTACGGGAGAGCCAGCTGAGGCACAGAGAGTTTAAGTACTTCACCCAAGGTCACACAGTAAGAAGGGAACCAGAATCTGAACATAATGTGATTTAGAGCCAGGGGCCTCTGCAAGCCATCACCCAGTGCTTCTCAGCTGGAGGTAATTCTACCTCCCAATGCCTGGAGGCAGTTTTTGGTTGTCACAAAGGAGAAGTGGAAAACTACTGGCATCTAGTGGGTAGAGGCCAGGGATGGTGCCAAAAATCCTACAGTGTACAGGACCCCACCCCCACCCTCCACCCTCTCCAAACAATGATCTGACCCTAAATGTCAAGAGCTCCAAGGTTTGGAAACTCTGCCCTAGCCTGATGCCTCCCAATGACAGGGCATTTTGAACGGGCCGCTTGATGCTAAGATATAGGACTTGCATTTCCAGATTAGAAACCTCTATCTGTACCTGGGAAATGAGGTCATCTCAGCCTAGGGTGCGAGGCACTTAGAGCTATGGGGTCTACTTGGCGCATCTTCTTACAGCATCAATTTACTCGAGTTTAGCTGGTGCTTTTACACTATGCCCTGACATCCTGGGACACTAGGTCATTTTACATTTTGTCCTTCAGTGGACATATGAGAGAGGCACTAGCCCACTAGGGAGTGTCTGAAACGGGCCAGAAAGAAGATTCTGGTTTTCATTAGCTTTGCCTTGTAGTCCAGAGGACACAAGAGCCGCATTTGCGTCACAGATAATGGCAATAGCAAAGGGATGTAGGCACGATGGGTTGCTTGGGGTACAGATCAAGCTCAAAAGTCAAAATGTTTTCGGAGACCAGTTCTGCCATATCTACTCAAATCGTGTGTACTACATGACCCAGCAATTCTAAAAATGTATTTTACAGAAATATTATGAAAGGTACAAGCTACATTTGCAAAGATACTCACTTCAACGCCATCTCTGATAATGACAACAACAAAAAATGTCGACAATAAAACAATAGAAATGCAAGCATACGTTCACCAACGGTTATGTGCTAGAATGTTCATACAGAGTTATTTGCAATAAACAAAACCTGTAAACTATGTCAACGTTTATCAAAGTAGAATGGATAAATCGCGGATATCCACACAATGGAATACTATGTAGCAATGAGAATAAGCGCATTCCAAGCACCTATCACAATAGGCAAGAATCCCACAGACGTCCTGTGGAGCGAAAGAACTCTGATAGAAGAGAACACACTTTGGGAAACCTTTAATGTAAATTATGCAAATAGGCAAAACCTCTATGTGCTACGAAAAGACAGATTAGGGCTTACTCTTGGGGAGGAGTGCCTGGGAGGCCAGGTCATGTTGCTTCTGCCTGGCAGCCATCGCTTGAGGATGGAATTCTCAGGGACTTTGACATCCTGCCTAATGCATTTTGATGCTCTTTGAATTCATTTACAAACATATGCTATGTTTGCATTCAGAAAAAAAAGGCCATACAGAAAATCAAGATGAACAAAATATGTCTGAAGTTTGACATTGTTATTATTTCATCAATCACGAAGATGAGGGTTTTTGGTGGATGAAGGAAATGATAGTGGAATAAATCCAGTTCCTTGCCTGCAGGGTCACTAACTGAACCCGGTGATGGAGGTCACACTGGTTTGTCACTGGTATAATCTTAGCAGTTGATTCAATTAGCACTTGTTTTCTGGGCTGCTCTCCACATTCAGATCTAGCTGTGGTGTGGCGTCTGCAAACAGGATTCTTGGCCACACAAATAATATGTCTCTAGAACAGCAAAACAACTGGATTTGTTTGATTAAATGAACAAAACCCTATATTTGGAGGAAGTAAAATCCAAACAGCTACACCCAAAGTAGCCTGCTCAGACAGTGGTTCATGAAATGCACCCCATTCATCGAATCGACATCGTAAGCCTCATGCAGACTCTGTAAGATGGTCTGAAACGAAATACTCGTGGATAAACCAAGACACCATGAAGAACGCTTTTTTTGTCCATCATCAGCAAACATTTCCTGAGTGCTCGCCGTGGGTTTGCCATCATGCTAAAACTTTGTGGGTCTGAGCCTATGTCTTTATAATCAATTGCAAATGTCATTGCACTGAGTGTTCTTAACGCCCCATGGCATTGAATGGAAATTCACTTAGAAGACAAAATCCACTGATTTGGATAAAGTGGATAAAATTACAGCTTTTTATATACAGTAAAAGTCTAAGAGACATACATAATAATTCATTCATAAGGTGAAACAGATTGCGTCCCATCGATCAGGTATGGCTGAAACCTAACTTCTGGCACCTGGCCATCGATATTTGTAAAACCTCTCCTGGGGGTTCGGAAATGTAGTAAGAATTGGAATCACGGTTCAGACCAATAAAATCAGAAGCTAGGTGGAACGGGACCCAACCATGAATATCACTCACAAGCTACACAAGTGGTTCTAAAGCGTCGTCTGCATCAAGACCAATTTCTTCTAAACGCACGTTATTCGAAATGTCAAGAAGCGTTTTGTAAAGAGACTCAATATTCCTTTGCCGCAGCTTGTGCGGTTTTGCTAGAAACGATCACGATGCTCAGCGCCGAGTTTGGTAAGCACCTGCTATGGGTGAACGCCGTTCCGCGCGCTCGCTTTAGGCCATTTCATTGATCCCGAAACCACGCTCTAACGCAGAGGCCCCCAACCTCTTTGACACCAGGGACTGGTACTCCCATAAGACTCTAATGCCTGATGAGCTGGGGTGGTGATGCAGGCGCTAGGGAGCGGCTGCAAAGACAGATGAAGCTTGCTCACTAGCCCGCCCCTCTGCCGTTCTCTTCCTGCTGTGCGGCCCGGTTCCTAACAGGCCACGGACCAGGACTGGTCCATGACCCGGGGGTTGCAGACCCCTGCTGTAAAGAACTGAGTGAGAACAGGTGGTTCCACTGAGCTACCACTCAGGTTTTTTTCCAGAAGGATTGTCCTCACTCAATTTTAGGAGTGATGTGTTTGGCCCAGCCGCCTTCAGACGTTCTGGCAGTTCCACATCCTGACAAGGTGGGAGAACAGGTTGACGAAAACATCTTGCAAACGTGCAACCTTTAAATCTTGGAAACATCCTTGGAACATGATCCTTTTAATAGATGTAAGCCAGCCTGAGTTGGAGGCACTCAGTAATATCCCTGATATAAACAAGAGCTAAAAGCAACATTCTGTAACTGCTGAAGTCCATGAGAAATAAGAAAATTTACATTGTCTATTTACAGAGAAGCCACTGTGTAATGGGATCCTGCTTATAAACACGATTCGAGTTTCCTAACTTTTAGTCTGACGGCACTGCCACACACAGGGTATCAAGCCCTAGCTAGTCAAGGCTAAAGCAGTTTGAGAAAACACGTCCTTAAAGTGGAGAGCAGGAAACACGCCAATTATTGCCTCGATAATTTAAAGATTCCCACTCTGAGCGGGACAGATCCTGAGAACTAGAACAGACCATCGACACGATTTCCTTCAAACTGTTTATTTATAAGTGAGTTACCAGGGAGGCTGAGGGCCTCCTCCACGCACGCATTTCTGAAGAGAAAAGAGGTCACGCTTAAAAACTGACTCTGAAATGTACGTATTTCTAAAGCCCACGCGTTTCCTCTCTTTCATTCCTTAGACTAAGTTAGATTAGTAGGATATGATTAAACTGTGATTGGCCACTTGTTTTTGTTAGCCACGGTACAAATCAAATCTCATGCTTTTTTTTTTCTTTTTTGCTGCTCAAGGGGTGTTTATATTCTGCAGAATGATTATAAAGCTGAGTTAAGCAAAACTCTTTGAGAACCATTAATACAGCTTTACGGTTCTAGCTTCGAACATGCCAAATTCAAATTTATATACTTTCCGAATTATTGGCACCATGGTTCTAATCCTTTATCATAATAAAAGTAAAGACCACTGGCATATACCGTTTTATTTTACTTTTTAAATAACAACTTTTGATCTTTTTTAATAACCTGAAAAACGAGTGATTTTTCCCACCGGACATTTTTTGAATAATAGTTTTATCTAAATCTTCTTTCTCCTATTCATCTCTTCACTATTTTTAAAAAGAAATCACAGACTTTAGAACTCAGGTTTCAGTGCCTACACCTTCAGAGACCCTAAAACAGTGGTCTTTCCAGAAGCGCACGCTGGCTGCAGGCCCCCGCCCCCTGCCTACGCCCCTACACCCCGCTCGATGCTTAGGAAACTGCAGATCTGTGGTTCTCAGCTGGGAGCAATTTTGTCCTCCCTTGTCCCCAGGGAACACACGGCCAAGTGCAGAGACATTTTTGGTTGTCACAACTGAGGGAGGAGATGCCACCGGTTATCTAGTGGGTGGAGGCCAGGGACCCCGCTCAGCATCCTCCAGTGTGCAGGACCCCCACCACAAAGAAGGACCTAGCTTCAAATGCCAAGATCGCTAACAGTGAGGAACCCTGCAGTAGAGGCTCTCAGAGATCCATTTTCCAACTACGTTTCCCTCATCCCCTAAAAACCCAGGCCCATTAGCAATCGCTCCCTATGCCCCTCTCCCCCGACGCACCGTGACCATGAATCTACTTTCTGTCTCTATGGATTTGCCTCGTCTGGGTATTTCCTACAAATGAAACCATACAATATGTGGCCTTTGGGGTCTGGCTTCTCTCACTTAGCATAATGTTCCCAAGGTTCATGCATGTTGTAGCATGTGCCAAGACCTCGTTCCTTTTCTACTGGCCAGATAATGTTTATTCTATGAATGTCATGCCATATATTTCTATGTGTCTTATGCCTCGGATCTTACAGAATCTCAATAAATATTTTATCCTAATGATTTAAAATTTCTGGATGCTATTGAGAACAGACGTAGCACATGTCTATGATTCTCCTAAGAGCACGATGACGATGGCGCGCTAGGTAAGACTTTAAGAAGCAGAGGTCTTTTGATTCTCAAGCTATGCTAGCATTACCATGTTAACAGTAAAATGTCATCTGTGGTTAGAACAAACTTGCACTCACTCCACAAAATTCTGTGACAGGATAGTGCATCTGTTTAATTTCATTGCAAATAAAAATTGTCTATAATGAAATGTATGTGAATAGAATTAAATTACCTTCTGGCCTTTTCCCTGATTTATTTTCATTTTTTTCTTCAGGAATTTTATATTCAGGTTGCAGATCTACTTAATACTTCAAGCAGACATACGATTCTTGATGTGTGATGTTTAATAGAGATTTAGAAATAATTCTCAGCTCCTCTCACTGAATTTTATGTAATTTAGGGATGTGATGAAGATACTTTACTGAAAAGCCACTTGGGACTCTGTCCAAAACTGAGGGGCCAGTAACTAAAATAATAACTGGAATGTTTACCAGGAATGACAACCCTGCCAGAACTGGTGACATTGCTGGTTACTTAGGTCCATCACATATTCTTGTTCCCTGTAGAATTAGCAGATCATATGAAAATGTTATTCTGCCATTTTACATTTCTGTCCCTGTGGGCAGTTCTGTAAGAGATGACGATGAAAGTTCTCCTACTAAAGTGTAACAATATAAGAATTTTCTGTCCAAGAACAATAGAAAAAAACTGCGCGTCATATATCTGAGTACGATAGTTTCCACCATTTTTGGTGGCAAACTACTGCTTGTGTTTCTTTAAATTTGCATATTTCCTCTTTGAGCAATTACTAAAATTGTCACCCTTGATGCTGGAAATCATGTTTCGGAAGAGTCAAATGTATGTTCAGTGGCATTACTAGCTTCCCCTATGGACATTTTCCCATTTTCCAGGTAGTAAGGTAAGGGGACAAAGGAGTCAAAAACACTGGCTAGGGTCCAGCATCACGGGTCAATGGCCCACGCACAATGCTGACCTGGCCTGTCCTGCCAGAGACGGGATCTCGCCACCATAGCACATGCTCGTGTAGAGAAAACACCCATCTGTGCATGTGTGCACTGAACCCAGTGGGAAAGGGCAACTTACTTCGATGTATTTCGCTTAATAAGCAGAATGTTTTTTGAAAAGCTTGTTTTCACATTATCGTGTTATCTCTGTTAACACAGATGTAATGTTTTCGCTCCCAACAGTTACCAGTTAATTATAAGCCAAACAACACACTATCCATCTGCATATAATTTCCCTTATTGAAAATTGTTCCACGAGATGTTTAGAAAATACTTACAGATCTTTCAAATTACAGGCTGTATGAACTCTTTCTGTGAATGCTAAAATTATTAAGATATTTTCTAGCGACCTAGAAGGGACCCTATCCCTTTTTGAGAAATGTAATTTTTTTGGTCTCTGATTTTCTGTTCAGATTTTTCTCCGTGAGAATGAACATTAAATAAACCAGCGCTATGGGAACTCTAGTACTATTGCTTACTCATCCCTCTTGCTGACCTTGAATGAGAAATATTATGTTCCCCAGTTTCTTGTGTCTCCCTTGCATTTGTTCCATTCACAGAAATAAAACCAAACGTGGCCTCTCAGAGACTTTCAGGAATGAGTCCCTTAGATAACAACCATTAATATTTTGGTGACTATCTCCCCAGTGAAGAGAAAGGAATAGAGAAGGAAGGAGGGAAGGAGGGAAGGAGGCAGAGAAAAGAAGGGAGGAAGAAGATCATTTTAGAAAAAGACATTAAAAATCTATTTTACCACTTAACTATGTGTCACAAAAATCTTTCTATGTTAATAAGTACAGACTGACACTCTCATTTTGAATATTATATATGGCAGACTTGATTTCAACCAGCCGCTTATTGGTAGACGTTGTTTTCCGGGTTACTTCATAAACACCTCTACCTACTTCATACCGCCCTCGAAAATGGCAGGCACTGGCTATAATTTAATCGTCCCCTGATGACTCAGTGTGCGCTATCAGTTAATGCGCCAACACTGCAGAGGCAGAAAGTACAGGCCTACAGGACAAAGACCGAAGTGGTCCCACATACAGTTGGTACCCCCTTCCCAATCCAGCCAGGAACTATGGGAAAACTCCACAGCCCCCCAAAGCCTTCCAGTGTCACTACTGTCCCTCTCGTCCCTTCTCATCCACAAACACAGAGCGTAGAGCATGTCAGCTTTCTGACGGTGAGATGGATGATTTGTTCCAACAGCCACTCCCAGCATCCTCCGCCCCAAATCAAAGTGGACAACTCTGCTAGAGGCCATGAGCGGTTTGAGAACTGGACTACTGTCCCCTTTATCCTTGTACTTCAAGACCAAAGACTGCGCTATGCATACACTGAGTGCTCAACAATGACTGTTAGGCGTAGACCAAGCGCGTGAAGTTATATCACAATGTTGGCTTATGAGGGACACGTTCAAGCCTTGTGCCCCTAGGACCATCTCCCTTTGCTGCGCAGTTATTTTATTTCCTATTGCTTCGTTAATAGGTTTCTTTTTTCAGCAAACATGGGGCTCACTGAGTCTGTCACCACCTTTGATCATCACCTTGAATACCATCGCAATACATTTCCCCCTTCTTCTTTCTGGTTCCCTACTTCTGTTCCTGCTTTTTGTAGGCTTCTTGTCCCAAGTCTACTCACTTACTAAATGTCATTAGCCAGTAGAAGATCCCTCTTTTTTAAATTTTTATTTATTTTTTTGGTCACAGTTTCGAACAACCAGACAGAAAATACAGTTAATTCCAATGTGTGCTAGAATAGGCACTGATGGTTTGCCATCAAAAAAAGTATGAGAATGTGGGAGAGCTGTTGTCATTCTTTTCAAATTACTCCTTGGGCTGAAGTGATTCTAGAAGCTTAAAAATCTAATAATAATATAAAGCTTTATTATATCAAGCAAATAGACTCAGTCAGAAATAAGAAAATGTCAGGTACATACATCACAGCATATTTGCTTGTAGTATATTACAGTATGAACTAGTAGGCCAGAGCCAAGTATAAGAAAGATGTTAAAATAATGGATTCTAAACCTTCTGTAGCATCTCCTTCAGTCCCTATCAGAGGTCATTTGCATGAAAGTCCATAGGAACAATGGGCAGCAATGCTGAGTTATCCATCTTAGTTGTTTAAAAGGTCCATCTAAATCACCGAAAGATTTCTCTGTTTATGGAAGATCTACATAGATCCAGGACATTTTTAATATTTTCATAATGTGCTGGCTAACTTCTCTACATTTTCACTAATTGACACATTTATCTAGCACCTACTTTGTAAAAGACATTCTTCTGGGTATCAAAGAGCTCTCAAGGAGGTATAAAATATAATAGCTGACTTTCAAGGGTCGCAAAGGAAGTCAGTTTGTTTATCAGAATCAATGGGTGGCAGTGTATCTGAGTTCTGACAAGGGTACAAATCCACTCCAGCAAAAGCTAGCGAGATCATATTTCTTATAAGCAAATGTCTACAGGTTGACTTTGACTCCAATTACTTCAGAATACTTGCTCTTGAAACAATTCCAGAATATTGGACAATCCTGGACCTGCTTTAAAAAGAAGATCCAAGAATTGAGCCTCTCTTTATTGATGATAAGAAAGGCTTCCGGAACTCCTAACACCTGACTTATCTAAAGATCACCCATGTACCTCCACCACTGCTAAAACCAGAAAATTAAACTAAGGGAGGAAACCCCAAAACAAAACAAAACATCCTCCCAGCAGTCGAAAATCAATGTCACAAGACTGAAATTTTCAAGTGAGCCACCAGGACCAAAACCGCTGACAGCATCTTTTGTGCTGGACACATACTTTCAACAAGCTCGGGCATATGATTTTCCAGCACACTGTAAATTAAGCAGCAAATTAGAAGCGGGAGAAGTTACTAGCATAAGCAACATGGGAACAGCAAAATGTGATGAGCTGCAAGTCAAGAAAAAGAATAACTACTATAAAAAAATGGGCAAAAGAACTTTTTAAAAATTACAAAGCACAGCACACACAAATAAATATATATAATTCATTGTTGTTGCCGGGTACTTATTATTTGTCTGAGATCAGTCATTCCAGGAGGTGAACACATTTAAGACATGCTTCCTCTCAGAGCTCAAGACTGCTTCGGCTCTTGACTATCATGGATTCTCTTTATTAAAAGTATTTGATTGGGCCAAAGCGAGGCGTATATGGCAGTGGGTCAGATTCTTGTTTCTTGGGATTAACCCATGCTTTCCTCACATCCAACCACTGGCAGGCGAGAACCATCTGGTTTTTGATTTGTCCCACAAAGAGTAGGAGGCTTCCCACCTCAGGTCCTGCCACGCGAACTTTCTGGAGCCCTGCTTGGCCCTACAAAGCCTCAGGGGGACTTACAGCAGGTGTTTCTGGGCCAAAAGGTGCCCCGAATGTGATATTTTTATAATCCTTTCTTGGACTCTCTTCCTTCCCACTTAGCAAGAATGGGAAACTATCATTTATAAGGGTGTTTATTTACTCATCATTTTGGAGAAAAGCCTTTAGAAACTAATAAATCCATGCGTGTATTTGTCCCTATAGTAACAGAAATGGTCTCAGGTTCATAGGTATTCAACATATGTATTTAGAACAGATGCCTAAGTGAATGAAGACACGTTTTCCAGAGATATTGCCGTTGAGGAAACTATTTTACGCTTACGATCTATTTTAGAAATAATGATTTTTAAAAAAAAAAAAGAGAGAAGAAAATATTTGACATTGAAGAGCCGGAAATAAAAATACAACTATTTCAGAAATGTTATAGTCTGTATAAATCAAAGTAAGTAGTCAATCTAGTAAATTCTGTTTTCTTTTATAAAGTTACCTTACTCATAAATGAAATAATTATTCATAAAAATAGTTTTCAATTGAAATTTTGTGTTCCCCCTCCCAAACATTGAGCAACTTTTAAACTATCTATGTGGGTCCTAAATTAGTGAAAGAGATTTCAAACAGGGAGATTCATATTTTAATAGGGTCTACCCTATGACTCAGGAGGCAGAGAGTGAAAATAAATAGAAAGAACCAAATCATTTCTATCGTATTTCTGTTGTATTTGTATTTCTGTTGTATTTGCCATCAAAGCCTGAACAATGATTCACAGTGACCTGGCAATATCTCACTATCTAATTGACTAGAGAAATCAAAGCCACAGTAAGGGATCATTCTGTTGATCTTTGTGGCCAAATATATGACACTTTATTCTTGAAAGATGAGACAAAGTAATGAGATAAATCTTGTAAAACTGTAAGATCACTAGTAGTACATCAATGACTCAATTAGTGGAGATTAGACACAATTTTGTAGGAAAAATATGTCCTGAATCTTTTTCAGGCAACCTGATATATATAATTAAACGAAATGGGGAAAAGATTGAAAAAGAATATAATGTGACCTACATTTTCCTCCCTCTCTCTCCTACTCTTCTTAAGCACCGCTGCTTACTCCCTCTCCTCCCCCTGCAAGTAACCTGATGTCAATTCTCCTAAAATTCCTTTTGCAACTTCCTTCAAAGAGAATCCTTCTTGCCTCTGATATACAATTCACCAATAAATGTATATAAATGCAAATCCTGAACACACCTAGCTTTTGGAACCATATTCTATGTTTGCTTTCATTCATACGTTTTACCTGGTGGAACCTTCCACTTTCTTCTTTGCAATTTCTTTCTCTCTGATTGAAAGGTCTATCTTTCTCCATGAGGGTTATTAATTTCCTAATAATTTATTCCCCAAAGTTCTCTTAGAATCTTACTCATCAGCATTTTAAAAACATTTACTGTGATATCTTTTCATTTCCCCCAGAGATGTCTCATTTCATTTTCACATGAACCCTCTTAGGTAGGTTCTACAATTATCCTCATTTCAGTGATGAGGAAACTGAGGCTCAGATAGGCTAAATGTCATGTCAGTGGTCCCCCAATTCTTGGTGAAGCTAAGGTCAGGACCCATGTAAGTGTAAGCTCTAGCTCTTAATAATACTACATTGCCATTCATGGATGTTTTCTCCTTGAATTTAATTCAGCCAATGTGGAGCATCTATATAAAAAATATATATATATATATATACATGTACAAATATTACTGAAGTAGTCAAAGAGATCTGGCTATACCACCAATAGTAGGCTGGGTATATAATCAGTATTTCTTTTATCGATCTAATATTGATAGACAACTCATCAGCTGCCTCTTACCACTAGATACACATTTTCTTTTTAATTGATCCGATTCTATAATATAAGAAAAAAAATACATATGCTTTGCCAAAGCAGAAGAGTAAAAGACATGAATTTAATCGCTAGTTCAGAGGTCCTTTTAGAAGTAGAAGGGCTTTGGTTGTCGTTTGGGCAAAGGCGAGGCTCCTGAGAACATGGGAACAGTGCAACTAAAGGGACAGTTAAGAGGCTGTGAAAAAGAGAGAGGAATCTGGATTTGCTTCTAAGAGAAAATGGGTTTGGGCCAAAAGGATGTGGGCAAAGAAGGGCCATCATACTGAGATAGACCGAGTTGCTCTGTGGGATGGGGGAGCCAGGGCAATGTCCCCTCTTTGATACATATCTGTTTGCAAGAATCACAACACATTTTTAAGTGTGAGGTCTGGTGTGTGTTATGATCCTTGCCTTGTCTTTCAGATCATCAGTAACAGTTTTGCTACTGTGATAACCTCAAGTTCATGATCGCTTAGATGGCAGATGGGTTGCAGGATGGGAACAAGGAGAAGGGACTTTGTTCCCTCTTTTGGTGGACACCAGAATGGTGACTTTAAAAGATGGCAACAGACAGCAGAGAAGTTGCCTTCAATGAGAGTAGAAAACAGAACAGTGGTGAACCCCAAATTATAATCCCGCAGAGAAATATTGGGGAGAGCTTTCAGGTTTAACCAGAATAGGGGTTCGAATCAATTTATCTTGATCTAAAAGGACTGGGGAACACTAGGGGACATCTTGATTTCTCTAGAGAAACTCAACCATCTAACTTTTTTTTTTTTTTTTACAAAGAAGAATGTTATGTTTGCTAGAACCAGGGAACAGACAATGACATAGCCACTTCTTAAAAGTAAATCTGAATATGTCGGCATGTGCAGTCAACTTATACGCTGACTTCAAAACAGCATGATAAAATTTTTCGCCTGTCAAACCTATTATTGCCCATAATGAAAGACTATATATGCACTAATCACAACATACAGACTTCTGTTTGATCACAGCTTTTAAAAAGTCATGATACAGGGATTTTTAGTTGTACTCAACACATTTTTCCTCCAGAAGCTGGATTGGTTGTTCTAGGTGCCGTGAATGATATAAATTGAGCTCTTGGTTGGAAGAAACCTAACGGATCAAGCATCCCTGAGTTTCAGACAGAAACCTCCCCTGAATACATATATCCAAAGGTATGTGGATGTTTATTCATAATTTAGAATCCTTTCTATTGTGCTTATTTCTTTTTCTATATTTCATGTTCAAATAATGTGAATGTATTCTGTATTTCCAATATTTTATGCTGTTAATATTCAGTTATTTCTTCAGTTGGATCATAATTAAATTAGACTCTGATTATTAAATGGATTCTTTTACTTTCTAATGCAGCAACTGTCTTTCTTTAAGATTTAGTTTCAAAATCCCAAAGCAGTGTTGGGGGCCAGATTTCACAACCAAATATTTATTTTTAATTAGTTATCGATTAAGATAAAATATTCTTTAAGAGTCTGTGATCCACTAATTTAAACATTTTGTTTAATATCATCATCTAGAACCATCAACTGAACGTTTTTTCTCATTAATTCAAACTTTAAAAAATTTTAGGCGGTAGAAAATGTCAGTGTACTTTCCATAGCCAAAATTTAAGGTCTTTCCCCCTACAGTTTTCAAAGGTAGTCAGTAATTTGCACCACAAAGCAAAATGCATATTTTAGGATGGCCTGTTTTGCTTCATGCCCCAAGGGTCTTACTTATAGAATAATTACTGTGCCCAGTGCGTCAAATAAAAGGAAGATGCCATTGAGTAAAGAAGAAATCTTTGAAGTAGACGTCATTCAAAATTCATTGAATAATCACAGAATGTTAGCACCGTCCTCTCTCCCGTCCGTTCAACCACACCCTCTGCTCCACATCTGTGTGTCTCCTGTTTCTAAAACTACGAAATACTGTGCACCTGTGTGGTCTCCGCAACTTTTGGAGCCAACACTATTCTTTCAATCATTAATTACAAGCTACACTTAGCGTCTGTGATTCTCCAAGCTGTATGGGTACAGGGAAATGGCATGACAAATCATACGATGAGAGATTCTTCACGTCCTTACAGCTCGGCGAGCTCTCAATCTAAATGAAAAGCATCTCTATCACAACTGGGATTCCAGAAACAATGAAATAGGCTCAGAACTGAGAGCCAGGTATGGATGAAGGAGCCTCACAAAGAACAGTCCCACCCTTTCCACTAGCACCAGACTAAAATGCATTCTGTGAGTTTTATGGAGCATTCATGATGTTCAATTTGGAGAAGAGATAAGAAAAGTGTGTGTTGACATATTTCAGGGCCATCACGAAATGGGGACCTGGATTTTGTTTGCCTGCCTCCTGGGAGCAGCCTTCGCTATGCCCGTGAGTAAAACACCCCCTTGTATAAGTCAACATCCAATTTCACAATCTTGGAAATAAAAATCGGCCCCGCAGTTGGTAAACTTCAGGGTTTAAAACAGTATAAGGTCAGAGGTCCTTGAGCATTTCTGTGTTTAAGAAACACGTTGAAGAGCTTGTTATATAAAAAATAGATTCTCAGATGCCTCTGCCCAAGATTCTGATTCGGTACAGATGGGGTGGGGCCCAGGACTCTGCATTTTAATAAACACCCCCAGGAGAGTCTATTGAAACAATTAGCTTGTAAATATTGTCGCCCATCTGTAGCTGGTGGAACCTTTTGGAAGGGATCCTTGAAAAGCCTCCAGAGAAAGTGCTAACTTAGCCTTAGGCAAATACTACCAAGATGCCAGTTTTCTCTAAAACCCAGTTTCTCACAAGTATCCAAATCTCCTCCTGCTCTCCAAGCTGCGCTGCTGTTATTCCTCAGACAGTACGAGTTCTGTGTTAGGGTTCCCTTCCTGAGCCCTCTGCTTGTTCTCAGAGGCCTCAACCTTCAGGGGCACCTGCTAAGCACATGCGCCCACTGCGCACGGACAGATTTCACACTCAGATGTGCCAAGCACCAGGGAGTCCGACCCATTCTCTCCAGACACAGAGCTTAGAGCACACGCAGGCAAAGCAGGATCCACTTGCTTTTCAGTGGCGTGAAGAGCAGTTGATACAACCAGAAGCCAGCCACGCTTGCGTATCTGCCTCCTGTCTTCCTCTCTCGCCCACAAGACCAAGGGTCTGTGCTCTGCTTTCCTGACACCCTGCATCATGGCAATTCCTAGTCCCCCGAGGGGTCTCCACATTACAAGTTCAGCCCTTTTCCCACTGCTCAGTTCAACGCCTCTGCTCTCTGAGGGCTCCCATCAGGAAGGTATAGAAAAGCAGTTACTTGATTAAAATAATTCGCACTCAGATGAGAGAATTAACCCTCTCCTAGAATATGAGCATTTAAAAAGAATAGAGCCTTTAAAAGCTCAGTGTCCGAGGGAGGTGTTCTGCATGATTCTCTCCTGTCCCCCTTCCGGGGCCAACCAGAGCTCCACAGCGCAGGTGCCTCGGCCTCCACTTTTAACAGGACAGACAGTCCTGGTTTAGATAATTATTCAGGTTGCTTTTAGTTTGAACTTCTGAATGTTTCTGCCATAACACAGTGACAGCGTAATAAAAAGAACTAGCCTAAGCTTCATCCATCAACTCTTTCATTTTCCACAGGACAGATAACGTTTCCACTTCACCTCACCCATCTGGTTCTCATAGGCATCAGTAATTCACACGTGGTTGTTTCTTTGGTTGTTGTGATGTGTTATTTCCTTTGCATGCCAATTATGAGGAATCTCTTTGCTAGTTAAGCACTTCTCCACCCCCTGATCTATAAGGGGGGTGGCGAGACAATTCTCTTCCTGTGGGGATTTTGTAATTGTGTAAGAGAAACGTATCTCTCTGCCCAACATGGAGTGAGCTTCTCCAAGAAGTAAAAATGGTGGGTAGGACAGAGCAGGGTCCGTTGACAACACGGATGGAGGGGTGTCCCAAGATCACTGGAGAATAAATGTGTGCTGGTTCCTGCTTCCAGGTCCCCCACCATGAGACTGAGACCCCCGGGAAAATCTTCCAGTTGGCCTGGACCCCTTTAAAATAAGAGGGCTCCTCTCCTACGCAGCGTACATGTTCAAGCTAAAAGCAGACCCCTAATATATTCTGCACTATATAGAGTTTTAAAAAGTAGCTTCGGTCTCTCTAATGTGAACAATTGCATATTGACTTAATCTCTTCCTCTCTCCCTCTCCCTCTTCTCTCCCTCTCTCTCTTTCTTTTTCTTCTCCTTTCCCCCTCCCTATAAAAGCTACCACCTCATCCTGGGCACCCTGGTTATATCAACTTCAGCTATGAGGTAATTTTTCTCTTTACTAATTTTGACCAATGTTTGAGTTAACAATGCCCCGAGCTCTGTAAAGAACAGTGTTGATTCTTCATTCCAGATGTTTCTCAGTCCCGCTTTTTAAGCCCTGATGAGTCACCTCAAGCCTGCATTGCCCCGGCACATCCCTGCCTCTCTGACTCAGTTTCTCCTCCTCACACGGCTATAGAGTTATCCATCAGAAACAAGCAGTCAGGGGTGGCATGGTAGGGCAGAAGGCGAACTCTGGTTGGACAGGCTTATTCTATCCTAGCTCATAAAATGTGGGAAATCGGGGAAGAAGTGACTTCAGATCCTCTCAGGCTAGAAAACTCCTGATTCTAAGATGTTCGCTCTATGTGCCTCCCTCATCCGTGTTTACTGAAAGACTAGTGACCAAGGGGTCTAAGTGACATTCTGCAGAGCGATGGAAAGCATACTACTACCTATGTCACCTGGGGCAAATCATTTTCTCTCTCCGGAACTTTGGTTTCTCTCTCTGCAGAAGGGAAATAATCATAACTCCCACATTTCAAAATATTGTCTGGGGAACAAAATAGTTAAGCAATAGAAAAGGCGCTTCATCAAGTATAACTTGAGCGAGGTTCATAATGGTTTGTTGTGTCAATTGACCATTGGATGACGCAGTCTCTCGACCTGCAGTGACCCAAGTGTCTACTGTATAGAAAGGGACGAAACTCTTACATCTCTGACAAGCTGTGAGTCTGTTTACTCACAGAAGCTGAGGAAAAATGTTAATGAAAAATGTTAACTTGAGGCGAGATTTTCTGTTAAACCTTCAAAGGTTGACCTATTTGACCAGAAAACCTGTGTTTCTAGCATGAGAGACAGTGTTTCTGCCTCGTTGATTTTTCCATGGTGACATCAAATCAAAATAGAATATGAATAATGTTAAGTCGCATTAATTGTTTTGTTTTGTTCTTGCAAAGAAGAGCAGGAGCTGTGGAATTAAAGGGAATTACTACTTTCGTACCTCAGCCAAGCTCACAAACCTCTTTAACTCTCCATGACCTTGTCTGTGAAAGCGAAGGTGATGATACTTGCCTCAGAGCGTGTGAGAAAATGAGAAAAATGTGTGCGAGGGATGTCATGGAGTGCCTAACACGTCGAAATCACCTGATGAATATTTACCTTATACTTCCTTCTGTAGAACTTATCTTTTCAGGCTCTTAATATTGGCAGGACTGCATTACTGAATCTACATTTCACATAACTAAATTAAAATAAATGTGTTCTAATGTCTCTTTCTCTCAAGGTGCTCACTCCCATTAAGTGGTACCAGAACATGATAAGGCAGCCGGTAAGTAGCTGCTCTGTTCCTTATTCCCTTCAAATATTGAGTATGCATTTCAATTCCCTTTGAAGTGAAATAACATATCTATGCCACATACTGGCACTGACGGGAAATCGAGTTTGGATGAGATCCTATCCGTGTACATGGTTAGAAATGAATAAATACTCATATCGCCATAATGACAAAGAAATCATTGCTACTTCTCCAGTTGGAAGTCAATGGAGCCGATGGTAAAACCTGACTCTTTGTTTCTCACCAGTACCCTTCCTATGGTTACGAACCCATGGGTGGATGGCTGCACCACCAAATCATTCCCGTGCTGTCCCAGCAGAACCCCCCGAATCACGCCCTACAGCCTCATCACCACATCCCCATGGTGCCAGCTCAGCAGCCCGTGGTCCCCCAGCAACCAATGATGCCAGTTCCCGGCCAACACTCCATGACTCCAACCCAACACCACCAGCCAAACCTCCTTCCGCCCGCCCAGCAGCCCTTCCAGCCCCAGCCCGTCCAGCCGCAGCCTCACCAGCCCATCCATCCCCAACCACCCGTGCACCCCATCCAGCCCCTGCCACCTCAGCCACCTCTGCCTCCGCTGTTCCCCATGCAGCCCCTGCCCCCCATGCTTCCTGACCTGCCTCTGGAAGCTTGGCCAGCAACAGACAAGACCAAGCGGGAGGAAGTGGTGAGTATATCTCGAAAGCACTATGACGCTTAGGAAAGTGATAAAGCAAAATTGGCCCCCAGAGTTCTAAGTTCTCAAACAATCCAGGGTCTATATAGGCCACTGACTCTAGTAGTCCAAGCACGTGCTGTAATTTCATATTATAAATGAGTTTATCGACATGGTTTAGTAATTAAGGCCATAGTTTTTATGGTGGGTTTAAATTCTACAGTTACTTTTAATTCCTACTAGAATATATATTTCTGAAGCCCATTAATATTAAGGTCAACAGTACAAAAGAATACCTATCCTCCTTACCTTTCAAGTGTTTGACTGGCAAGACTAGGCTAGAATTGCACTGACGATTTATAAAAGGATAATTTTTGAGAGCGAGGGCTTGCAAATATTTGAACAGGCTACAAAAGGTGGGTGGGCAATCTCTTTAAAGACCTAAGAGAAGATGACCTGTCTCCAGTGGGTTTTAATCTAACTTGGAGGAAGCTAAACTAGACAGACTGTCATATTCCTTTTCAGTGCAGCGATTCTATAGAGTAAGCTTTTAGCATGAAGTTTTCACGATTAAGCACAAGATCTTTCCATCACAGAAAGCTCTTCCAAATGAGTGGGAAAGAGCTAATAAAATAAATGACCCTTATCCATATCGAGAAACACTCACTTCTGCGTATATGAGATTTTGTAATTCTACTGGATGTGTCTAAATGTAATTTCAAGTTATAAATGCTATTGATGATTTTCTACTAAGAAGTACTGAGGGGCAAGGCGCAAATGACTTGGGTGGGGAGCAGGGACACCTGGACCCCAGTTCTGGCTTTGCTCCCAAAGGGGAAACAATATTGTCCAAGTTACTTCAAATCTGTGGGTGTTTTCCCATCTTTAAAATGAGAGAAAATGACTAAATCAGATAATTTTCAAGCCTCTGTCCAAGTACAAATACCATAGTTTCCTGATAAAAAAAAATTATAACATATGCCATATATGGCTTCCCAATCATAGAGACTATGGAACAGAATCTTTGAAAACTGATTGTCTCTTAAATAATCTGATACCTAGAGCTGATTATTCTAGCCTAAGGTATATATCCCTTCTTTGTACAGAAAATACATTTATTTATCTCTTCATTAATAAATAAGGCCATGAACTTCGTCATGTGTTCATAACTTGCCAGAGCTATTTATGAAAACATAGCTTCAAACAGGTAGTCTGAACTTTTTAAAACGCCTGTGTAAAATCAGAGTATAAATATCGATCATGTCTTAGAGTTGTTTTAATGGAAATTAAAGTGATGAGCTCAGAGCCTGGCGTCCAGAAAGTACTCCAAAAAAGGTAGCAATTGTTATTTTACTATGAATTAATAGTTTTAAGTGTCCCGAAGGCATGGGCCTCCATCCTGGACACCTCATTTCTAATGACAATGAGATAACAAATAAGTTTTGAAAATGATAAACTTAAATGGCTGTACATTGTTTTGGCAAAACTGAAGCCACACGTGTTACTATAAATGGCACTAAGAATATTTGTACATTATTTTAATTGTTCCTTTTCTTATTTTTTTCAGGATTAAAAGAGCAGGAAATAACGAGAACTGTAGTAGATACTTCAGGTGCTTTCAGAATGACACGATGATTTGTGCCTACCATCACTTCACTCAGTAGATTCTGTAACTAAAAATAAGTGCCATTAGCAAACAATAAAATGTTTGAAAAAGCATTCATGTCTTTGTGTTGAATTAAATTTAAAATTTCACATCACTTGAAAGAATCTGTTATAAATGACTCTTGAATGAGGTAGGACTGCTCATTTACACCTACAAGTTGTCCGTTCTTCAGGCGAATGCGTGTTATATTTCTCTTTAGAAAAATTTTAAATGTACTCTCAAATCTTTTACAAAACAGAAGTTTATACATTAGTTAACATAGTTGATAAAGTGAAAAATTATAAACATGTACAGTCACTGAACTTGAACTAAATGAAGGGAAGTTTATGTGAAGGATTCTTTACATTGAAAAAATAAGCTCTTGAGAAATGTTTATGTCACAAAACAGATTAAGACCTGGAACACTAGCTTTATATGTCATACCACTATAATGAACAAAATCTAGTCTTTTGATCTTATTCTACTGAAAAAAAATTTTTTTAATTATGTGATAAGTATAATGTACTGAATTTTAAATTATCAGGGTAATCAGTTTTCCTAAGACATTTTTTAAATGGAGCTTCCAATAGAAAACCACAGTGATTTTATATATAATCATTTCTTTTACTTCAGAATCTTTAAGATGATAAATTCTACAGTATAGTCTTCAAAATGTTAACAAATGTATAAATGGACTCAAGACAAATTTTCTTTCCCACTCATATTTATATTTGAATCCTTTTTTCCCTCCTACACCCGCAGGGAACTGTAAACAGTCTTTTTAGGGTTTATATTACACAGCACACACAGTTACTTTATTCCCGCATTTTTATGATTGAGGCCCCTTAATCATTTTCTGGAAATAATTGACATAACTTTACCAGGGTGTGTGGGGGGGGGGGGCAGTGTCAGTATTCAAATAAATAACTTGATTTTAAAGAGTTTAGATTCAATAAGAAAGTAAGACAACTTTTAATCGAATGGTATGGGCAAATTCTCATCGATTTAGTAAATATTTATTAATCATCCTCTAGTGTAAGGCACTATTCCATGTCCTGGCAAAAACAGTTAAGTCTCCATCCTTAAGGAATCTAGAATCTACCGAAGGAGTAAAATGAGCTCATAGATAATAAGAGAAAGCCTAAGAGTAAGTAACGCTGTGACAGAAGCATAGTCCAAATGCTCTGGTCAATATGGCAGACGTCGTTAGCCAGCTGGCTGTCCATCAGCTTTCCTCAGCACTCATTCCTTGTTGGCAGAACTGAAACTAACCCGGCATCTGGTCTCCCACGAGCTCAGGAGAATTGAGACCCTTTCCATCTTCAGGGAATGAATGTCACTCCTCCATGCCAATCACGGCATTAGTAACCGTGACAGACCATACCCACACCAAATATGGCAGCTATTCTCCTTGCCAGTGATTGGTTTAGGGATGATGAATGAGGCCGAAAGGGAAGTCTGCTAGGAGACGAAGAGCTTCTGGGGAAAAAGATTACCCTTTAATTAAATACACAACACACACACACACGTGCCAGGAAAATATGCTGTTCTGTCTTTGGATCTATTTGTCTGATGTGATGCCTGAAGCTGTGTGTACCATCTTGTGACCAGGAGTGGCAAGTGGAAAGATGGAAAGCCCCTAAGTCCTTGGTGGCATCACTGTCCCCCGAATCTGGTACCATCTACCTCTAGATGGATGACAGACACTATTTTCTGTTAGGTTTTCTTTTTTTTCAATTGTGGGTCATAACTGATTAGTGGGTAATGACATTTTTAGGATGCCCATCATTTATATCATGCCAGCAAAGTGTCTCTTTCAACGATGTAAAGCTTATATGACTACAGGACTATGGAGAATTATTTCATTAATGACATTCCTGGGCGGGGGAAATCTAATAAATGGAGATAGAAATATATACCTCGGTGTATTCTCAAATATTTGCCCCCTCACTCACTTTGCCTGCCACTGCTCATGAAAATATTGCCATTACAGTTGTTGATACTGAAAAACATTTTAAGGATGTAAGCGATGATGCAACCTGTAGACTGTGTGTGATATTGGGGAAAAAACCCACAAATTCTGGACTCCGAATGGAGCTGCTTTCAATTTTTATGATATAAGAGGATTCTCTATTTGGGAAAGTCACTGACAAAATAATTCTCCTTTTATAATAATTCAAATTATCTATATATGCACATATATAGAGACATATATATTCAAATCGCATGTTGAATTACAGGGAAAAAGCCAGACCGTGGACTCTGAAGACCACTCATGAGATGCGCTACACAAGATTTTAACAAAGAACTGAAACTTGTGTGTTAAACGTCCAAACACGAGTTTTAATGTAATCATTCTCATGGCGGTCTTCTATAACTGACATTCTTCTACCACATTAAACGTTATATATTAACCAGAGCCTAGCGTCTTCTGGATGGCCCAGATGGAGACATAAACATAGGTGAGGTGCATCGCCTTGAAAATTCAGAGGCAATAAGGCTCTCATGCTCGTTTTAAATTGCCCCACACTGCTCTCTCGTGCTAAATGCTTCTTTCCACTCTTGGCTATCATTTCTTTCCTGTTGTTGTTGTTCATGTATACTAACATCTTCTCATATGTAGCTTATTTTGCATATATATTCTTTCTAATAAAATGAAGCACACTGTCCTTGGGACTATTGTTCTGGAATTTCCACAGTCACTTTGAGAGTATCTTATTTCCTTACCCCCAACTATGGTAGATGGCCACAACGGACAAAATTCTGACATATCCATGTCACCACGTAGTATAACATAGCTGATGTCAACTGAATGAAACAGAGTGTCTCTAATTCATTCAAACTCAGACTTAGTTAACTGCCCAAACATTGTGCGCATTTAAATCAAATATGGAAGAAAATCAATAGATATAGTAATGGCCAACATTCAAAGTTCAGCCTGAAATAAATAGCGATAGTGATCACAAATGCATTAATAAAAAATTCTTAAATCCATAACGAGGCAAAAAGATTCTTTACGGAGCTGTACTATGTCTTTGAAATGAAGCTAGACAGACAGATGAAGTGAAGTTCCTGAAGGAACCTCTCATCTCACTATAAGCACTCCCGTGTCACTAATAAATTTGAAATCTTCTCCGTTCTCATTCACTCTTGGTTGGTGAGAGCTTTAGTGTGCATCATTTTTCCAGGATACAAATACATGTCTAAGAACTGGCCTCAGAGAGTCATCAAAACACATGGAAAGATGTGGAAAGGTCCTGTTGATCATAGCATCACATAAACCGGTATGAAACTGAATCTCACCTAAACTTTCCTATATCTATCTGAAGACATACTGTGATAAAAACTATGCTTTAGAAGAAAATTTAGTAATGGAAAATTGCGACAAACTAAAATTAAGATCAGGACTGTGTATTATTGGAGAATATATCATGACATGTAAATAACACACATAAATAACACACATAAAGAAACACACATAAATGTGCATAGAAAAAAACTAGGAAGAAGAAGATGTAGCTTTTTGTACGAAGATACAACTGTTCTACAATATATATGTTACTTCCATAATAAGAAACAAATTTAATTTTTAAAAAGTTTGTTCTCCCTTTCTTCTGTTTCAATCCAGATGGACTTCCTTCCTTCCTTTCCTTTTGATGTGAGCTTTGGATCTTGGTGGGTTCCCTTCAGAGAAATTCTAAGTAGAGATCAGTTCATATATACTTCATTTTTCAGAGAAATATTTTGACCAAAGATGGGCAAAGGAAAAGGAGAAAGCGGCTTTAGCAGAAACAAAGATGAATAATACAATCCAAAGACAAAGAAGAGATAAGCATGATACAGTGAAGGAAGAAGAATTAGAAACAACGCAAATAAAATAAATAAAGTAAAATAGAAAGTAAAATAAAAAGAAATGACCATCCAGGCAGCGCGAGTTAAAATTCTCTCAAAGGTTAACTGGTTTCAAAGAGTCAGCAGGTCAAAGGTAAAATACAATGACTAAGCCCCTAACCCCTTAAAGAGCTGGGGGCTTGCAATGACTTTTCACATTAAATGGGTTCTCATCTGCTTTAAATCATGCCTGAACTATCGTAGATTTGAAACTCATCAACTGTCTAATTTTATCTGGGGGCCACTACTGGCTATAATGTACTTTTCTCTCTGCTATGCTAATTACATCAGGTCTGAATCACTGAAGAGCTCAACCTCAATCAATAACAACTCCAATTAACCAGTAAATGCTCACGATTCACTTATTAAAAGGGCAAAGGGAAATACAGTCTATCAAAGTAATTTCCAGGCTGTTTTCCATAACCACTTAGCTCGACAGCACGCGCTGAGGGTGGAGGCTCAAAGGGTCACCTGGAGGTAATCTTCACTTTGTCACACACAGTAATAATAGTCGCCACATTTTCCAAATTGAAATTCTGGTATGTAAGGTGATAAGACAATGGAATATTTGAAATCGGAGACATACACTAACTGATAATTATACTTCACTCGGACCGTTCAGAGTGTATCCCCACGAGGCTATTCAAACTTTAAAGAATTAAAAAGCAATAAAATTTAAAATTCAGTTCCCCAGTCACACTCAACACACCTTAAGTGCTAAACAGGCGCCTTGGGCTGGTGGCGACCACTGGACAGAGCAGATACTGAACGCGTCCATGGCCACCAAGGGCTGTGAGGTGGCGTTGATCTACATACACACTACTTCCTGAGGTGGAAGAACAATCCCTACTAAATCGAAGATTGTAAACGAAACATGAAACAAAAACAGATTTGCTGGTTAAAACTGAACATCTCAGTTATCCCTAACAAGCCGTTTCCCAAGCATTCCGGGAAGCAAAATCTCAGATGGGGATTTTCTGAGAACTGTCAAAGTGCCCTCCTCTTCTTTGGGTTGAATCATGCACAGTGAAATGGTTTTCCCTCTAGTTTTCTTTAAAAACAGATGGATCTGGAGTTCAACAAAATTAATTTTCTACTGGTAAGAGAAACTATTCTGGTTCCAAAGGAATGGCTGTTTGTTTCGGACCTCTACCGACCACATCCTTACGGGAGGTAGAGGCTGGGCTGCCCTTGACCTAGGGTTTCATTGGGAACAGGCAGAAGTCTAAGCTGACAGAAAGGTTAAAATAAGAAACAAACCCGAACTTTTGTCTGTCCCTGAGGGTGAATGATTGCCTGTAAACATCAGAAAATATTTACATTCTTTTCTTTGTGTGGTTCAAACCAACAGCGCAACATAAGACAAATGAGTACACACACACACACACACACACACACACACACACACACACGTGTGCTCACTGAATTCACCTGGAGTTAAAGGACCTTTCTGGAGACATACGCCATTTGAGGAACTTGAACTTTTAAATAAACCTTCTCTCCATTCAAATTATTTAGGAACTACGTGGTTATCGTATCAATGATCGTCACCGCGAAACATGACACTTCTTCCAACATGAAATTCTATCAAGAAAAAAAGGTCAAGTTGCTCGTTTTTTGTAGAAGCAATGTCAAGTTGATCACCTCCTCTCCCAACGCCACACAAAATAAAAACACTGATTTTCCCCATAAATCTGAAGTCTGCCCCTTAGTAGGAAACAATTGCTGAAAATAGCAAGATTGAGTTTAAAGCCAAGACTTAAAAAAATATAAAATAGCTAACAATGGTGTTAATAAAAAATACATATATATACCAAAGAGATCAAATTGTGAATGGTTTAACATGGGAATCGCAAAGAAAAATGATTTCAAATGATTTCCCACATTTCCAGAACATGGCCTCTAGTTGTGATCTACGCTGCTTTAATAAAATACTCATCAGCCTATGTTTGTTGTGAAATTCTTATTAATTGGAGCTTTTACTTTTTGTTTTGTGATTTGGCTAACAATTCCTTTTGCCCCCATTTGGTCGAGAGCCTTATCAGTAAGAGCCATTGGCTGACATTTAGTTATTCAAAAATACTTCCATGGTGGCCTCATCTGGAACACCTCACTCTTCTAGAAGATAAATTATACTTGAGGAATAAGATTGGGCTGAGAATAGTGAGAAGTGAAGAGGCTGAGGAGAGAAGAAAGGAATGGTCAGTTGGGTCCCAAAACATTTGCCTTGATAAATCACGCTTGAATTATCATCAAAAAAAAAAGTCAATAAAGCCCTCTTACAAATAACATTCTCTATGGCGAACAAAAAAATAGCTTAGGATCCAGCACTTTTTTATATTAATAAAAAAACCAAAATTTAACAGTGTTAAATATCTTCAGAAATTTCTCTTCAGACTAGCCAAATCTTGTTTTCCTCTCCAAAGGATTTTCCATGCTTCCAATCTGTCGGTGTAATGTGGGGGCTCTGGGGTCAGTTAAGTGTCCATGCAAGGACAAAGATGGCTTCCCTGTGTGGCGGTGGCATGTGCAGGTTCCGCGGCTAGACCGATTCACAATCACGACCTTTGCTTATCTGCTGCGTTAACTTAGATAAGTTTCTTAGCCTCTCTGTTCCTCAGTTTCCTCATCTATAAAATGTACTAAACTTCCAACTCTGAGTCCTTTCTTGTCAATGAGCCCCAAATTCAATAAATGTTGCCTACGGTTCTTATATTCAGAACACAAGGCTTCTCCTGGCTCTGCAGATGCTCACAGGGAACCCCACACAGTTGGAAGCAGGCTGATGCAGAATTTGGATATAACCTGGTTTTCCACGCCAAAGGCCTCAAAGTTGAACACATCTGTCATTTATCAATATGGCATCTCTGACATCTAGCCACCTGAACACTCCCTTACTGATTACTACCTTGCTTGATCCCTGTCTTCTCCTGTCTGACATCCCAGGGGCTGTTCTTTGCCACCCCAAGGTCACCCTGAGGATAATACGAGAGTAAATCCACGAGTGTCAAGGGCTGCACAAGGTTCATTGAAGGCCAGCGTGTTAGACTCCCTCCTCCTGAATGACAACCTTTCATCTTCTTTGTAAGGTCTGGTCCCCAATTGTTGTGGCTTCCAACTCTGCCCCTTCCCTTCTTGCTGTGGCATTGGTCATAGCTTGGCCAATATTCCATGTTAGGAATTTCCTTACCAAACTGTTTTTCTCTAAAGCAGTAGTTCTCAACCAGGGCAGCTGTGGCCCCTTGGGGACATTTGGCAATGTCTTCAGTCATGGTGTGGGGGTGTGACTGGGGGCTGGAGTGGTACCTCCTGACATCTGCTGGGGAGAGAACAAGGACGCTGCTAAATCATCCCACGATGCCCAAGACAGACCCCACAACAAAGAAAGATCCAGCCTTGAACATCAACACTGCCCAGGCTGAGACACCACTCCACAAAACAAAGCCGACGCTAAATCTGGCTGCGTGATCAGAACCTGACCTACAGAAAGAATGAGATTCTGAACAAGTGTAGACGTCTGTGTGTGTTTGTAAAACACGATTAAGAGAAAAAAAAAACAAGAGCTCAGATCTTAAAGTGGGTAAACTCGATATAGGACCTCATACAAACAGGCTGCCCGTCCCCTGCACCAACTGCATCGGCGAAACCTAAACAGCTTGGGGAGGGGCCAGGGTGTTCCAGAAGATTCGCAAGATGAAAAAATGGCTGCCCAGGATCAAGTCAGCTGAATTCTCTAATTCAAAACCGTCCTTCAGAAATTGTAATTATTCGCTTCCTCAGAAGTTACTTAAAAGTGAGACTGTTATTTGTTTCTGAGGAGGTTGCTTAAAAGTGGTTTTGTTACCTGAGTAATAAAGAAGAGAAAAATAACCGGGCCATTAGTCATTAGTGTAACTACTGAATTAGAGCTCATTTAGTTTGTCTGGGAAATGTCCTATTTTGGGATTTCTTTGAATTTGGCAGGATAATGAGAAATAAGTAGTTTTGTCCATAGAGTGGGCAGGGATTTAAGATTAATTCTCACGATCTTCAGAACCGTCACTCTCCAAAAGTATTATTTGATGAATAATAATAAGGTTTTAGTTACAAAATGACCAACAATTCTCTGATAGCCACGGGGAATATAAAGCAGTGTGCTGTGGGGATAGGAACCCACTCTGAGCACAGACTCTGGGTACCCTATAACACCTGCTGGACCCAGATATGAAGCATTCTATCTGTCCAAATATCAAACCCAAGCCACTCCTCCAAGTGTGATTAGCATCGGCACATGCCTCCTCGTCTGGAGACCTTCTCTCCCTGGTCTACCTAGGCTGGGCCCAGACCTCAAGGTCTCCCAAAATATGTTGGACATGCCACTATTTCAAGCACCCACTTGTTGCACCTTTGATCTCCCCACTAGCTGGCAAGCTCCTGAAGGCAGATTTAGAAAAATCCCTGGAAACTAGTCGCTGTGCTTCGTATCTGCTTATGGAACCATCGTTAGCAACAAAAGCCACCATACTGTAATACACGAGTAATGATAATAACAAACATTTACTGGGCTCCGATTATATTCCAGGCATGTTCTAAGCACGTGACACGTATTGCCTCATTAAATTCTCACGATCTGATGGAGGAAAAGTTGTCTCCATCTCCAACTCACAGGTGAGGAGATGTCTACACTTTCAACTTGAAAAAGAAATGAGGCTCTTCTCAAAACACACACACACACGCCCTGTCCTGCTTCTCATGTGTGCCATGTGAAAGGTCAACTAATTTGTCATCTGCCTTTAGGATCCTAACGGAAAACCTGTATCTATACCTAATGGCACATATGAATTTAACTTGATCCAAGTCATGGAGTTTGTCTCCTATTGTCATTTAATTTTTCGCACCCATTTGAACTTCCAAGGCTAAGGAGCTAATGGTGAAAAACAAATAAACAAACAAATAAAAAGCTCAAGAACCGTATAACGCCTCTGTCCTTGTGATAAACCACCGGGGACGGGAGGCGAGTGTGACCACGTCAGGGCAGCATTGCCACGGCTACCAAGAGAAACCCGTGCGGACCACTCCCGGGTGCGAACCTGAGCAGAACGGCCCTCACTCCTTCCTTGATTCCAAAATATGGACTAAAAACAAATAAACCCAAGTCCGGTCCTCACAGGACCTGCAAGGTGCTCTCTTCCTGGCGCTGATTCAATCAGAGAAAGCTACAGTGAAAACTAACGACGTCTCGTGAGAAAACCAGGCGTTGGCCCTCCGTTATGCCCCTTCCCGAGTAGCCCACCGAATGCATACTCAACACATACAGAAAGGCCATTTCAAGTGACATTATGACGTTCTCTAGAATGACCAGAATCGGAAGGCTGCTGCTATATTCCCAGCATGAGAACTGAAAGAACTACCTAGCTGGCATCCTCTCTCTACCTGGCATTTGATGTCCGGATTAAAACCCATGAAAAGGTTCAAATATCCCAATAGCTTCCGGCCCGTAGCTTCTACAAACGCTAGCTCTGAAGGCGGCGGCCACACTGGCTCCTGCCACCGGTCCTGCACGGCTGGGAGCGACAACAAACGCAGGCTCACGAGGTTTGCGAAATCCCATTTTCGCCCCATGATGGTGAACGTGGGCTCAGCCTGGGTTCCACGATGATTTCTTTTGCATTCGAAAAATGCCACAACAGAGCAACTTCGAAATGTCAAAAGTATTTCTTTTGAAAGACGAGTGTCGATCTCTAAAATCCTTATTGAACCTTGCTACAATGTGCATTCCCATGAGCAGGATTTACAGAGACAGTTGGAAAACAAAGACGGATTTACTGCTTTGGGGCTCATTTTTCCACAGGTAGAAAAAAAAAGGTCGGCGATGACCACTAATAGATATTCGGGAACGGGTTGTCACCGCGACCCAGACTGATTTATTTTCTAGCTGCTATTCCTGTAAGTTATCAGAATCACAATGCTAAGTCTTTGCCCTTCTTCGAAATGGAATCATTCAACAGATTGTAAACGACGGTGATTTCGGAGCAATAAATTTGCTCCAAAAGCAACTTATTTTTTTTGTCAGCAAATTAAATCATTCATATATATTTAAGTTACTTTCTACATGTAGTGGCATGTACACATGACAGAGAGAGGAAGAAATTTGCAAGTGAATTGAAGTAGCCTGGTCACAGAGTTTAAGGTCACTTATCGTCAATCTGTAGGAAAGCTTGTGATTCCACCTTCTGGCTATAAAAACAAACCAAACCAAACAAAATAAAACAAACAAAAAAATTCACCAAATCAACTAATGTTTAATATGATACTGTCTCCTCTTTTACAGAAGATTCAAAAACACTTTTACTCATAGCTACATAAAAACCAGCAGGTACTAAGCTCTGTGAGCCCTGGTAATATTCTAAATTAATAACAGGAAATGATGGATTTTGAGGTCCTTCCCGTGAAATCGTAAAAAACTGAAATCATAAAAATATAAGATTTGTACCTGAGGCCGCAAGCAGCAAAACCAAGGCTTTCTGTTTTTCCAAACCAACCATCTGTCTTTACCGCATGGAGCAGCCACAAGGGAATAGTCCAGCCACATTTTGTGGTTTCACGTCAGTGCCCACATTGCTTGTAGATGTCATAGAATCTTGACCCTTCAGCATACTAAGGGGAAGGGCAACATTTGTCCTTGTCCCAAATGTCTATAATTACATAGTCCCCAGTGATCCAGACCCAAAGAGAGACTGAAAAGCAATGATATTTAGTCTCAGTTCTGTCATGGACCAGGCAGGTGACCCTGCCGTAACCTGATCAACTCTCACACTCTCATTTTTTCTTAATCTGTCACAGAAAAATATTACACTAGGAGGCCACTAAGACCTAGGCAATGGTAATATTATAAGCCAGGTATACATCGTTCAAGTCAAATTACATTAATTTAAAAATACTTAGAAAACAGCCAAAAGGAAAGGTGCACAAGAAATGGCGGTCCTTTCAGAGATTTGATCTAAACTTTCAAGAAAAATATGAGTGTCTTGGCAATGCTATGGAACATTCCAGTCAGCCTGGCTCGAAGGCTCTGAATCTTCTCCTAAAGCAACAGGCAGAGACTTCTTAAGTGTCGTTTGAACCGTCTGAACTTTGAAGTTGAAAGAGATAAGTGCTGGAAGAAGCGGGCTGAAATGCCACCAAAGCTTTTACTTCTGTCATTCAGGCCTGTCCGCGTCCACCATCCCCGGATGCTGCTCCAGGATTATTACGCCCCGAAGGCTTTCACATCCTACCGGCTTGGGTCCTGCCCTGCCTCAAGCGGGAGGCACGAAACGCAGAGCCTGAGATGCGCACGCCGTATCTTCTTACCTCTCCAGGGTCCTTACACCTCAGTAGTAGCAGCAGCTCCAGGCAGAACTGACCGCCCATCCTCCCACGCGGAGCCCCCGTCCAGTGTGGGAACGGAGGAGCTGGAGACAAGGACACTGCTCAAAGAGCTAGGAGCCGGGCAGGCAGGCTCCCCGGCTGGAATGCGCTGCCAGAGGCCACGGGAGGGAGAAAGCCAGGGTCGCTGTGGTCCTCTGAGTCAGACACCCTGGGGAGCAGCTTTGAGCTCCAAAAGGCCTCCCCCGGCACACAAGGCTAAGAGGCACCAGCTCTGAACCAGGGGGGAAAAAATCAGAAAGTTACCAAGCTGAGGGAAACGGTTGCATAGACGTGTGCCGGTCTACAGCAAATGGTAGAGAGGCAGTATGAACTGGAAGGGAGACATCGTTCAAGTGAAATGCCAACTCACATATCTG
The DNA here is from genome assembly GCA_003508835.1 of Eonycteris spelaea. NCBI lineage: Eukaryota > Metazoa > Chordata > Mammalia > Chiroptera > Pteropodidae > Eonycteris > Eonycteris spelaea. The sequence continues at coordinate 166,568 of PUFA01000276.1, forward strand.
GAAAGGGACTTGAATTCAGAATACATAAAGAACTCGTGCAAGTCAATAGAAAGAGGACAAATAACCTGATTTAAAACAGGCAAAGACTCCGAATAGATATTTCGCTGAAGAAAATATTCATAAGCCATTAGCACATAAAAAAGATGCTCGACCTCATTAGCCACCAGGAAAATGCAAATTGAAACGGCAGCGAGATACCGCATCGCCCCCACTAAGACGGCTAGGATGAAACGTTGGAGAGGAGGTGAAGAAACGAGAATCCTCATACTTTGTTGGTGAGAATGGAAAATGCGTTGGAAAAACGGTTTGGCAGCTTCTTAAAATGTTAAACACAGAATTCCCAAATGACAGAAGATAACTGAAAATATATGTCCACACAAAAAGTTGTACATCAAATTGTTCACAGCAGCATTATTCGTAATAGCCAAAAAGTAGAAGCAATCCAAATGTCCACCAACTGATGAATGGATAAACAAAACGTAACGTATCTATTTAGTGGCATTAGTTAGTATCGAAAGGAACAAAGTACTGACACGTGCTATAACATAGATGAACCCTGCAAACCTGATGCTGAGTGAAAGCAGCCAGACGCAAAAGACCACATAGTGTATGATTCCACTGATGTGAAATGTTCAGGATGGGCAAATCCATAGAGACAGAAAGTAGAATCGTGGTTGCCAGGGGTTGGGAGGCCTGAGGGCAGTAAGACTAAGGGTATAGGTTTCTTTTTGGGGTGATGAAACTGTTTTAACACCGATCTTTGGTGATGGCTGCACAACTCTGTGAATATACCATTAAATGATCTACTTTAAACGACTGAACCGTAAGGCATGTGCATCGTATCGCAATGAAGCTGCTACATTAAAAATGAAATGCTGATTCTCTTGCTCTAGCCCTTCCCCAGTTATGATGTGCCCTTCCGAGATCACCGTTCGTCCTGCAGATTCAGCTAACTTGGCTTGGGGGCCACAGCGAGAGAGGGCTCCTGTCCAGCGTGGAGCTGGCCCTGGCCAACCGGGACCCTTCTCAGCTTCCTTTCCAGGCCCCCGGTGATAAGAACTCTGCTCCGGCTTCAGGGTTTAGCCCCACTCCTGACTCCCGCATTCCTGAGTGGTGACTCTCCTCCCAGCACGTCCGTGGTTCCCATGTCAGACCCACAGTGGTACCCCACGTGACCAATGCCTCCAAATAGATTACACGTGACGTTAGCACACTGGGCCCTCACAGCTCAGTGACGTCTCATGGCTGAGATTCAGGAGTTCATTGTCACCCTTCACTCTGGTCTAATTTTTGTTGAGCATTTTTAAAATAAGGGTATCACCTTTAGGAGCATTTTCACGATGATAAGTAAAAGTAAAGTTAGCAGGTGACACCAACACAGGAAGCAATTCAATGAAGAGAATACTACAGTTTTCATTGAGGTAAAAAAAAAAAATCGGTATTCTTATATAATTTTACCGTCCACTAAGAAAACTATGTCAGAGTTGCTGACACCATTTCATTATTAATATTCATCGTTATTATTGTTTGTTTCCATAGTCTTCAATCTTTACAAACTCTGCCTGGGCACAAAGCACCAATGCCCATGACCATTATTTTTAACGGTAACTAGCTTCATCCCGTCCCATGCTCGGATTCTGCGGGGATCGGTGTATTCCGCCATTTGGACTAAAGTCTTAAGAGAAAGGTTTGCACATTCCCCCCATTAGCTACAATGCACAGTGCCTGAAATTTCTCACATGTTGGACCAACGTGCACATTTCTTCTATTCTGGATTTTGTCTTAAAAATTTTCAACCTTTAAAAATCCTTCAAATGACTGAGTTTTAAAGTTGGTACCATTGTCCTCTGAAGGATGTCAGCGTAACTGTGAGTAGGCTTTCCCATTTGAGGATAAGCAAAACGGCAAATGAATTTCCCAGGGACCTCGTCTGTGTTCATTCTGTGCTGGAATGTCCACACAGACTTTTTCTCAAACACACTCGAGTGCTGTGGGTAATAGATGTCAAATCATAAAACTCAGAGGCACACGCTATGTTACTTTTTAAGGGAAAAAAGTGGGGGGAAATCAAAGGGTTTAACAATTTTATTCACTGGCTTACATTCAGCCACTGTGAAAATTTGGCCACTGCTCAGGTTTGTAAATTTCTATGGAAACGGAACTGTTTGGCAAGCTCAATCAAAAATGAGTCTGATAAAAAAAATGTTTCGTGTTTTCTCAAGACCTTCTGCCACCAACTGTGTGGGACTGGAAAAACTGTTCAAATGGCAATTTAAGTGTCAATTTAAACACTGTAAATAAATGATTTTCTATATTCACATGAATTAATAAAATTCTGTTGATTTCAGACCATAACTGGAAGTAAACTCTGAGGTTTTTTTTTTTTTCAGTATTCCAAGGACTGTTTAATGTCTTCTGAAGCTCACAGTTCTTTTTATTTATTTTATTATTATTTTTTAATTACAGTTGACATTCAGTATTATATTAGTTTCAGGTGTACGGCATAGCGGTTAGACATCCATATAATTTACGAAGTGATCCCAGAACGTGAAGTTCAGATAAGGCTAGTTGAGTTCAGTAGAGTTCTGTTTTAGAGTCAGAAATGTTAATTCAATATTATTACAATATAGAGTGTAAAATTAACATTTTACACTATGAAGAATCGACTGCAAATTCAATTGGCATGGAGGTTGTTAAGAGGCAGGTCTTGAACTCAAAAAAATTAAAGATTGGGCCAAAAGAAATAAAATTTATTGTAACAGCCCAATCATTATATAAAAGAACACTGTGGTGAGTTCCGATGCAAAGTTCATGACTTGTGAATATTATCTCTAAACCAGTCATCTCTGAGTTTTATAGAGTTGGCTATCCAACTTCCTTCTTGACCCTTCCATCTGGTATCTCGGGGTCATCTCAAACTTCACTTATCCAGTCCTGAACTCTTGACTTTCCCTCCTGGCAAATGTCTTTGTACTTAAGCCTCCTACGTCTCAAGAGGTGTTTATAAAGCCTTTATCTCAGTGCCTGGCATGCAGACCTGCTCGATAAATGTTGATGATGATGATATTGATGATAATTAATGATGAAGAAGATGATGATTTTCATGCACCCAATCAGTTGAGCCAGAAACCAGATAGTTTTTCTCCATTCTTCTCTTCACCTCAGGTTTCTCATTTACTCCATTCCCAGGTTCTGTCAATTCTGTCCCCCCAAATAAATCAGGATTCTGACCCCTCCCTCCCAACTTCACTTTCATCACCCTACCTCTAGCCTCCATCGTAGTTCTCTTGAACAAATTAAACAGCCTTCTAATAACCTAATCATGTCCATTCTTGCCCTTGCCCACTTAACCGTCCATGGGGGAAACCAGAATGATCTTCTCAAACACCTATCTCGATTACTAAGATGTGTATCATGCTTAGCATGTATTTATTAAATATGCTAAACAACCTTACGAAGTAGGTAGTTATTCCATTTTACAGGTGGGGAATGGAGCAGAGAGATTGGAACATATCCGAGATCACTCTGCCTGTAAGAGGCAGAGCCGAAACCCATGCTCGAGCCATCCGGCTCCACGGCTGAGTGTTCAACCGCTACACAAAGTACCACACCATGCCCAAGCTTAAACGAATAACAAGCAAGCGAAGACTGTCAATTCGCTTCCACTGTGGCTAGAATAAAATCCATCTGCATAGGACGTTCCCGTGCCGAGCAGTCTGGGGCTGCTTCCCCAGCCTCCCCTCATGCCTCTCTCCTTCCTCCTGTCCTCCTGACACTTGTGGACAAGGCGAGCTTGGTCCTCCATAGGGGTTTCTGCCCGTGCCGTTCCTGGTGTCTAAACTGCTCTTTCTAGGCATTTTCACATGGCTGGCTTCTCCTTCTCTCTCTCCTCGAATCCCACTCCCTCAGAAAAGCCTTCCCCGACCTTCCCAGACTGAAGTCAGTGTTCCCTGGCTTCTCGATCTCAACACCCTGCTGCTTTTCTTCTCGGCACTTATCTTGACTTGTAATTGCTTTCATATGCTTGTCCATTTGGCTACTGACTGTCTCTCCCACTGGTCTGGAAGCTTCACCAAGATAAATATTGTTTACGACTATATTTCTACTATCCAGCACCATGCCTTGCACATAGTAGGTGCTGAGAACATTTGATAAATGACTGGATGAAGATAAGACTACTTTGGTCACATGAAACGTCCACCTAGATCTTAGGTTCTCCAAGTGTGAGCGTAGGATCAGAGTCAGAATCACATGGCGATGCCTTTTATCCAAAGCACAGTCCCGGGACTCTGTGTTATTTTAAGCACTTACTCTGGAGACCTATCACCTAGTTTTCTGAAGAATTTTTATAATTTTGATTTCGCCATGGTTTGGCAATGAGTAACTCCTAGGATTCTTGTTTAGCTATGCTCTTTAAGTCATCATTGTGCGTTTTCAGGAATACGTGCTAAGAGAGAGAAAATGTACATCATGAACTGCTTTCGCATGTTATGAGATCGTTGAAAATGCTCATCGATAATGAAGTTGACACATGCTGTGTTTTTAGTCTCTAGATAAGTGTTTACATAGTCACTTAGGAGCCGATCCTTTGCCTTCAGCCTGCGTGCATTTGGGGGGGCTCCTGCACAGCCTGTGCTTCCTGGGCCCTGTAATATGTATAATGGGCAAACTGGACTAGCTGGAGTCCCGAACCTCTCGCAACAGGACTTCCGGGGCCTGGTAATCTGCATTTCAAGAAACTTTCCAGGAAATCCCATGGAAATACGATTTGAAAACAATTTTCTCGTTTTATCTTGACTTATGCATATTTTTTAAAAATATATACAATAGCTATCCAGTGTTCACTCATTAAACGTGGTTTAATTCTGAGAAATCCAAGATAATGCTTCACATAAAGGGAAAACATACATTATTAATTGATGTTAAGTTTACTAAATGTCCAGAAATGCAGATTATCAATAACCTTTTTTGGTAAAAATAATCATCTTTTGATAACTATCTTTTGTTGGCCTGCATGAACACACAGGAAAGAAGGGACAGGCATGTCTCAGCTTGGACAAGAAGGATAAACCATTTAACCAGATGCAAAGATTAGCCCATAACTTGGCTATGTTTTAGGCTATAAGTGCATAATGTTAAGAAAATTAAAATTAAAGGCAGAAAGAGGCTTCCTGGATTGCTTAAAAGACAAAGTCAGCTGTTTTTTCTCTTTTAAGGACAGATACCCAAGTTCCAGAACATGACAGAAGAGCTTAAGTTAAACACAAAAATAAAACAACAATAAGACATCCAGCCATGTTTTTGTCACCAAGTAAATAAATGCAGGAAGACACCGTGCCCCCGTCCAAACAGCAAAGGGAAGCTATGCCAAGGCCCTCGCCAGGGGTGCTTTGTCCCCTCCTCACTCACATTTTCCCCTGTCCTCCTTGACATTTCCAGGGCATTCGGCATGAGTGACTGACAGATGCTGGAGACGGTTTCCTCCCTGGCCTGCTCTGACGTTCCTCTCGTCCACATCCCCCTTCCCTGCTCGGACCCTTCCATTGTTCTTCACTCAGCAGAGACCTTTCAGCGTGAGGTCCCGGGCTTTCCATGCCCTGACCCCAACCCATTCCTCCAAACCTTCTTTCCAGCAAACCCCGCACTCCAGCTCCACGGAACTGCTCATCCTCATACTTCTTGGATGCCCTGTCATTGTTTTTGCTGTTTCCTTCTCCACAGTTCTCGTTACCTCGTTATCCCCTTATTTCATGGACCCCCCCCCACCTTTATGAAGTCTCGCTTGTGTCAGTGAGTATACTAGGTTCCACCCCCTTCTGCCTACTCCACATCATCACTCCAGTCATCCTCTTAGGCATCCTCTCGACTGGATAAGTCTCATCAGCATTAAAACATACTGCTATAACATCCACCAGACAAAAGTTCTTGATCACACTTCCCTTTTTAGCCACCACCTCATTTCTCTCCTTTAAAAAAAAAAAAAAAAAAAACCTTAAAGAAGTGTTTATATACCCTGCCTTCCGTTTCCTTTCCTTCCAGTTTTTCTTGAATCCACTTCAAGCAGCCTGCTGCTCCCACCATCCATCAACACTGCTCTGATTAGGCTACAGAAAACCTGGACACTGATAAATCCTCTGATGGGTCCTCAGTCTTCCCGCCAGCAGGATGCTATTGAAATGTATACTAACTGATAATTATGCATTACCTAGGACTGCAACTGGCAGACAGGCTTACAGTCATCTACCATCAGAAGCATTACAGGTCCTTAGCTCAGCCCGCTGCCCCCTCCCTTTAAGATGCATTCTTCAGCAGGGTTTTCAGATGACAGTCCCTCCCAGATGTCCTTCTGCCCCCTTGGCCACTGATTCTCAGTCTCCTGTTTCCTCCTCACCTCCCAGAGTGTAGCATAATATTGGAATTCCCCCACTGCTCTGTCCCAGACCTCCTTCATTTTTCACTAGCAATCGCTCCATTGATGATTTCGACAGATCTCACAGCTTTAAATGACACCTATGCACTCTTAATTCCCTAATTTATATCCCCAACAGGACCTTTTCCCCCTGAATTCCCTGAGTCCTTCAACTTTCTCCTAACCTGCTCCTCTATGGTCTTGTCCATTTAAGTCAATGGCAAGTTTATTCTTCCAGTGACTCAGGCCAAAACCTGACTCTCTATCACCCTTGACTCCATATTGTACTCTAGGGCTGACCCATTAGTAATTCCCATTGGCTCTACCTTTAAAACATGCCCTGATCTGGCCTCTTAGCATTTCCACTGTTGTACCCTGGTCCAAGCTAACACCATGTCTCACCTCGATTAATAATAAAATTGTTAAGTGGCTGAGCATTGAGACTGGTTCTGCCAAACCTTCCCCAAAATAGTCATTTCTTCTCACCAAAGAGAATTTTTCTTGAGAAAATCTTCAGATTGTCACTGAGTCACTTCCAGCCATATCTTTTTGTAGAAAGGTATAAACACAGATAATCCAGAAAAAGAAACACAGGTGCAGAGAAGCTCCTCCAGATCCCATAGTGACGACTTGAATTGCTATGGAGAGTGTTTATTCATTCCTGCTCATGAGCGAACAGTGCCATTACGTGATGTGCATTTATTGTTTTTGTACACAGTGTACAGAGCGGCCATTCCCATGCATTTGGGGACCGAGTAAGCTGACTTTGGTGATACTGGAACCCAGATAGAAAGCCACGACTTTTCCTTACAGCCAGAGGCACATGAGATAAAGTGGCTGGAGGTGTCCACAAAATGTTTCTTTCAACATAAACAAGAGACAGAGGAAAAGGAAACCTTTTCTTCCTGGATGCCAGGGTTTCTCAGACTCAGCACTACTGACATTTTGGGTTGAATCATTCCATTTTGGGGGCTGTCCTGTGCATTGTCAGATGCTCAGCAGCATCTCTGGTCTTTACTCACTAGATGCCAGTAGTACCTTTTCAGTTGTGACAGCCACTGTCAGATGTCCCGCGAGGCGTGGGGACAACCACAGGTTGGGAACCACTGGCCCAATCATTGTCAGATTTATCCCCACCCTGCCACAGTTTCTGTCAATGCTAGCTTAGGGATGCTTAGAGGAAAAGAAAGTGAAGAGAATTGCAGGAAAAAAGATCCAGAGACGCTGGATGAAGCCCACCATACTTGAGCCTCTAAAATTCCCAATTCTTTAAGCTTGTTTAAGTGGGTTTTGCAGTTATTATCAGCCAGGGGCACTCCAGAGACCCGGGGTCCACCATGACAGTTCACAGGACATTGCTTTATTCCAGGGCATCCTACAGCTTGGAGTAACACCTTATGCCCCCGTAGGGCAAGATTCTGGGGGCTTAGTTTTCCCTGTAGGACAGAAACAAAATGGCTCACTTTTCCATTTGTTAATTGCTGCTTATCCACAGTTTTTACAGAATTGTAGAACTTTAGAACAGGAAGGCGTTTTAAGGAAGGAGAATTAAGCTAAAACCAATGTCTGTGTTTATCTTTGAAGGAAGGTTTTCCAAAGAAGATTAAGCCCTGTGCCTCCAAATATCAGGAAAAGAACCATTATCCACTTCAAAACACTTCCTGAACGTGATAAGTCACCATGCATCTTGCATAAAAAGCAAGGGGAGACATTTTCTTATGGCCACATACACTTAAATATTCTCTTCCCCCTAACTAGGAATTCTATGTGGTTTTAATGACCAAATCCATTATCTACTTACAGTGGATGCCCATTTCTACAGGCTGAGCTGTCATTTAATTTTACCATCCAGCAGTATATATTTTTAATGTGAAAACTGATGAACAAACAGAACTGGAGTAATTGGTGGATTATTAAATTCAGGCATAGTGGGGATGAAGAAAGATAAACATGAATATCTATTTCTTTTATTACTTTTCTTGTTTTTATAGTGCCCATTTGTATTTTCTTTGTTTGGTATATAAGCAGTGCAAGCTTATAATTTAAAAACTCAGAAATACAGAAATAAGCAAAATGAATAAAGTTAAAGTATTCTATTGTCCAAGAATCAATCACTGATTGATAGTGAATATCCTTCCAAATATTTTTCTTACATAATATATTTTAAAAGTCTCTTTATTAAGAAATTTGTTTCTAATTCGTCCAATTGTAAATGGTGTGTCATATGAATGGTTGGCTGAAAAGAGGTTCCACATGCTCAAAAACAAAAATGTAAGGAGAAAACAGAAACACATAAAAATCCTAGAAAATGTACCAAGGCTTAGAATATTCTGTTATCATTCACGTGGGGATCCAATCACAGAAAGCAGCCCCAAGAAGGCAAAGGGGTGCTTAATAGCAAATGAGTCTCGCAGTGAAGAAAACTACCCAGGCAGGAGACATGATAGGGCCAACACTATGTGAACCCAATGGAGAAACAGTCAACGAATTAACCCCGAACACATCCTCTCAGTTTATAAGTCATACAATCACTTTCTAGAAAAAGAAAAGACTTTATCCAATCATATAATTAGTAAAAAGGAAGAATTTGCTCCTCTGCAAAAATCCTGTGATGGCAATGCCCAACAGCTATATTTACATATATGTCTACATATCTATTTATATCTGTATCCATATTTGTATGCATATCTGTGTTGATACCAATACCTATGCCTGTACCTGTATATGTACCTGTAATTGTACCTGTATACCCAACCATCCATCCATTTATCCATCCATCCATCCATCCATCCATCCATCCATCCATTCACCCATCTATCCATCCATCCATCCATCCATCCATCCATCCATCCATCCATCCATTCACCCATCTATCCATCCATCCATCCATCCATCCATCCATCCATCCATCCATTCACCCATCTATCCATCCATCCATCCATCCATCCATCCATCCATCCATCCATCCATCTGTCCATTCACGCATCTACCCATTCATCTATATATCTGCGGTTCTCAAACTTGAATGTGCACCAGAATTCCCTCGTGGGTTTGCTAAAACAGATTCCTGCACCCGACCACAGAGTTTCTGATTCAACATATCTCTGACATAGTCTAAGAATTGGCATTTCTAATAAGTTCCCAGGTGACACAGATACTGTTTGTGTAGAGTCTGTCTTTTTCTCTTTATATTCTCCACACCAATCTAAATTTTTAGGAACATATGGCTACCCCCCGATACTTTAACTGTTCTCATAGTCAATTGTTAATATAAGCCACAGTGTTATATACTATACAAAACTGATATTATGGTGCTTTCGAGCTTTCTCCACTTAATAATAAAAATTTTAAGATAAAAATTGTTACCACGTATCTTCTTCCTCTCGGGAGAATACTTTAATTGTGGAACATTTCTTGCTTTTACTGAGTTTTCACTGCCTTTGGCTTTTAACTTGATGTATTTACATCTTAACGATTCAGATTTATTTTCCAAACAGTGAGCTGAACCAGGGACGGCTCAAAGGCAGCTTCATTTTTGAATTGGCCAGGCTTTTGTAAACAAGCTTTTGACTGAGCAATTTATAATTCTCTAAACAGTGGGGGGAAAATAGCACACAGTAAAGCAGATGTTATTCTCCTGACTTCTCTTTTTCAGGTCCACAGTACTGAACCAACCACATTCCTTCAAGGAAATTTTGGCTTTGCTGGATGTCAACCATGTCAGCCATACTCAAGATGCGGTTCAAAGAACAAAGCTTCTCAGAGACCATGCTATGGCCTGCTTCCTCATGCTAGTTTGACAGCGCTTGATTTAAGGCTTATGTTGGCACATGTCTGCAGCATGTGATGGGGACACAGTTCCCCAGATGCCAACCTTAACCTAAATAAAAGCTAGGCCTGCATCTCCTCAGGGTCAAGTTAAAGAATACGGGCTCCACTGTGTCAGACCTCAGCGGGTACCAATTAGCGGCAGACAAGACGCGTACACAAAGGAAAGGTAATTGGTAATTTTAATGGAGAAACAGTTGCAAAATTGAGAAAAAGGGAACTCACTTTGCGCTGGTGAGCATATTCCATTTGCTCAAATGCTTCAGAAATAGAGCTTATTTCTCTAGAAAGTGAAGTGCAGACATGGAAAAGGAAGGAAATTTTTACAGATGAGGTCAAAGCAAAGATTGTCTGCAGTGAGGAGTTAATGTGTGATAAAGTGAATAATCTCAAGAATGACGAATTTCACTAATGACATGATTATAAATTATGGCCACCTACAACCAATAGAGAATGTCTTTTATGGTGGAAAAATAGGATAGAAGGAAGAAAAAAAGTTGTGCCCTAACGGAAAAAAATGGAAGATGTGGTGGGCTGTGGCCAGATCAGAGAAAACATTTCTTTCCCCTTGATATATCTATAGATAGAGATGCGCATTCACGCACATGCACACACGCACACACGCACTCAGATTTTGTGAAATAATTCCAATTTACACAGAAGACCCCCTGGTTCCCACTGATTATTCAAAATGCCCGAATTGCAAACAGCCATGGAATGAATGACAGTCAGCAAACATCAAAATAAAGCTTCCACTAAAATATACAAACGTATATGTTACAAAAGAGAACACATAGACTACAGTAATACAAAAATCTGCGTTTTAACATCTACGGCTATATATTCATGTAAGTACTGGTTTTTGGTGTTAAAGACATGTCCAATATAAAGATAAGTCACCACAAACTGTGCTACAAAGAGAATTCACAGGAAGCATTGTGATCGGAGAAACGGTGAGTGTTTCTAAGAGTTTTTGAATGTGACGATCAACCTGTAGTTCCAGTTTGTTTAAAAATTTATTCTATTAGGCGCAAATTTGGTTGCAAAATGGTACTTTGAAGTAAACATCAGTATAAAAGACAAGAAAAGTGCACATTTTCTGAAATGACTGTCTTTTCTAAAGAAATGTAATATTTTACTTATGAGGAATAATGTGATAAATGCTCCTCAACAGTGACTCCTCAATCAAATGAATGAAGGAGTAAAAGAATTCATTTTAAAAATCAGTTGGTTCTCAGATCTTAGCTTGAGAACTTCAGCAGATACAGCACACACACTCATTTTCAAATTAAATGTACTCCTCTTAAAAACAAAACAAACCGATGCGAAAAGAAGTTATAACTGCCCATCGCACCAAAAAGATGCACAGTTTAGCTAAAGCCATCATAGCGGTTTCCAAATTGTTCAAATCCGGATTTTAAAAGCACCAAATAAAACATAAAGGAGTTCTTCAAAACAAGTTTGCATCAGAAATTCAAAAACATTTGTCACAGGACTAGAGTAAAACTTTTATTGCATCATGAAATATAAACTGACCAGAAATATCAAAGTTGCCCATATCTTGGTGAGAAAGTTTTATGAAGGAATTCTGGAGAATGAGATAAGGAGCTAATTAAGAGATTATCTTTTTTTTATACTGTGAAAGGACATATGTTGAGTAAGGCAGCTGGCACGCCCACTAAAACACTGAAGCCAACTTTAGAGTTGCAAAATACCCCAGGTCTGAGAAACGGCTCATGAAATTGTTGGAGAATAAGGGAAACATTTTCGAGAATTATCTATAGCAGAGAGTTTCTCAACCTTAGTATCCTTGACGGTTGGGGCCCAGTCATTCTTGGCCGGGGGGTGGGGGTGGGGGGGTCTGTCCTGTGGACTGAAGGATGTTTACCAGCATCCCTGGTCTCCACCTACTTCCCACCCCTTCCCAACTGTGACATCGAAAATGTCTCCAGACATTGGCAAAAGTGTCCCGAGGAGCGACAGTCCCCCAGGGAAAAGCACCGATAGTTCACGATTACATAAACTAGTTTGATCAATTGATGTGGTAAATCTTACAAAACTGTTCAAAATTTTATATTCATGCAGAGCTCATTCTGTGCATTTTGCCAAAGTATTGTATACACATTTTCGTGTTTAATCACAACAGACTGAGAAGTCTGGAGTGACTGCTTCTTAGGTATAAACATTTTCTAAATCCACTCAAATACTTCTGATGATCTTACAAAAATTTCCAAGGATTCTCATCCAGAATTTGCGATCTGGGGCTTAAACCAAAATGTTATCACTGTTTTGCATAATGCTCTCTCCAAAATGGAAGCACAGATTGTGTTAGCGTTGGAAACTGCGTGGAAATCATGTTGCTTGTGTTATGCTTTTGTTGAAGGAAAACAATCTGTTTCCCCTGTTTGAAGAGAATCTCAGGATAACATTGCTGAGGATGGTATACCCTGACAATTTTGTTGTTAGTTATCAGATGTGTCTTAGATAAATAATGATAGCTTGTATCAATTACTCGAGTCAGCTGGGAAAGAAAATATCCTCCCTTAAGAGATCATGACAGAAATACTCAATTACAATAACTATTTAAATGAGATTTTCACCCTTAAAATGTATCTTAGTAGAACTTGCTAGTAAAATAAACAAAGAAAAAGTTTAGACAGCTCAAAGGCGGTTGATGTTACTTATAGTTTTTTAAACTGAAAAATTAATATTCCAAATAAGAAAAACAGGCAAATTTTCTTGGTTATGTTGATTTTAAAATATGGGGCTGCACTGTTGAACGATACTAAATTGGAGATCAAAATGTTCATCGGTACCTTAAAATTATAATATATTCACTGCCAATGTAGAGAAATTACTCAAATTTGAAAAGAAATGTTGGAAAATTTTAAGAATAATTATTGAGCAAGTCAAGTGGGGACAACATGCCTACTTCGGTAATAAAGGACAAAACATGAAAGCTATCATTTAAATCAATTTTTCTAAATGCATTTCTTTCTCATTTAGTTTAATAATTTTCTCATGCGGATGATTCATTTATCACTAAATCTAATCACATTATCACATCACCAAAAGATATTGCATGGAATTAAATGTATGTCAGACAAAAATCTTTGTTAGTCCGTACCTGTAAATTACTGGTTCAGAAAATATTATCACTATGTTTGTCACATTTCCACACAGGTAAACATTTCAAACCTAAGCTTTGACTTCTATAATTATTTGACATTTCTTTTTGAAATTATAATTATCTAAAATGCATCTCCATTTGAAAGAGGAAAACATCCTAGATCAAAGTGCTCTTTTAGAAAAATAGTTGTTTCTTTTGCTAGATTAGTGTTTCTCAATTGAAATGACTTGGCATCTCACAAGACATTTAGGGATGTCTGGGGACATCTGTGGTTGTCACAACCAGGGGAACATACTACGTGCATCTAGTGGGTAGAGACCAGGGATGCTGCTAAACACCCAACTCTGCACGGGCCAGACCTTCATCTCAAAGAACGATCTGGTTCCAAACGCCAGCAGTGCTGGGGTTGGGAGACCCTGCCCTGGATAAAAAGTCTTTCCTGGTTTAGCGTGTGCAACAAAGCGAGGACCACTCAATCTCAAACGAGAGAGGCTCCCTTTTGGAGAGCATGCCCTACTTTACCAAAGAGATTTTTCTTCTCCCGGAGAAGGTGGAACATTGGCAATCCCTTCGTGCCATTGTTGACATTTACAGAGCAGAAAACAAAATAGAACATTGCGGAGGGACAGTACGAGCAGCCCCGAATGAGCGATCCTTGCACTGCTGTTCTCTAAGGGACTATATCTTATTTGAGCAGCAAGAATGTCCTTTGATACTGAGTCAAAGCAATGCCTTCACTGTAGAACAGGAATTACTTGACAAGCTAAGAAAAACACATCATAAATATCAATACAGCTAAAGTTAAGCAACGAGTCTATCTATTTTCCCCTTAATGTCAACTGTAAGTGATAGTCTGTATTGCTTAGGAGTCACTATTAAAATCAAACTTTTAAGAGCCTTATGTAAACATCTTCATTTTCCAAAAACTAAGGGATGGCAGAGGAACATGATTTGCGTACAGCTGCAAACGCCTCATGGCGAACGGAACACTTGTTGAATTTGGGTTAAAATGTCTCTTCAGTGGCTTATAGTATCTTTTCCAAATAAAAGCATTTTTTTACTAATCCATTCAATAATATCATGGTAGACACCTCAATTAAGTCATGGGATAGAAATGACACAAATAATCCATGGGTTACACAATAAGTACACATTAAGGTAAAAAAAAAATCACCTATGTTCCTAAATAGAAATTACTTTATATTTTTGCATTAGGGGCTAGCACTGTATAAATCACTCATGTTTTACCCACCCAATGGACAGAAAAATAGAAAACTTTATGCTAGAAAGGAAAAAAAAAATGTTTCCTGTGTGTTTACTTTTTCCGAGTGTCTATGACATTCTCTAGGTTATGGGACATCAACATTTCAGGAGACAGGTGTCGAGTTTCTGAATGGGTTAGAAGAAAGAAGCCGAGGTAAGCAAAGGGCATTTTGGTTCATTCCTGCTAAGAAAGAAGACAAATCTTGCTCATACATTCCATTGCAAAGACTTGAAAGGAAAGAAAATGTTCCTCTTGAATTTCATATGGTCCAGGACAAAATATATCAGTCACTTACCCTTTAGTGTGAATTATTTTAGTCAAGATTCTTTTGTTCCAAGGCCAAACTGAGTTCAGCTTTTAAAGATGGAAAGAGATTTGATGTTCTAGATGTTTTGTAAAGTACTAAATAATTCTGGAATGGTAGATGCCTTTGTTCCCAGGTGGTAGGCACACCAAGTGAATACAACAATCCCGAGAGGCAGTACTGGTGAGTATAGAGGCATGTAAACACCAAAAGAAAATCAAAAAAAGCACAAAAACAAACAAACAAACAACAACAACAAAAAACATCCATCCACCAAAACACAGATATTGCGGGTTTGTTCAGTGACTACTTACCAAGCCCTCTACTAGGTGCCAGGAATGCAGGTTATGGGCTAAAAAGATAGGAATGGTTGAGTCCGAGCCTAACTTCAGAATAGATCCTAAGCATTTTGAGTAAAACACAAGCTGCTCTTGAGTGTAATCATATGGTAAAGAGGAAAACAGATTATGTTTATCAAAACAAAGAGACTGGACTTTCATTTACAACAGGCTTGGTGACCACAGAAGTTACCGTAAATCTCTGGTTCATCGACTCCATTAGAAAACACTTTACCGGGATGGCCAAAAACATCAACACATCCATTGCTGATTCAGTCAGCATCTGGCCTCCTCCTCTGGACGTGTGTTAATGTGGTACCCTCTCAAAGGATGTTCAAGGATAGTTTATATTGAATCCCTTACAAGAAAATCACTTTTGTTCTGTAAATGCTGTTGTCCTGATATTAGGTTGGTGAAAACAGTCTCATTTTACTAGAGAATAAAAGTGCTCCTGAAATATATTTTGAATATTCATCTCCAAACACCAGAGTGTTATTATTCTGTGTGACAATAACTGCGGTACAGAAAAATGTGTCCCAAGGCCTTAGTGGAACAGCACAAGACTCGATGGGGTAGGGAACAGTACAGAACCTTTTTAGTACAACTTATCTCTGAGTCTGGAGTTATGTTTGGAGCCCTGAAATTGGTAAAAGGCACCCGAGGCTTGAGTGCACAAAAATTTTAATTTCAATTTGATTTTCGACACATTTAACATTAACTCACAGCTAGACTGTTCTTCAGATCAAATAACTGAATGTTCTAATCAAACTCTTCTGGGGTTATAAAATTGCTAATTCTTGAAAGACAATCAATTTGACAATCATAGGGGTATTATGGTGACTCATTAAAAACAGGCAAGTGTTAGAAATGACCTTTTCCTCTAAATGGCAGCGCTAGCATTTCTGTAATTCAACTAATCCCATTACACCTACACAAGAACAGATTCCAAACTCTCATAATGAACTTCAGGAAGTCTGACAAGACTGGGCGATGCTGACAACAGGGTTATGAGATCATTGTAGGAAGTTCCTGGAGCTGATGGTGGGGGACTGATTCCTTCGTTCTCTCGATGCTAAAGATTTTACGGAGCCATACTGCAATAGACATTTTTCAATATTTCCCAAGTTTCACTTGGATATTAGTAATCTAACATTCTCATCACCATCAGCTGTTTGTTCAGTCAGGGCCACACAGAAAGAAGACACATTGAAAAATTCAAAGCCCTGTTTCTCCCCACCTACCTGAAATTAAGTAAGGGATTTGACAACTCTTTTAATGAATTGATTACTTGAGTAATTAAATAGTCCAACTAGTAACACTTATTTCTGTTATCTACCGCATCTCCTCCAGTAAGCAGTTCTGGAACTGGATCTGTGTTAAAGTATATTCACAAGCAGATGCTGGCCAACATTTTATAACCGCCACCAACCACAACAGCAACAAAAGCTAAGGCTTATTTAGCACACACTGCAGGCCAGTTACAGTCCTATGCGCATTCCAGGGTGTTCCACCCTGATGGTTAAAATCCTAAGGGAGCCCACGAAATTTCTCAAGGGTTAATGAGCTGCAGATGGGTCTTGGAATTCCAGAAAGCATAGCAACTATCATCTTGGCATCTCCGAATCAGATGGTCTGATGTTGCAGAACAAATAAGGATGATCCTCCATGCATTCCACAAACATGAACTGAGGGCCTCCCCTATGCCAGGCACTAGGTCTACACTCTAAAAAACGGCCACTCATCTCATCATTATGACACCATTGTTCTCATTTTCCAGGGAGAAAGATGGTCAAACTTGCCCATAGACCGAGAGCTAGTACGTGGCAGAGTCAAAATGAAGAGGAATAGATTTAGCTCATCATTTGAGTCACTTGGCGAACGGGGGCACCATTCATCCCGGCACCCATGCTGGAAACGTCAGGATCCCCACCTCCTGCTCTATGTTATGACCTGCGCATGATTGGCCAATTCCCTCGAGTGGCTTCTCGGACCCCTCCCTCAGTCCTCTCCATCTTGCCATCCTTATTTTGGACCGGGCACATATAGGTTTTGTTTGTTTGTTTGTTTTCGATTGAAGTGAAATTCACAGAATATAAAATTCACCATTCTAAAGTGTCCTATTCCGTGGCATTTAGTACCGTCGCAGTGTTGCGCAACCACCTCCTCTGTCTAGCTCCCAGTTTTACCAAAAGGGAAGCCAGTGCCCGTCAGGCGTCTCCCCCCGCTCCCCTCCCTCCAAGCACTAACATATTTGCTGTCTCTATGGATTTGCTTATTCTGGATGCTTCCTATGAATGGAACCACACAATACGTGACCTAATGTTTTCGAGGTTCACCCACGTTGTAGCGTGAATCAGTGCTTCATTCTTTTTATGGCCAAACTAAATTCCATATTGTACAGATAGACCACGTTCTGGCCACTCATTCCCCTGTTGATGGATGTTGTTTTTTCAACTTTCTGCCTATTGCGAACGGAGCTGCAATGAACATTCATGTACAGGTATTTTTTGTGAGTACCTGTTTTCAATTCTGTTGAAGCAAATATCTAGGGATAGAATTGCTTCTTTCGAGTGTAAGCCTAGAAGTGGGATTGCTGGCTCACGTGGTCATTCTGTTTGACTTGCTGATGAACGCAGCGGCTTTTGCATGGACTCACATGACAGAACAGTCTGTGTGCTGAAGCCTCCCCTCCTCAAACCCTTCCCGTTCATTGCCGGCAGAAGTGTACCGATGCCATTCCACTGCTTAGAAACTTCGAATCGTTCCCCAATATGTAAAAGGACAACGAGCAAGCCCTCAGGGCTTCAGACAGCCCACCTGGGCTGGTCCCGACGTGCTGGTCTCAACTTACTCCATCTTCCTTAGACTTTCCCTTTCCCCACTTCATGCTACTGCCTTAGTCTCCAATCCTAGAGCTTATACTCTCTTTCAGGAACGTGTCCTTAATGGACCAGCTAGCTGAAATTCCCTCCCCCATATCAACACTCTGCCTCTCCTGGAGACTCACTCAAATGCCATCTCTTCCAGGCTGTCTTTGATGATGCTCCCTTCCTTTACCGAGCTGGAGACAATCACTGCTTTATCTGCTCTCCCCGAGACATCGTATCTGGGCCATTGTTGGGACGTTTGTCCCCAAAGGCCTTTTATCCTAAAGATTTGTATACAAGTCTCGACTCCTGCGTAGCATGTAAATTCTGTATGTTTGCATTGCCCACCAGAATGCTTTAAACACAGTTGTATTTCAAAAACATGTGATGAAGGAACGAAAGCATGAAGCCAGATAAAGGATGGACACACTCAATATATCAGATGTAAGCATCCCGCTTGCTTTCCCAATCTGCTCCACCAATCATGTCGGCTTTAGGGCTCTAGTCGAACAAGTATTAATGGCTTGATCGTAGAGATCAGTGTCTAGAGGCGAATCCCCAAAAGAAACTACATATGACTAGCTCTGTGACTAGTTTCGCAGCTTTCCTGTGCCTCAGTTACCTCATCTTCAAAATGGAAATAATCTAGATTTGCTTTGATTATGAAAATGAATTAAAATTTCTGAAGCTCTCAGAACAGTGCCTGGCAAATGACCGGCATTTTAGAAGAGTTTGTTAAATACAATAAAAGAAATGAGCCAACTGCTCACACTCTACATGAGTAACACTGATTAAGGCAGGCAGAATGAACACAAGACTCTGTGAGCTGCAAAGTAAAGGTATTTACTCAAGCCTGCTAACCAAACTGTCCTCATGAATTCAAATGCTGTATATCTGTTATTGATTTACTGGGTGTTACTCTTCCATTTTATTAGTTTTGGAGGTGTGAGGCCATCATAGAGAAGTACTTTTGGTCTAATCCTGGTATCTACCTCACCCAGTGTTGTCATGGGTAAGATAAATGATAACTATTTGTTGATTGGAATTTCCCAGGCAAATGAAACTGATTACAGAAACCACAGCCATAACTGGCTCCAACTTATGTAAAACTAACTGTGAAGTTGTGTACAACCAGCTAACAAAATTTAGCATATTGCGAAATCAGTGATAGTAAAGTACCTAAGTACAAAAATATTTCCAACGAATACATTCACTCCTCATTCTAATCTATTCCTTCCGGTTCCTTTAATAGATTGTAAAGGTTTAGCTAAAGGGTTCTCATAAGAACTAGACCCATTGCTCACAATCAATGACCCTCTTTCTGCTACCAATATTTTCAATAACAAGCTCCTCTTAGATCCATCCTCTAGAAATATGCCTCTCTGAATAAACTCAAAATATGCGTTTGTGTTTTTTTTGGATTTTCCATTACAGAGCTTCCTAATGACATCTGATTTACTTCTATATATTGAGTGCCGATGAATCTTAGAGATGTACATATATAGTCACCTTCAATTGTAAGTTTAATGATGCAAACAAACACAAAGCAAGCTAAAATGTTTGATGGGGTACATGCATTCCCTTGTCCACAGTGCAGAAAGCCCACCCACTGATACAACGTGTCATTTGGCTTGCTGGTGACATCGGAGTTCTCTTCTATCCCAACATCTAGTGGAGTGAATACAAGAATGAGCCTCTCTTCCAGCATTAATACCCAGGGTTTGACCCAGTATCAACAGTTTTTGAGAAAATGCATTTTTAAAATTAAAATGTTCATTTTGAGATCACTGTAGATTCGCCTTCAGCTATAAGAAAGAATACAGAGAGCTCCCCTGTAACCCTCCTCCCAGTCTCTCCCAGTGCAAGATAACTCCCCCCAGTTATCCTGCGTAATAGCTGTACTACACTAGCACAGCCAGGAAACTGACATTGATACCATCTGATGACTTTATTCATATTTTACCAGTTTTACGTGCATTCGTTTGTGTGTGAATGTACGTGTATTTAATTCTATGCCACTTTATCACACTAATGTGACTACTGTAATAGTCAAGACACAGACCATTCCATCATTACAAGGGTCCCTCATGTGACCTCTTCATAGCTACTCTTACCTCCTTCTCTACCCCCCTCACCTTCTTAAATGTGGCAACCACAAATCCGTTTTCCATTTCTTTTTCCTTTTAAGAATGTTATATAGGTGGAGTCATCCAGCACGTAGCCTTTCTGACAGGCTTTATTCACTCAGCATGATGCCCTTGAGCCCCATGCAAGCAGTTGAGTGTATCAATAGTTCATTCCTCTTTATTGTTGAATTGTAGTCTACGGTAGGACCAAGCCACAGTTTGTGTAACCAGAAATACCTTTTTGATTCAATGCAATTTTGTTCACTGTGCCAACACTACAGAATGTAATATGACCTGATGAGGAATTACATAAACTACCCTGTTTTCTGATTAAAAGACCTCCACAGTGAAGCGAAAAATGAAGTCATTTTTTTTTTTTTTTGTATATTTTAAATTAAAGCTTGCACAGGTGTTTCAGTCAGCTAAATAGTTCAGCCTGGACTATTTTAGCTCTGAATTATCCAAATAATTATCTCAGAAAATTTTTTGGGGTTTCATTTAGCAAGCAGAGAATGCCTCTGTGTGAATTAAGTGGTGGTAACTGAAGGTAACTAATGATCATAATTATCGGGACTTAGTAATCTGGCCATTTTCTCCTTCAGAATTTTCAGGGAGCCTATGAAAATTCAAACACACTGCATTTTTGGCAAAGGACCCTCATGCTTTGTCTGCATTTTACTGTTTCCTCTGCACCTGGGAGCAGCTATTTTAGGACTGTCTAGACAATCAACCCAGCTTTAAAGGTCTTTTCCTTTCTTTTCACATAATCACTGAGCATGGAAGGTAATAAATAGATGATGCTGGCACTCTCTCATCCAAGATGTTATTCAAATAGAGTCATGAACAAATATGCCTTTGCTCTGGCTCACGAAATTGAGCGGCTTTAATATACGGTCCCAGACAGCTACCAATTGGTCAAGTTCAAACTAACGACAATGTCTCCCACCATCCATACTTCTGAGCATGTACCATCAAGATCACGCTTTTGGGCTGAACCATATGAAACAGTTAATACATAAGCATTTTGGACCTATACGAATGGCAATTTCAAATGATTCAACCCAAGAGATGTGGGTGGGAATCTGGGGGTGGCCTGGTTCCATTTGCCTTTTCTAGTTCCCAGGCAATACTCACCCGGACTGTAGCCATGATCCAAAATGCACAGCTTCTGCACGCCACTCTGGCTGCTGCCCGGGAATAATGAGACCTAGTGCGGTCCCTGGTGAGTCTTCTCCACATGCTTGTCCTACGCCAGTCCCCTGTGCCAGTAAGATCCCGTGGAGACCTGCACAGAGTAAGTCTACTTCACCTCTTACAGTCCTTTCTTTCAAGAGGTGACAGACAACTTTCAAGCTCTCCACGGGATTCCTAGAGCCCATTGTCCCCAGGCTCCTAGTGCGTCCTGAGAATGCTTCTTGATCTCTGACCCTCTGGAGTATCTTCCTACTGGTGTTCTGATTACAGAACTTCTTGGAGGAAAAAAAATGCACCAGGATGGATGGATGGATGAATGGCTGGATGGATGAAGATATGTATATTCATAGTAAAATAGATAGTAATCATATATATACATTGTTATGTTATAAAACTTAACTAAACCTAAGTTTTGTTTCCTTATATTTTACTATTAGTGTATTTATTTTCAATAAAAAAAGATACATGTGTTGTTTTCCTGCTAACACTATATCATATCTGCTGTTACCTTCAAGTGCTTTCTCTACACATACCATATTCTCCACTGCTGATATGTGTATCCAAATGAGCTTAGGGCTCTGAAGTCAAAAGCATTTCTCCTGAACGCTCACTGGAGTGTCAGAAACAAGAGCAGCCCAAGAAGGCTGAGCCAAGGGTCCAGGAATTTTACTTAGATTCCACTCACAGTGGAAAACTCTGCCTGTGTCAGGCGGTGGGCTAAATGCAGGGGTGGGGGTGGGGATACAAAGTCTATGAATACTTGGTCTCCACTTATGCAGACTGCAACTCTTAGAGGAATTACATTATAACATAAAGTAGAGCAAACAGCACAGAACCAAGTCAGAAGACAGGCTTCCTCATCAATTCTAGGGGCCGTGGCTGACTGGCAGTACACGTGGGTGAGTTGCTTGAGACCTCTCTTATTTCTTCTTTTGAAAATCACTTAAATAATTCTGATCTTACCTTGTTTGCACTTGATATTTAATAAGATATTCAATGAGAATTCTACAGCGTGTGTAATGTGTGATTGGTAAACTTCAAGCACTCTCCAAACGCAAGCCATTACTTTTAGTGAGTATTCATTACGTGCATACACTACTATACCTCGTCCTCAGCGACCTCAATGTCAGGATGAATTACTTTGTTCCTCCTTTGAGATGGCAACTTAGGCTAAAAGAAGTTGATTAACCTCACCGCTGCCACAAGATGCTTTCCTGCAGGACAATACCGACATCCTGAGCTGGGGCGAATTCCCCCAGAGTCGCCAGCAATGTTTCCCTTTTCAATTGCCAGTATCTTGTCACTTGCCAATCATTCTTTCTTGCAATTCAATCCGTTTTGCACTTCCACTACTCAGATCAAACTGGTTTAGTCGGGATCGCTGATGATGCTAGGTTATAAAGCTCAAGGGGGACTGTTCCATCTTCCTTCAGCCTGACTCCTCAGCAGTGTGAGACCTCACTGGCCACCCACCCAGCCCCCCTGAATCCTTTTCCTCTCACAGCTTTTGGCATGTACGCTGCCTCCCTCACTTCTACCTTCACTAGCCACTCGATCTGACTTCTTTGCTGCTCATCCTCTCCAGCTCTGAATGTTGCTGCTCCTTGTGGCTCTGTCACAGGCCAACGTCTCTTAAGTCAAACCTTTCCAAGATGTGCCCAGGATCTGTGAACCTCCTGTGTCACACTCGCCCAGAAACACTGCGAGGAAAGGGAAGCTTCTCGTTAACTGCTGAACTCCCAGCACCTGGAAGAGTCCCAAACACACCTCGGTGCTCAATAAATATTGGTTGAAGAAACGAAATGCCTGAAATGCTTATGAAAACGTCGCCCCTGGGATGCGCTCCCAGACTTCAAAATCGGAATCACAGCATATCTGACATCCGAGAACTCAAAATCACTGGTCTTCTGTCACGTGACCTTTCGTCCATGCTTTCTTTGACCCAGTGTCCTCTCCCCCTTCCTCGTCTTCCGGGGCTCTGGGAAGCCTTTCCTAAGCCCCGCCTCCACCTGGACTAAGTCAAATCTCCCTGTCCCGCCAACTTACAGAAACTTCTCCTTTGTGGAAATAGTCACTCTAATTTTATACAAACGCGTGCCTCACCTTAGCCTCACTCATAGTGGGCCTTCAATAAATAATGAATAAAATAACATTTATGAGATGGATTAATATATTAATGTTAATATATCAAAAGCATCTTAATACATATCTTTCTAAATTCTAGATGAATCATATAATAGATAATTAATAGGTAGGTGGTGACCCAAATTTCTCTTTCCAGCTCCAAGCTCTCTTGTGAATTCTAAAGGCACACGTATCCACCTCTACTTGGATATCTATAGGTTTCTTTATTTCAAACTGGCCAAAACGACTTTTGATTTTTCCCTCCACAATCCTCTGCTCTCAGCATTTTCTTCATGTTGGCGAAATAGCATCGGCGACCCAGGTGCTCAAGCACAAGCAGGAGTCTCATTTGATTCCTCCTTTTCCTTCGCCAGCCCCCTGTTCCATATCTCATCAAACGCTTAGTCTTGTTTCTTTCACTTCTGAAATATATTTGAAATCCATCCCTTCTCTAATTCCACAGCTGCTGCCCAAGCCTAATCCTCCATCAACAGCCAACGGAATGATTGCCATGGTCAATAACCATCCTGCGTCCATTCGTGCTCACCGACAATCCATTTTCTACGCAGAACTCAAAACATCCATCAAATTATACTCAAATTTGGTGGCTTCCTGCTGCAATGAAATGAAGTACATACACCTTACCTAGGCCCTGCCTATCTGCCCCCAGCACCCCACGCCACTATTCCCTCTTCTCACTAGACCCCTGACCCCCGTTTGGTACGTGCTGTTTATTCTGCCTGGAATGATGGCCCCATGCGCCCCCATCCCTTGCCCATTTCACGTAGCTGGCTCCTTCTTGGCCTCCAGTCCTCAGATTAAATGCCACCTTCTCAGACTGGCCTTCTCTAATACTCTATCTAAAATTAGATTTCATCTTCTGATATCTCTTATCGCAGGAATCTGCTTCCTGTACAGCATTTACCACAATTTGGATTTACTATTGATTGTTTACGATCTTCTTTTTGCATGGAATGCTCTGCGTGAGTCTTATTCACCATCGCATGCCCAGCACCTCGAACAGAGCTCGGCAGGTGGTACTCTAAATAAATATTTGTGGCACGAATGAATGGAGAAAAGGAAAACAGTCAAAATTGAATAGTTCCAACAGATTAGTGGTTGCCAGGGCTTGGGGGTACAGAAGGAGTGATGATTAAAGGGGCAGCATAAGGGAATTGGGGGGCGGGCGGAGATAGACCATTCCTGTATCCTGATTGTGGTGGTGGTTACACAACTTTATAATCTGTCAAAACTCATAGAACCGTACAGCCAAAAGATGAGTTCCGCGGCGTGAAAATTTAAAAATCAATTAATAAATTCTATTCCTAAAACCTAAGTCAACCCAGAGCAAATCTAAACACCCAAGGTTCATGAGTTTGAGGCTCTTTTGCAGGGCGGTCGATTAACTTACCAAGTTCACGATCAAGTACTGACTCACGCCACACTTCCCCATTTCTCATTTCTCGGTTTAAAGAAAGGAAACCAGAAACAAAATAAAGATGTGGAGGATAAACAAGACAAGAAAAGACACAGTGGTAAAATAATATTTAAAATAATCATGTGATAAAATGTCAGCGTTTCTTTGTGACATTTGGCTCTTTTGTATTGGCTCGTCCCAGCAGTGCATTGGCTGTGGGTTGATTTCATAATGATGCCTCCCACACATACACCCACGGCTGACCTCGGCTTTGTGCTGTTGATAATGACTAAACTTCGCATATGATGCTGGCAAAATCTAACCCTTCCCTGGAGGGCTGTTACACACGGGGAATTATAGTTTCACAGCCGAACAATGTTTCTTTCTCAACATATATCACCATCGACTTTCATTGGAACAAAGTTATATGGGCTGATAAATGGTTTCTTTTGCCAAATTATTACTCATCATTGTATAAATGTAAAATGTAAATTGTAAAAAACACACACACACAAAACACTCAACATATGCCACTTAGAAATCGCATTCTATGGGGGGAAAGCAGGATGCAGAGATATTAATAGATTCTTTAAACATGAGTCGCATTCTCTAGAGTAAGTGTATGACATACAAATTTCATCTTGTGACCTTTCCCCCACGCATCCCCACCATTGACTTTTATCCATTAGAACATGTTGATGGATATACCATTTCAAAATGAAATATTTGGATATCTGACGGATTTGGGGAAAGGGAAATGGTGAGCTCATTTCCTCTTTATCAAGCTGAATCACTGAGCTCTCTGTGGCTACGCACGCAGAAGCCAACGCCATAGCAACTCCCAGTTTGCTCTTAAACACACAGCAGCAGAACGATGTTAACGGGTACTTTCTTTCTTGATTCTCAGATTGTTATTTGCTCTTTTAGCAGTTTTCATTTTATACTATATTTTCCAGCACGTGGTTATTTAGTTATCCTTTGGGAATCTCATCTCTCCGACTGCCACACATCTCATCGACACCAGTGTGGCAGAAGTGCTTACTTCTTGGAAAATTCTCCCATCATTTCCCTTTATTCTTTTCAACCCTTGCTCACAATTAAAAGTGCACGTGGACAGTATAGACTGGATTCTTTTTAGGAGGATCCTAAATGTCAATGGGGCTGCAATATATGATTTGAAATTCATGAAATACATTGAAATGCATGGACTTCTCACATACCTATTTATATCGCTTCAGTGAAAGCATGAATCCACAAAGGGTGCCAGATTCTAGAAAGAAATAAAATCTTCACTATCAAGGGATTCAGGAAACATCCAAGAGGCCGAGATAAGAGTATATTCTGGTTTCTGTGATCTCTTGCTATAGAAAATAAGGGCTGGGTAATCTTAAATTCTACCACTTCGGCATTCAGATTTTTCATCTACAAACTATGCTGTACTATCTAACTTTAGGCTGGTTTAGGAAAATCTCAAAACATGTCACCTAAATCACCGCTGTCCGTAAAGTGTCACTGGCTGATGGACCGGAAGAATAAATGACTTGCTCCTGAAACACCCAAAATATATTCCAGATTCCATACTTAACTCAAGATTATTTAGCCTCTTGTGCCAATATTCCAATGAGTTAAGGAATTAGATGTGTTATTTTACAGAAAGGTAATAAAGTTCACTGAAATTTTAGGCATCCATCCGCCCTTCTATAATCATATGCTAATGTATATGAAGCTAGGAAAATTTAGTCCAAGTCCTTTTGCATTTAAGCATCCACTTTTAATTTGAAGAATGCACATCAGGTACCGCGGAAAATTCACTCTCTCATTGACCAGATGCATTTTAAAATGCCTCAGTGAACTGGCATCATCTCATTTCCAATCAAGGGGAGAGTAACTAACTCCTGTGGCTCTTAGAAGTGGGAACAAAATTTCATTCCATAGTTCTGTCCTGATGATAACTGTAGAATTAGAAGGTCCTAGTACTCCTTGATAAATCACATCTTTAAGTTATTGGTATACTATGATGAGGTGATTCTTGCATGCTTAGGAATATTAAGTTATAACTTTAATAGACAGCCCTGAGGTTAATATCCATTTGAAAAGTTAAGACTGTAGAAACACACTCTGCATCACTCATTCTCAATGAGGGGTCCCAGGGCCATAGCTTGAGTCTCAGGAGGAAATGGGTTAGGAATACAGATGTTCTGACCCCACCCCAGACCTACAGAAGCAGACACCCTGGGAGTAGGGTCCAGCAGCCCATGTTTTAACAAGCTCTACAGTGGATTTCAATGCATGCTCAAGTTTGAGAACCACTGCTTTATATAATATAGATTTCTGATTTGGGATCAGGCTTACACTTAGGTTGAGAAATAGCTCTTCTTCTCGATGTTGCGTTGTTTTGTGCCTGTTTGCTTGTTTTGTGTTAGTTACTTCTGGTATTCTGACAAAAGTAGGATTTCTGCCAGTCCTAGTGTGGTTATGACTCAAGCTTACCTAGTTCCTGATAACTAAAAAGTCACTGTAAACATTTTAGCTTCGAAGAGCAACCTGCTTAAAATATACATTATTAGCAGCAATAATAAGAGTATGACTAATTGGAATAACCTAGCAACTTGGGACTGAAGGACAATGGCTTAGAGTCAGAGGGACTTTAGCCCGGCACTTACAGGTTAAATGGGATTTTTTCAACCTCAGATCTATTGACATGTGGGACCAAAGAATTCTATGTTAGGAGGACATAGAATTATGTCCTGTAGGATGTTTTAGCAGCATCCCTGGTCTCTAGCGACTAGATACCAAGAGTACCTCCTTGCCCAGAATTGTGACAATCAAAAATGTCCCATTGTCAATTGTCCCAGGGAGGTGGGGTGGGGAGGCAAATAGCCCCAGTTGAGAACCACAGGGTTGAAAGATTTGGACCAGTTCTACTGGTTCACCAGAGAGTCTCACCTTGGCTGCACAGCAGAATCAATGAAAAATACTGATGACCATGGTCCATTCCAGCCTAGTCCATAAAATCTCTGTGGGTAGGCTCATGGATCCACAAGTACTTTTGTAAAGCTTACCAGGTAGTGCTGAGGTGAAGCCAAGACCTACAGCATCGCACTGACGTCATTTTGCCTTATTTTCGTCACACGGGAGATAAGTGCAATGCTATCTGTTCCTACCATCACATAGGATGCCCCAAGGATCTAATGACAGAACATTTGTTTGTGAACATTTGCTCCACAATACATCAATTACGTTAAGGGCAGCAGAGAATAATGCATATGAAAAAGCTCCCAAGGAAATGAAAAGCTGTATCCAGCCCTTTAATATGAAGTAGAATGATGATATTCACTGTCTCTTAGATGCACATATCATTTACCATACGGAAGAAGATGTGGGAAGTTCACAAAGTCCCTCTTGAGAGTAAACTCAGAGCATGATTCAGTCCTGGATGGACAGAAAACTGTATCAGATCGGATCGAACTGGTCATACTGCGCACATCTGAAATGAAATCGCTAAACTTTCTATCCTCTTGGCTCCCGAGAACTCATTTTAATAATTAGGAAAGAAGGCACAGACATCTGAAAATAAATTGCTTCCTTAAAAATTGCTAAAATGTGGGAAAATCGTGTACATTAAAAGTCCAGTGTAGGCTTCAGCTGCTACATATGCATTATTTCATTTAAAAAAAGATAAAAAAATACTTGAAGCAAACAATATCAAATGTTAGCAGTTATTCAATCTGAATGAGAAATACGTAGTTTTTGTTTTAATTTGTATCTATGCTTTTTTGTTTGAAATATTTGATTGAAACTAAACGATGTTAAAAATCAGTTTAAACAAAGCACTAGAAAATACTCTAAAGGAAAATAAAAAAGAAAACATGTTTTCGTTGGTGTCCGGTAACCAAGGTGACCCCCGTAGGGATGTCACAGGGAAGGAGAGGCCAGCTGGAGGCAATGAGACCCCAACTCACAGTTCCTCGCTCAGTTTACATTGCTGTTATTTGTAGATATGGGGCATTAGGCCTTTGACATTCAAGATTAGTTTTGAACTTGACCAGCATGTATGGAAATCTTATTAGTTTACTTTTGTCAAATGTTCTATGAAGCTTTTAAACCAAGCAAACTATTATGAAATATCTGCTTCTACCCTCTTACACGCCTCTGTCATTTCTCTAGAAACAAATATGGTAGCAACTGTGACATCTTACACAAAAGGCAGTGAAAGGACAGCCTTTAGAGCACATGTTTTAAAGAAGCAATTTGCCTGAAGCACTACACTCACTTGTGGGCTGTGATAAGGAAGTAAAAAATTTTCTCCTGGAGGAGGAGTTAGCAAACTGTAGCCTGCGGGCCAAGTCCGGGCCGCTGTCTGTTTCTGTAAAACCGGTATTAATTTAACACGGTCTGGTCTAGTCCTTTACGTATCGTCTCTGGATGCACTCAGATATTATCAGACTTGAGTAGCTGTGACAAAAGCTGTATGGCCCCAAAAGCCTAAAATATTTACCATCTGGCCCTTTGCAAAATAACTTTCCTAAGTCCTGTCTGTCCTAGAGTGTTAACATGTAAAATTTTTCCCAAAGAAGTTTAATCATACGTGGTTGGACAAAATAGAATGTTTCTCGATAACTTTTTGTAGCCACGTGATAATGTATATTTATACTATATCTTTCTTTTAATACCAAGAAAGCAATTTTAATGACTCAAGTATTAATCATCACCTTTTCGCTTAAAAAAAAACTGATGAGGTCTACAACGGAAACCAACAGAGGATATGTTGAAGATTGATAATATAATAGAGATTGTAATAACTGAGTGTGGTTTGTCAGAGGAGTACTAGACCAATTGCAGTGATCACTTCAAAAGTTATATAAATGTCTAATCACTACACCCGAAACTAATATAACATTGTATGTCAATGGTAATTGAAAAATAAAAGAAAGTTTCCAAAATAATTTAACACACTGTTAAAATATTGTTGTTTGACAGTCTCTCAAACTGGCCCTTTTCCTAGAGTAGATAGACTATTTTAACTGAATAGCTATTTGCGATTGAATAACTGCATCACATATAAAAATACTTATGGAAATTTAGCGACTGAGAATTGTTCCCTTTAAAAAAAATATAGAAGTCATAGGAATATGCTAGATAGAAATATAAAAGTGATCAATTTCTTTAGTCCTTTAAAAATAATTACCTCTATAGAGAGTAAAAATGATATTTATGTTTCAACCTAAGTTATAGCCTGTGTTACTTCCTTTCACATACCTGGCTGCACTTTCCAGTGTTTGGGGACACTTTAAGAAAAGGAGACATTTTTGTAGCTACATAAAGTTGCATCATTCCCAGCAGCCTCATAAATTAAAAATGAGACATTGCTGATACCCATTCCCTTGTTTCTCCTCAAAATGACCCCAAAACAGGAAAATAGTAAAACAAAGCGAGGGCAGAGCTATGGTTGCCAAGGCAACCATAATCATATTTCCTTTGAACTTCAGTGGGGCATCTACTGCAGTTCAATCCAAGTTCATGCTTCCTTAGGAAACTTATATAAATTCGACATCCTTATTATCTCCAGCGGTGTCATTCTAATCGAGCAGCAGTGATGACGGGGATGTAGAGCAGGGACTGTGATGCCCATGCCATTCCCATTATGGAGGGGCGATGGGGAACCCACACCTGCTACAGCACGCAATGGCCAAGAGAACATTTCCCTCCATTCCACTCGACGTGCATTTGGGGTGTCGTGCTGATACCGCCACGTGTGGAAACGCGAGGGTAATGCCGTAAACACAGAGTAAGTGAGCTACAAGCCCCTTGTAGATCCTCATGGCCCCAGAGAACGATGACAGACTGCGGAATGGCTGGTATGCGCTCCCTACAGACTACCATCGTGGATCTTTTCTTAAAGGTGCCCACTTATGACCATTAGTTTACCTTCACAGTGAAGAAAAGAGAACTTTTTTCATACAATTTGGAGAAAGCTATTACTGGTCATTTACATCGCCTCTGATGCTGACCAAGGAGGGTGTTGCTCACTCTAGGACATGGCCAATGTCTTGGAGGTTGGGCAGCCCGAGGTTGCCTCGATGAACCCTAAACAATCTGCTCATATTTTCCAACTCAGACACTCCGCAGCTGGAAAGCCTGTAAAGACGGTTGGTGTTTGAAAGTCTGAATGCATTTTCCCATAGAAACAATGATATACATGGTGACGGTGGCATTCCCAGGCCAGCTGATGTGGTCTCATTTAATCTATAACACACCTGAAGTGCAGAGCGGAAATAAGAATGGGAACGCCATCCTCATTCTCCTCGGGCCCTGGAAAAGAGAGTAGACTCTCCATGACGGTGTAAAGGGACGGGCACTGGGTTGGGGTCAGAAGTTCCTGAAAGTGACTCCAGGCCAGAGAGCATCTCCTGTGAGTCCTGGTCAACCTCCTGCCTCCGCCTCAGCAGCCTGGCTCGCTGTAGGAACTCGATTCCTAACTTGCTAGATGAAATAAATAATGAGCACATTGTCATGTGACTCTGGATTAGTCGTTGCGACATTCCTGAAATCTGGTCTCCTCCCCTGTGAACTGGATGTTCGAGAAGAGCGGACCTGACACCACACTTGTCTTGTTCTCTAGTCATATCTCCTGCCATTCACGGGCAACTCAGTTTATTTCCTGTTTCTTGTGCTGTGGGGATAACGATGGATTCCCAAGGAGGGTGGATAGGAAGATGCATCACGGAGACAGAGATAGGGATTGGAATATTCCAGTTGGGGAAAGGAATTCACAGAAAAAAAAAAAATAAACATCTACCAACATTTTTCACTGAATCGATAACGTAATAACAACCACTCCCCCAATTCACCGTCTCAGTGAAGTCCTTAGTAACCCCCACTCCATCTTTCTGGAGGCTCCTCTCCTTGATTTTTTCCCTTCATTATTTTTTTGTTTCTAGGACACTTATCACCACCTCACACACTTCACTTTCTGCTATTTGCGGGCTATGCCCTGACACACTGGAATGAAAGTACCACCAGCCCAGGGATGCGTCTGTTTTGCTCAGAGCTCTACCTCCAAGCCCAGGACAGCGTCTGCTCACAGTAGTGCATCTTTATTGAATGTTCTCATTCAGTGCCTATTTACTGAATTAAGGAATTACCAAATGAGAGAAAGAGTATCTTCTTCTTTAGATCTAAATAAGGGAAATTAGGCATTTTAAAGTCAGAATTTCCAAAGACGAAAAGGAGGCATTCATTGAAGACAAATTTGGGAATGTTATTAAATCTAGCAGGAAAGGGACCTTAATTGTTTCTAATTAAATTTAATTAAAATGAAAGTAAGGAGACCCCCTACTACCCATGAAATTCAGCAACCACAGTGGTCGCTTAGATGGAGCTGCTCTTGACATATTACACGTAAACGCATACGAAGAAGAAATACGGCTTGGATTTTGGGCTACACAGATACCTGGAACCAGCCTAGCACCACAGAGACAGAAGACCTTAAGCATCGGTGGATGTGCATTTGAATTCTCGCTCTGCCTCTTAATGCCTATTGACTTCGAGCAGTAAGACAACCTCTCGTGTTTCAGTTTTCATTTATACAACTGGAATATGCGCCACTGTCTTGCAAGGCTGTTGTGAGGATGAAAGGAAAAGATGTAAGGACACCCAGACGACCTGCAATGGCTGATGGATACTCCGACTGTTGCTTACCATCACCCCTCCCAGCTCTGCCCTTGCTTGCGATAGCTGTGCTCAAGTCACTTAACTCCTTTGGGGCTCCGGTCCCCTATCCTACAAAATGAGCAACTGGTTTAGAATGATGCCAACTACATCTGAAAACTGTGCACTCACAAATACGTAGTTATGGGGCTGGGTGAAATGAGAAATTTGAGAGATAATCTAGATTTATCTATAGAGAGAGACTGATTTTTATGAATTGTCATAATTCTATATTCATGACTTTATAGTATAATTTTTCCTTAAATAATCTTCTGGGAGAAAAGGGTTCCTTATCTCAGCAATTCATCCTCCACAGGCTTATTCAATGTTTGGGAGAGGCTGCAGGGGCTCACTATTTTAAAGATGAATGTAATTTGGGGCTGAAATCTTCCTTTTTGCCTTTATGATTATGTCCCAAAATGGAATCCTAAAAAAGAGAAATACCAAGAAGCCTCCTAAGAAATCCATCGGGTTTCATATACATTGAGTTGATTTGCAATTTAAAACTGGTGTTCATTTACAAGCTCCCACATTTATACTGCCTCAAACAGGATGAATTTCACAACTTGTGAGTCATGACAAGAGGGAGAAAATCAAGTCCCTAAGTCCATTTCCGCTTAGGTCATACGTACCCCATGACTTTGAAGGAGCACTTACATCACAAAGGTATTTCCTGAACATTAGCAGGAAATAATTTACTGGCAGCCACCTAGCCTTTAAAAATCCTTTCTAAAAATGTATATATTGAAAGAACTCCTGAGGAGAAAATTCTTTTAATTCTACAGCTTCTATCAAAAAAAAAAAAAAAAAAAAAAAGGTCTGAAATATTTCCATATACACTAATGAAAAAGAGCTCCCTTGAGTACAAATGTAGTTCTGATTCTTTAAAGCACGTCTTGGTTTGACCAACACACCTTTGGGTCGTATTCAGATTGCGCACGCGCACAAACATATCACACGCACATTTTGCACCGCCCACTTCCTCTACTCCTCCCTCTAACCAGAAAACTAAATGTTTCACTCCAGCCAGGCACACTATTTTCATTTGCATAAAAAGAATTGCCTTTCTCCATTAAGGAAGCATGAGAACAGAATCAGGGCTGAAATCAGTCAAAATAAATTTTAGAAGTTTTAAAAATAAAAATAAACCTTAAATTTGAATATAACTTTACCTGGATAAACACTCACTATGTGAAAATAGACATCTGTATCATAGAATTCAATAGAGGTGACCTAGAAACACTCAAGTGACAAATATCCTGTACATGGGAACACTCGACCCACGGGAGCCGAACCTGGACCAGGGGGCAGCCTGTCCCCAGATGGGGAAGGACCCCCTAGGATTCCCGTCTGTCTCTTCCTGCCGGATGCCGGCCTCGGTAGTGATTAGAGTAGAAGAGGGAAGCCATGTCCGCAGGCCATCGCGGCTCCCCTTTCCCACATGCTCACCAAGGAATCCATTTCCCATAAACGTGACGAAGAGGGCCTCGGTTCCCAGGCCGGTCCATCAGAAGTCTGCTGGACCCACAGTGCAGCTGGAACTGTGCTATTAATACCAGGCTGACTTCCCACTTGGAAGCCAACTCCAGCCCTGACAGTGCCCGTCCGCTCTGTTATGGTTAAATGGATTTGTGGGCGGTCCTGGGAGCCTGCCAGTTAGAACATCCTTTCTGTGGGAAAATTCCTGCCGAGGCCCAAACAGCTCACTGACCAACACATGGGGTGTAGACCACGCATTGGGAGATCCTGAGGTATCGACAAATTAATCCTCGCCTTTCCCTTCTGGAAATGTCTGGGCGTTCATTACAGTAAACCCTTGTACAGATAAACACACAGCAGATCTGACAATAAGCACACGACCTGGTAATTAATGGGCACACCTTGCTGTCATCATTAATAGAGCAACACATCTACCCCTTCCCTGACACACACACACAGACACATATACGTACATGTGAATGTAGACACATTACACACATGCACACACACTCCACCGTACAATGCTCTGTGCAAATATGTTCTTATCCATACAAAAATGTCTCCTTTAGGAAAAAGATGAACCATGATCTAGGTTGAGCCATGTCCCCTTATCTTAGGAATTGGTTTGTACTTGTTCATCCACATTTTCAACTGGCCCTCCCCAGGCCCAAAAGACAACTATAGGACCACCAGTCAGCTCAGGTATGGGACAGGAATTGAAAGAGTTGTAATCGAGATTAGATCTTGGACCTCAGGAACGTCGTGTCTGAATCATCTGAAAGACTCACTATTACATAATAGCCTGTTGAATTACTGGAAATCATATGTGCAAAGGATACTGTTCTCATCAATGGCAAAGAGATAGTTTGGTACAAGCTGATGAATTATAAATTCATATAGGTTCTATACACACGCACAGAGCTAACAATGCAACAGAGGAGACGCTGGATATTGTATTAGCGGATTGCAATCTGCTTGGAGATGAAGGGTGTTCACTACCCAGGAGCCTTAAACACACACACTGTTAACAAATGCAAATGAAGCAATGGGCACGCTGAAGCAGGTACATCTGGTATACCTTCAGTTTATTTAGCTGAAGGAAGCCAAGACTGTTGTTATTCACTTAAAGGTAGTACAAGAACAAGGGGTCTCCAAAATCTGATGGCTTCTTAAGTCAGTTGATCAGAATCTTTAATCAAAGGGCAAGGGCAGAGACAAGGGCCAAGCTCGGTATAGTGACTTGTCCTCTGTGGAGGGGACCAGAAGGGAGATTTCAACATGCCTGAATAATCTCCCTCAGTTCTCCAATACAGGGCCATTAATAACACTTCAATTTTGGTGTTACATCTTTCTTAATCATTTAGTTGGTATATAAAAAATCGATACACATAGGCATACTGTATATTATGCACATATACTACATTCACCCAGATTGATGTAACTATACCATCTCTATGTTCTATATACACAATATGGATTTTAAGTGACCTTTACAAGTGCACTCAAAGTGTATTATCAAGCATACCTAGGACTGCATCTATTTGTGGGTAGCTAATTCGAAA
Source organism: Eonycteris spelaea (assembly GCA_003508835.1). NCBI lineage: Eukaryota > Metazoa > Chordata > Mammalia > Chiroptera > Pteropodidae > Eonycteris > Eonycteris spelaea. The sequence goes on from PUFA01000276.1 coordinate 202,320, forward strand.
TCACTGCCTAGCACGTTTCCAAAATATAGGTGAGCTGTAACCGCATACATCTGTGCTGGTTGTGAAAAGATTCCCCCTTTACACTACTATAGAAGTTTCGACAAAAACCCATCTTCCAGGTAGTAGACAGAGGCAAGCCCCGGGGAAAAAAAAAAAGTGTTCTCTAATAGGCATTCGGAAAGAAAGCAAGAAAAAACTGTCCCCACCCAACTTCGGTTAGCCTGCACAGTGCTGTGGAGAAGGAAGAAAGTACTCACTGCGCATAGTGCTCTCTCCCAGGCAGAAGTATTTGAAAATAAAAGCAGCAGGAGAAAGTTCTAATTTCAAGTCCTTGAGAACTAAATTCCTTCCTTTCAGGAAATTCACCAATCCTCAACAGTGCTTAGGAGTTTTTAGTTTGATATATTTACTGCAATGTCCTTGTTTGACCAGAAGCCATCTGTCTCGGGCAACAATAGTGCTTTCACTACACTAAGAAATTTTTTTTAATGAGTGGCAGATATGTCAATCTGAACTAAGCATCCCAAGGGGCACACCTATTTCTCGCTAGTTTGAGCAAAGCCAGTGTAGGATAAAGGAGTACGAATATGTGACAAGTGACCCAAATGAATTCTTGCCTGACCCCTCACTCCTTGTTTCAAATCCCTCTTCCCTAACTGTTCTGCTTCCTCTCAGCACTTTCTGGTCACTCTCCTTGACCTCATCGTTGGTGAGGGCCTGCCCATGAAGTGGGTGCAGTCATATTCTAGAGAAGTCACTGCACAGGATTTTTAATGAGCCAGTAAATGTTTGTGACTGCATCAGGCAAACTTTTCATGCAAACAGATGCTTAGAATATCTGAAGGGACAGAGACCGTAACTTGTGTTGTTGTTACCAAGCTAACAAAACAGTTTGGATTTGGGTGCGTGCTGGGTAATAAATGGTTATATATGTGGGAGAATTCGATGTTTCAGAAAACCCAATAGTGATGCGGTTGAGCAGTAGTTCACCTTTACGGCCTTGCTCTTCTTGACTGGTTTCCAGAATCTACCAAAGAGAACCTAACAGCTGTGAGTGTCCAAACTCAGCATCGGACTGTAGCACCCAGGCCACACGATTGTCATGATGATTAAACGAGATAATAATTGTAAAGCATTTAAGACAGAGCCTGGCACTTGGCGAGAGCTAAATAAATGTTCACTACTACCTTGTCATCATCATCATCACCATCATCATGATCACTTACTGTGAAATGAGGGCTACTAACTATAGAATTTTAGTTTGGAGAGGAATGTGATCTAGGTAAATTCGAAGGTAAACACAGTACCATATAATTCTATATTGAAGGATGCCCTGGTGATTGATTATAAATCATATAGTTTCCCCACACACCATGTACTCACTCTTCTACCATTACAATGCAAGGTTTAGGTAAATGAACAATTGCAGCGAAGTACTGGACACTTTTTTCTGGAAACTTTGTGGACCAGACAGTAAAATGTAGAAGAAATGGTCATGCACTCAAGATGGCCTTAGAAACTATGACTATCAGGCACTAATTAACAAAGAAGGTGAATCCACAATGGCAGGCACTCGGTCCTGTCTTACTCAATATCACCAAAAACTCACATAAAGGTACAAGTCACGCTTATCGAATCTGCAGGTGGCACTAAGCTAGGAAGAATAAATAATAGGTGAAAAAAAATTAAGGTTTTATAATAGTTTAAATTTACATATAATAATTTAATTAGATCAAAAGTTTAGAATGAGACTTGAAACAGATTAAAAAATGAGAGACATTTATGTTCAAATTGTAACAAACTTAACTGGAGATAGAGAGGTGACTTGAGGAAGAGGTAGAGCTCTTAGATTGTCCACGAAGCTCAAATGAAGTCTGAGAAAAGTGCAAAAGCAGGTAACAGAAACTTGGAACCCAGCTTAAGAAAAGTGACAGTGTAATGGGCTGCACTCAGGCTAGCGCACCAAGCTCTAGAGTCTGTGCCTTTAAAAGACACCGATGCATCCAGCAAGCCCTGAACAGGGCAGTGTGGATGGGGAGGGGAAGGTTCTGGAGACAAAGTCATTTAACAAACCTTTGAAGTCCAGGGAAAGAACTGAGGCTGTTTAGTCTGGAGTTGCGGAGACATGGGGTAACAGAAACACAAACTTAAAATGCTGTTTGAGTGACTGTCAGGTGAATTTAGTAGTAAATCCTGTCTATGTTTCAAGAGAGATTTCAAAGGACTGAATGGCAACTCCAGGGAGCAGGCCTGGGCATCTCCCAAGGAGAGTCTTTCTAAAGAAAACGTTTGCTCAAGGCTAAGTGACTTAGGGAGAAGGCGGCTCATAACATCAGAGGTTCACACAGATAACCATTTGATCACCCATCACTCGTGTGCGGAAAAGGACTCCAGCTTGGGATAAGGGGCGAAACGTGTGATCTTTTAGGTCCCACCTCTGTGACTCGATTCTCCTCCATTAAATTTCAATGAAAGATACGAAGAGGGAAGGGTTCATTCAGGGACAAAGAGATGCTTAGAAATGGAAGATAAGAAGTTTACTGCTAGCTCCGGGTGGCTACATAGGAGTATAGCAGGTGTCAAAGTCCCCATGATAAACAGATTCATGCTAATTAATGTATAAAGGCCTGAACCAAACTTTAGACATTGGAGTGGAAGACAGTGTCCCTGGCACCCTACGGGCGACCATGGCCTCTGAAGAATGGAATGATGATGTCTTACGCTTTTTCACAATTTCCTCAGCACCTCATTACTGGGCATGTGGCAGGTGCTGTCCAACCACGTGCTGCTCCATTAAATTTGTCCTTTTACTCCAGGGGATTCAGGTTAAACAATAAGGAATGATTAGTCAACAGTGGAAACTCGAGTCAGGCAAAGTGCCTATTTGCTTGACTGCTTTCATGAAGGTATATGACCCTAACTTAATTAGAAGAATGCTGACATCAGAATGATAAAAACATGTGTGGTTTTTTTTGTTGTTTTGTGGTGAAATATTATAGCAGTGTGTCAATACGGGTTTTTTTTTCCTGAAATCTTTTTTCAATTTTTTAAGTTTCTTTTAAAAAATATATATTATACTTTCTTACGTCTGGTGGGACATTAATGAATTTTGTTGGACTGTGATCCAATACTATAATGATCTAATAAAATTATGTGATACACTATTGTAAGATACACAGCATTATTATATTTTAATACATGAACCTTTAAATATCTAAAAAACTTTCTAGAAGATTTATTCATCTAATTACTGTGTAGTTAAATTACACCAAAGCAAATTGTGAATTTTTTACATAATTAAATAACAACATCCACATTGCCTTGATCCAGAAATGAGGAAATGATGCCACAGTATTACAGCCGGGTTAGATTATTATTGTAGGGCATACTTGCTTAGAGGGAGTACATTTTCAAATAACCCCTTTATCTCTTTGTTGCTATTTTGGTTACACGCATCATACTAACAGAGCCTGTGCCCGTCATTAATTCATTTTCACCTGAGGAATTCCATCGCAGCTATGTTACCTGAGAGTAGATGATAGGTCAGGTCAATCGAGAATGCCACAGCTTTTGCTCCTGCAGTCTCTGAGCGTTTCATTGTGGGTTTTAATTACAATGCTGTTGTGCTTATGAACCGATCCCAAACTGCGCTGAACTGGGGAGTCATTTTCTTTTAGTTACCTTTTGTAATTAATCTCAAAATGACAGATACACACATAATGCATCATTCTTCATAGACACTGGTTCATCATTGGACTTAATCACTTCCAGAGCAATGGGATGGATGGAATCCAAGCGGCTCTGTTTCTCAGGATTCCTGGCTCTTCTCTCATTCGGTTGGTGGGAATGGTGGGAAATTCTTTTTCTTTTTGAGTTAGAGGAGGGATGGAGTTAGTGAACCCTGCATCCTATGCTCTCATGATTTGGCTCATGTCTTTCCTGGTCTTCGTGTCTGATACGCTTTTTGGTCAGTTGATAAGACTTCCGAATCTATCCACTGCATTCAAATAGCTAGCTGTAGGATATTTTGTGTGTGTTCCTTCCTTTCATCAAAGTTGCACTTCTCAGATATAGAGTCTCCCTGGATAGCTGAACAGATTCTGCCTGAGTGATACACAGCACCTCTCCCTTGTGCTAATAAGTCACTTAAAGCCCATGGATTATCCCAAGTGCCCTACAAATCATAACCAGCAGTGTGCTAGGGACATAGCATTTTCTTAATAAATACCTGCTATGTGGACAGAGGAGCTAGAAATACCAACTCGGTCTGTTTTTCATCAAACTTGGATCTTGACTTTATCTTTCAAAAAAAAAATCGATGTATAATTCACATACCATAAAATTCACCACGTCAAAGTATGCAATCCAGTGGGCTTTAGTGTATTCACAGAGTTGTGCATCCATCACCACAATCGAGTTTAGAACATTCTCTTCACCCCAAAAAGAGAACCACATCCAATACCGGTCACTCCCCCACTGCTCTCCCCACAGTCCCTGGCAATCACGACTTTGCTTTCCAGCTCTATGAATTTGCCTTTCCTGGGCATTTCACATAAATGTAGTCATCCGGTATGGGCCTTTTGTGTCTGGATTCTTTATTTACCTTAAGGTTTTCAAAGTTCCTCCATGTCGCAGTATTCATCATTCCTTTTTATAGCTGACTAATATTCTATTGTATGTATAGGTCCCATTTGCTAATCCATTCATGAGTTGATGGGCATTTGTAGTGTTTCTGCTTCTGAGCTATTTTGAATAATGTTGCTGTGAACATTCGTGTACATGTTTCTGTGTGAACATAGGTGTTCATTTTCCTTAGGAAGATATCTAAAAGTGGAACTTCTAGGTCAGATGATAACTCTATTCTAACTATATTTTAATTGTTTTCTTCAGGTAGCCATGAGTGATCTCAAGCCTTCTGTAAATTCTCATGGGACTAGTGATTTTATTGCCTCTGTATAATAAAAATATCAGTTGGGATATTTCGTTCTGTTTGATCATCATAAAGGTTAACCATTCATGTCTATGAACGGTTTAATGCAAAGTCAAAATCAAATCCTAGGTATTTATCTTCTTAAAAATAAATCCATCTTAATTTAGAAGAATTCTGTACAAACAGAATAGGTAAATTCTCCATCAATTAATAATACTTCATTATGTTAGTATCTCCTATAACATTTTCTTAAAAGAACAAACACTCCAGGTACTAGGCATTATAAATCATTTCTTCCTTACACAACTGTCAACTCCTCTGACAGCTGATGGCATCAGTCTACTGAGAAGCATTATCTGCTCACTCCAAAATCTGTCAAATCCACCTTCCGTGGACCAATCTGAATTTGTGATGCAGAAAAAAACTTTTCATGTGCAACTTTTTTTTTTTTACATTCAGGAACATATAATTACTCAAAATAACAGACAAAGAAACTTCATTAGCTAAAAAGAAAATTATTTATAATTAACAAATCAATTCTGTGAATGGCCTTTAAAGGAAGACCACAGGTAACCATTCTTCCTCATTAGTATTGTTGATATAACCTCCAAATCTTATTTAACCTATCATAAAAGGCTTGTTCAAAATGTGTCCAGTACCCAACTTTCTATCATCATATTCCAATGCATTCAAAATTCCTAATCATGTTAGCATAAGCATTATTAAATACTGTAATTGTATACTGTATTGCTTCACACTTAAAAAAATAATCCTTCCCTTGCCTTCTAAGATGATGCTTCTCCAGGGACCTTGTAGATTTCAGATTTGCCTTTATTCTCTGCCTCCTTCGGCATCAGTGAAATCAGTTTATAAAATCCCCCGGGACTGAAAGCCATTAGTAACAATTTATCAATCAGTCACAAAGATAAAATTTGCCTTTGAATCTTATACAGATACTGTCCACAACTGTAAAAAGTTCTTTCCAGCTTTTCAGTAGCCTAAGATGTATATGATAGCAAAGGCACTGTTTCTCTCTGATACTTCACTTTGAAATCCCTCTTGAAACAAGAAAGAAAAAATAAAACCATCTAAAATAAAGTTGATATATGAAGCCCTGGGTTCGATGCCCAGCATCTCCACCAAAAAATAAAAATAAAAATAAAATAAATAAAGTCCAGTGCAGGATTTTCCAGCATTCTCATTCCTACTGGTTTTGCTCTTTTGAGATGGCTGCTGAGCCCAACAAATCACTAATGAGGCCCCCGCCCTTGAAATCCGCATGCCCTGCCCAATCCCCAAATGGAGCCACAGTCCCTTAAGGGAAGTGAAAGTCCCAGTCAGCACCAGGATGCTGTTGACGAGGAAACCCGTGAGCACGCTGCAGTGCGGGTTGTTTTTCCAACTGGCTTCGACCTTTAAAAAGCCCACAGACACGTCTGTGTCGCCTTCTTCCCACCACTCAAAACGATCTCAGTTCACCTCGGTCGCAACCCCTGCCCCCCACCAGTTCACGTGCTAGGGAAATACCTGCTATTTTGATATTTAGCTCAGGCAAACGGCATTAGCAAGGCTAATTTTCCTCACATTACTCCCCATGCCACGCATCTAATAACCCTGATGTGGTCTGCTCTGCCGGCCATTGTTCCACGTGCGTGTGACCTTTACCTATTCGCATCTCACCAATGCAGAGGGAACTACGGACCATCTCTGTCTTAGTAAGGGGGAATTCATGAAGCAACAGATGCTGAACAGTTGCGGTGAATACCCTTTCTGATATAATGACAGACTGTCAACTAAACTCAGCTGGTAAAGATCCGCCCGCTGAATTTGCTTTTGAGACAGGCTGCGTTGGAATTTCTCTTCTACCGATAATTAGCCATGTGACCTTGGGAAAGGCACTGGACTTTGTTAGCAGACTCTGCTAGTTGCCTGGCCAAGGACAGTCATTCTCCCTTCCCTGCTCCTTCCAGAGTCTGATGCTGTCTGGCTATTCAACCTTCCCCACGTGATAGAGGGTGTGACCCCTGCCCGCCTCCAATAATAGATGCTCATCATTTGTCATTAGTGGTTACACCATTCCATCTGCCAGGACCGGTGCAGGGGACATGGGTATCGGACTAAGTTCGGTTGCCTAACAAGTACGAAAAGAGCAAGAAATAAAAATAACGGAGGTTTTAAGTAATGCAAGTAAGTCACCATTGGGGGAAAGGAGTCGGGTGTGAGGCGGCCTGGGACGCCGCAGTGGCATCAGGGATGAGGCTCCCACTAGCTTATTTGTCTGTCATTTTGTTGTACTGTCTAATTCCAACACGGCTGCTTGAGCTCTGGACAACGTATCTGTACGTCAGCCAACAGGAAGCCCTCAGTGGCGGGGACTTAGGCACATGGCCACAATCGGCTGTATGGGAGACAGTGAAAGGTAGGCAGGGGGAAGGGGCTGGCCACCAGCAGCCACTACCACAGCCTGTGCCTCGATTCCAGCCAATGACATATGAAGAAGCTTCTAGGAAAGATATTTCCTCTAAGAAGGAGAAAGAGATGACTCGTACTTCTTCCTCTGATAACTGTTACATCTCAATGCAATGTCTGGAACGGATTCAGCCATCTTGCCACCAGCCTGAGAGCAAAGCTAACACACAGAGCAGGCCGCACCCTACAGAGAGAAAGACCGAGCACCCTAACGTTCTGTACGTGGCTCCCACGCCACTCCGGACTTGTTACATTGAACAGCAATTTCATGGCTGTTTAATTCTGGTGGAGGAAGAGTATTCTGTTACCTGCGGCTGGATGCCTTCTGATTCATTCAACCCATCAAACAGGCCTCCCCAACTGGAGGACAGTTATTTTCCCCTCTTGGTCTGTATTTGCGCAAGCTAAAAATCCTAGAGACATAAGAGACGCACCAATTATTGTTTTAATCGCTATTCCCAAACTATACCTTGGTTACTGCTTGTTTTATTTAAAAACGAATGTAGAAATACATATTGCATTCATTGACTCAGATATTCACATACTTCTTTAAAAGCATAAGGTTTTTGAAATCCTGGCTTCACCATTTCTGGAGGTGTGATCTAGAGCAAGTAATTTAGTCTGCAAGAGCTGCGGTTTCTTTTTATGTAAAAAAAAGGGGGAAATACCATCTCTTTTTAGAAATGTGCGAAAGTCAGAAATAGATGTACATGATATAACATCCGATATATATTAGGTGCTCAGAAACTGGCAACGATGATTTCATAGGCAGCCACCGAGGACACAGATGGGATGAGTAGATCTGGTTCAAAGTGCCATTCATTCGTTCCTTCTTTCCTTCAGTCCTTCCTTCATGTGTACATGTGTACATGAATCTATATTCCACCTAGTTCCAGAAGGCATTGAAGCAGCTAGAAGGCAAATATGAAACCAGGAGGCAGCAGACGACACAAATGGGCAGAAACCATGAAGGAAAGAGAAAGAAAGTCAAGAGAAGGTATTTGAGACTAGAGAGAAGAAATGGGTAAAGAAGAGGGGAGGATCAAGAGGGAAGAAAGGAGTCTGAAACGGCTAGTGAGGGAAGTTGAGTCTCCAGCCTGGTCGATCTCTAGCATTGCTGAAGGGTCATATTTTGCACAGTGATGAGTTCCTGCTGGGTCCTTCCTGTAGTGGTGTTCCGTTCTCCCGAGGGCTGAGAGATTTTTCTCCTCTTACCTCCCCCTTCCCTCGTAACTTTATAACGAAGTATTACTAACCGAAAAAAAAAAAAAGCTCCCCCCAACACACATGATCCTAAAACAAAGTAAACGGTAGCCGAAGCTGTAGAACTGACAACAAGATGAAAGAAATGTGTGCACAGCGGTAAGGGAAGAGGGCTAAGGTTGAAATGTGTTTAACAGATTCAGGAAAAGATGCCTTGCAAAGGAGATCGAGACATATTACTCAGAGAGGTAGGAAGAGAAATAGAGGGCTTGTGCAAAGTGAAGAAAAAAAGGGTTGCCAGGGAGAAACAGAGCTGGATTCAAAGGCCAGAGTTTAAATGCAACAAGGAAGGGCTCATCTTCCTGGATTTGGTGATGGGTTCTTCCGTAACCTTGGAAAAAGGAGATTCAAGAGAGTGATGGGGGTGGGGGTGGGGTGAAAGCCAGCTGGCGGAGGGTTTGGGGAGTAAACGCAGATGAGTCTACGAAGTAGCTTTGAGTGGAAAACTATTCTTACCAGAAGCTGAGCTGTAAAAGATAGAAGAGATGGCCTTCAGGAGAGGTTTGCTCAAGCAGCGTTTTGACATGAGGAGATAACTGAGCGTACGCATAGAAGAGAAGCTGAAGCTAGAGGAGAGTGAGGCGATACTATTTGGGGTGGACCCTGAGGAAGCATGATTGCGTGTGGTTTGGGCAGGAAGACAGATATCTTCACCTTTGCGACAGAAGGAAATGGGGCCTATGCTGCTTATCTGAATTCCACTTGCGATAGATCTTTTACCACAGGACCAATTGCCGGCGGTCTTTCATGTGAAACTAGCTATAACAAAGGACTATTTCAAGCTTTCGATTAGCTTGTTTTAAGCTCGGTAAGTATTACGTGTAGACAAAATGGCTGTCTATAATTTGCCAACTATTGCTCCTTCCTCTGGATCCTCAGCCCATTTCACAAGAGAACCAATGGGGCTGGGCTTCTGGGAGTGATGGACCTCGCAGCCGTAGCCGGCCAGTGAATCACCCAGGATGTCTGAGAGACCAGGATGTTACGTCCAGACCTTGGGGCTTCCAGGTTTCCGTCCTATCGGGCAGCCACATCTGCTCCTCCAAGTGAAGGAAACAAGACCAGAATAGAAGACAGTTGGCAAAGCCACGAGGTCAATCCTTGTCCTCTCCTTCCTGGATTCCTGCACGGACCTGGAACTATCTGAGCGAGCTGCCTTAGAGCAATCTCTGTGCCCTGAGAAAAAAACTCAAATAGAAACGATGAAAAGTGCTCGTCTCTGAACACCTCTGAAACGACAATCTGATTCATGTACTTAGCTCACGAATTTTCATTCATTTCCTACTCTGTGCTAGACTCTGTTCCAAGCACGGGAAAGAGCGGTGGCCATAAAATAATGTCCCTATGGAGTATGCATGGCCACGGGCCTCGCATAGGGACTGAGTAAAGATTCCTCCTGTTTATCTAAACGGATGCATCTGTAAACCTCGCCAAGCATATTGTATTACTGTTTACAAAGATGAGGTTGCTGTTTATTTTTCAGCATGGAAGATACACGCGTTGTACTTTTCATTATGAGGTACGACTGGAGGTGAACAAACCCTTAGGATAAATAGCTAACCTAAAAACCCACGAAAGATGATGAACTCCAAAAGTTACATGTGTTCAGATTTCCATCATGGCCCATTTGGCCCAGGGTTCCATATCTGCCAGAAGATCCAGTGACATATTAGAGAGCGAAAGTTTGTTTTATCATCTAAAATAGCATTCTTACTCCTCCTCTAATAGTAACTTCACAACTTGCCTTAATTATCACATTTGAATCCATCTTTCACGAATTTATCTAAAATTGTTTTAAAATATCTGAATTTAAAAATATGACACTATATCATTTCTTAAGATACAGGATTGAATACGGAACAAATATGCCCTGAATTGATTCTATAACCATGTTTACAAATATTGCGGGTGTCAAGCTTAAAGGAATGATCTAGTCTGGTTAAGTTCTACTGTATTATGTCCATTTCTATATCTCCACAGCCTAGAAAATACCTTACCAAGAAGGAAAGGGTTTCATGAATATTTGTGAAATGATATAATTTAAGAACCAAATAATTACCCTTTTAATTTCTAGACTTTAAACTCCCCCCCAAAGAAAAAAAGCCTTCCCATCTTCATGCTCCCATTTTTTACAGACTAGAGAATCTTAATATTTTCATTGATTCTCACCAAACAACACTTTGATCCTATGATTGAAGTGACCCTTCGTCCCCATTTGCTAGTGACCCTCTATTATTACTAGTGACCCTCTCTCTTTCAAAAGTACCCTTGAAAGTACAGGTTTGAATGAAGCTGTACCCACTATCCTCTGGGCTCCCTTGAGCCCCTTGTAATGTTCTATGCATTGATTTCAGGAGCAGGCAAAAGCTCTCTTGTGCACTGCAGGATTTTCCGTTTGTTTCCCAGTCCCTCCCTTCCTGAACATCAAGTGGTTTGCTAGGCCTCCAGACTATTGGGTAGGGGTTGTTTAGGCCACTGCTTTTCAAATTTTAATGTGAATATGAATCTCCTGGGACTGTTGTGCAAATTCGAATTCTATCCGGCAGGTCTGGAATGGGAATGGAGATTCTGCATTTTTAACTGGCTCCCATGTGGTTCTGATACTGATGGTCTGAGGGCCACCTCTCAAGCAGCTAGACTCTGCCAGTGTTCCCGATCAGGCACGACTTAGAGACCAGCCATTAGGATACAGTATGGCTTGGTGCTTGGTGCAGTTTGGGTGTAATGGCATTGAGGTCAAATTCTGCCTCGACCACTTATTACTTGTGTGGCCTTAAATAAGGTATTTGATCTGAGGCCAATTTTCTTATATAAGACACAGAAACAATAATATAATAATAATAATAATAATAATAATAATAATAATAATAATAATATCTGTCTCAGAGGGAGGATGTGAAGATTAAATAAAACAATAAATATAAAACAATACTGTCCTCACCCATTGTAAATTTTCCCCATTTTTTCTCAAAGCTTAACTTCAGATGCCACTTGTTTAGATAAATATCAGAGGGTAATGAGTACAGCCATGTTTTGAACAGCGCCTTCAAAATGGACACTTGGGGATGCTAAGTTATCAAGTTGTCAGTACATGCAGGAGTTACAATGGGCTTTAGATAGATCACAGGAAAGAAAGGAACAAATATTTGGCTGCAAGTTGTTGATTAACTCTAGTTCATAGACATTCGATTGTCACTTGGGCAGATTCAATTCTCTGGGCTGTGGCTGCCTCCCCTAGTGTGTGTGTGTGTGTGTGTGTGTGTGTGTGTGTGTGAGAATAGTGGCAGCTAGGAGCAATTTAATTGTATATACTATTAGAAAACCCAGGATTACCAGTGGAAGTAACAGAGTGAATATTAGAAAAATAGGGAGATCGAACAAACTCTTTGAACTAGTCTTGTTTTAAATTCTGTTTCCTTCTTTTCCTAAATGAGTATCAGGAGGCACAATTCCAAGTATTTCGGTTTCGCTTTCTTTCCTTCAGCCTTTCCAAAGTCACATATCTGGAACCTTTGTTTTAACTATCATAAAGTGATAGGATTGAAATAGCACTATGTAAACACAAACTTGCTATTTAAATCTATGGGGTCACAATCGTTGCTGTAGTCACCAAAATTATCATCCTCTTCCTCAACTTTAAGGTCCTCTCCAGCTATACACATTTGTCTTTCCTCTGATGTCTGTCCTAATACGGGACCAGCGTCCCGCCCAGGGTCAACAGTGGAAGGGGAAAAATGAGATCAGAAACTTGGATACTGTTCTCAACAAAAAAAATGAACCTCTGAGTATTCAGTAATTATAAAACTTGATGTTGACTTTGAAGTCACGACGTGCTATATTTTCACCTCCCACAATTCAAAGCTCATCGTAAAGTATAATTTTCCACCAATTCATCTCACAGACTTAGTTAACACCTGACTGACCACAGTAGCTGCTGCATGAAGAACGTACGAGAACAGCTGTGCCACTGAGAGCTCACAGAACGACCAGGGCCTGCTTCCCGAGGCCCATCACTATCCACTGGCTAACCGTGATCCACCCGAGGTAATGAACTTGGTACCTGGATGGCAGGTCATTTCCAAGTATGTCTACAATAGGAAATATGTTCAAAACGAACATTGGCCCAACCATAAAAATGACGGAAAAAGAGGGCTTGCTTTTGAGAAAATAAGTAGACTTAATTTATATTTTTTTCTGCCGGGGTTGCGCTCGGCACTGACAGATCTCACTTGGTGCATGAATCTCAACAGTTTCTTAAGAAGATCTCAAATGTGATTTGTGATTTATTTCCTTTGGAGTAGGATTCTGAATGCTGGAAAATAAAACATAGTGGTTGCAACCAAACTTTTCCTTCTTCTAGAAAACACAGCTTGGATCAAGTTGATTAGCATTTTACAGAAAGAGCAACACCCATCCTTCTGATTAATATTCCAATGTAGAAGCGATTCCTTGTAATTAATCGAGACCAAGCAATTATCTGCCTTTCAGCTATATAACATAAAACAACATAATCAAGACCAATAATAACCCATAGAAACGATTCGAAGGTACAAATACAAGCCTGAGGAGACATCTCAGTTTGCTGAGACAAAGAAATGGGGTTTCATGAAGGGTCCTTCCTTTTTCACAAAATCACCACAGTCTAGGCACCCTCTCCTTGCTACTAGGCATGGAGTGAGCTCAAGATGGAGCGACTTTAAAAATCAAAACTGAATCCAGGAGGGCTGTAGCTTACTTGGCCGGGCACATGGCAGTCACCACTTAGATCTTAAGAACACTGCTTTCTCTAGGGTATAGATTTGGTCTTTCCAGTCCTTGGGCTTTTCAAACAAAAAGGGCTTGATGACTATAAAGGAAAACCCCTAAAGAAGGTTATTCACCAGGACAAAGCAGATATAAAATATTTCCAGCATCACAAAAATTTCTATCAGACAAGGCCGCTGTAAGGATTGAACGTTGTCAGAGTTTGAAAATTTCCTTTTCAAAATTGGTTTGCAATGATTTCTTCTCTCAAGTCCCCAGAAGTGGGCAATCTAACACCATCTCTGGAGCCCCGGTTTCCATGGATAATCATGTTTGCCTGGTCGAATTGGAAAACCAAATGAATTGGAAAGGAGCTATCTTCCCTGGAATGGATCCTCTCTAGTCACTCAGAGCTGTGCGTAAGGACTTAAACGCAAACCTGTGCTTCACATTAACAGACAAAACGGGCTTTGTCTGACTATCTAAATTGACTTCCCACACAGGAACCTGAGTGATAGCAAGCTGTTCGAATGGCTGACTCATCCTTTAAATATCAGCTCCCCCTTATGTCATATCTCTGATTAAATGCCACCTCCTGAGAAAGCCTCCCTCACCATCCTACCGACTCCACGCCGTCGCTCTGTCCTCTCGTCTCACTTATGGCCACCTGGCATATCATATATGTATTGATTTGCTGTCAATCTTCCTACGCTCCGCTGTAATCTCTCTTATTTTATTCACTGATGTATTTATTCACAGTGCCCAGAAGAGTACTTCTGTGTTTTCACTTAGTATGTGCTCAGTATATACCTGTGGAATGAATTTATAAATGGAACCTCCCAAAAACGAATACAAATTTTGTGCACACGCATTTCTCTAGAGAGAAAATGCATAACTTAGCTCTTATTCTGTATGGATTAGGTCTGTGGTCTACAAAGACTAAGAACCAACCTCAGTTACACACGTATAATGCCATTTCATCAGCACTGTCTATAGACGAAAATTCTGCAACTGATAACATGCCCGTTTTACTAGAATCATACAAAATAGACAAATATACATTGTGAATGCAGTGACATGGGATGTTCATATTTTCAGGGTTTGTGGTTTTTGTTGTTGCTGTAAATGCAGAAAATTCTACATTGAAAAAAATTTAACTCATAATCATTTAGATCACTCCAAACTCTATTCTGACCCTTCTTATAGAACATACACATATACTTACATATGTATAATCAATGGCCGTGCACATTTTGTCTTTCAAGGTTTCCCTGAGAGATTTTAGCAGGAACTGCGGGGTGTCGAACCTGGGTACAGAACTCGAGGTGTCTAAGGCAGATCTGTACAAGCCTAGATTGTGACTCTCAGCCCCGATGGCTTCTCCCTGCTGTCTGCATCCCCACCTCCCGTGTTCACCACAATGTCAGCTCCCCAGTCAGGGATGGAAGAGCCACAGAAGTGAAACAATGTGGGCATGCGCGGATAAGGGTTCCGGATGAGAGCAAGGGTGACAAAGGGAAGCCGAAGGAAGACAGGACAAAAGAGATCGGGTCAATACCACGTAAAAGTAGAGACCAAGTGGGCTCAAAAGAAAGTGATAAGAAAATTAAATTAGAAGGGGGAAAAAAAACAGGAATATAAAATAAGGTCGAAACAGCCAGAAACAGTTAGATGAAAGAAATACAAACAAAATGGTAAAGGGGTGGGGGCGGGGGAAGAAGTGTAATAATGAAGGAAAAAAGAAATATGTAGCAGAGAAAAAAGAGAAGGCAAAAAAGGGGATAAATAGGAAGTGATATGTCATGAAAAAAACAAAAAAAATGGAATGTAAATATGGAGACAGTACAGAGATGGTCATGCGCACAAACTCACAAACACAGTGGAATGCGGGGGGGGGGGGGAGAGCAATACTGGAAACTTGTCTGCTGATTAATATGCTGTGGGCACAGTAACGGCCCCCCCCAAACTACCCCCTGGAACTGTGACTATGTTCCCCTGCGTGGTTAAAGAGACTTTGCAGGTGCAGTTAAGTGTGTGGGCCTTGAGATGAAGAGATTATCCCGGATTATCCAAGTGGGGCCAATCTAATCCCTTGGGTCTTTTTAAAAAGAGAGCTTTTCTCAGCAGGGTCTGTCAGAGAGGGCTGTGACCATGAAAGAAAGGCGCCAAGGCACAGAGCCTTTGTTGTTGTAGTAAATTATTAGTTAACACTGCTACTTTGCTAATTTTGAATCCCAAATCCACATTATCTTCTCCCATTCCCAGCTTTGTCTTCAACCTTGACCCTCGCTTCACAGGGAGCTCTAACCTCCAGCACTGAAATCCTGATCTTAAAACCATCCCCATTTGAGAGTGAAAAGAAAGAAAGCAAAATATAAATACCAGAACGTCTTAAAAAAAAAAAAAAACAACCAGTCGATCAGAGGATTAAAGTTTGTTGAAGGATGCTTTTTTTCTTTTTTTAAGGTTCCGAAAGTAAGCTTAAAAAGGAATCAAAGGCCTCCCTTGTTACCTTGTCACATACTAGATGGTGCGATCTTGGTAAACTCTCCTGGATACATTGAAGCTGATAATGCGAGCTTGCCTCCCCCACCTCACAAGGCGGGAGCAACTGATATGGCTGTTACAGAATAAGAATCGATAAGCTCCATAGCCCTGTACAAAAGTGAAATCTTGCTACTAATCATTGGGTCTAGGGCATTCACTGTCCTGTCGTCTTAAACATTCAGAGACGCTGCACCTTGACTCTAGATCCATAAGCACTGCCAACCTTTTAGCATTCCCTTTTTCTGCCTTCCAAACCCTGCACAAAGGAGTTGCTGATCTCTAGTGAAATGCTTGCGGAATGAGAGGAAAACGTGTTCTGTAAAAAATGTCGAGGATTCTTTGGGTAAAAAAAAAAAAAAAGAAACATCCATTTATTTTTTGAATAAATTTGGGTTTGCGTGGATTATCTTTCTTGAAACATGTCCCACCTGAGGACAAGTCACCTAAAACAATGACTCCTGTCCCAGTGCTCACAATAAATTTCATTTTACATGTCGCAATATGAGACACTACAACCTTGTGGACAAGGCCCACTCCATTCCACGATACTCTCCGCCCAAGGTGCTATTTTCACGTCAGAGCAATGACCTAGGCAAACAAAAGGTCTTAAGAATATAGTCAATAATATCCTAATAACTGGGTATGGTGCCAGGTGAGGGCTAGACTAATTGATTGGGAAGATCAATTCGTAATGTATGTGAATGTCTAACCATTGTGTGCAAACCTGAGACTGATATAAAAATTTTTTTAAAAGAAAAGGAAAAAAGAATATTCTGCATTTATCTTTACTCTGTGATTTGGGTTCCCTGGCGTTGTCTGTTAGTCCCTGCTGAGTCTGGCAACGACAAAGAGTATCCGAGAATATTAAGTCTATTTGAACCCTTCAAAGACGACGGGAGGAGTCTGCAAACAAATGAGGTTCTTGGAGAGCATGTCATTCTATGAATTCTCACCAGAAATAAAAATATGCACCATGAGAGTTAACAAATAAAACGCTTTAAGAATAGCGATATTTATTCCTTTGGGCCCTTGAAATAAATGCGACAGAAATATCTCCATTTGATTGTCTTTCATTTAGGAGTTGGAACTATCTGGAAGAGAATCTTAAACCAAAGCTTTCCAGTGAACTAACTTTCTTTTCGAGATAGGAACGCTCACGATAGAACATACAGATGTCAAATGATAATGTACACCTGAAAATAATGTCATTGTGTTCACCAATGTTACCCTAATAAACTTAATTAAAAAATAAAAAAGATAGGAACACTCTGAGACCCCTCTGACCACAGTAGACAGACTTGACGGTGTGTTACTAACCAAGGTGACTCAGGGGCGGCTGTGACATGGGCTAGAGGACAGCGAAGCATAAGGGGAAGGAAAAAAAACCAGTTAGGGGAGCTGGACTGTCCAGAGCCATTTGGGACTAGGCTCACATCCCTGCACACCTTGGGGCTCTCTGAAGCCTCCCCCTCTACAGCAGAGTTCCCTAAGTAACACCCGCAGTGGAGGATCGGATTCATGGAGACAGGAGACACGATCTTCAGAGGTGTCCATGTCCCGAGCCACCCGCCACAGCCCCTTGCTCTTGGTGCTCACCCGGAGCAAACCCTATCCCACAATCTGCTGCTCCGTGATGTGCTGCCTAGACCAGTCTCATCCTCCAAACATGCGCTCTCAAAGGCTGGAAGTGATCGGCTTCGTGGTGGCTGTACCCAGCTCCGGGTGTTAGGCCGGGTGTGCGATTCATCCTTTTTGAATCGAGATTTCACGCACTTTTTAGGTTTTTATGCTAATCATTTTAAGGAAAACGGAAGTTGACACAGGGTAAAACTTCGATTATCTGGAAAACTCCTGCACCTGCTCCCCAGCCTTCTTTAACTGTGTCTGATCCACAGAGAGACATGCTAGATGAAATTAGTCAGTGATGCTGCTAGCCCAAATCCCCTCCCGTGACAGGGTTTAGCCATTTTTTTCCCACCTAGCAAAGTCATAGCAGCTTTATACAGAAGTGATACAAACGGCTTAGTGAATTCATTGTCGAAATTCTTACTGAACTTCTATATACACATTAGTCTGTGGGTTCACTGATTTCTACTTCGGACCACTAAACAGGATAAAATATTTCCAGTAACTATTCGCCATCAAATAATGAAACCATCACTAAAGTGCATCAGTTTGACTCCCTCATATTAGGAAATTATTGATGCTGGTGACTCACGCTCTAATGCTGGTTCCTGAACTTGGCTGTTTTTTAAAAATATGGTTCTGAGCATCCCAGCTACTGAATCTGGATCCCAGTGGAAGGGGATTAGGGTGTTCGTCTACCACCTCGGATGATTTTAATGCAGCTAACCTTGTGGAGAATACTTTAGAAAAATATTCGTTTTTTTTTTTTTTCTAACCATGATACAGATGGTAAGGAAAACCAGACAAGTCAGAAAGCCTCCTTTAGATTTTACAAAAAGTTTAACTTTCTGAACTCAAAGGAGTCAATATAGTGACTCTAAATGAAGGGATACTGCTTTTTCAAATTTTAAAAAAATGTTCTTTTTTAGGTTCCGGCAGTGTTGGTTAAGAAAATGAGGCAGAGAACGGTGCTGTGTTACAGCACAAACTACCTGAACGCATACGTTTTGGTCTGACATTTTCATTCTTTACAGTGCAGCCTTGGGTATCATATATTCCCCACAAAATCACAGGAAAACCAAGTCATGGGTGATTTTTGAAGAGAGACCTGGATCAAAATAACGGTTGCACTGGCTTTCCAAAAGACAATCCATAATTCAAAAAACGCGCACACAGAGTGGAAGATTGATTTGAGGGCTGTCAGTAAATCAGAAACTCAGTGTAATTTGCGATTTAGCACTCTGTGGCTGTTATTCCCCTCAAAAGGGCTTTTACTAGATTCAATTGTAAGTTTAATTTTACATAATCAAACCCCAACCTGAACAAGTGTATATGTTGACAGTTTTTTAACCTGGACTGAATCTCCAAGAGTTCCCACCTTAGGCAGAGAAAACAAGAAAGAAAGGGCCCCCTAAGTTTTCATCTGGGCATGGTTCCTGGATCTGCAATTGCGTTGATTTCCCCATGAGTCACACTTGTTCCTAGTACATGCCAGACTTTCCCCTTTTGGATGCCTGAAGAGAAACTTCTATTGGACAATGGAATGCTGGAAAGTGATGAGGAAACCATACAACTGTATCCAGCTCAATAAGACACAGAATGGCCTGGTGTTTTAGAGCAGAGCTTCTTCCACTTGAGTGTGCAAGAAGGACTTAGGGGGCTTGTTAAACACGTTCCTGGGCCCGGCCCTCAGCTTTCCTGTTCGCCGGGTCTGGGATGAGGCCCAGGACTCTGCATTTCCAACAAGATTCCAAGCAAAGCAGATGCTGTTGGTCCATGGACTACATTTTGGATAGCATTGGCTTAGAGCAAATCTTCTCTGTCTTGGCACTACTGACATTTGAAGCCAGATCATTCTTGGTTGTGGGCGCTGTCATGTGCATTGCAGGATGTTTAGCAGCATCTCCGGCCTCTACCCACTAGATGCCAGCAGCACTACCCCAGGTATGACAAACAAAAACGTCTCCAGACATTGCCAATTGTCTTTAGGGGCCAAACTGTCCTCACTGAGAACGGCTCAGATGGGTTCTGAGTGTCAGGGAGCTGGGTGGAGTCTGGCCGAACTATTTTCCTACCCGTGTGAATTCAGGGCAGAGTGTCCAAATAGTTAAGTCAAGAGTGTTACTATGCCTCCCTCGTAGGGCTGTTGTAAGGACCGACAAAACAAGGATGTATCTGATCACGCAGCATGGAGCCTGGCCCAAAAGCGGGGTGCGATAAGGGGTAATGAGTTGTTGTTTTTTTCTTTTTAAAACAGTCTTTGTATAACAACATCTTCCAAACTCTGTTTATCACAGAAGGGTAATTTCTGTCTGCTGAGTTAGAAAAATTAGAGCGTTCAGAGGCAATAACAATTAAATAAGCCCAACATCTATTTTTATGGTCACGAGGCTTAAAACCTAGTTCCATGACTAATATGTTCAACATATTGCTGTGATTCTGAAATAATCTTGATTTAAGACATAGATGTGTTTCTCGTCTCTCAAGCAGAATGTGATGCCATTTGTTAAATCTCTTTCATCCCAATGACCTCGGAAGATAAAAATCAGTTGTCCAAAGAGCAAAAGCAACCAAAGGGGATGAGATAAACATTTCACAAGAAACGGGCCAAAAGGGTAAGGCAACATTTCCATATCTCATATCCTATCAATACTCTCCCACGGAGGGCACTGTCAGTTTTTCTCTTTCTCCACCAGGAGGAGTCCCGAACTTTCTCACACAGTCACAAGCATTTGTCAGATGTGCATTACAGAGGCTGGCAGACTAGAGTTGAACAAAGCTTTTAGTTACTTCCTAACAGGATATAAATATCTCCTGGCATGAATTCCGCAGAGAAAGCTGTACAAACCACTTCTGTATATAAGGTTCTTTTAAACTTTTCTATTCCAAACACTGCAAGCAACAGCTATTTTTGATCCTGGGAGGCAAGCGATGACTAAGTTAACTGACTCTTGGTGCCCTTTCTTGCTTTACATTTAAGATGAAGCCTTAGGAATAAGACAAGTAAAAACTAATGTTACCTAAGAGAATGCTCTGCAATTTAGAGATCAGAAGAGTACATGGCCAGTGATCAATCATTTGTTATGTGAAAGAGGGCAGAAAGAAGTGAGTTGAAAGAAAGTAAAGAGAAATGGCCAGGTGGCTCCCTTAGCTTCCCCAAACCAGGTATTAAAAGACAATGCCATTCACATCCCTGCCCAGTTCTTTCCATTGTTACCTGTTCCATCAGCAAGTAGTGGACACAGGTTATCACTGTCTCGGTAATCCTGTGAACAAAATTCTTAAGACTTTAATAGTATATTTTAATATCCTGGTAATCGGTATGGCTTTTTAATTAATAATAAGGTCCTCTAAGATATAACAAAAAACTTTTATTAAAGGAAACAAAATGGTTTTCAGATAGTGCCTATGTCCATAGGATAATCTGAAATGGCTTTGAATGTCCACAGAGCTGCATTTGTGAAGGCTGGCTTTTCATCTGATGAGGGATTGGCCCATTTTCATCGATGTTCACAAAAAACAAGGCAAGAATACACATACTATATGGATCCTGCCATATACACAGAATTTTTTCTTACTACAATCCACTCTTTATAATTTTCTCTAAGTTGTGACATTTTTACAATAAGCATGTGTTCTATGTACAACCAAAACCAATACAACTTTGTCATCTTAAAACAAAAAAGGTAGCTTCCGAGGATATTTTTGGAATAATCACTTGGTTTATGCATGAAACATGGATGTGCATATTTATTAAACTGTTTCCTAAGTCACTAAAGAGTCACCAAGTTTTTGCCCAAACAAGTCAAAGTACAAATGAAACCAACAACAAAAAATGCAAATAAAAACCTGAAATAAAAGTAAAAAAATAACAAGACCAAAAAAACTTATACTTACATCAAATTTCACTTGAATATATCTGTTAGAAATATACTTAAATGGGGAAGTGGGGGGTGGCATCTGCAATAATATTATTAGTAATAATACTTTTTTTTGCATCTGGATATGTAAACTCTACATTATTTATTATATATTCTATTTCCTCTTGGCTAAAATCACTTTGGGGCTTGAGCCAAAGCCACCCCTAAGTAAAAGGCATCAGTCAGATTAGCATTTACCAGAACATTCCAAAATCAATAAGGCATGTATTTTTAAGAGCCTTTTTTTTTTTCTGGCTATCTTTAGGCCAGCGAAGAAAGGAGTTCTAAAGAACCAGAACTGGGAGTTCCACAAATATAAACAGCCCGCTTCATGGTTCCTTGTGAAGAAAAATCTGGAAACTCTCAAGGGGATTTTATTAATCTAAAGTGACTTGACGAAGTTCAGGATCTCAAATGAGGGAAATCCTTTGGATAGTGAGGGTTTGCCTACTGTCTTCTCAGAGTGATTTCTAAATTAAGACATTCGAAGATGGAGTCAAGAAGATGGTCAAGGACCTTCCTGGATATGTCACCTCTCTCTTCCTTTACCTTCTCTACAAAACATCCCAAGGTGAGTATAAAACTCAGTAAAATACTGTTTATGTGAGTTTTATTATTGATCTTTGGTCTGTGGTTCCAGCCATTAAGAGCTGCACTGCTCTGATCCTAAATTTCTGACCCACGTCCTGAATCTGCAACTTCAGATACAAATTATCAGCCAATAGGATGACCGAGAGTGGCTCTGCTCATACATCGCCACTGGTCTTAAAATGGTAACAAAATAGCTACTTCATCTCATTTCCAAGGAAAGTCCACTTTTCACTTTGTGTATGAAACTTGGTCAGCTATGGCTTATGAAGAAATAAGCTAAGGAGTGACAAAATTTCAGGAAATATGAGGATTGGAGAAGGAAGAAATTGTCAAACTATAAAAGGAAATAGAGTTTGGGCTGGGAAAGAGAACAGGGTGTTTCCCCTTGCCTCTGAGCATAAACTAGAAAATACACAAAGCCTAGTCACATGTTTTTCCTGATTCAAACACAGTTGAAATTTGGAAAGTAAATACAGGAGTGAGAGAATTTTAATGCCTGAAAAAGTATAAAGAACATTGTAGTATCAGTGAGTAGAAAAAAAATAAAGATACAAAGGTTATAGGATGGCCAATGAGATGCACGAAAAGCAAGTGAGAGGGTTAAGGATTTCAACTGCAGGTAACGTCATGGGTCCGAGATCTACCTGCCATCAGGGCTTACATAAAACAACGCAATGTGCATCCCTTGAGCCAAGAGTTTGTCTCTAAAACTTTTCTCACTAAAAAGAACCAGGGATCCTTGGAGGGTAATTAAATCCACATATCGCAGCAGGAAAAATCAGGAAGGATCAGGTACACTCAGTTGTCACCAGGAAGCATGAATGCTTTCGAGGATGATGCTAAGCGGACAAATGGGCCAGCTAAAGGAGTTATTGACAAAGGTATGACAATTTAAACATCAAAAAGGAAAACGTAATTCTGTAAAAAGCCATGAGAACATGAGGAAACTCAAAAGCAACAAACAGCATGATATGCTCAAGAAAGGTGCACATTATTTCCCCTGGGAAAATTTACTAGAAACACTACAAATTGACGAATCCAAATACATGCTTGTCAAATTCGAGATTTGCTGAATTCTATTAGGTGAGAACGAGCAGTAAAATGTCGTCCAAGGTGTTTCAAACTGGGCAGAGACTGCAGAACAGGGGTTCTCGCCACTGGCTACACGTGAAAATCATTTGGGGAGATTTTTAAAAATATCAGTGACTGGGCACTATCCCAAGGCCAATTAAATCAGGATCTCTGGAGATGGGACTTGGGGCCTGGTATGTTTCAAAAGTTTCCCAGAACATTCTAGAGATGGCTGAGAACCACTGGTCTAGAATCTAGGTTGAGCAGCCATCCTGGGGACTTCCTCGGTTTTGGCACTGAGAGTCCTATGTCCCAGAAAACCCTAAGTCCTGGGTGAACAAGGATGATTGGTTACTCTTTCGAATCAGGTGATAAAAAGCTGTCACAGAAATATTGTAAAAGTATTGGATACAGGTGGCCATGATTCACCAGATTGCAAGAAAGGGTGAGGCTTAGAAAATGCCACCACTATGTAAGTGACTGTGGCACAACCAGGACCCGCTGAACTTAAAGCAGTAGGTTGGCAAACTCTAGTTCTTGGTGTCTTGGTCCAAAACCTCTGACTGAAAACTCCAAATTTGTAACTTTGAAGCCACATTCTCAACCAATAACTCCACATCCACAATCTTCGTTTCCCTCATTTGGGTCAGTAACCTTGCTACGCAAAAGTTACCAACACTAATTCTCAGACTAAGGCTAAGGCGGATGTTAATGCTGGTGCTGGCACTTGTACTACTAATAATAGGAGCGCTAATGTTAGCATTAATATGAATACTAAAGCTAATGTCGCTACTAGTACTAACACTAATAAAGCACTAGTATTGGTGTTAAAACTAATAATAATAATGTTAATAATAATACTAATAATACTAATCTCATTTTATAATAATACTAATAATAATACTAATAACGTTAAACTAACGCTAAGCATTAGCGTTAGTATTAACATTAAGCATTACCAACAATGCTACTAATACTACTACTGCTAACACTAGTGCTGATCCTCGTAATAATACCAACATACAAATATTAGTATGAATATTAGTGTTAATACTAATAGTAATGCTAGTGCTGGTATTATTATTAACATTAATACTAATGCTAGCACTAATATTAGCATTACTAGTGATACTGCTAATGCTAATGCTGGTACTGGTAGTTATATAAGCACAAATATCAGTACTGTTAGCACTAATACTTGTGCTAATAATAATTTTAATATTAATACCAATGCTATTGCTATTGCTGGTACTAATACCACTAGTAATATAGGCACTAGTACTAATATTAATAAATTATATGGAGCTAATAAAAAATTAATAAAACTTTCATATTAACACCACTGAGCTGGGTATGCTAGCTTCCGGAATCAACATGTTAGAATATACAAGCTTTATCTGTTCTTTGAGCTCTTCGAATTATTTGGGAGAATCTGACATTAAGCTTATGATTTTATTTAAAGTACCTGAGATTCAATGATTTAAGTTTGTAATCGTTGTTCAAATATTTCAGAAAATCTGATGTATTAAATCTGGAAATTTAGATCTTATAAAGAATATTTAGATACGGTGAAATTTTAATGGTTAGATTTGAAAATCTGACTGGCTGGTATTTAAAGGATCATATTTTATTTTTTATATTTTAACATATTATATTTTAATGCAAACATGCTAAGATTTACAAATAAAATGAGATTTTAAGTGTCTCTTAAAGGCTTAAAAATGGTGTTTTTGAAAATATGGCTCGATAAGGATATCCTGAGTAACACACCATGCCAGTCTGTTAAGACTCTGGTAAATGTGCGTGCGCACAAAAGCCCAGACGCACAGAAACTCACACGCTCAAAAACACAAGTGGTGTGATGTTTCCAGAACGGGCGTGGCGTTGTGATCTCAGAGGGGCCCAGAAAACAAAGACAATTCCTGGAAAATTAGGAGAGGGAGAAGGACAGAGCGGGCACAGTGAATCCATCCTCAAATTTGAATGCAAAGGCCAAAGGCGGTCCACGCATTCACCGCGTAGTGAGAGCCTCCGCTGTGAAGTCACTGGCCTGAATCTCAAGAGGCCATTTTGCCTCTTAGGGAGACGGATACTGGAGTCAAGAGCACGTGACATAAATTTTATCAACGAGGCAATTTATGATTTATTTTGGAAGAACTAACTGAAGAAACGAGATGAAAGCCACAAGTGGGCCTTAGCAGAAATATCTTCGAGCAAGCCGAGGGTAAAGATTGTTTGGATATTATCTAGAAGAGCAAAGGCTGCTAGAGACAACAGGGTTTGAGGGGAGGCTGGCCACCCGGCCGTAAGGCAGGTGAGCCCATCCTGTGGGAAGGAGAGAGGTGAATCTAGACATGACGAGACGCCTGAGGCCTGAGATGGTTGGCCTGGCCTAGAGCCACCAGCCATAATAGAGCCCTGGGAACCCTACAGACATGAGGTGTCACAGTTAAATGCTCAGGTGGTGCAAACGGAGACACGAGGGCATACATTTTAAATAACGAATGCACAATCAAAACACACTGGTCTCGAGTTAAAAACAACACGCAGGTGAGGATCAAAAACCTAACGGACGAGTGTCAAGCGAAACATGCCCTCGCGGCATCTCGAAATACACTGAAGAAGCCGCAAAAGGGGAACGTGCTGTCTAAAGATGGAAAAGAGAATAAGAGGGAGCACAATTTTTTTTTCTTTTTAAATTAAGCTATAAATAGCAGTAAGGAGAGAAAACAGAGGCAAGTGATGGTGGGAAACATAAACAGGAGCTGGGATAACAATCCGCTGCCAGGAGAAGAAATGCCCGTTTAACAACAATAAAGGTTTCTCGGGTGGAACGAGGTTAACAGTTGAAACGTAGGCAGCAGTCAAAAGGTCATGGATGAAGGGGACTCTACTGAGCCAGCACTTTCCTTGCAAGTCCAGGTCTGAGCAAAGGAAAAGCACTTGAAAAAATAAAATCGTTTGGTTAAAAATATTCTAATAAACGACAGGCAAAAGAGTTTGACCAGCACTTTGCAGACAGGAAGAAAGCAGGCCACAGGTAAATGGGGGAAAGTGACCAATGAGGGAGAGAGGCAGTGAAGCTGTATGGACTTGCATCGGCGGGTGTCAGCCCTGGCTGCACTTGAGAATCACCCGGGCAGCTTGAAAACATACCTATGCCCCACGCTCGACACCTGAGATGGAATCTCTGGGGGTTCGGGCCCGAGCGTGAAATTTCTACCACTCCACATGATTCTGCTGTGCAGCCAGAGTTGAGACCCAGTGCTGTGCCCGTACAGAGTGAAGGCATGAGGTCCCGTGTCTCTAGATTATCAGGCCAAAACAGCCACTTGCATCTGAAGCACTCCAGTAATTGTGGCCAAAGTCATTTCCTCAGTTGAACTTGGCAGGCAAATGACGTCATTTTCCACTTGACTTAAGGATCTTTAAAATTCAAAGGGAACAAAAGAAGAAAGTTTTCTCAACTAATTATTTTAAATATTTGTAACCACCTCTAAGTAGAAATCCAAGGTACCTACAACGCTCTTCACAATGATCACACTTCGCCCAGCCACAAAATACAAACTAGCAATGCTGAGAGATAAAGTGTCTTGTTTAGATCATAAAACACCTACAAATTCTTTTTCTGCTTCCAGCTCTGCCCTACGTCACTGGTTCTCAACTGCAGACAATTCTGTCCCCTCAAGGGACACTTGGCAACATCTCAGACATTTTTGATCATCATACTTGGGGACATGCTACTGGAATCCGATGAGTAGAGGCCAGGGAAGCTCCTAGACATTCTACAAAGCACAGGCCGGCCCCCGCCACAAAGAACGATTGACCCCAAATGTCAGGATGTGCCGAGGCTGAGAAAGCCTGCTCTGCACGATACGGTTAACAGTTCCACAAATAATAGCCAGTGTTCTCTGCCTTCCAATCCGAATGCAAGCAAAACAAGTCTCGACATGTACAAATTATATGCCAAATTGAAGAAAAATAAAAGGCCTCTCACAGAAAATTAAACCACTAATAAAATTATTTTGTGGGTTTACCACAATGAGACGTAAGGACTAGAGAATCAGAACCTTAGCCAACCAAGTATGCTGAAGTGAAAATGGATTGCAAATTGAATTTGATTGTTGGAGTTGAGTTTACATTCGGACAAATTTAAAGTCCTCTAAATGAAGACTTCTAAAGAGCATGCTTTAGCATCAATATTTAATAATTGAACTTACAATGAAATATTCCTGTTGAATGTTACTAACTCCCCAAATCATATGTTTGCAAGAAAAAAAAGAGTTTTTAAGTTATACAGTTAAACTCATTTCTACCAAACTGCTTAGTAGTTACTCATTCTATGGAAATCAAAACAAAAGTGAGACATCAAGATGCTTTTCAGAATTGCAAAGCAAGTAGACAGTGAGAAATAATATAATCCTCAAACATGAGAAAGTGGGTGTGGTTAGAGCTGGAGGAAAATTCTTATCTGGCTCAAAGACAAGGAAAACTAATCATCTCCAGTCCCCGATCTGTGATGACAGTAATGTTAAATGGGAACTAGAAGATTTTAGATCAAGATCTAGAAATTCTTAACATCATTTATTATAGGCCAGAAAACACTGAAACATGAACAGGAGCTCTAAAATAGGCAATTTAAATAATCGATTAAACCCATTTCCAAGTGCTTGAGAGTTATCAGTTACTGAGGGCCTTAGAGTCAGACCTACCAAGCCAGTGGTCGATCAAAGTTGGCTGTGCATTCTATCCTGATGGACTGGGGGCTTTTTACAAAATGATGCCCAGGTTCCTCCCCAGATCAAATAAATCAGAATCCCCAGGGCTGAGGTCTGGCCTGTGGTACTGTACCGTACAGCACACCTCAAAATGTTATGTGTGTGGTGGTTGCCTGGGGATCTTTCTAAAATGCAAATTCTGATTAAGTGGGTCAGGGTATAGTGGAGATTCTGAATTTCTTAATACCAACGGTGCTGGTCTAAGGGCCATACCTTAAATAGTGAGTGTTAAAAAGCTTCCTGGAAGATTCTAATACGTAGCCACCACTGAGAACCTCCACTGGTTTGGGTGCTATGTGGGTATAGAAATGGAATCGAAAATATAAAGAAGCATTCCTCAAATAAGGAATTACTCTATCCTAATTCAGAAATTTCACTGCCATGCAACCCATATATATATTTGTCTTAACTTTCAAAAGCAAAAGAAAGGGTCAGATTTATAAGGGGAACAAGTTCCAACGTGGACCAAAACAGTCCGAATCACTCCCTTGGAAGGGCAGCCCATTGTATATTGACCTTATATCAGTGCAAGCAACGGGCCCCGCCCAAGCATTTACTGTTCTCTTTTTTGGAATGCTCTAATGTCAGCGGAGTTCTACATCGGCTGGTTCCTTCTCATCACTAAGTTCTCCTCTCAAGGTACCACTCCCAACCCCATCCCCTCACTCTCGGTTCCTTATCCTAGCTTTTTCTTCAGGTATTGTTACTAATCAGTAACAGGAAATGATTAACAGACTCAAAGAAGTGCACAACCTCCCAAGCCCTGCTGACCCATGCACACTGACTATGGGTCAGTATACAGGGGTCAGGAGTGAGAAATCCTAAGGGGATAAAAAGTAATAAATGACCTTAAAACTCCAACTGGTTGGAATGTACTTAGAGTCTTTACATTTATAAAATAATCTCTTGATGATCTCTTTTGACGCCTAGGAAAAAACTCATGAAGTAGAGTGGAAATTATTCCCATTCTCAAGATGGGAAAACTGAGTTTTTGAAATGTGCCACAGCACAAAGAAGGAATCAAAGGCGGACCCAAGTCTCTTAGGTGTCTTAGCTTCACCTCGCTGTCTTCTTTATTCTTTTAACATGCTCTTAAACACCAAGGCTGCGGTTCTAAGACTGTGCATACACTTGAATTGAATGCTGAGAGCGCCTTTAGCCCACCACCATCTAGAATGGGAAGGTGAGGGCCACACACCCGGTCCCAGTGGCATGTTCGCCTCAATCCTTCACCGTACTTTCTCCCTGTGATTGCTCACGGAGCTCTTTTCATTGCTTGAGTGGAAAGCACTCCGAATTTTCTTCAATCATTTCTCACTGAAGAAAATTCAGGACACTGGCAAATTTAGAAAATAGTTCACTTGCACTACCCATGGTTTATAAAGCAATAATTAATTCTTTATTTAGAGGAAATAGAAGCTTTAATTTTTACATATTCCGAAGATTGTAAAAGTTGAATGCCAGCGATCTAAAAGATTATATGATAATGACTACAAATCTATCAGAGAACAATTCAATTTTTTAAATCTTGACCTTTTCCTATTTAAAAAATACATGCTTGTTTAAAAAAGAAGGGAACAAGAGCAAAAAAAAAAAAACCCCAAACACCAGAAATTCACTGTAAAAAATTAGGAAATCCCCTATAGTTCCAACTCCTAAAGAAAGTCATTATAAATAATGATATTAATAATAATATAGCTTTATAAGATGAAAAAGTTCTAGGGACCTAATCTATAGATGAGTATTAGTTCTACTACATAAACCTCACACATCGTCATAAATCTTTGCCCAAGAGTGTGCATTTATATGCTATACTGTGAATGAACCTCAGAAACATAATGCTGAGTGAATGAAGAAAGTCACAAAAGGTCACATATTGTACAATTCCATTTTATATGAAACGTCCATAAAAGGCAAATCTTTTGCACTAGAAAATAGATCAGTGGTTGCCTGGGCCTGGGGATGGGAACAGGGAATGACTGTAAATGGGAGGGAGTGATTGCACTGGGATAATTAAAACGTCCTAAAATTGGGTTGTAGGGATATCTGTACCGCTTTATAAACTTATTAAAAATCATTGAATTGTACACTTAAACTGGGTGGATTTTATGATATGTAACTAATACATCAATAAAATATTTAAAAATTATGCCTTAATAAGAGAGTCAAAAAGTACTTACTTGCAAAGGAAGGATCGAAACTAATCTTACACATGCACATTTAAAATAAATTAGTAACATTATAGCATACCTTATTTCTTCCTAGGCCACCCTCTTATAAAAATCAAAATCAAATAAATGAGAAAAAACACTGATTTTTTTTTTAAATTCCTTATTCAGGATTCACAGTGATATGACCAAGTATCCATCTGTAGTTAATACAGAAACATCCCACTGCTCTAGATGCCAAACTTCTAAGAAATTCAACTTTCTAAAGTCAGAAAGCAAAAAAGACATCTGAAAAACTATCGGGATTGCCTACATAATTTATGGGGACCTGGAACAAAATGAAAAAGTAGGACCTCTTGTTCGAGAGTATTCGAATTTCAAGATGGTAACAGCAGAGCATTATCACGAGGCCCTTTTGAGCCCAGGCCCTGAGTGACGACCCAGTCGAATGCCCATAAAGCCAGTCCTGGCAACCAAACTCGTGACCACAAAAGCTCTAGACCAAGGTCATGGGCTTTAAGAACTTAATTCTACCTTCAAACTCTCATTTGTTCTTCTATGTGCAGACCTACCTGACTCGGTTACCTAAGTCACGGGACGTGGGCAATCAGAGTCCTTAAATGAGGAGTGAGTGAGGGCTTTCAGAAGGAAGAAGCCTCCCTCTGATGGGAAAGAAGAGACACTAAAAAGCAGACCTAGGTACATGGATTATTATAATGAGGCCAAGAAAGAGTGACCTTTTCTACTACACCCTCTGTTTGCAAAGAGCGTGACATATAATACATTTTACGGGATATTTATCAGAAAAAGTGAGGAGGCAATGGCGCAGTAGTGTGCTAGTGAAATGCCCTGATGTTGCAGCCTCTGTCAGTTTCCATCATGTAAATACTCCCGCCGGGGCAGACTTCAAGGTACCAAGGTGAAGAAATGGAACATGGAGTTGGAAAGAGATGCACACAATTGGTTCTCCATGCGGTGGAAATACAAGACAGGCCCAAGGCTCAGCCGGAGAAATAAAGTTCAGTTCTGTTTCGTAATAAAACATTTTGTTCCAAGGGTTAGCAAAAGGGAAGGTAACCGTTGCTATTTGCTAAAATGAGATTTTAATTCCAGTGGCAAAATCATCATGGATAATCAAAAATTGACTGCAGAACTATTTCCTTTGTCATTTTTCTTCCAAAAGTAATTATTTCTGAATGATTTCACACTTGGATATTGTATGCTTAAAGAGCAACCAATTGTGAAAAGAAGCGAAAACTATGCCAGTGATATGACTTTAAAAAAAAAAAAAGTAATATTTGTTTTTAAAAAGGAGGGCACGGCCAAGTAAAAATATTTCCTCTTTTTGGTTCTAATGGCTTAACCTATGAATCACCCTGGAGGAGTACTATTATCATAGCAGAGACAAGGAACTCTTACTCTTTACAGAAAAAGCATAAGCCTTCACTATCAGTTTGAGCTGCTTCCAATAGCAATGAGGGTATCTGGAATGTGGCAGCGTAAACTTTGCAAATCTCCATAGGCAATGGCTAACCCACACCATAGCTCTGCCTCAGGAGAGCTTCAAAACCTCTTAAAAGTCAAAGCAGTGAACCACATTCTGGCGCAGGGCATGATGCCACACAGGATTCTCTCTAGGTGGTGGCTAAGGGAGCCGCCATCTTGCTCACCCAGCATGCCCCTCAGCTCCCCGACTACTCTTCATGTGTCCTTCTTTTACAGAGAGGCGACAAAGCGAGCTCTGGGGTGATTGCCCCTCTTACAGTAGCTGCTCCCTCCTCCAAAGCGAGCAGGGGTTAATGTTATCTTTTCCCATGATCTGATACAACTGCAGTCACCCGCTTATTTTTTGAAAACTATTTATCGAGGGCTTGTTACATCCAGGCACTGTTCTGGGACTCATAATGTTGTCATTCTTATTAGGTACTGGCCCAAAGTCTGACACAGTACTTGGAAGGCAAGGTAATACACTGTGCACATAGCGGCCCAGTTTTTTAAAAGTTCTAGAATGAATGCCAAGAGGAGGAACACTGATTCCTATTAAAGAAGTCTGTACAATTGTGATTATTCTCATTACATCTGTGTAGTGTAAGCTCGATTTTTAAAAACTATCTGAGACTAGATGATCGATTATTAGCTTTAATCCAGTGTCTTCTCTGCCTTTATAACTTGCTGCTATGGGCACATGCAATGTCCTACTTAATTTGAGTTCCTATAGCATGGAATCATCGAAGGTTTGTTAGTACTCATTATTTCGACCCATTGATACACACACACACACACACACACACACACACACACACACACACACACACACACACACACACCCTAAAAGGCATGGCAGAGCTACTGTCAGTACAAGCTGCCGGTAAACGGGGCTTATCTTTGGGAAGCCACTGCCCAGTAGATGAGTACAGGTTTGTCATTCTTGGGAGTAACTGCCATGAGATGTCCCTGCAAAGAACCATGACAAGAAACTCTTCGTGGAAGCCACCTGCAGAGCAGAAAAGTTAGTGTCAGGCTGTCAATCTGTGGACATGTCCAAAGTGTTTAGACCTCTCTTCCGTGATCCACCTTTAGTGTCTGGAGATACTTGGACATTGTTGATCTTTCAAAATACTCCTCACCAAGAAGAGAGAATGCTGACTTGAAGAATATGAGCAGCACTGCAGTTCCTGAAGGTCTGAGAAGGGAGGAGCAGGGATGGAGAGCCCGTGGAGGGGCATGGGAAAGAGCAGCCAGGAAGGGGCTAACCACCTGCGTGTGTGGATAATATGTGCTTATGTGTATAATATATAGTATTAAAATACGTCCTACGAAATATTTAATATCATATGTAATCTATAATGTATAAAACATGGTATACCTAATGCATTATGTAGACCACAGAAAATATAGGTTACGAAGTATATTTTATCTCCCACAGTTAATTTCATTAATTTCCTAGACTGTTTGAAAAAACCTCCAGCCAGCTGCCCTCAGAAACAGAATAATGTCAGACAAGCAGAATCCCCACACTGGTAACAACTTAATGACTGCATTCTTTAAGAGACCGCCTAGAGCAGGTTAGTCTGGTGCCGAAATGCGTGCAATTACATTAACTGCTTTAGGCAAGTAACTGAAACTCTCAGCTTCCTCCTCTATAAAATGGGGATAATAATTGTATGTATTCTCTAAGGTTGATATGAAGATTAAAGAAGTGAGTATTTTTAAAAATCCTAAACCAGTGCTTGGTAAATAGTAAGTGCTGTGTAAATGCTTATAAAATATCAAACCCATGGGAGAGTATTATTGTTCTTCTACGTTCACAGACTCAATATGAACTTCACTCACCTGTATGTAATATGAACACATGAGTCATTCTTAGTTTCTTAGTTTTTCTTTACCATAAACAAACCTCTTTTCAGAATTAAATCACAGAATTAAGTCATTGTTAAAATTGATGTGATTTACAAACTAGAATAAAAGTGCCATTTTCTTTCCTTGAATGGATTAGGTGATCAATAACTTTCTCCTAAATACAAGAAATTCCTTTACGTGCCTGCTTTGGAATTGTGGACGTTGGCGTTTTTATATTAGGTAATGAAGAAGAGAGATAAAAACAATTCGATATTACTGTTAAATCACTAAAAGGCACAATATAAGATGTACTTTAATGATCATATTCTTATATTTAGATAATTACACCTTCATATGGCATAACAAGTCTTACATTTTGACAGTCTGTAGTTTGATTTTTTCATTCTTGCCATCGTTCAGAGATTCCAAATACCTTAATTTCTCTTGACCACTGACTGGTAGTAGATGAAAGGCAAAATCAGAATCAGACTGACTGCAGGTAAAAGTAACATATGGCCATTTATTTTCGAATCCAGAGGAATGAAAATTTTAGAAGGTGCCTTTTCTCTCCTTAGCCTAGTCTCGAGCAGCATTTATACTTACAAGTCAACAGATTAACATTCTCGATGATTCACTGTTTCAAAATAACTCACATTGTACTTCCAAAGTCACTGCTAGAAACATTGCTGGCATTTATTTCCTTAAGTATACTTGCTAAGTGGTACTGAAACACAAAAGCCCAAGAGAAAAATCAGAGCTTCTACATTTGGACTCAAAAGTGGACACATACAGAGATCTGCCCTTTGTCTAAAATAGATATATTAAATAGTAGGCTCGAGTGATGTTTGTAAGTATGACACTGTGGGAGGGGGACAATCGATATGAATTCTGGGACGCAAAGGCTCTTTCTTGAATCAGCAGTCATTACTGCGCCTGTCACCCGGAAATGGGCTGAAATGATTGTATGTGTCTCCTCCACTAAACGGAGCCTTTTCATAGTCACGGTCTTAGAACTTAGTAATTCCTGGCACACAGTAGGCAATCAAGAACTATTTGTTAGGATAAAGATTGAACACATGGATCACTGTCTGAAGGAGCTTGCAGTCAAGTTTGGGAAGTGAGACTAACGTGCATGACAGAAGGCACCCTGAAGACAAACAATGACATCAACAGAGCCGTGCAGATTGAAATGGCAGAGAGGATGTGGAGAGATCAGAACCCTAACACACTGCCTGCCGGTGGGGATGGAATATCGTTCAGCCACTTTGGAAAACAGTCTGGCAGTTCCTCAAACGGATAAACATAGAGTTACCATATGACTCAGCAGTTCCACTCCTAGGTATGTTTTATTTCAAGAGAAATGAAAACATAGCTACACAAAACCTTGTGCACGAATGTTCACAGCAGCATTATTCATAAGAGCCAAAAAGTAGAAGCAACCCAAATGTCTATCGTCTGATGAACGGATAAACAAAATGTGGTCCATCCAGACAATGGTAAGTTATTTGGCCATGAAAAGGAATGAAGTTCCGATACATGACACGGCATGGATGAACCTTGAAAAAAACACTGTGCTAAGTGAAAAAAGTCAAACACGAAAACCTACGTAGTGCATGATTCCACTTCTGGAAAGATCCAGAAAAGGCCAATCTACAGAGGCAGGAAGTCCATTCGTGGTTGTCGGGGTGGGGGTGGAGGAGGATTGAAAGGAAGTGGCAGTGGGTTGACTGCTAATAGATGAAGCGTTTCCTTTTGAGGTGATGAAGCATGTTCTAAAACACGTGGTGATGGATACACAAATCTGTGAACGTACTAAAACCCACTGAGTTGTGTACTTTAAAATGGTGAATTTTGTGGTATGTGAATTCTACCTCAATTTAAAAAAAAAATGTCAAAGAGGCCTGGGTGCAGATGTTCAGTGCAGAAAGAAAAAGCAATAAAGTTGAGAAGGCCTTCGGAAGCTTCCAGGAGAGCTGCAGGATTGAGTTGGAATGCTCCAGATTTAGGAATGAGGAGGGAAGGCATTCTGGATGAGAGAAAGAAGATGACCACGTGAGGCCGGTCGTTGTTCCGATCAAGAATAGAAAGCCAACAGACGTTGCGGGAGTATCACAGTGAACCTGTGCCCTCACCTGCTAACAAGCATACCTGCCTCCGCTTCAGGTGGAATTCACAGCTGAAGAACAGGCAGCCAAAATGCAAAACGTATAAGCCCCTCCTTTCACACCTGTGACTTAGCATTTGCTCTTTAAAACAATTAATTTTTAGATTTCTACCCCAGCACGTTATTGAAAGAAATCCCAGCTGTCCTCTTAATTCATCCAGAAATGTTTCCGCATTAGACTCTGAATGTTTAACATTAACCAAGCTTGACCTTTCACTGTATGACACTTGTCCTCTGACTGCACAGTATTCTATTTCTTCCCAATATCTGAGGGTTTGAATTGCAAGAAGGGGCATGTCGATGTATCTAGGGGGACAGCAGTGGCAGCTTTTAGTCACGTGATCAGATCTGGAACGCCCCCCCCCCCCAGCACTGTTTGTTTGGCTAGGTTTTCGATAGTTTACTATTAGACATGAGAGGTCGTGCCTCCGCTTGGAATCAGCTCCATTCAGGAGACCGTAGCATGGTGTTACAGAGCAAAATGCTATTTAAAAATAACATTCTCAATGCATTCATCAACATTTCAAAAATACTCTACTTGGCTCTGATGGCGGGATCTGAGAACGGGCTGGCCATGATGACCACAGACTTTGGGAGGAATTCTTGCTGAAACATAGCTCCGTGGGGCAAAAGAAAGAAAGCAGGGAATTCTTGGAATCAGGACATGCAAGGGTGGTTAATTCAGCCTCCCACCCAATAAACAAGTGCCCTCTGACAGCCCTTATAGGTAGGCATCACCTTGACCTTAACTCTCACAGCTTTATGTCCAGCCAGCTCATAACTACACAGCTTTTACCTGGATGGTCCTCATAGCTTGGTCAAAACCTTAAATGAAGAGGGACGATATAAACTCTAGAAAACACATAACGTCTACAGCGGGTTCCTCAACCTCACACTATCGTCATTTAGGGCTGGATAATTCTTTGCTGCCTGTGCATTAGAGTTATTCAGCAGGATCACTGGTCTCTACCCATTAGATGCCAGGAGCACACCACCCCTACCCCATTTATGAGAACCAAAAATGTTTCCAGACCTTGCCAAATGTCTCCTAGGGACAAAAACACCTGCGTGAGAACCAATGGTCAAGAGTATAAATGATGTTGGGGGAACATGTTTACTGGAGCACATCTACTAGGCACACAGTACTAATACTCAAGTAATTCTTCTGATCCTTACATTTTTTAGAGGGTTTTCAGGGTGTTTCTTTACAAGCTGGCATCCTGTGCAATGCTGATGCTCTCTCAGACCACAACAGGAAACTGTTTCTACAAAAAAAGAAACTGCCCTTTCTGCGAAAAGGCAAAGCAATGAGCTTTTAAACCTACACGTGGTGAAGTTATCATAATGTTTTTTGTTCCATCTGCACATATAAATATTGACACCATGGGTAGTCACAGTGAATAAGATGACAATAAATGGGCAACCCCACTGAGAGATGGGTACTATTTTAAAAATGAATTTTTCAATCAGTTCTTATGAAATTCTATAAACATTCTCTCTTACAACCATATCACAAAAGATTACTAGTGTTCTAGGCTGGATCTGAAATATTACCTTAACCTACAATTCAGCTGAAATTCATTACATATGCAGTGAAGAACCATAGAAAGCAATAGTTGTACTATTAATAAAATGGCAGAACAATATTGAATAAGTCTATTGTGTTTACCTTGAAACCTGAAGCCTCAGGACAGATTTAAGAGAAAGATGAGAAAAGAGATATGAGTGGGGTGACACAGTTCCTAAAGGAACTTTGGGGCAATTTTAAGGGCTTAAAAGTTGATGGAAATTGGTCTTACTGTGATTCATGAGCAGCATACCTTTGATTATAATCTAAGTCATTTTTTGTCTCCATATAAAACAGAAAGAGCAGGAGTCAAATAACATCAATTTTTTAAAAGTAACTCGCCAACATTTGGAAGGAGGGAAAAGGGTGAGATTGTTATGCATGATAATAAATTGCCTGAAGTAGAACGGAGTGAGCTAGAGAAAGAGGAGGGGAGAGGAGAGGCAGAAAGGCATTCGCTGTGTGAGGTATTTGCCCTCCATGGCCATCAAGGGTATTGTAACCACTGGCCCTTTGGAGTATGTGATTTGGGGGGTAGGCCAAATTCAAGGTTCCTTAACCTGGGAATTACTGACACTTAGAGCCTGACGATTCCTTGTGGTGGGAGCGTCCTGTGCACTGTATGCTGCTGAGCAGCATCCTTGGCCTCTATCCGCTGGATGCCAGCAGCATCCCTCCCCCAATGTGACACCCATCTGTCTCCAGACATGGCCAAATGTCCCTGGGGGAGGGGAGGGCAAAACTTCCCCCAATTGAGGACCACAGGGCTACAGGCATTACATTCTAAAAACTATAGGAAGGAAGCTGTGACCTACCAGCCATTCACATGGACAGGATGTCAGGATAATCAAAACTTGACAACAGTGTACCTACCCCTCATTGCGCAACGGCAGGTTCTTTGACATTATCCAAACTCAGCAAATGTTTGTTGACGTGAATAAAAATATATGATTGGACACATTTCATGTTTTGGAATAAAATAATTAGGTTAAAAGCGAGTACACTATATGTTCTTTATATATACATACAAATATATGTATGTGTGTATATATAGACGTCTGATAACATCTTGATTTTTAAAACTGGGTAGCTACCATTTATTCAGGGTTTCCTTTGTCCCAATCACTGTCCAAGCACTTGAGGCACATCATCCTGCTTAACTGTGACTCCAGCCCTGTGGAGTCACAACTATGAGATGGCAAAACCGAGGCTCACAAAGCACTTGCTCAAAGTCTCCCAGTTAGTAAGTTTCAGAGTCAGAATTTGAAACCGTGCCCAATTCCAGCTCTAAACTCAAAGGGCGACATTGCCTAGAAATTTAGGGTGTCATTCCCAAGCTCTTTGCCCCACGATTGATTGCAGTGCACATAAGTCTCTCGTTTGTCTCATTTTAAAGAATTATGAACACAAACATGAGAACGGCTCAAGTATGCATATAAACTTGCCATCTTCTTTGATCATTCTCCAAAAAAACCAAGACTGTCAGTCAGTCATGCTTCGAGCCCATGCCTAATTTAAGCAAAGCTTTATATAGCAGATTAATGAACAAAATAGAGTGTTGTCTTCATTTTGCGTGAGGAAATGCATCATAACAACTTGAGCTTTATCAAACAGGAGTCACCTGTCTTCCAGGATGGCTTTGTCCATAATTGTGCTTGCATCGAGAGGTCTAGTAAGTACCACTCCAGGATGCTGCCCTGGTAGCACTGAACCATGGAACAAACCCTGAAACTGGAAGCAGAAAGAGTCTTGGACCTAAATGCCAGATCTAAATGTTTCACACATGAGCGATAGTTGAAATATCTATTCCACATTTGCCTACCACTTCCCTTCTTCCCGAGGCCCTATTACATAAAGGCCTAGGTGTTCTGGAGGATAATTGGACGTCAATTGTGGCAGGGTGTGGGAGGATGCCTAGGTTACCTCCAGTATTACACACTATTTAGGAGTTGGGCAATTCCTATTTATATAACCCCCTAATGAAAATACACCCCAGCAATTGGGGAGGGGGGATTGCCAAAACAAGTAGGTAATTTCACTCGAACACCTTGTACTAAGTGCAAATCTGATTACTGCCTTCATCTTCTTAGAAAGGAACAGGTATCATTGCAAACAATAGTTTGCGTTGGCTGCTCAGTGTGAGAATGCCGAGGGGCTGAGATTCAAAGATTCAAAGCCGAGTAGCACACCAGCAGAGCACAGCAGCTGGGTTTTACCACGCAGCATAAAGACGGGGCTCCAGGCGCACAATACCTCCGGGGATATGGAATCCTGAGTATTTTGAGGGAGAAAAGAACTGTGGTCCTGGGGTGCCCGAAGCTGGACCAATAGGCATGTGGGAGACTGGAGAATCCCACTAATTAATAGGAAAACTTCCCAACGGAGAACTGAATCAAATCTGTCATCTTTTGGCTCTTAATTCAGACCTCTAGAGCCCCGATGTCAAATAAGATAGCCACTAGCCATTGTGGCTTTTGAGTGCTTGAAATGTGGCCAGTGGAAATTAAGATGTCGCATAAGTGCAAAATATAGGCTGTATTTCAAACAGTTGGAATGAAACACACAC
The DNA here is from genome assembly GCA_003508835.1 of Eonycteris spelaea. Taxonomy (NCBI): domain Eukaryota; kingdom Metazoa; phylum Chordata; class Mammalia; order Chiroptera; family Pteropodidae; genus Eonycteris; species Eonycteris spelaea. The sequence continues at coordinate 242,062 of PUFA01000276.1, forward strand.
ACACACACACACACACACATCTCTTTACTACTTTTTCCACTGATTGTATATCAAAATGATAATATTTCAGAAGTATTAGATAAAATTTATTACTGTTTTTTAAAATATTTTCACTTATTTAAATGCAGTTATTAGAAAATTTTAAATTACCTATGTGGTTTGGATCACATTTCTACTGAACAGCACTGGCCTGCAGACTGTGACTTTAAGATATGATTTATGTTGCGCTCAAAGACACTTTCATAAGAAAGCGTTGCTTGACTGAACTTGGCTGTATCGTGAAATGCTAGCTTCAAACACACTTGCAAACTGAAATTTCATTCACTGCCTTCTTGGCAAAATCTATTGGATAAACAAATCTGCTGTTTTGCGATGTGAAAAGGGATGGTTAACAATGTAAGTAAATTTTCTATCTTTGCAGACATACTTAAACCATGTTAAAGTAGAGATGAAACAGGCTCTAACATCGACATAGGCTCATAATGAGGTGCTAACGTCGAATATCCTGCAATGCTTCACAAAGACACATGGCCGGAGAAAGGCCAGTCCTGCACGAGGCAGGGAAGAAGAAAACGTTGAGTGTACGAATGTAAATGTGTTAGAGACATCCATGTCCCACCACCGGACGCTTTCCTGCTACTACTGGCTTTTTGTCACCTCTTTTCCATTTCTACCTCCGCCTGTCTGATTCACACGAGGGTCAGACGCAAAGCCACCTTCCTCATCTCTCTGACGAGCCCCTCCACTCTCTGCCTCTCCCATTGTTGCTCTGTCTTGTACCCCACCATTGCACACCATCCCGACCTTTGGCTCTAGGACCTACCACGGTAGCGAGGAGTCTTCCAGTTGGAAACGAGGTCACCCTTGCATCAGAGCCTTAAAATCTGACTCCACGCAACCCACCTGAGTAACTGCCAAAGACGAGTTTAAGACTCAGCCGTAGTCAAGGCTCCCGTGTTCTCAAGTCAATCTTCAGTCTTTTTAATGCGACATATAAATTAAAATGTACAAATAATCCTTCTACTTTGCATTTGTTAAAATTCATTTAAACGCTATTCAATATAATTAGAACGCCGCGAAAGTAACAGCGCCTGTCAACTGGGGACCAAATTTTCTTTTCAATTCATAAGTTTGATGCCCCCAAAAGCCTCATCTTAAGAAATGTTGTGCTTGTGGGTGGTTAGAGATTTTTTTTTCTACTCTAGAGCTCAAAGAAAACGTGGTCAAAAGATACTGCTGTGGGTAACCTCAGGAAGGAAAAATGTCTCCAAAAATATTTTTCAAAAGAGCAGGTCACAGCTCTTAAGGCCCCAGAACAGCAAGCATGGATCATCTGGGAATGAGTCATTCTAGATAAGCACACATCCTGAACAGCCCGGAGTGGATGCTCTCACCATCTTATTTTAAGAGCTTTTATTTTTCTAATGGAGACATTTCTTTGTCTTTTTAAACCATCAAACCAGTTAGTCTTATAGGCATAATTATAGGTGAATCACGGGTAAAATACAGAGTTGAACGGGTCCGTCACGGTATGACCACATGAAGCGAAAATGTCTCCTCCAGCCATCCACTCGGATGATCCATGATGACCGACAATGCCTTTTCAGTGTGGCACTCAGTGCCCTTATGGGCCAAGTGTGAGGGACTGCCAGCTGCCTCTCCCGTGATCTTAGAGCAGTTCTTGGTTCCACCTTCTTATTGCTTTGTCTTTTCTACTGTCAACACTGTGGGTAAACTGCTACCCACTGTTGACTTTCACCGCCCTGGAATCCAGGTAACCAGAATGCTGCTCCCATGCAAAATCTGCCAGTCTGCTCCTCTTTGCTTATCCCTTATTTGTCTATAATTACTTCTCCACACAGGCCCGATCTCAAGATGGGCTTCTCATGCACCGAACACCAATGGGCTGGCATGTCTCTTTCCTTCTCTAAGGATCCATGAAGGATGACATCTCTGGGTAAAAGGATGTGTTCTCTGGATCCCAACTCTACCACTCAGGAGAATTATTTTTCTTTCTTGCTTGTCCTTTTTTAAAAATCATTAGTCATTTCTGTTATCCTAAAAATAAAGGCTTTACTACATGATTTTATATATTCACAGGAAAAAAAAACAATTAAGTTTTGAATTTAAGTGGCTAAGCTCTGGCATGGAAATTGGAAGGCCTTGGTTCCTACTCTAATTAAAAAATTGCTGTATAATCGATTTTTAGTCAAATCGTCAATTTCTGCTTCAGTTTGATTAATGATTACAATTAAGTTGATAGCAAAAGAGGAAAGGATATCATATCTCTTTGGAAAGATGAAGGCAGCTTATCATGAAGGAGCCTGATACGGTCTTTGGAATCACCTAACGTGAGTTCAGAACTCAGCTCCATCATTTAATATCTTTGTGACCTTGGGAAGGTTATTTAGCCTCTGCAAGCCTCCGTTTCCTCACCTATAAAATGTGATTAATAAACCCCATTAAAAAGTTGCTCTAAGGATTAGAAAGCACATATACAGGGCACCAAGTAAAACGTTTGCTACAGAGTAGATAATAGTGGGGAGAGGGATTGCTTTCCCCATTTTCGATCCTCTGGCAACAGAAGATTAAATCAGGCTTCAACTGGGAAAAGCGATCTTTGAACTGAAAGCATGCAAGAATGCATTTTCAAAGATATTGATCTTTTCTTCCTTTTTAGAAATTCACTGTTTGGCCCGCGGCATTTTGACTGAGCTTGCTGTAAACATCCACACACACAATCTAAATGCACGTAGGCACACACACAGATGCACAAACACATACCCCACCACCACCACCACGACCCCGGTTAAATAGATTCTGCTACATTTGCCTACAAATGTCCATATAAAATGCATCTTAGTTTCCTGCGATGGGCAGTCATGGTTGCTTCCGACATGCTAGCCTTGATTAGCGTGTGGGATACGTGGGTCTGGGGCATTCGAATACACCCGAGTCTCCAGCCAAAGGCCAGACTATGCTCACATAAACGGTCCACACTCATTCTGTTTGTTTCTCACGACATAAAATAAACTGGCTGTTACATATATATTCTAGATAAACTGAGATGTTTCTTAAGTACATATATGGAAAAACAACATATAAATACACAACTGAGGAACTTTTGTTTCATAAGTAAATGTGCCTACACAATTACCTTCTAATGAAATACGCCATTCAAGTCTAGTATTACTTGTTTTTAAATGACTTTATTGATATATGTAATTTACATACTATATAATTTATGCATTTAAGGCATTGAATTTAATGGTTTTTCAGTATATTCACAGTTTTATAACCACTACCACAACCAATTGTAGAACATTTCTATAACCTCGAAAAGAAAACCCATACTTATTAGCAGTCACTCCTCACTTTCTCCCGCGTCCAGACCCAGGAAACCACCAATCTACTTTCTGTCTCTATGGATTTCCTATTCCGAACATTTAATACAAGTGGACGCGTACAATATGAGACCTTTTGTGTCTGGCCCCTTTCACGTAGCATAATATTTTCAAGGTTCATTCCTGATGTACCATGTATCACTACTTCATTTTCATTGCTGAATAGTATTCCATTGTATGGATAGACCACATTTTATGTACTCATTCAGCAGTTGACGGACATTTGGTTTGCTTCTACTTTTGAGCTATTAAGAATAATGCTGTTAAGACCATCTGTGTACGGTTTGCACGTGGACACATATTCTACTTCTCTAGGGTCTACACCTAGAAGTGGAATTGTTGAATCAGATGATAACTCTGCGTTCAGCGTTTGAGGAAGTGCCAGATTGTTTTCCGAAGTGGTCGCACCATTTTACAATCCTATCAGCGGTGAGCGAGGGTCCAAATGTCCCCATCCTCTTGCCAACACTTGTTATTCTCAGTCTTTTTGACCCAGAGGGTGTAAAGTGCTCTTTCCTTGTGGTTTTCATTTGCATTTCTCTGATGGCTAATCACTTTGAGAATGTTTTCATGTCCACATTGGCCAACTGTATATATGTTACATATGCTTATTGGCCATTTGGGGTGAATGGGGTGGAAGTATGTGATGAAATTCAACAGAATCATGGAGGCATCAGATACAGGAATAATATCCTATCTTTTTTTTTTTTTAACGTCTGCTAGCACAGTGAATGACTTAAGGAATTTGTGAGTAACTTTAATTTGAGACTGGAATTTGTGAGCTAACCATAAATCACTTAACCAAAACACGATGAAATGCTATTCAACAAAATGTTGGAAGAATCAGTAAGATTAATAACTAAAGAAAATAAATGACTTCAATACCATAACTTAAAAAATATATCAAAAACTAGAACTATAAATCATCCATCCATTGATCAAAGGTGTTATCATGGGCTCTTGTGTGAAAGATTAAGATACAAGCCCGGTAACCTGTCAAGCAGAGTCTGCTGAAATTATGGTTGTAAGTGTGCAGGGGTGGGAGAAATGGGATGGATAATAACAAAATTGTCAACCAACTCCGCAATGCATACTATGTGATAAGCACTGCTGAACAGAGAATGACAAGCATCGTATACCTTTCACTGGAAATATCTGTTATCCTTGCCAAAACTCAAGATTTTTTTTTAAATGTTGCTCTTGGCAGTGGTTTGCTTGTTTGTTACAGAGAAGGGTAACAAAGTCCTTTCCATCACCACGGCCATCGCCTACTGAAATTAGCAGCCACTGGGGGCTCCTTAAGTATAAAACTCCATCGAAGTACTACAGATCCACCCTTAGCCAGAGCCGATTGGCCTAGGGGTGGTGACTGATCTAACAGTTACCCAAAGAGTAGAGGCCTATGAGGAGGCACAGTGAGGGAACTTTCCTAGCATGGATGCTACTGTCCGAACTGAACCAAGGAGGTTCTCTCTGTTGCCAGTTAGCTGAGAAACGTAGTAATTACTGTTCATTGGGTACCAGTGCAGAAGGAGTCAGGATCAGATACGAGCAGACTACAAAGTGGTAGGATCCCACAGTAGTCATCCATGAACTCTTCCTGCCATGGCTGACCAGATATCTGGGGCTTGAGACCCTATGGGTGTCCTGGCAATAAAAGACCTCTTATCCTGAGTGCCCAAAACGCTGTCACACAATTTCACCATGTCTTTTTTATGAATGAAGGTCATCTCTCTCTCCCGCCCCTTTACATACATACACACACACACACACACACACACACACACACACACACTCCATAAAAATCTTTCAATAGCTTCTCCTTGCTCCTAGGTTACCATCTAATATGTTTACTCTGTGCCCTGCAAGACCCTGCAATTCTTCTTACTCACTCCCACCATTTCTCCAATGGCTCTCATGCCAATCTTCCTCTCACTCACTCTGGACTTTCTTCACTCAGTTACTTGAACCTGCTTTGTCTCTTTGTTCCTTGGGGCCATTGCACAAACCCTTCCTTCTTTCTGGAGCGCTTTCTCCTCTCTTAAGCAACCTAATGACTTTTCAGCCTGGATGTCCTGGCACAAACATCACGTCCTAAGGCTTAACAGATACAACAAGGGCCGCAGCCAGGTCAATCTGGTTCAGGGAAGGGGGAGAAGGGTCTCTGATTAGGCCCAGTGAGTCACTGGATATCTATGTCAAGGGTTCACAGGAGCACAAGCAGGGACCTGTGGCCACACGTCCTCTGGACTTCTCAGAGTCTTGGCGCCAAGTGCAAAGGCTAGAGCGCTGTTGAAGCGGTGGACCCCTGCTATGTCCTCCTGGGAGAACTGCAAAAGTCGCTCAGGGCCTCCATACTCAGGGGGACACATAGTCTTAGGCAAGCAGAGGAGGTAGACGCCTTCTGTGTGCACTTACTTTTTGAAATGGATACTGCTGGAATGTTCTGGCTTCAGTGAACTACTTTATAAAAAAGGATACTGTTTTAAATACGTAGGTGGTTTTGTAATTTTTCAAAAGAACACTACAGAAAATAATGTTGTAAAACAGTCACCGTCTAATGTGCCTTTCTTTAAAACTAAACATTATAACGAAACAGAGCACTTCATACCTACTAGGATGGCTGTGGTCAAAAAGACAGATAGGAACCAGTGTTGAAGAGGATGTGGACAAATGAGAACCTTCACACACTGCTGTGGGGCTATAAAATAGTCCAGCCCCTTTGGAAAGCAGCAAGGCTGGTCCCCAAATGGTAGAGCAGAGTTATCACGTGACCCGTGAATCCCACTCCTAGGTACCTACCCAAGGGAAATAAAAACATACCTCCATACAAAACTGATGCGTGAATGTTCAGAGCAGCATTATTTACGCTAGCAAAAAAAAACAAAAAAACAAAAAACAATGGAAACAACCCAAATGTCCATCAACTCATGAATGAATAAACAAAATGTGTTTCCATACAATGAGATGTCACATGGGAATTTAAAGTAATAAAATACTCGAGAGATAAGAACGTACGTCCACACAAAAACTTGTATATGAATGTTCACAGCAGTATTATTCATAACAGCCCCAAACTGGAAGCGGTGCAAATGTCCATGAAACTAATGAATGGGTAAACTGAAGGCATTATCTACACAATGGAATACTACTGAGCTATTAAAAGTACTGATACATGCTACGACTTGAACGCATTATGTTAAGTGAAAGAAGGCAGTCACAGAGGGCCATATATATGATTCTATTTCTATGAAATGTTCAGGATAGGCAAATCTATAGAGATGGAAAGCAGATCGGTGGTAGTCAGGGACTAGAGACAGAAGAAGTAAATGTAGGGTGACTGTTAACGGGTATAGAGTTTCCTTTTTTGGGAGGGGGGCACAAATATTTAAAATTAGTCACTGGCGATGGTTGCACAGTCTTGTGACTACTATACTAAAACCCACTGAGTTATACACTTTAATTGCGTGAATTGTATAGAAATGTGTGGAATGCAGTTAAATGTGTGAATTATATCTCAATAGATGTGTTAAACAAATGATGCTATAACTAGTGCTTACAGGGGTGGTGCCCCTACATAGCTTCGCGTGGCCGTGGAGGACCATTTAGCATGCAGGTCCCTCGAGTTAAGGAATGTATCTCTTGCCATTTAAATGACACTCTTTCTAATTGCTATGAAACTAAAAGCTCATATGAATGAAACCACAGGGTCTGAGCAATCTTGACCACAGGGCAAGGGAATGATAAATAGAAATTAGATTAAAAACAAAGAAAAGAAGTTAAAGTTGCAATGGGATACTCCTGCTGGGCGTGAAAATATAACAAAGAGAAACAAAAAAACGGGTGAAGAGCTGTTTTCAAAGGGAATAATTTCAACAGCCCCAAGCAAACTTCAGTGTCACGCAGTCAAGGACAAAATGTCCTAAATAAGATGAGGACAACACTATGGCCCCGCGACTGTGACTTCATCATATGGAATGCAGGCATTGGGCCTTTGTTGCCAGAAGGAATTTTATGTATATATTTACATTTATATTTATAAAGTTTACATTTATAAGTTAACTTTATTGTACCATAGTTTACATATCATAAAATTCACCCATTTTAAATGTACAGTTGAAGGATTTTTAGGAGATTTACTCAATTGTGTAATCAACTATAATGCATTTTTAAGAATGTTTTCACCAAATTATGCAGACAAACTTGATGAGTGCTCAGATGTCTTATCTGCTTGGTTTGAGAAAGTGGAATTTCTTGGAAGTTTGGTGTCTGGTTCAATGAGATGATTCTGCATTAACCACAAGCGTATGCTTGGTCAGACTACTGTGAATCCTGAATAAGTAGTAAAAAAAAAAATGGTGTTTTCTCTCATTTATTACCTTGCGATTTTTCTAGGACAGTGGTCTAGAAGGAAATAAGATATACTATAATGTTGCTAATGTATTTCAACTTTGATTGTGTAAGATTGATTTTCATCCTTCATTCCCAAATAAATACTTTTTGATTCTGTTATTAATGCATACTCTTGAAAAACAACTTTATTGAAATGCAATTTACACACCATAAAATTCAAGGAGCTGTGCGACCATCACCAGAATCTAATTTTAGACCATGTCCATCGCCCTAAGGACACCCTGGGTGGCTATGAGCAGCCCTTCCCCTTTCTGGCCCTCAGCCCCAGGCCACACTCATCTGCTTCCTGTCTCTATAGATTTGTGGAAGGCATTCTGTTTTCACACATATATACAATATATAAATCAAAAATATATCTCTCGTTTATCAAAATCCTACTTCTACACTAAGATTTTTCTGTTGGTGATGATTAAACATTTTAAATAATAAATAAATTAAAGGTTACAAAGAAACTCTGGAAAACGGTCCCAAAAACATGTTTCTCCACTGGAAAATACTATTTTAAAACTTGTGACAACCAACCAATACACAGCATTTTTCCATAATGTAATATCTTCCTCATTAAAGTCAAAAGTGTCCATTTTACCTTCTTCCAACACTCTTGCCCGCAAAAAAAAAAAAAAACATACAAAAAACAAACACCACCACATCCTTTCAACAGGTTAAAACAGTTTATAGCACATATTCTTCATTATATTTGCACACAAGACCCTGGAGAGATTTAGTCTCCTCGAAATTTGGATCATGGGCTGAATCGAGCAAATGAAACTTCTTCAAGTGACATCCTGATCCAGAAGCTTCTGAAGGGCTATATTAAAGTTTCTAGACATTAAACTCTTTTTAACGATATTCTGAAAATCCATCAGACTAGTCAAAAAGCCACTAGCCTTCTTAGCAATCTGGTAATATTGTGAACGTTTCCCAATTAATCACAGATCTGTCACGTTAAGGAACAATCATTAATTGATATCTTTTATTTTCATGAACAAGGGTAGATTAAATAACTTCTACAAAATAACCCTTTGTCCTTTAACACTCCATGGAGAAAATCTCGTGGTAAGTTGCAGGTTGCCTCTGCCATATATATATGTGGGGATATTATATATATAAATAAAATATTATATATGTTTACCATAGTTCTCAAGAAAATATTGGTCCCAAATTGCCTTTCTGTATTAAAGAACGCTCCCTTGGCCAACATGACAAATACATGAAATTGAGTCACTTCCACATAACTCTCCAGCCCAGCACAACTGCGAAAGTAGATAAATCATGTTCCTTTCTGGCTCTGCACCACCCAATTATCGCCATAAAACGCAACAATAACATTCAGGCCAATCCCTGTCTTCTGATAGCAGCCTTCACAGACCAGAGGTTGCTGGTTGGGTCCAATGTACTGGCTCTCAAAGGGTGCCGACCTGGTTTCTATTTTCAACTGGAATTTCCTCCTCTGGGGTCATTTGATCCCCACCCTCGGGGGCATTTTCCTGGTTGTCTGTTCGTGCCCCACCTTGCACTTTGCTTTGGGACTGGAGAATTTCAGGCTCATCCTCCTAGAGTCTGATGAAAAGACTCGGGGACAGTGTGCTTCAGACCTGGTGGGAACCCAGTTTTGTGAGCCTCCCAAGCTCCTCTTAGGAGGTACCAAGGTGACATTTACTCAGGAAGCTGCTGAGATCTATGGCAAGACCTGCAGAAATGATAGTGGGGACCATGTTGTAGGGCTAAAGCTATATAGAGACATCTCCATTCAAAGGGTCACAAGAATGTGGAAGAGTCAGTCAAAAGAAAAGTCACAAAGCGTAAGACAGCAAAACTCAGGCACTCAGCTCTTGTGGCTAAGCGCTCAGTGAGCTATCCAGAGTTTAAAGAACAAAGGCAGTGATTTTTAGGGTTAGCTCTTGGAGGGCCTTTACATTCTTTCTTCCGACGGAGTTCTGGATACGCTAACATAAAAATGTCATATGCAAAACAAGAGAACTAGCATTTTAACCAAGGAGTAAATGACATTTTTCAGAGTTCAATACCCCACTTTGAACTGGTAAGAACAGCAATGCTCATGAAAAGTATTCTGCCTAGAATATTTATCAAATGAGCTCTAAAAATACTTGTTTAACTTGAAAGTTCCAAAGAGTTTCCTGGTGACTTAGAGAATTAGGCAAGGCACATAGGTGTCAGACACAGCAACCTATATGTGGGTGCATCTCACTTTTTATTCAAGTGGAAGCCTGAGAGTACACACTAGATATTATACTTTTTTGACTTCTTCTTTCAGTGTTGGACACATACCCAGCTCTTCACACACATGCTGGTGAATAAATGAGTGTTCAGGATATTCTTTCCTCATCTGAATGTACCCAGCATTCCCCCCACACTACAGACGTGTACCCCCTTTCTTTGACCCTTGTTCTTATATAACAGGAGACCTGTCTACAGCATGTGCGGTAATTTGAGACAAAGTGTTAGATCAGAGATCCACAAACTTTTTCGGTAAAAGGTCAGATTATATATATTTTAGGTTCTGCAAGCTATAGACTCTGTTGCAATCATTCAGCTGCTGTTTAACGCGAAAGCAGCTGCAGTCAATAGGTAAATGGCGGGCATAGCTGTTTCCAATAAAACTCGATTTATGGACACTAAATTTGTAATGTATATCATTTTCACGTCACGGAATAGTCTTGTTTTGATTTTTTCCTACCATTTAAAATGTAATGCTTATTTTTAGTTCACTGGATATAAAAAAAAAAAAAAAAGCAGGCAGCAGTCCATATTTGGCCTGTGGGCCATAGTATGCTGACTTCTGATTTACATAACTGAGCGACTGTAATTTGGCAAGTGCTCTACTAGGTATGAGCACCTGTGGAGTACAATGAAAAAAAACAAACAATGGGTTTAGCAAGTGTCGATCACCTGATATAATGGAGGAAACACAGGAAAAGGTTTCAACTTCACAGAGGAGATTTTCTACATATGTATATTACTGTTAAACTTAGCTTATCCATTAGGATTGATCAAAATAACCCAGCTGACTTCCAAATGTTGGCTCTGATTTGCTTCAACTAAAGGATTAATACATTTTTCTTCCCATTGTAAATGACCACACCCGCAATTTCTTCTGCGTTGTAAAACAGGAGCTAAATTTACAAATCTTTTTAAAGTGATACTAGCAAATCAAAACAGATTTTTAAAAAACCTCCTGGGAGGTGATTCTGAATGTTTTCCTTTTGATAGATTAAGGAACCAGAGCTGCCAAACACAAAGAAACACAGGAAGACTGTGACAATTCTTTTTTAAAAGTGAATATCATTCAGTCTATTTCCACGCTGTTCCCTTGATATCTATTCAGTGCTATACAATCGATGTGGATTTCTGAGGACTGGTATCAGTGAGATGGCCCGTCATTCCATCTTTGTTTTTCTTTAAAATTAGATCGTAAGGAAATATAGATTGATATCCATGACAGAAAGAACTCATCGACCGAATAGGAAAAAAAATATGACATAGATGGGCACCTGCTTGAAAACATCAGTATTTTGAGAATTTGATTACATACTGTGGTTAAATGAATGATCTGGTGCATTCGTTCACCCTTGGCTGCATTCACCTCTCACCACGGCCTCATCATGGAGGGAGTATACTTCCCTACTCACTGATGTTAGGCTTTGACGTGTGACTTGCCTTGACCAATGGCAGGTGGGTAGAGATGAGAGCATGCCAGAGTCCCACCTATGCATTAAGACTCCTTAGTCAACTCCACTTTCACATTGTACCTCTGCGCTTCCCCAGGTAGATGCTACTCCACCAACCTGGGCCCCGGAACAAACATATGTGGAGCAGAACTGACCAAGGAGCCACACCCTATGGGACCGGCAGCTTGACCTTGGGCCAAACGCCGGGCCCTGCCCAGATGAGCCAACCCCAGCTGACCCACAGATCCATGATAGTAACTGATGATTGTTTCAAGCCACTGAATTTCAAAGCAGTTTGCTACATGGCAGTAGTGTGGCAATAGGGAACCGATACAAACACAGTTGTACACTTTGGACAACACAGCTATACAATAAAGCACCACTTGTGTGCCTATGTGAGTATGTGTATGCATGCCAGGAGTTCCATATTTCGTTCCTATTTAATGGTACCCAAAATAGGAAAGAAAAAAAAAAGAATCCAGATTCTCCTTAGACTCCTTACAATGAGTGATATGAAGCACCCTCAGAGTAGTGAAGACATTCACTTAGCCACCTAATTAAAAGCGGCAGGTTGATCTAAGAATCTTGAGGATTTAAACAAAAATTCTCCATTTGTAATAAAAATCAATAAAATTATATAGTAAAACTTTGCAATAATTTAAGTATCCAAAAGACTGTGCCTATGTTTGCAGAATAAGACAGCATCAGCACTTTTTACACCTTTAAAAAAAAAAATAATGGGAGCCAAATAAATGCAGGAAGTCTATATAACTGTGTCCCAATGATAAGGTTTCACTCTGCAGCCATCCTGAATAAAAACAGCTAGAAGAGTTTTTTTGAACCAGCTAATCTTGATAAGGTTCAAACTTTCCCCAAGAGAGTCTGCGAACTGCCACTCCCTTTGAAATGGATGAATAAAAGTGCACACGTACCATGAACGCCAGGGTTTACATAACCCTCGTGCTGTCCAGAGCACAAGTGGGCTGTGGCGACCACAAACACATGCAGGACTTGTGTTTATCCTTGCTCATAAATACTTCTGGAGGGCAGAGTGCCAGCTCTCATGTACGTTTTCCAGGCCGCTGCCAGTGCAACTACACGTTTGTCATTCCTGAGATGGATGTTCCATGAGAACAGCCATGCAGAGAGGGAACATGGGGCATTAATGCAGGAGCGAAACCCTGCGGTGTTTCAATCAAAAGCACTTTGCTAGAGAAAACACAAGAGGTGGAATTACAAAATGACCACGACACTCAGCTACAAACACCAAACAGGATGTTCTTTGCTTGTGGTCGTGTATGGTACTAACACCAAGAACAGCAAAATCCCCTCCGATCGCATGATCGATTCACCTGACTTTCTCCTGTTATGTTTCTGGATGTTTGGGGCATAGCTGATCAATGGACACAAGAATGTTCCTATTATGGTGGAAAGACGGAGGGGGTAATTTAGAAAGTGTTATTTCATGGATTGCCTGGATGGAGGTAGGAGGCAGCGTGGGTGTGAAGCCAAGGGGTAGTGGGAGGAGCTCTTTGTGGTGATGCAACAGTTCTTTATCTTGAATGTAGTAGCGGAAATACCGAGCTATACACGTGATAAAATTGCATGAAACTCCTCGCTCTCTCTCTCTGTCTCATGCACGAAGGAATGCATGTAAACAACAAACTGGTGAAATGTGAATACGGTCTGTATTCAAGGTGATAGTATTGTATTGATGTCAACTTCCTGGTTTTGGTATTGCACTATCACTACATAAGATGCTATCTTTGAGGGAAGCTGGGTGAAGGGTACATGGGATCTCTCGGTACGATTTTTGCAACTTCCTCTGAATGAACTATTCAAAAAAAAATGTTTTTTAAAGTGTCATCTCAAAGGTATAATCTCAAGCCAGCACCATTTTCACAGTCTGCCATTATGTAGTGGTTCAAGTATTGAGACCCGGCAGTCAAACAGACAAGGATTTCCATCCCAGTACCTCTACTTAACAGCTGGGTGACTAAGAAATACACCTAAACTCAGTGCCTTGGTTTCCTCATCTTTTCAATGGGGATGATAACAACACCTACCTCATAGGGTGCTTTAAGGATTAAATGAGATAATATATGTGGAATGTCCAGGACTCATAGAAAGCATTCGAAAAACATTGACTATTATTATTATTATTAATGTAAGTCAACATAAGTATTTCTAAGAGCTCTATATCTTCAATCACTAATTAATCATAAATCATTAATTTTGCTGACATTCAAGGCCAGACTAAGCATCAGGCACATGCTACATGTGGCCAAGGATATGGAGTCCAGATAAAGTCCCCGGTTCTGGCTTCTACCTTTGGATTTTTCCGTGCTGGTAAATAAGGTCTTTAATGGAGTAATTACAAGCAAGATGGATATTATGAAAGTGGATGCACACGGGCCTCAAGGAGGAACTAACTTAAACGAAAAACACTTTCTGCAGAAGATTAAAAAGGGAGTTTACTCTCTGCTGAGTTAGCTGAAGTACAGGGTGGCGAAACGGCAGTCCTCAGTTGCAACCAGCCCTTAACCCACTCCTTAACTAGAGATGCACGAGAATCGATTTTCATTAAAGCACAGGTTAACCCATCTGTGTTCATGTGTAGCTTTGAGTGTTAAAGCTCTTGACCCGTGACCCAGAAAAAGAACTAAACTAATAATTCCTTTTTCATTGTTTGGAAAATAAATTACATTAGACTACCCTAATGGGCTTAGAGGGGGAAAAAATCTACTATAGTTCAAATTTATGTTAATAAACTTAGACCAAAGCATTCCTTAATTAAGGATGGAGCTTTTAAATATTAAATTATCGTATGTATGCAAAATTTATCACTGTATAGTAAGAGTATTTTAGTAGGCTTATAATGTGAACATGAAAGACATACACATCACATATGAATGGAGTTGGCATGACACATTACTAGTTGAAATGTGGCAAATCGGGTAACGTAAATTAGGGCTTCCAGTCAAGATGGCGCAGTAGGAAAACTCCGTGCTCGCCTCATCCCACGGCCACATTAAAATCCCACCAAAATGATAAAACAATCAACCTGGAGAACCACGCGAAGACTAGCTGAACAGAAGCCCTACAACAAAGAATATACAGAAGAGGCCACCTTGAGACTAGTAGGCAGAACGGGCTGGCCCGGCGCCCACGTGTGGTGGCGGAGAATCGGGAGGGACATCGCGGCTGAGGAGGTGCCCCCCTGAGAAGCGAGGGGTCCCAGCCCCACACCAAGCCCCCCGGCCCCGAGTGTCAGCGCTGGGAAGAGCAGTCCCCCCGACGTCTGCCGGTGGAAACCAGCGAGGATTCCCTTCCTCCTCGGACGGCGGCAGCTGGAAGCCCAGGCTCTTAAAGGGCCCACGCGCAGACGCTCCCGGGCACTCACCCTGGGTTCCGGCAGAGGGACGGCATCTCCGGCGGCACCAGAGATGCACAGGAAGAGCCTGAACGGTGTGGCGCCAGGCACCCTGTGCTGAGCCCTCCTGCGGTGGAGACGGCGGAGGAACGCCATTTTGCAAGTGTCGAGCCCTCCCCCACACAGCCTCATCTCGACCTGCACCAGCCTGGTGAACTCCACTGGCTCCACCCTGGTGACTCCCGGGACCCCGCCCCACCCGACCCGGTGGCCGCCTGAGGCTCTTTCAGCAGTCTAGCCTCATGGGCAGCCAGAAAGTGGCGGCTGGCTTTGTGGCGCCCTGAGCCTTCCGTTGAGTGCCACAGGCTCAGAACAGGTGCCAAATCTGAATGTGCATTCACCTGGTGAACACCACCTGCCCGCCCAGGTGGCGCCAGGAGACCCTGCCTCGCTGAACGCGCACACCACGCGAGGCTCTCGCAGCAGCTGAGACTTACAGGCAGCCAGCAGGGGGCAGCAGGCCCCAGGGCGCCGGGGACCTTTTGCTGAGCTGCCCCAGCCCCGGGACTGGTGGGAGCCAGCCTCAGTTCCCGGTGCGGCCTCTGCCACGGGCCTCCAAGACCACTACAAGCAGCGACTGACTGCGGATCACTTTGTAACTCCAACCAGGTAGCCCTGGGCCAGTCGCATGCAGCAGCTGGCCTTGGCCTGCAAGGCAGCCCCTCCTAACAGGCCCCAGAACCAACACACCTGGAGGCCAGCTTCAGACCACAACAGAGCACCACCTGTTTAGCCCGACAATTGGCACATGCAAAGGATGATCTCGGCAGGCACCAGAGCCACCTGGGGTGAATCCCGCTCTGACGGGTCAGCCCTGCAGAGCGGTTCATATGCTGTGGTCCTGGCCAGTCCTTGGAGCCAGTCAACCTGAGCGTCAGTCCTACCCACTGATATGCCAAGAGCAACCAATGCCCAACTGCAAGGGCACAGACAACCCACACAAGAAACACTCCTGAGGCACCCAGTTCAGGTGACCTGGGAGACTGCAGCACAAGCCACCCTGCCAAGACAGGGACACATAGCAGATCTACCTAATACATAGAAAGAGAACAGAGAGAGGCAGCCAAAATGAGGAGACAAAGAAACATGTCTCACATGAAAGAAGAGGAAAAATCTCCAGAAAAGGAACTCAACGAAATGGAGGCAAGCAATCTACCAGACACAGAGTTCAAAACACTGGTTATAAGGATGTTCACTGATCTCAGTGAGAATTTTACCGAAGAGAAAGTAAGCATCAAAAAGATGTAGAAACCATAAAACAGAACTAGTCAGAAATGAAGAACACAGTAACTGAAATAAAGAATACACTAAAATCAATAACAGCTTAGATGAAGCAGAGGATCGAATCAGTGATTTGGAAGATGAGGTAGCAGAAAACACCCAATCAGAGCAGCAAAAAGAAAAAAGAATTTAAAAAATGAGGATAGTTTAAGGGCCCTCGGGGACAACATCAACCATAACAACATTCACATTATAGGGGTACCAGAAGGAGAGAGAGAACAAATGACTGAGAACCTATTCGAAGAAATAATGACTGAAAACTTCCCTAACCTGGCAAAGGAAATAGACATACAAGACCAGAAGCACAAAAGTCCCAAACAAGATGAACCCAAGGTGGCCCACACCAAGACACATCATAATTAAAATGGCAAAGGGTAAAGACAAAGAATCTTCAAAGTAGCAAGAGAAAGACAGTTACCTCCGAGGGAGCTCCCATATTGTCAACAGAAACTTTGCAGTCCAGAAGGGACTGGAGTGAAATAGCCAAAGAGATGAAAAGCAAGAACCTACAGTCAAGATTACTCTACCCAGCAACACTATCAATTAAAATTGAACGAGAGATAAATCGCTTCCCAAACAAACAAAAAAGCTAAAGCCGTTCATCACCACCAAAACAGTATTACAAGAAATGTTAAAGGGACTTCTTCAAAAAGAAGAGGAAGAAAGGACATAAATATGAATACATAAAATGGCAGTAACTATGTACTTGTCAACAATCACTTTAAATGTAAGTGAATTAAATGAGCCAATAAAAAGACATAGGGTAGTTGAATGGATAAGAAAATAAGACCCTTACACATGCTGTCTACAAGAGACACACTTCGGATTGAAAGAAAAAACACACACACTGAAAGTAAAAGGATAGAAAAAGATATTTCATACAAACGGAAATGAAAAAATGCTGGCATAGCGATACTTATATCAGACAAAATAGACTTTAAAACAAAGGCTCTAATAAGAGACAAAGAAGGACATTTCATATATAAAGTGATCAATCCAACAAGAGAATGTAACGTTTGTAAGCATGTATGCACCCAACACGGGAGCACGTAAATATGTAAAGAGAATATTGAACAACATAAAGGGAGACATGGACAGTAAGACAGTCATAGTAGGGAACTTTAACACCCATTGATATCGATGGAACTTCTAGACAGAAAATAAACAAGAAAACAGTGGCCTTTACTGACACATTAGACCATGTGGATTTAATTGATATTTTTAGAGCATTTTACGCCAAAGCAGCAGAATATACATTTTTCTCAAGTGCACATGGAATGTTTTCCAAGATAGGCCGCATATTAGGCCACAAAAACAAGAAATAAATTTAAGAAGACTGAAATCATATCAAGCATCTTCTACCAAAATGGTATGAAACTGAAATCAATTACAAGAAAGAGAAAAAAGAGAGAGAAATACACAAATACATGGAGCCTAAATAACATGCTACTGAACAAGAAATGGTTAACAATGGGATCAAGAAAGAAAACAAAAGATACCTTGAGACAAATGAAAATGAAAACACAATGACCCAAAATCTACAGGACACAGCAAAAGTGGTCATAAGAGGGAAATTCATAGCAATACAACCCCGCCTCAAGAAACAAGGAAAATCTCAAACATCAATCCTTACAACTAAAGGAACTAGAAAAAGAACAGCAAACAAAGCCCAGAGTAGGAGGAAGGAAAAAATAAAGATCAGAGTGGAAATGAACAAAAGAGTCAAAAAATCATACAGAAGATCAATGAAACCGAGAGCTGGTTCTTTAAAAAGATAAACGAAATTGATAAACCTTTAACCAGACTCATCAAGAAAAAGAGAGAACCCAAGTAAATAAAATCAGAAATGAAAGAGAAGTGACAAGTGACACCACAGAAATACAAAGGTTAATTAGAAAATACTATGAACAATTATATGCCAGCAAATGGACAATCTGAAAGAAATGGATAAATTCCTAGAAACATACAATCTTCCAAGACTGAATAAAAAAGAAACAAAATCTGAATAGAACGATTACTACTAATGAAATCGAATTAGTAACCAAAAACCTACCGACAAACAAAAGGCTTCACAGGCAAATTTTTACCAAACATTCAAAGAAGAATTAACACCTATCCTTCTAAAACTATTACAAAAAATTCAAGAGAATGGAAGGCTCCCCACGTTCATTTTACAAGGTCTTATTCCAAAACCAGACAAAGACATTACAAAAAAAAAAATATATATATATATATATATAGGCTGATATCCCTGATGAACATAGATCCAAAAATCCTCAACAAAATATTAGCAAGCAGAATTCAGCAATACATTAAAAAGATCATACGCCATGGTCCAGTGGGATTTATTCCCGGATACACAGTTGGTTCAACAGCTGCAAATCAATTAACCACATAAACAAAATGAAGGATAAAAATCATATGATTGTACCAAAACATGCAGAAAAAGCATTTGACAAAATTCAGCACCCATTTATGATAAAAAAAAAAAGAAACTCTCAGAAAAGTGGGACTAGAGGGAACATAAAGGCCATCTGTGACAAACTCACAGTTAACATAATACTCACCAGTGAAAAGCTAAAAGCATTTTCCTAATATTTTCTGAGGAACAAGACAAGGAGACGGAGGGCATGGAGATGACGGCTAAAGTGGAAGGGCTAGGTGGTTGTTAAGAAGGGGAAGAAAGTCGGACTTTCTGAGCCTGAGGACAGAAGCTCAGGATGAGCATGACTACGGATGTGTTTGCAGGGAGGCTTGGCTGAAAGGTAAAGGAAGTTACCCAGGATGGCTTCAACCATTCTCCACAAAGAGAGAAGCTTTTTCATCTGCTGAAGGTGTGGGGCAAATCCATTGAATGATGGTTTGAGGAGAATGGTAGAGATCGACAATGTTCACTGAGAAGAATGTGAAAGGAATGAGAGAAAGAACAAGTGAAATGATCAAAGAATGGCAGCATGGACTAACTGAGATTGAACCCATGAGTACGTAGTGCCTACCTGCGTACTTGTGTAATTTCTGCCGACAGTGTTTCGCTTGTGGGTGTATAAACAGAGAATACAAATTGTGATATTAGTTATCAGAAAGAGAAATTAAGAAAAATAATCCCATTTATAACTGCATCAAAAAATACTAGGAATAAATTTAACAGGTAAATGAACTGTACTTGGAAAATTATAAGAATTTGAAGAAAGAAATTGAAGAAGATACAAATAAATAGAAGCATATACCGTGCTCATGGATAGGAAGAATTAACATTGTTAAAATATCCATACTACCAAAGCGATCTATAGATTAAATGCAATCCCTATCAAAATGCAATGGCATTTTTCACAGAACTACAACAAATAATTCTAAAATGTATATGGAACCACTAGAGACCATGAATAGCCACAGCAATCTTGAGAAAGAAGAACAAAGTGGAGTTATCACGCTACCTGACATCAAAGTATACTACAAGGCTATAGTAACCAAGCCAGTATGTTACTGGCATAAAAACAGACATATAGATCAATGGAACTGAATAGAGAGCCCAGATTAAACCTATGCCTATATGGTCAATTAATCTACGACAAAGGAGGCAAAAATAAGGTAAATACAGTTTATTCAATAAATGGTGTCGGGAAAACTGGACAGATACATGCAAAAATGTGAAACTAGACCACCTTCTTACACCATATACAAGAATAAACTCAAATTGGATTAAAAACTTAAATGTAAGGCCAGAAACTATAAAACTCCTAGAAGAAAACATAGGCAGTAAACCCTCTGACATTTCTCTTAGTAATATATATTTTTTTCTGATATATCTTCTTGGGCAAGGGAAACAGGAGAGAAAATAAATAAATGGGACTACATCAAATGAAAAAGTTTTTGCACATCAAAGGAAACCATCAACAAAATGAAAGACAAACTATTGAATGGGAGAAGGTATTCACCAATGCTACATCAGATAAGGAGTTAATGTCTGAAATTTATAAAGAACTCATACAACTCAACACCAACAAAACAAAACAAAAATCCAATTTAAAAATGTGTAGAAGACCTGAGCAGGTATTTCTCCAAAGAGGACATATAGATGCCCAACAGATATGAAAAGATGCTCAATGTCACTAATCATCAGAGAAATGTAAATTAGAACCACAATGAGATATTACCTCACACCTGTGTCAGAATGGTCATCATCGATAAATCAGCAAATGACGAGAGTTAGTGAAGATGTGGAGGAAACGGAACCTTCGTGCACTATAGATGTGATTGCAAATCGGTGCAGCCACTATGGAAAACAGTTTGGAGGTTTCTCAAAAAATAAAAAAAAAAAAAAAATAGGACTACCTCATGTCCAAGCAATTCCAATTCTGCGTATTTATCTGAGGAAATCCAAAACATTAAAGCAAAAAAATGTATGAACCCCTATGCTCATTGCAACATTATTTACAATAGCGAAGATATGGGAGGAACCTAAGTGCCCATCAATAGACGATTGGAAAAGTTGTAACACACACACACACACACACACACACACACACCCACACACACAGTGGAATATTACTTGGCCATAAAAAAGAATGAAATGTTACCATTTGTGTCAACCTAGAGGGCATATGCTAAGTCAAACAAGTTGGACAGAGAAAGACAAATACCATGTGATTTCACTTATCTGTGGAATCTAAAGAACAAAAGAAACAAACAAAACAGAAACAGACTCACAGAGAAAGAGAACAAACTGATGGTTACCAGATGGGAGCATTGGGTGAAAAAGGTAAAGGGATGAAGAAGTTCAAATTGATAGTTACGAAACAGTCATGGGATGTAATGTACAGCATGGGAAATATCGTCGATATACTGTAATAACTATGTACGGTGCCAGGTGGCTACCAGGCTAATCAGGGGCATCACTTCGTAAATTACATAAATGTCTCACCACTATGCTGCACTCCTGAAACTAACATAAAATAATATTTGATGTCAACTGTAATTGAAAAATAAAGATGATAATAAATAAATGTGGTGATTAAAATAATCCACAGGGGAGAGGAAAGAGACATTCTAAGCAATGTGGGAGTCTTCTATATACTTAGGAATTTAGGATCTTTCATCATTTAAGTAAATGCCAAACAACAGTGAAAATGCACGTGATCTTTTATGTTTGCCAACTCCCCCCCCGCACCCTCCCCAACACACAAAACAAAATTTCTGCGATCCTCTGTGCCAGCCTGAGCCCTGTGAGACTGATCTTAATGGGCTGCATCTCAGTATGAGTGTTCGGGTTCGGTACTAAAGGAAGATGAGACAGCAGGAAGACCAAGACATTGAGGTGTTTGTCATCCCACTCCATCTCAGCTTCTCTATTTTTTCTCCTTGCTACAGTCCTCTCTGGGTATGTTTCCAGGGTCCCTTTGATGAAGGCTGAAAGTCACTGGGTTCTGGTAACACAGGTTCCTCCCTGTGTCCAAGTGGTAACAGCCTCCGGGGGGCTGATCACAGTGTGTTTCACCACCCCTTGTTGGTTTCCTTAAAGCTATTGACACATCCGTGACAGGTCATCCCTTAAGCTAAGCCTTTTTGAGCGTTCCATCTGTTTCCTGCTGGGATCCTGATGGATACGACGCCCTTGCTGTGAGTCAGCAGCTAAGGTGGAAGAATGCCTTATCTTTTGAGATGGAAGTTGAGACTCCGTTATACATTTTGCTTATACCACCAATGACATCATGATGGGACTGTTAAAAGTCACATACATAAATAAACACTGACCAAATAATACTACATATTACCATTTTCAAATTCTCCCAGCAAACTCGACATGCCATTTTCTTGATGAACTCTTATGACACTGTGGACCTAATTAAAATGGCACCATCGAGTGAGGAATCCGGAGCAGCATCCAGGGGTTCTGGGCGTGTGGGCTGGCACCCACCTGGCGCAGTGGAGCTCAGCGAATGCAGGGCTGAGATGCTCTACACGCGGTGAGATGCTTTCAGCTTCTTTATTTTACTTGGACTGACTTATATGTTTCTTTACCAGATCTTGCAGTCAGCTGCAGAAAGGGGTCATTCAAAAACTATTTTAAAAGTTTATGCATCTTCAAGTCTTTTGCTGTTTCCATGGCAACTTTTCCCCAAAGCCACCACAACTCCAAATTCTTTTGAAAATTTCATCACACAAATCTAGTTTAGCTGACACTCCAAATACTCAAATTTTACTATAAAATTTTTGTTAAGTTAGAAGAGTTCTAAGAATGTGTCAAATAACCTAAGAGAAGGGTTTCACTTCACAGGGTCATGACATCTTTCAAGGAAAGAGCCCTGAGTAACAATGATCATATCTGAATGAACGAATTAGTCTTATAATTTGTATATCACTTATCCGAACTGAGAATTATCCCAGAGGCACATCCAAGTAGTCCCACGAAGATAAAGCGTGGGAGTCCTTGTTTCATTTGATCTACGTTTAAGTTTTTAAGTATTCAGAATGTATTTAAGAATAAAATAAACCAGAGAAGCTGATCTTTTGAAAATAAGGGTAGAATCAGACAATCTGAAAGGTACATTAAAAGATATTAAATTAATTATATACGCTTGTAAACGGTGGTGATCTTAGTTCAAAGTTTTGTCAGCGCGTGAGACCTTTAAATCTACCCCACATCATTTCTGAGCTTACAATCTAAAAACAGGCCATGATAATTAACATTCCGTGAAGTGGTCAGGACTTAAGAAAGATCCCCGCAGTCCTTGTGAAGGGTGGACCAGATAGAGCGGCAACATACCTGTCACCCTGGCTGCTGGGGTGATGGAGAGAGAAGAGGTGGGAGGAACTGTCTACCCCCTTCTTCCTTTTGCTTTTCTGCCAGTGCCTTTTGCAGTTTCCCGATCCACATCAGACCTCCAACGAGGGGGTGCTGGCCACACGCAGGCCCTAGATTCTCACTCGCGTACAGTCAGAGATCCAATGTCCATGCACGAAGCCTTTCTGAGAACCTCTCACAGCCTAATTCGGAGGTGATAATTGCTCATTTTAGACCCAGGACTAACAGATTTAATAAACTAGTATTCCAGCAAAATTAGAAAAGAGGCAGAGAATTAGACAAGGCTATCAGACACACATCTATCAAGACGTCAGCTAAATTCTCACACAGAAGACAGGACATCAGAGTTGAGGAGTGAAGAGTGAAGGGCTCTAAACAAAGCACTGAGGCTTCTAGAAGGGCCACCTTCGCCCTTCCCAGAGTAAGCCTGCACAGTATGAAACACGCTGTTTATAACCGGCACTCGTGTGGAAAAGGCAACTCACATTTTCTCAACTCCATCTCTTAATACCAAGGAAAAGCACCATACACAATGATCTCCAAAACTGTAAGATTTCGATGTCTACAGAGACATACTTAAGTAAAGGTTTCTTAAACCAGCAATACGACACTTGGGCTCAGCAATTCTTTGTTGGGCTGTGCTGTGTATTGTACGACGTTGAGCATCCTACCAGATATCAAAAGTGCCCTTGCCAACTGTGACAACGAGCAATGCCTCCTGACACGACCCAGTATCTCCTGGTTGAGAACCACTGGCCTAGATTACCTAGCGAATGGATGCTGAGGGACATATCGCCAGACCATGCTATGCAGAGGAAACATTCCTATCCCTCGTGCATCCTTAGAGAATTCATCTGACGTGATCACTAGGTTGTAAAACGAAAGACCTCTCCGAAAACTTGTACTACATTACCTCAGAGTCACCTGAGGCGAAGTACTGGATCGTACTCTCTGGATCCACTTTGCCACTGAATCCTAGAGTCTGTGCTTCTTGAATGGTAAGTGGTTCACCATGTAACTTAATCAGTGGTTTCCAAATATTACTGATATTAGAATCACCTCCAAAGCTTTTTCTAAGTATCGATTCCAAGACCAGGCCTTGGAAATTCTCATTTAGTGAATAAGGTGAAATCCTTGAAGCCAATATGTTTTACGATCATCAGCTGAAAATGATTAAAGTTTTGAACCCCCTAGTGTAACCTAGGTAAAAACACCCAGGCAGCCAGATTCATCTACTCATAGATATTTATTGGGTGCTTACCCTGTGCCAGGGCCCACACTAGGCATGGCGATATGGTGTGAATGATTGGGTCTCTGCCCTAAATAAGTTTACACACCAGTAGGGAGAGAGAGAGACAAACAATGAACGTATATATGATACCAAGTAGTGAGAAAAACAACAGAAGCACCAGGCCCTGTGATATGATCCATAGTAATTCAGTGAAGTCAGAGCACTTTGGGGAGAGCAGTCATGGAAGGTGACATTTTTTTCTGCCATTTGTAGGACATAAAAAAATCCCGCCACACAAAGAACATCTCAGGCATAAGGGACAGCAAGTACAAAGGCCTTGGGCAAGAAAGAGCTGGTTTCACTTGATGAGCAGAAAGGACACCATGTGACCAGGCATTGGTTAAGACGAGGAAGGGTGTCAAGAGGCAGTCAGGATCATGTAGGCAGATTTGGAAGGCCAAGGTCATGGATGAAGATATTAGTCTAAGTGTAACCGAAAATCCAACCAGAGAGCTTTAAGCACTGAAATGTTACGACTTCATTTTCTTCTTAAAAGAGCTCACTGGCCACAGGATTGTAATATAGGGTCACAGTGTTACCTTAGCGAGGATGATGGATGCTGAGTGTTTGGACTTAGGTGACAACAGTGAAGATGAAAAAAAGAGGGTGAATTTGGGAAGTACTGTGAAACAGACCTGGCAAGGTTGACTCGGAACTTCCAGTGGGAGATGCAGGAAAGGAAGGCCTCTAGGTTTTCCAGCTTGGGCAACCCCCTCGAGTGGCCAACCATTTATTGAGACAGGAGAGGCCCAGATTGATACAGGTCAGGGGCAAGTGAGGAATCGGGTATAAGACTGGACAATAACATCACAACCGAGTCGAGACTCGAGTGCATAAGGTCAAGGCTCACAATGTGGGAACAGGAAGAGTAAGTGATACAAGTTCATTACCAGAAAGGACTAGGCAAAGGGTAGTACGTGTTTTCCTACGATAGGCAGAGATCTCCACTCCGCACCAGCCAACAAGAATCTGACCATTTATCAATTAACGGCGGTACTTAAGCAGCATTTAGAAGGATGGGAGATATGGCTTCCTGAGATGATGGGCATTCCAGACCCAGCAGGCCACACCCAGAAAAAGTTCTGAGTTCAGCAGAAAGGAAAGTATGGGGGGGTGGGGAGGGTGAAAAAGGTATCCAGAATTAGTAGAGGTGGGAATGAAGGGGATTTAATAATAATTAATATTACTTAACAGTAATATCTTATATTAATATTAATAGTTAATAGTAATACGATGTTTAGCTAATATTAAGACGATTTAAATAAGTCAATAAATTATTTACTTAGAACTTGCAAAACTCTTGTTTTCGTGAGGAGACAGACAACATGCAATCAGAATGTTATAAAAGTGAATTCCAAGGCCACGCTCCTAAATTTCCTAAGATATCTACAGTGGCCGCATTGATGGATGGCAACTGGTTCACATCAGCTCGGCCAACCTGCGACAGTGCCCGGTTTGGGTGTCTTCGGAATTACCCAAGAATATCCTGTAGTCACCGTCACTGAATTATTAAGTGCACTGACTGAAGTCAAAGCCTTTGGAAAGCCAACGTCCAAGAGAGCAGATCTGGAGAGTTTTATATGAAGACCTTAACTGTTTGGGCGAAGAGAGGCTTCCTTTCAGGTCAAGCAGCTTAGCCCGTCTGGTGGGGTGCATAGGGAGGGGTTAAGCAGAGCGAGGGAACAGTCAGCATTTAATGACAAGGCTGTGGTCAAGAGCACAGATGGCGGGGCGGCCGCACCAAACAGGAAGTGAGGTCAGTAAGAGAGGAGCCCAGAAGGAGACAGATCCAAGGGACAAGAATGGCTGCATCTTGGCAGCTGGACTCCGCTGGGACCAGTGCCAAGTCAGAGTCTAAGCCCCCGCTCTCTGACACCTCAGTAAACAGCATGCATCACCCACCCACAGTTTCGTCTGGCCAGAGGCAGCACGAAACCATCTTATTGTTCTCTTTTCATAGAAAGGGGGTGAAGTGTGTGCCTCCAGGGAATTGCTTGGGATGGTAGTATTCACAGGCTGCCCCGAAGGGCCTCTGATGATTTGTTCTAGAAGGAAGGCTCAGTGCAGTAACTCTACGGAAGGCGTTTCCATACTTAATTGCATGGGTTGTCATGAAATTCGACATATGTTACTTGATCTTGGCAGACAATCAAGGTTTGTAATATTTTGACAGTGGTTAATGGAAGAAAGCATTTGAGGGCTGTCGGGAAGTCTGATTAACATCATCTTGAACCCAGGCCAAGTGATCCGACTATTGGGGGTCACCGAGAGCAGAAGAATATGGTTAAAGTCGTGATCACTGTAAATGAGGTGACTCATTACTCTACCCCCAGCACTTGTGCTGTGTTTGAGGCTCTCTCCGAAGTTCACTGAAGAGTATGAATAATATTCGTAATAACATTTACCATGCCTTCTCTTTTCAGATTTTTTTTTTCCCTAGTAATTGTCACGTCTTCTTAAAAACATGCATGAAATCAGACCAGTGAGTGAGTCTCACGTGGGAGCAATTTTGCACCCCCCCAAAGGGATATTTGGCAACATCTGGAGACATTTTGGGTTGTCACATCTGGGTGGCGGGGGGATATGATGCTACTGGCATCTAGTGCAGAGAGGACATGGACCCTGCTAACGTGCTGTGCCGCACAGGACAGCGCCAACCGCAAAGAGAGACTATCCTGCCCCAAACGTTTACTCTGCTGAGGCAGAGAAAACCTGAGAGAGACATAAAGATGCGGCCTCGAACGTGAATGGAGATTTTAGAACTTGGTTTTTGTCTATACCGGGCCGATTAAAGAGCTATTTGGCCATGCCATTCAACAACAGGGACGGTCACATGAAGTCACTGAAAGCTATGATATTTGATTGTTCGTTTAATACGATGACAAAACGGAGGGAGCAGGATAATCGGCTCATCTCCGTTACCTAAATGAGCGGACAAGCTCTGTGGGATCAGGCCATCTGAAAAAGCTCGCCATTTTGCACCAACTACCGCTCCAAGCCTGGGTTTCTTCAGCCATGAAACAGAAAACTGTGTAACCCCACCAGCTGGATGTGAGGCCAAAATGGACACCGGCCACGTCCAAACACTTTGCGATTTGCATAAGACAACAAAGGTGAAGGAATCATTACCAGGCGATCATCGATCCAGGCGTGTCGTCCTTGACCCCCACGCCCTGGCACCTCGACAGCTCATCCAGATGAAGTCCGGCCGCTTCACCGTCCTAAGGAGATCTCAGATACCCCAGCAGTTCTCAGCCTACAGCCCAGCTCCCACCCCAGTGGGTCATCTCCTCTATCTCCTCGACCCAAACGCCCGATGCACTCCGGCTCCTCCTCACCCTTGACCCCATCCTAGGCCAGAGCAGGTTGTCCGAAATGCAAATCTGATCAAGTCGTTAAGGAAGACACCCAGCTGGAGGGATGGAGTCACCATCAACTGAATGTGGGAAAACCGTGGGAGGAAAGGTCGCAAGGAGAACATTAGTGCTCACACACATTTTTATTGCAGGGATAGACCAAGACGAGCGGTGCTGTACCTGGGAAACGTGTAATGCATCATACAAGTACGGCATGCTCTCAGATACTTCAGTGCTTGTATTTCTGTTTCTGAGCATTATGACCATTTAAAGGATGAGTGAAGAGTTCATAGCGACTCTTAACATTTCCTCTATTTACGCGTCTCTTTGGAAAATCACCAGAACAGCTGGCACACAATAAGCACTCAACAGATGTTTGATGAATGAATAAAATGTGGGCCGCTGATTTCCTATATGCAGGCTCATCTTGGACAAATGAAAAAAGCACTAAAAGAAGAACATTAAACACTCACCCTCGGATTATATTTCAGGGGGGCAAGAGATACCGAGGACACATGAAGGGTAATTCTTTTCTAGGAAGGCTCAGACAAAAAAGAAAAAAAAAAAGCCTCCAAGAACCCAGGACAATCAATGCACGGTGGGACAAAACTGTGCTAAAGCAAAGTGGAATGTGTGTGCTAAGAGGCAAAACGAGCTTTTGAAATCACCTAAACCAATATGAGAGAAGAGGAGGAAGACGACAGTGCTCGAATAGATATTAAGCCACACAGGGTTATGTTATTATGAAAAGCGATGGGTCGTACTTCACGAAGAACATTCTTTTGACTTGTGATGACACAGAGCTGCTGAAAGCTGCTGCTTTATCATTCTGAAGTACGCAGAAGATATGTCAGAGGACCCAGGTGACTTCTAGCCGGAAAGCCAACAAATTCCCTCTGGAATCTTCCTTTTTATAGCCTTAACTCAGAAAATATGCCTGTGATGATCTATGCTAGAATAAAGAGCTATTTCATCAGCCAATCTTCAGAGCCCAAGAGGACACATTAGCATCATCTTTTAGGAGAGATGAGACAGCTGAATGAAAATAGTTTTTAAACTGTTTTGTGATGCATTGGATTTATTTGCACAACTGAGGCAATAGTCATTCATAAAATGAGTAGACAAATTCTATTTTCTTTAAATTAAGGAGCCAGTTGCCACCTCTCGTCCTCAACCTTGTAAATGGCATTGAGACCTCAGATTGCAAATCAAAGGGCACCAGCACTCAATTCAAAATCTGGAAAAGGTGGTGAGGTCACTGGGAATTACGAGCACAGACTCGGGAACTTCTTGTACAAAGAAACGTCAGAGGAAAACAGGCTACCAGTAATACCACATTAAAAGGCAAATCACTGAGCCCCCCGTGTCTCCAAATATGAACAAGCAGTAGTAACTTCCTAGTGTCTCACTTGCTTTTTGAGGCTCGAAACTCTGACAAAAGTAGAGAAAGAGCTGTCGCCGGTTCCCTAAAATGTTTGCCTGGGAAGAGGTCTTAACAACTTTGTAATTCAGGTCCTTTTTCTCCAGCAAAGTGACCCAGCAGAGGTTTCCCGGTTACCCAGATGGCCGGTGGCACCAGCCTGTACCCACCAGCCTTGTCCACCTCAACTCCCTTCTTAAAACATACAGCGTGACGTGAGAGAGTGTGCATTTTGGAGGGCACGAAATCCTCACAGATAACTAACTAACTGTCTTTGCCTGATTATAAATATTGATGATTCTTGTCTTGCCTTTGTGCATGCTTCTCTCCAGATTTTTAAAGTTGGCATTTAGCACGTCCGATCTCAACAGTGAAAACCATGTCAAGGAAAACTCAGTAAAGTAGCAGATGATGGAACCACCCTAAATGCCTCGTCTCAAAATGACACATCTTACGTTTGGAAAATGAACGTCTAAAGGTTGGAGCTCGCTAGCGCTGCTGCCGGCGGCTTCCTGGAGGTGGCGTTCAGAATCTTCAGCAATAATACTCATTCCTCAGAAAACACCTTTCTTTTCCTGCCTTCGTTTCTTTCTCTTCTCTCTCTCGAAATTAAACTCAATCTACAACTGATTTGGTACGTCGGTCATGAATCTTGAAACCTTGACTCCTTTTAAGAAGGCAAACTCCATATCCACTGTGTCCCGTGGGACTCCAGCGCCGAGCACAGCGCCTGTGGCACGTCGCGGGTCCCCAATCAGTATTTGCGGAATATGTGTGAGTCAAACGGGGAGGAGAGAGGCCGGCGATGGAAGACCCCCGGGCGCCTCTCGCATG
Organism: Eonycteris spelaea; assembly: GCA_003508835.1. NCBI lineage: Eukaryota > Metazoa > Chordata > Mammalia > Chiroptera > Pteropodidae > Eonycteris > Eonycteris spelaea. The sequence continues at coordinate 271,985 of PUFA01000276.1, forward strand.
AATCAGGTAATGTGCACCATTCTGTCCCGCTACGAATTCGGAGGGAAACGCACACACCCCGTCGGTCACGAAGCAAGCCGGCTGCACCCCAGCGCGCCCGGTCGCCACGCGCTGGGGTCGCGAAGCGGCCTCCCGCCCTGCGCTGTTCCCCTTGTGGCGGCGTATGTGACAGAAGGCTGAGCGGGCGAACCTGAGCCCAGTCCCACGAGCCCCGTTTCTCAGCCCTTGGCCACCACCGCGGGGCCCCGGGGCTGAGGGCTCCCCCTCCAAGGGCGGCTGAGTTTCTGAGCAGTTGGCACTCGGGTGGTGACACACGCGGCACCCTCCAGTCCACCCCACCCCACCCCACCCCAGCGAGGACTTCAGGGGAGCCACGAATCCCTCCAAGCAGGAGCCGTTCCCTCGCAGGCCGGCAAAGTGGCGCCCCCTGTCACCTCTGTCTGCGCCGGGACACTCACGCATAGTGCAGCTGCGGTTTCTCGCGGTACACCGGGTCCCCCATGTCGCCACCGGGAAGGAGTGGCGGGCCCCCGGGCACAGCCTGGGGTCGCGGCGCCTCTCCGAGGTCCCCTTATTTCACCGCCATCCCGGGCCGGTCCCCCGGACGCGAGCCCTGCTCCCGGCGCCCCGAGCGCGGTGCAAAGCGCCCCGGGCACCAGCGTCCCACAGCCGAGCTGGAGGGACAGGGAGGAGGCAGCGGCGAATGGCAAGGAGGAGTAGCAGGAGGAGGAGTAGGGTAGGGAGAGGAGTTGGAGGAGAGCGAGGAGGAAGGAGGAGGGGGGGAGGAGGGAGCAGCAGAGTCAGATGAGATGGGCGGGCGCTGAGGTCCTTCCGCTCCTGGCCGGCCCTGGCGCGGCTGCTGCCGCCAGCTGCCGGGGGGCTCAAGCGACCCAGCGCACCCACGACAGGTGTCAAGGCGGCCGGCGCTCCTACCTCCCGCCAGCCCGCCCCTGACCAAGCCGTCCACACCGGCGACAGGGCGAGGTCGGGTTTCCAGAAAACGGAGACTTTCACTAAGTTGCGAGCGGCTGCGGGGAGGGCGGAGTTTCGGCGTCGGGAAAGCCCTCCTTTGGGACAGTGTCTCCGGCGGGAACGAGCAGCGGGCAGGCCGGGGGCGGCCGAGAGACGCTGCCCCGGAGGACGGCTCAGGGCAAGGCGACCTGGCCGGGGGCCGGTCCCACCGCGCCACTTTGGCAAAGCGAGCCCCCAGAGGGCTTATAGGACCCAGGCACGCCAGAGGAACCCGCCGGAGGGGAGTCCTGTGAAATCCGCCGGAACGAGAGCGGCGGCATCGGTGCCGGGCTGCCTCTGAGTTGGGGTTGGGGGCGGTCACCCAAAAGCTGCTTTCTGTGTCTGAGTTCTTAGGAGCAGGTCGGAAAACGACAAAGCTAGGATCTGGAAGTAGAAAAACATGCGCTACTTGCAAACGGCGCCGGGTGAACCAAAGCATTTTTAGCAGGCACGGGAGGGGCCCGGTGCCACCCCAAAGCGGCCTCTGCTCTGCGGGCCCCCGCGGAGGAGAGCCCGGTCCCTCCGCGGGCCTGGCGCTCTGTGATTTATGTGCAGCCTCCGACAAGCTGAGGCAGACAAAAGCGAGAGTCCTGAGCCAGAACAGCCACTCCAGACCCAGAGAAATCAATCAGTCCGAGCCCAAGAGGCGTGTCTATCAAGGGGAAGACGGATTGGTGGGTGGTTTGGGGCAATTCCTCAGGGTCCACTATACTAGACTCCCCGAGCGGTCCTCCACCTGCTCTGTGGGGCAGGGGGTGGGTAGGAAAATAGGACAGAGGCCCCTGACTTTGAGCCCTTACGATTTCATTAGACAGACCACCCACTGGCATATAATATTTTGGAATAATTGGCAGCATAATAATTGTAAACAGCACTGGGAACGTGAAGCCCGGGGTGCAGGTATCCAGAAGAATCTACCAGGAGATCACCCCGAGACGGCTCATCCGCTAGAGAGCTGTAAGAACGTACCCACTGAAACATGCCACCCTCCCACCCAGCAATTCCACTCCCAGGTATACAGAGACATGGGGGCCGATGGCCTCCTGTGTACAAGAATCTCCATAATAATATCTTCAGGCAGAATCCCTAAAATGGTGACTCCCGAAACCATCGGAACATCCACCAACTGGTGCGTGAGGAGCGTCCATGATCTGTTTTCCATACAATGGGATACTCCTCAGCAATGAAAGGAAAATGCTACTTGTGTGCACGCTGACGCGGATTACCCTCACGAATGTCATGCCGAGAGAAGGAAATCAGACACAGAGGCGGATACGCTGTAAGATTCCATTTATTTATTCTGGGATTGAAACTCAAGCGCTGAATTGAAATAGGCAAATGTGATCTGTGGGGACAGAAGCCAGAATGGCGATTACCAAGATGGGTAGGTGTTACTGACTGGGAAGGGGGTGCGAGGGGACCTTTTGGGCTGCTGTATCTTGAACTGGATGACAGCTACCCGAGAATTCCCACATGTAAAAATTCACTGGGTGGTACAGTTCAGGTTTGTGAAATTCGCATCCTTCGCTATGTGTATTTTATGCCACAATAAACTAAAAATCAAATAAATTTAAAATCAACCCCCTGCCCCAAACGGAACCATCCAGCCAGTGCTTCCTGTCTTAAGAGAAAATCAACGTCACCATTTGCCCGAGGCTCCTTCTCCCTGCAGCCTGTCCTGCCCCATCTGCTTCCCTCTGCTACGTGGAGGCCGAGCACATCCACTCTCTCCAAAGGCTCTCCCTGCTCCCTGACACATCCGGGCGGGGCTGGAAAGATGGCCCACTGAAGTCCCCTCTTCGCTTTCACTCTGCTCTGCTGCCAAAAGCAACCTTTAGACCTATGTCGTCAAAGATTCTTAGAATAAGGCAGAGAACTACCACGAGCTTCATTCAGCACGTCGCATCTTTCAGAGAATGCAGCTGGGGTACACAAATGCCCCAACGTAGGGACCTTTGCTTCACTGTGCTCGATTTAGAAAGATGAACTCTCCAGCCTTGGGACTTCTTCCTCTGGCATGCCTGCCATTAAGCCCTCGAAGCTAAAAATCTCTTTCCCTAGAAAACGGTTTCTTACACACACACACACACACACACACACACACACACACACACACACACACACACGATGGCTCCATGGATTTAAAAGCCTTCGACCATAGTTCTTTGATCATTCCCCCCATGTAAGGCACCTCTATGTGAAAACCAAGTCATCTTAGATTTTGTATTCTGCCTTTGGAAATGCATTAAGTGACTAAATGGCATTACTGTAAGCCAACAATAATCCTTCATTCCCAAATCATGTACGGTAAGTCCTCACCTCATGTTGTTCAAAATTCTTAAAAACTGCGACTTTAAGTTAAACAGTATATAAAGAAACCAATTTGGCCCTAGGCTAATTGATACGATATATTTCTGGTTACAAAAACATCACCAAACTTCTAAATAAAGATCCAAAGCACTTCTCATATGAAACATTGAAATAAATGTGAGCTATAGATACATTTGAGGAAGATGAATAAAAACAAGTAACAGAATAATTTTTCCAACCCACTTATGCTAGTTCAGGGCTGTGGTGGCTGAAGCCTCTCTTGACAGCTCATGGCATGAGGCGGGACCCAACCGGACAGGACCCCCTTCCAGCTCAGTGGCACTCACACCCACACCCGCACGCCCTCAGGCTGGGACAGTGTGGCCACGCCGGCTCATCTCACCGTGCACACCTCTGGGATGTGCGAGGACAGCAGAGTCCCCGGAGGAAACCCACGACCACATGGGAAGAACTGCAGACCCCACACAGGCAGCGATTCCCGGGCAGGAATCGATTTTTTTTTCCTCTCATCAATGTTATAACAATCTGAATGAAACGACATTGCCCCAGGGCCTGCCATTTTAGTTCTGACTCTGCCTGCTAGCATATTTCTTGGCTAAATTGTCATTGCTAAGTTAGAGTTAAATTTTCAAGTGCAATAGAGTTGTTTTTCTATGTTTGAAAGGTTTGAGGAGTTAGGACAAAGCATTCAAGAAGAGAAATTATCAGTCCATGCTGCGAGACTCTTAAATTCACCTCAGAGTGAATCATACGCCTCTTCAGTTCTCATTCCGCTTGTTCAAGACTCAAGAAGGGACTTAAAAGTGTGTGCAGAACTCCATGAGAGGTCTGTTAAATCTTAAACAATGTGAATTCTGCACATTATTACTATTTGCTATTGAGTCGTATGAGTTCTTTATATATTTTGTATATTAACTCCTTATCAGATATATGGTTTGCAAATACTTCCTCCCATTCTGTCGGTTGACTTCTCATCTTAGTGATTGCTTTGCTGTGCCGTAGCGTCTTAGTTTTAGGTACTCCTACTTGTTTATTTTGGCCTTTGTTGCTTGCAGGTTTGGTGTACCGATAATTCTTTATTGCAGAGGCTGTCGTATGCATCATTAGATGCTTAGCAGTACCGACGGCATCAACCCGCTAGATTCAAGCATTACTTCTGTCCTCCAGTTGTGACAACCAAAAATACTTCCAGACACTGAAAAATATCCCCTGAAGGTGGGAGGCCAGATCACCCCTGTTTGAGAATTATTGCTTTTTAAGAAGTTATGCATCCATAAATCTTTGAGCTTAGGGTTGTTTGTTTTCATGGATCATAAGCAAGTTGATTATTATTATTATTACATCTGGCTTCTTTAACTCAATGTTATATAATTCTATGTTGTCATACATATGCAGCAGTAGTTTGTCCATTCCCATTGCTGCCTAGTATTCCACTGTATGTGTTTATCACTATTTATGTTTTCAACTGCCGATGGACATTCGTGTCCTTTGTAGTTCTGGGCTACTGAAAACCAGAGTGCTTGAACAGCATCACACAAATCTTGTGCACATGCACATGCATTTTTCTAGGGTACAAACCTGGAAACAGAATTGTTGGGTCATAGGCATGCACATCTTCAACTTTACTGGACAATGCCCAACAGTTTTCCAAACTGATTGTACCAATTAGAATCTTTATTTACACTGCAGTATAATAAACTGGACATAGTTTATATAAAGACTGAACATAGTTTAGAGTTGTCTCTCTTCTAGGTTTTTTCATGGGGCTACAGAGATAAAATTCAGGAACTCAAACTCCAAGATCAGGAAGGAGAGATGGGGAAGCAGCTTAAAAGGTCCTCCTTGTCCAAAATCGCATGTCTCCTGTAAGTGAAGAAGGACCTACCAGCTCTGCCAGGAACTGGAAATGCCACTGCTGACTCTATCGCCACGTACAAGGAGGAGCAATGGGGACACTGGCTATGCTTTGGAGAGGGGACATTTTATTAGGCAGAAGTTCAGCATCCTGAGCAGGGCGGGGTGGGAGGGAATCTTAGCGACCCACTGTAAACATAAGTGGCACTTAAGGAATTGCCGTTTTGCTCCACGGCCATAATTCTCCCTTCCCCTTAACCCTAACGGGGGTATGGAGATGGGAGGAACTCAAGGAAGAATGAAGGTTCCATTCCTTTCTCCATGTAAGTCAGAGACGACCCCCGGGAGACAGACCTGGTCGGAAGACTAGTGAATGAAGAATTCCTGGAGGCTCCAAGAATGGGGCCTGGAGCTATGGTGACTTAGGACACAGAAGAGAGAAAAGAATGCCCTGGCATTGCCTAGTACTACTGTCCTTGGCCTTGACCCCTACACCACCAAGAGGAGCAAAAATGATATGCAAATGCAGGGAAAGGAGGCCATTGCAATAGGTTCGGTCTGGTATCATCGGTTCGTCCTATTCTTGCCGTTTTGATAACTTCACTGCAGAACCGCTATCCAGTGACTCGTAGCAAGGGAGGGCACCCTTAAGAAGTATCCACAGAGATGTTTCTAAAATAAATTTCGATTCAAGAGTCATTAGGCAAAATGGAGAGGCTGCAATCCCTTTCATTATGATTTCCCATAAAACAGTTGGAAAATGAAGCAATGACTACTTTTCATTATATCCATCATCTACTGTTAGGTTCTTGCCTCCATCTGACCCAATGACCATCTCCTTTTGTCTGCATGGTGTTGCAAGCATGTAAAGCCTGTGGGATGCTCATGACAATACCAGCGCTCCCTGCTAGAATTATGTGAAACAATAACAATTCCACTAATTATTAAGCGCCGACAGCACTGGCCCTTTGTCCAACTATATCCTTTGCAAAGAGCAAACCTGGATCCTCGGAATAATGGTGCGAGGAGAGTATGACTAGATCCATTTTATTCATGAAAGTAATTAACTTGCTCTGCACATCTGGTAAATGGTAGAGCTGAGATATAAATGTAAGTTGGGTCCAAATCTCTTCGCAGGCCACTCCAGTCCGTTTCTAAGTGGAAACTCGTTTTGATAAGTCATTCATTCGATCACTATGGTGCCTTCTCTGTATCTTCCAGGCCAGTGCTTCTCAACAGGGACAAATTTTCCCCCACGTGGACACTTGGCAACGTCTGGAGACATTTACATTGTCACAACTGCAGGAAGAGGAGGGGTGGAGGGCGTGCTGCCACTCGTGTCTAGTGGGTAGAAGCCAGGGATATTGCTAAACATCAAACAATGCACGGGTTGGCATCCCCACAACAAAGAATGACCCTGTGCCAAGGTTCAGAAACCCTTCGTAGACATAAGAAATCATCCTTTAATCATTTCCACTTAGTCATACATATCACAGCAACAACAAATTTTCTTTCAGTGGAGGGAGTCTTGCACTACCCCAGAAATCAAGGAGAGATTTCCCCACTGTGGAAGACTAGGGCTGAGCTCTGGGACTCATGTGCAAGTGGGTCTCCAACCATCACAGCATGTTGAAAGACTAATCGGTAAAAACTGGCCATCTGTGTGATCGGAACTGGAAGCTCTGGAATCCTTTAGAGCACTTGACTAGTCCCCCCAATAAAACCACTGGTTTGGAAGGCGTTATGAATGGTGACACCTGGCATTACTCTGGTGCCTGAAGCTTGCAAAGCAATTTCCCATGTAACGATGCCCCTCCTCCAATTAGTCCCTTTTGCAATTATGATTTTCATTTTTTGGAGGGAACAGAGCATATAAGGCAAAAGTTAAGAGTTGATTATCAGAGTGTAATAAAATGAGAGTAAAAGAAACAGCGTATGCTTCACTATCAAAGTCACTTAACTAGTCTGTGTCTCAATTAATCCACCAAATAGAGAGAACGAACCAGAGAGTTCCATATCCCCAAGAAATGCTTGGTACATAAAAGTCTAGCACCAACAATTTAACACGGCTTTCTTGGCCTTGCTGGGCCATGAGCGTCAACCAAAGAACACTGCTCCAAGCTTAATTTCTAGATTCTTTTTCCTTGGGATCATGCTTTAGGAAAGCGGTTCACAGACAGGAGCAATTTTGTCCCTCAGGACACATTTGTTAATATTTGAAGAGCTCTGTAGTCTACAGCCACGCCACCCTGAACAAGCCCCATCCAGTCTGATCTCAAAAGCTAAGCAGGGTCGGGCCTGGTTAGTATTTGGATGGGAGACCACGTAGGAAGACCAGGTGCTATAGGCATAAAAAATAAAAAAATAAGGGATTGTAAGCTGACAAGGTCCTTGCAATCTGTGAGGTCAACCAAGGGTTGCCTCGCCTCAAAAAAAAATGAAGAGATTTGTTACTGTCACATCTTGGGGGAGGGGTAGTGTAGCGAGCGGTATTTAACGGGTAGAGGCCAGGGATGCTGCCAAACAGCCAACGATGAAAAGCCAATTCCACGGTCCCCAACACACACATGCAGAGCAAAGAATGACTTGTCCCCAAATGGAAATAGTGCCAAGACTGAGAAACCCGACATTACGTGTAAAATTGTTCTGGTCAAAATAATTCTAATACATGAGAATCTAAGCACCAGACTAGGACTTTTTTACTATTTCGACTTTGGTTGCCATCTTTCTTCATGTTGATACATACAGCATATATGGAAAGATAATACCTGGGGAGATTGTAAGATTTCTTTTCCCTTTCAGCAGAAGACAGCACGAGAAGAAAAGGGGCCAGAAAAAAAAGGGCTTATCAGTGTCTGAACACATGGTCTTCAGAAACCGTGTGCCTGAGAATCACTAGGGGTGAAAGCTTTAAAACACAGATCGTGAGACCCTCCCCAAAACACGCTGAGACAGACTCTCTCGGGGCACCACCCCAGGATGAACATTTATTCGCAAGATCCCTCAATATCATGTGTGACGTGGTTTGAGAATCACTGATGTAGGGGTACTAAAATGCAGAACCTGATGCTTAGAAAGGCTGAGGGACTTATTCAAGGTCATGCAGCTGGCATGCGACAATATCAGAACCCATCCCAAGCTTTGGATTGAATATTAAAAGGAGGTGAAAATATCCCTAAGTTTATGACTAACAAGCAAGAATCAGATTCACTTGTAGTTATGGAAGAAGAAGTGAACACAGCATTCGGCCCAGTTCGGCACAGTCCAGAATCTGCTAAGCGACTTGCTACATTTTCCTGTGGTTTTGTCAAGTTTTCTCTCCCCATTGTCTTCATGACTATGACTGAAAGAATGCTACACATGACTTTTTTCAAAGCACTTAGGAGAACTGATCTCCATTAAATTTTATCTTTCAAAACCATGGAATTCCTTTTCTCACATTAACATGTCAAGAAATGACAAATATGTATAAATTACAGAGATTACTAGTCCTTTAGATTTTCCAAAGGGAAAATCCCTTCAGAGTCTATTACAAAACTTTTTCATCTAGAAAATAGTTCCTCATCTCCTATCTTGTTGATGGGAATCTAAAGTCTGAGATTTGGAACAAAAGAAAGTGGCTATGTCCATCACAACAATGAGACACCTTCCGGGCTATTGGTTTGCATTTCTGAAAGTCCAATTTTCACAATGGAATGATGGAAAGAACAAAGACAATTCTGTCTGAGAGTTGAAGAATGACATGAAGACAATGATGAATAATTTGAAAGTATGTCAAGTGTAAGAAAGGAAAATCTCGGCGGTTTTCTCCAGAAGGCTGGACAAGGACCACGGGCAGAAGTTTTTGACTCAACAGGCTTACAGCTTTCTACACTTTACCTGACAAATGCACTCCTAGGTATACAGTGAAGAGAAAGAAAAACATACGTTTGGGGGAGGGGGAGGAGGAGGTGGATGGGGGGGGGATTTAAATCATTTCTTCACTTTAAAAAATAAGTAAATAAATTAAATTAAACTGAGAAAAATAAAATAACTACAAAAATCCCCCCAAAATAAAAAACAAATAAATAAAATTTTTTAAAAAACAGTCCACATAAAAACTTGTATGTGAATATTGACAGCACTACTATTTACGAGAGTCAAAAGGTGAAAACAACCCACACGTCCATCAACTGACGACTAGATAAACAAAATGTGGTCTGTCCATACAATGGAAGATTATTTGGCCCTTAAAAGGAGTGAAGTAGTGTTATATGATAAAACATGAAGAAAACATGATGCTAAGTGAAGAAGCCAGACACAAAAGACCAAATATTATCTGATTCTATGTATATGAAATATGCAGAACAGGCAAATTCACAGAGATGAGACGCAGACCCACAGTTGTCCAGGGCTGGGGAGACGAGGGGTTGGGGAGTTGAGGCGGTAATAACTAAAGGGTACAGGGTTCTCTTTGGGGAGGATGAAAATGTTCAGAAGTTGATTGTGGGGATGCCGCACAACCCTGAATATACTTAAAACAACTGAACTGTTCGCTTTAAATGGGTGAATTGTATGAAATGTGAATTCTATCTCCATAAAGTTTAGAAAGGAAGGGAGGGGAAGGGAAGGGAAGGAAGAAGGGAAGGAAGAAGGGAAGGAAGAAGGGAAGGAAGAAGGGAAAGAAGGGAGGGAAGAAGGGAGGGAAGAAGGGAAGGAAGAAGGGAAGGAAGAAGGGAGGGAAGGAAGGAGGGAAGGAAGGAAGGAAGGAAGGAAGGAAGGAAGGAAGGAAGGAAGGAAGGGGGGGAGAGAGAGAGAGAGAGAGAGAGAAGAGAGAGAGAGAGAGATTGGTCTTTAAAATGTTAAAATGAACGGAGCGGTGCAGAAGGAGGAAGGCAGTTCTGGCGGTGGGGAGTTCTTCCTGGCAATATTCAGGCTGAGCCTGGATGACCATTAGCCGGACAGGATGCACTGTGTGGGCAGCTTCACTGTGGGACCTGCAACTCTAAAATGTCACAGTCAATGTTTTATCCAGTTCCTGTTCCCCTAACTATGTAACAGGAGTGGCTCAAAGTTAAAGACCGGCTTCTATTAATTCATTCAGTCCATTCTTTCATTCATTCTTTCAATGCTAACTGAAGGCGAGGCCTTGTGCCGTTCTCTCGCTTAATAACACGGTTGCTTCTTGCCTTAGGTAGAATTCCCCAGAAACAGACAGGAAGGTAAGGATTCACGTGCATGTGATGCGTTAAGGACATATTCCCAGGAGAAAGTGGAAAGGGATAAGCCTGGCAGGGAAGGAAAGGGGGCAAGGCCACGGAAAGGGTGATTTCGGGCAAAGTTCCAGTCTCAGCCTGACCACGATGGGGCCCTGGACTGTGAATGTTCCATCTCAGAGTCGTCGCAGCCTCCAGCCCAGGGCTACGGAATGGCCCGTGATGTAAACTCCCAGGCACTTCCTGCTTTGTGAGTCCAAAGAGGGGAACGGCTCGAGAACCCCGAAGGAGGTCCTCAGAAATGCTGGTCGTTAGAAGCAAGCTGCACGGGAGCTGGGGGATGGATGGGACCAGCCCGCAGAACTGGGACAAGGCCCGATGTTGTGGGCGGACACCTACAGCAAGCGTCCACGACACGCTCGGGTCGAAAACCGTTACCACTAACGGCTGTTTACGGCTGTTCTAGGTCCAGAGGTTCCGAACAGGGTAGAAGCTAGCGGCCGCCCACACGGATCCCCAGCGAGACCACTTGTGAGGGCGTCTCCCAGGACGTCGCACCCCAGCTTCTTCCCTGCTTTGCAGATAAATGTGACAGTCGGCATCTTCGGCCACGGTAGACCTATGCCGTTGCACGTACTGAAAGTCTTCAGAAAGTGATTATTCTGCACCCAAGCGCCACAGGGAATTTCTCGGCAGCTTAAGCATCCCTAATTGTCATTTTGCCACTTACTTGAAGGTCGGGTAGGTTCCCAAAGCTGCCAACCCGCGGAACCATCTCTGACTGAGTGGTGACTTGATCTATGGGACTGATTTCATTTCCCGGAATTATCACAGATAGATCTAAGATGCTGGTCCCCGCCACACAGTGACTTTTTCTCTGCCATTTCCATCGTTTTATGACATCACTTGTTCATTACCGTGTGTGTGTGCGTGTGTGTGTGCGCGCGCGTATGCGTGTGTGTGTGTGTGCCTGTGTGTGTGGCAGTGCCAGGCCCCTAGAAGCTCTCTATCCATTCTTGCTCTCATCAGCCAGGCTGCGGGATGAGCTGTCCGTCCTCACTCAAAAGCATTCTTCCTGCGAAGGCCTTGCAACAATTTTCCCGGACTATTTCAATTTTGAAAAACTGTTTCTATTTTTCCTTCCTTTCTGCTGCTTCTTACTAGCACTCTCTTCTTCCCTCTCCTCTGGGGTTATCATACAAGACAGAGCCGAAGGCACAACTCCCCAGCACCGAGCAGAAATACAGCAAATATTAGGTGGATGGAAGAACAAGGGGGAGGAGAGGCAGAAACAAAAAGCTCCCAGAACCTCTTAACACATATTTTGGCGCCGAGGAGAGAGTCAGAGGGCTCGACTCCAGAGTATGGTTTTGTTTGTATCTATGCAGTTGCACAAGTTGACATTCCATAAATAGAGGAGCTTCTGGACTACTTTCTATCGCTAATATTTTCTTTGCCTCTGACGTCCGTCCTCAGCATTTCAGTTCACGCTGAGCGCTTAATAAATGCATGACGACTGATGTTAGAAAGTATTACAAGGACACGAAGCATTCCAGCAGGGGCATACAGCATTGTAGAAAAATCTAGGAAAATACCGAAGCTTTAAAAAACAAAACAAAACACCATTAAATTAATTTACAAGAACCTGAAAAAAAAGAAAGCATGTTGAGTTTTGACATGTTTTTATTTTGTTTGTCCTAAAGGAGCAAATGAAGGGAAACATTTGTCTCAGATCCGGCACAAGAGTCAGTAAGGATGCTTTCTACATTTCTGAAAGGTTGAAAGAAAAATCAAGAGAAGGATAACGGCTGGTGACATGTACAAATTATATGAAATCATCATTTCGGTATTCATAAATAAAGTCTTCTTGGCACGCAGCCACACCTGTCCAGGCACGTATTTCTTTCTCTATAGCCGCCTTCTCCAGCCTAACGGAAAATGTTTGCTGACCCCTGATTTCAAAAACTAAAATAGCACTTTATTTTTTAAACTTTATTATAAAAAAATTTCCAAAATTGCACAAAAGTAGAGAATGAGCCCTTACGCTCCTATCATCTAGCTTCGAAATTTGTCAAGAGTAAAAAATAGCCCTCAATGTTGTTTGATTTTTTCCTACTTTTGGTTTTCATCATCTCCCTCTTGGAATTTTACTTATCCGAAGAAAAAGAAAATCTTCTATAATTTTTTTTTCTATTAACATCTCAATTATTTGGTTTCATGTAGAGCCTTGAAGCGGACAGACAACTCGCCACAGATCAACCGGAATCCCATGTGGGACTCATCTGGTCTGGAAAAGGCACCTCCACCTCCTAGAACAATATAAATCGTAACCAAAAACAAACACTCCCTTGTTGCGTTTGTGTTTACTGTTCTCGAATCATTTGTTCAAAGTATTTCCCCCTCATTCATTAAGGTTTTCTAAGTCTCCACGAATGGAAAGCCTTCTCCAAGCCCTCGCCTGGCAAATTTAATGCTACTTTTCAGACACATGCTGTTCCTTCGTATCCCCTCACTCCAGACTTGAACTGGGTTTGCACTTATGTGCACCAGATCCAATCAATTACACACCACACCGCACCATGTGCTCTGAGACCAGGAAAGCAGAAGATTCTAAAGCACCCATGTCTGTATTTGGCCCTTGGAGTCTGACAGTTTTGTCTTGTCTTCAAAACCTTAGCCCACTCAGAGGAAGTAAACTCAAACTGTTACCTATTTTCGTGGCATAAACTTTTCAATAGGCTGTGACTTCTAGGTCACGCCATACTGCACGGACAAATATATGCGCACATAACATTTTCAGACTAGTCAAGATTCTGGAAGGTATTCAGAATTCCAGCCCCTTTTCTACAACTAGCACGAAGCACGTAGCATCCTCCTCACATTCCCCACGTTCCATCATGCGGTCATCCACCTTCTTGGCTGCTTGCCAGGGGAGCCGCCCTTTGAAATTCTAGGTCACACACTGAGTCCTTTGTTTTCAAGAGGCAAACTCCTCCCTCCTGCAACAGCCCTCTCCCCCATCACACCCATCACCTCCCTCCCACCCCTACCATTTCTGCTTTACCTGTAGAACTCCCACTAACCTCTCCGGATTCCCCAGACCTTATAGATCCACCCCAGCACCCCACCAGAAGGCTCGCTTAGCCTCTGGCCACACCTCTGTTAGGGCACTCGCTCATCTTGTCTGTTTCCTCCTGAAACACTGTCGTCCTCAAACACAGGGGCTCTCATAGTCCTCTTTGTACCCCCGGAGCCTGGTCCCATGCCTAGTACACAGCGACCGCTGGCGAAGTATCTGTTGAGCGCTGCTGTTAAATATGGGTCCAGGAGACGAGAATAATCAGCATTTGGTGCTTAAAGAACCTGACCTGGAATCGACGACAATGGTGACTGCTGCTTGGAGTAACCTGGTGATTTATCCCACAGAATCGTTTCCCTGGGCCCGGTCTCGATTCCCATGCCCAGATGTTCAATGGTGCAGGTGGCTCGCAATTCTCATCAGGACACTATGATGTGGTTTTGAAAAGCGAGACCTTTTAAGTCATAATAAGTCTGGCTCTTAGGAAAGAACAAAGCACTTCCCCATAAAAGGGAAGCCCACGGGAAATCATGAGGACGCCGTCCAATCTCAGGGCTGACATTTTAGCTTATCGAATAAGTATATTCGAGGGGCTCCCACCAGTGAATTCAGCATGACCAAGAGGTGAACGTGGCTCGCAGAGACTCGAGGGCACGCCAGTCTGCGTGGGGTTCAGGAGACAGGGTTCTCTACATTAGTGTCTCAAGAAACAAGCAGAATCCACTCAAAATCCCGTGAAAAGGCCAAGCTTTGACAACTGTGGGTCCCATCTTTGCACATTCGCCCGTGCTCAACTTTGGTCCCAGACACTGAGACCTAACTCCTTGATGGCTTGACACTGAGAGGCCACCAAGGAACTGAGTAACTTGCTTCTCCTAAGACGAGGCTCTCCAAATGCTTTGGCCTCCAAAGCAAGAAGCCCATTTAACTCATGACCACAAGAGTTGGGCAATGGCAACCGCGTTCCAACGCCCCCCGTCGCCCCACTTCACTCTCTTCCTGCTGAGGAGAAAACAGAAGGAACGGGGAAGTTATCTCCCTGATGAGGGGCTCCCTGGGAAGCGGCGGTAACCCCAACAATGGAGCCGAAGCAGCTGGATGGCTGTCGCTTCGTCTTCCGCTGCTACATCGTACTTTCCAAAACATGCAAGTCACATAATGTTCTACGGTTTCTCCTAAATTGAGGTTTGCAATTTTTCCCCCCAAAAAATGTGTCCTTTGAGGTGCTACCGCAGACCCGGGAGGCTGTGTCGAGGTCATCTAAATCTTCTGAGATTCTTATAAACAGGCGGCTGCAGTTCCTTCTTGCTGCTGGCCAGTTGTTTTTCACCTTCCTTTGGAGGATGGTAATTTTTAAAACCTCGTGAATGTCTGCACATATGTATTCAAATATATATACATACACTCACATATATGTGGCTATACCTATTTTTATATATACACACACACATATAGTTTCAAGTCCCAGAAAGATACATGAAAAGATGTTATATATTTTTAAAGATTTTGGATAATGATGAAATACGAAAAGAAGTACATCTTACGTATGTACCAGAACTTTTGGATGGATTATCTATATGTATTTATAATTAATCGATTATTTAAATTTAGTTTTTAGCAGGGCTTTTTTAAAGCATGGCCATCAATCACTCTACTACTTGGATCATCATGTTCCTTTTATTCACTTTTAGCATTTAATGTTCTTCTGACTTTTATAACTCCTCACTTGCCTCATGGGAGGGCACAAGGTTAACTCAATGCATTAGCCAAAAATATGGGTGATTCTTTAAAAAGGTCTAGCGACTTCTTCTAATCTTCTCCTTTAAAATCAGCCTCGATTCTCGGCTTTGCAGGAATAATACTTTCATCCTTTTTAAAATCTAAAATTGATGCTTTGGAGAAGTACGCACGTCCTAACCAGCCTCCCACATAAGACTGGGCGGCGAGCCAGAATTCAAGAGTGCAATTGAGGCAGACAACACTTAGCACACAAACAGCTCCCTCGGTCTCCAGCACCTCTTTACAATTTCACCAAGAGAAGACTAAACAGAAATGGAAAAAAAAAAATACCCTCCTTCCAAGTTGCCTTCTCAGGATGCATAAATTGCACATTCAGCTGGCGCTGAAGTCTTCGCTTTCTCCTTTGGCCAGAAAGCCCAGGGCCAGGGGGTCTGCTCCGTGTGTTAATCCACGGCAGCTCATATACAACCTTCTATCCTTGCCGGGGGCGACTTGGAGCTAAGACCACCTAAATGGTGGATGTAATCTAGTCCAAAAGGCTGGAAACCGAAAATGTGTTCCATTTATTACTGAGACGAGAATGTAAGCGCAGTCTCAAACAAAGGCCGGGCCTGTCATGTAGCCTAGTGCGGTTGTTTTAAAAGGAACACATCAGCATAGGCGACGCTTTAATAGAAAGCTGGCCGGGAGTGGCACTGCCAGGTCCCTATCATTAAGGAGACTTGTACTCTTTCTCCTTCTGCTGTGTGTGAGGGGGCGCTTACTGAAATAAAAGACAAGCTGGACAGTGCAGAAGTTGGTGCATCTGTCAAAGTGAACACTCCTATATAATGACAACCCACAAGAGGAAAAGTCCCCTCCCAATCTTTACCCCTAAAAGTAATCTCTATCCTGACCATCAACAGCATAGATTTGTTTGCCAGTTTCTGAACTCTAGATAGCATCTTGCAGTGGACAGTCTTTTTTTGCCTGGCTCCTTTCATCATTCTTGCACGTTAGAGCATGTAGTGGTACTTCATCTTCATTGCTGAGAAGTATTCCATTGTATGAATAAAACAGGACTGTTTGCTTTTTCTACTGTTGAGAGACGTTTTATCAGCCTGGGTTATTGAATAGCGCCAATATGAACCTGCTAGTGTATTCCTTCTGGTGGACACAGGTAGGCAGTTCCGTTGGGTCTATACCTGGCAGAAGAACCTTTCCATCACGGGGAGCACCAATGTTCTGCTTCGGTAGATGCTGCCCAACACTTTTCCAAAGTATCGGTACCAACCTACACTGCCACAAGCCATGTACGAGAATTCCAATTGTCCCATTTAAATACAATACTTGGTACTGTCAGTTCTCTATTTTAATTATAGCCATTCGGATGGGCAAGGAGTGATTTTAATTAACATTCCCCGGGTGACTGATGAGCACATGTGTATTGGCTCCTGGATATCCCTTTCATAGTCTATTCCAGTCTTTTGCCCAATTTTCCATTGAGTTATTCATCTACAATGATTCTGGCAACGTTTTCATGTAAAAAACCAGATGGAAAGTATTTTTGGCTCTGTAGGCCTACAGTCTCTGTCACAACCACTCTGCTATGATAGCACAAAAGAAGCCACAGAACATACAGAAATGAATGGGTGCGGCTGAGTTCCAATAAAACTTTATTTACCAAAAGTCAATGGGCTGAATTTACCCCACAGGCTATGGTTTGTTCACATCTGGTTTAGAAGAGCTTTGTGGTTTTGATCTTTAAATATTAGCAAAAACTGAGTTGTATACCAGAGCTCGCTAACTATCTATGCAATATTATTTTTTCTATTATTTATTAGTACCATAATACTGGAGGAGGTGCCAGAATACCTGGCTGAAAAAATTAAAGGTATCAGAGACCGAGTGTGGGGTTGAAGGCTTGTGAGAAATTATTAAAGAAGAGCTGTCTCAGCGAGGATGACCGTTTGAGCTCCCCTCTTCCTGATTCTTTCTGTCAGGGACACTGGCATGGCGGCTGGATTCATAGCAGCCATATTGTGATCATGCGACAACCAAAAATATGAAAGCTGACACTAAGAATGGCAAAACAGGGAGAACCTGAGACACGTCATTGTTGAACTGCTATACCAGCCCAATATTTTCACTTATTTTATTAGGGAGAAAAATTACCCCCTACCATGTTGAAGACACTCTTATTTCAGTTCCGTTACTGACAGTCAAGGGTAATTCTTAATGGGTAAAAGAACACTCTCATCCTATATGATTGCATTTTTATTCCTCCTAACTCCTGACTGAAATTTTAGACTTCAGTTTTATTGTTTAGCTATGTCAACCATCATCACTGAACACTTAGCACACACTCTATTATCTTTTTGTGTCTGTCCCGTTTCCTCTCCTTGGTCATATGCCTTTTGATGGAGAAGACATATCTCACATGTCCTTGTCCACATTACTTAAAAGTAAGTTTGTCATGAGAAGTCAGTGCTCCAAAAAATAGTTCTTTGTGATGATAACATTTATGTTAAAGGTGGTGAAAAGCATCCTTCTTTAGGCAAAATGATAGCACATTTTTGGTGAGGAAAATAGTTAAAGGAAGGCAACTTTGGGGTCTGTAGGTGAAGGACAGGGTTGGGTAGGCTTTTCATAGGTATTCAGTTCTGTAATATTAGTAATCTAAATTTATGCAGATCGAAATTAAACTCTGTGGGTCATTGTTTTGTCTTCAGAAACACTAATATGAGATTGATTTATTGTATTTTGAGCGCATTTAAGCTGAGGCTCAGGTGATCATAGAATACTCCCTTACAGGGCAGCGTAGAGGGGTTCATATTTTTTGGATGCCGTCCCTTACAGTTGGGGAGGGCCATGCTCACGCCTTCCTAAAACACTATATCTTAAAATAGTATTCTATACAATTTGAAAGTGAGCAGTTAGGAGTTTCCTCAAAAAACTAAGAATAGAATTACCACATGACCCAGCAATCTCTCTTCTGGGTATCTACCCAGAAAACTTAGAAACATTTATCAGGAAAGATATATGCGCACCGATGTTCACAGCAGCATTGTTCACAGTGACCAAGACGTGGAAAAAAAACAAAGTGCCCTTTGATAGCTGACTGGATAAAGAAGCTGTGGTACATATATACAATGGAATATTACTCAGACCTAAGAAGAGATGAAATCTTGCCATTAGCCATAATATGGATGGCCCTCGAGATAATCATGGTAAGTGAAATAAGCCAGACAGAAAAAGTTGAGAACCATGTGATTTCACTCATATGTGGTACATAAAACTAAGAGTAAGAAACATGACAGACAAATAGAAACTCGTGGGCATGGAGGGTGAATTAGTGGTTACCAGAGGGAAGGGGGAAGGAGGAGGTGGATGGGCTAGAGGGAATCAAATATTTCGTGGTGGAAGGAAATTTAACTTTGGATGGTGAACACACAATACAATATGCATATAATTTCTTATTGAATTATACACCTGGAACCTATTTGATCTGATTAACCAATGTCACCCCAATAATTTTAATAAATAAATAAATCGTGAAATACACTTTCCAAAGCATAACCCAATTCGATGATTTTAAAACAGCTACTTCTATCATATTTTCTATAGCCAGTTTCCCTTAGTTCATAAGGGGCTATTATTTTGGGCTGAAGACCATTTTAGGAGTTGGTACCTAAAATAGAAGCTATCAGACTGGGAATCACAGGGAAATACAGCCCATTTGCCATCTCGTATTTCACAGCCATGACGAAAGAGAAACAAGACCCAGAAAATACCTAAAAAGTCTACCAAAATCCAATTGAAGATAAAAACACAACCTTCATCACAGTGTTCGAGATGACAGCCATTACAATTTTGACACCAGGTGTGCCCAGGGAGAAAACATCACAGTGTGAACATAAAGAGAC
This sequence comes from Eonycteris spelaea, assembly GCA_003508835.1. Taxonomy (NCBI): domain Eukaryota; kingdom Metazoa; phylum Chordata; class Mammalia; order Chiroptera; family Pteropodidae; genus Eonycteris; species Eonycteris spelaea. The sequence goes on from PUFA01000276.1 coordinate 291,100, forward strand.
TGGGACAAGAAACTTTTCGTGAGTGAAGCCATCCATCTGGTCTCGTGCTTCCTGTCAGAGATCAGGAACTTTGGCCCTCCAGACCTAGAGGGTTTTTATCTGAATTGAAAGAGGAGATAAGATTCTAGGAAAGCCGACAAAAGAAGAAAAGTATGTGGAAGAGAGAGATTGTACGTCACACATCTCAAATAGTGTCCATGAATTTGTACTATTTTCTCAAAAATCAAATCTCAGCTACTACAAGTGGCCCATAACAAAATTAAATGCTGAACTTCTTTTAAATGGAGTGGTCTTCCATAATTATCTTGCCCTTCATTACGGGCTGAAAAACTTCTTTCATATATTTCAGGTGTGAGGCTGATTTTGATTATAGGTTAGAGTGCATATTACTACCTAGAGATGTGTGTGTGTGTGTGTGTGTAGTTTTATTTTTTAGTAAAGGTAAATGCCAGGAGCCACAACACATCCAAAAGTCCACTCAAGGCTTGTGACAAGTAGTCCTGTTTCTATTGGTCATGACAGGATTACTGAGGGAGAAAATTTTTTTCCCTTATTCTTAAGACCGAAGGAAAAGATTTGCTTTCTCAATCACCTCTGATTTCTTCAGCTCCCTTCTATTGTAGCCCAGTCTGTTCTAACTCATTTTCTCTGTCTGAAGTATTATTATTGCGAAGCCAGTTTTCCGAGCAGGGAAGCCTGATCCACCAGTAATAGTGTGATTGTAAAAGCCAATAGAAAAGTCATTATAAACTCAGTAGCAACCTCTTCTTGCTAGAACTTCAAAGTCTGTTCTAGTACGGGAAAAGAATATTCTTTTTAAAGCACTGTCTTCTCCTGTTGTCTGAGCTCACTTTGCCTGCTTGGTCAAAAACTGAGTTTGCTGGGAGTTAAGGCTAAAGAGTTGAGCATGTAGTTTTTATGGGCGTAAGTGGTTAATCGTTCCAGCTCCTAAAAACAGGGCAGGAAGGACCTGAGACATCTACAGAGGAGAAAGCCTTTTGAGATTTTAGGAGCCCTTATAACAATTTCCCATTCTCTAAAGCCAAAATCCCAAATTGTAGGGAGGCTGATAATTTTTCACTCCTAAAGGACATTCTTTATGGTAGTACTACTTAATAATTACATCCAGGAAATAGATAAACACCTGATTGTCCTAGACAGATCTCAATGTGAGAACACCCTACCCCAGGTACCCCCCTCCCTCCACCACTCAGTGCAAAGCTGGGCTCCACTGTGCAAGAGAGAAGCCCAGAGCAATGTGGGAATGTAGCCAATGCTTGTTAGGACGTCAGTTAAATGATACCCACTGAGGGCTGAGCAACATCAGATTAGAACAGTGGTATTCAAGCAGAGCATTCTGCCCCCTCAGGGGACATTGGGCAATGTCTGGAGACATTTTAGTAGTCATAACGGGGAGGGGACAGAGTGCGAGAAGTGGAGGGGTGCTCCTTGTATCTCGTGGGTAGAAGCCAGGCACGCTGCTAAACATCCTGCATTGCCCAGGACAGCCCCTCGTGATAAGAATCATCCAGCCCCAAATACCAAGAGCGCTGAGGTCGAGAAACCCTGAATTAGGGTGAGCGGAAGCTAGAGCAAAGCTGCCATGGGGCATGCCCATTCCAAAGCACAGTGGCATGAGATGTAGAACATGTGCATTACTTGCTATGCCCATGAATGGAATGCAAGGGAGATCCAGTGACAAGCTGGGCAGATTCACTTCCCATCACCCACGTTCAGGGTTCACCCCATTGCTTCATGCAGAGGGAAGAGAAGTTAGTGTCAAACTCATTATTGTACATGCTCAAGTAACACTTCTCAATAAACGTGAATCTAATTTATGCTATCCAGAGGTTACTCACTCTTAATGAATTCTTTCTGGTTTTGCTCTACAGTATGGAGTAAGAGGATCCCTTCAGATATCACTCTGAAGTTGTCCCAACTGACCACTATGACGAAAATTTCTGTGTACAGAAGTCAGAAAAACAGATCATGCTCGCTGGTATCTTCTTTCAGAATGAGGCTTAAATAAGGTCCATTCCATCTGGGCATGTTCCAAATGAAAACTTCAGTTATTACGCTTACAAACAAAACAAAACAAAAACAAACAAACACAAACAACAAAACAACAGAAACCAACGATGCCACGTGGTACCCATTTTCCAAAGGGAATAGGACCAACATGGGTATAAGGAGTTTTTTCTCTCCTTAATTGTTTTTCACTTTTACTTTCGACGCGCCCTCTTCAGATAAGTTCCCCATGTGACTCATGCCGAAAAGAAAAAAATTGAGAAATTTTCTTTCGGCCAGAAGAGTCATTGGCAGAAAGTTGACATTCCATTCCTTCCCTGTCCTACCAACGTACACACATTAACTCCAAAGAATGACTGATGAAAAACAGCCCTCCGAGCCCTGATCGAAATGTCAAACCACCTCAGAGAGTGGCAACCTTGGTAGTCAATATTTAATATGCCTCAATAGTAAGTATTAAAATACTTTAAGGGGACAATGAAACCACATGATTCTGATGGACATTTCAAGTAATATTATTGTGCATAAGTATCTCCGACTTCAGTCTGTCTTCTAAATCACAAGAGCAACATTGAGTCTTGACATCTTATCAGAGTTATTTTTGGTCAAGCCATATTTTACTGCGTCCCCCCCAAAAACTGCTTATTAATGAAGAGTCTCTAAAAGCTGGGAACAGATTTTCAGTCCAACATTAATTTCCCTAAAAGACACTGAAATTTATAGAAAATATTTAGAAAAAAATTTTAGGAAATATTTTAGAATACAAGCATCAGTACAGCAAACACTAAATTACACTCTTTCACTTGTGCCTATGGATTGAGTGCGTGACGAGAATGACACACCAATGTCGGAGACCAGGGAGGTATGTGCAGTTCCAGTGCAATGGCGAGAGTTTTAATTTGTCGTGGTGCATGTTTTTAAATAATGGAGATCTAATATAGCTACTCTACAGAATACAGCTGTGCTAAAACTCTACCAGAGCCATGAGACAGCCCTCTGTGAAGGACACTGGCCAAGACCGAGACAGACTTCCAGAAGAAAGGACTGCGGGAGGAGTGGGCATGTTTCCCCACACTTACGTGTCCACCTAGGCTGTAAGGGCGTTCACTTCCCAACAAGTCCAGCCACCCGCTGTCGTCCGTCCACCCTGACTGCGCTACTTTGGGATCTTAAACTAATATTTCAGTCTCTGAGAACTGCCTCCAATTGGTCCACCGACTTTCTTCAAATGGTCCCCACTTGCCTTCAGCACCTTCATTATGCAGCCTGGATCCCAGACTTGGCTACAGACATTCTTCTTGCCTTTCCTTTGTCTTCTTGCTGTGACCCCACAAAGTTCACTTCTGATCAACAGGACCACCTTCCCCTGTCACCCACAGTGGGATATTAAGTACATTAGGAAAAAAAAAATTGTACAAATATTGTTTGTGCTGGTCTCAGCCTATCAATAAGCAATGTTGTGGCTGGCCCAACCCTTGTGGTTCACATTATGGTTGCAAGATGCCCGTCAGCAATAACCATTAGGAAGCTCAAAAAGACATGGGATTATTACTTACAAGACCTGGAAATTACACAGCACACCTGGGGCCATATAGCAGAGATCCCTAGTGGAGACTGAGAGAGAGGGAGGCAGGGAAAGAGGGAGAGAGATGGGGAGAGAGGGAGAGAGAGATTGGGGTCCAAGACGGGGTCTTAGGGTTTCACGGGCTCACTCTTTATTGGTGGACTTGAAACAGAAGAGCAGGAATTTAGCGTGGGAAAGAAAACAAACGAGTACCCCAATAGTCAGTTATTGGAATCAACTAAGAGCTCTAAAACAAAGGAGCCTCCGTGGGGAGGTGGCCTAGCTCTTTATCCAGGGCATGGCCAGGCCACTGCGTGTTTATTGAGATGGTCTTCTTTGAAGTGGATGGCTCTTTGAATGGATGCTTCAGTAGGCAAAGCTTAAGTCAGGCACTTGCATTACAAAAGAGAAAAAAACCAAATATCATAACTTACGCTACAAATGTGCAGAATGCAGAATGCTAAGTGAATAAGTCAGAGAAGACAAATGCATGATCTCACTTATACGTGAATCATCTTTAAAGAAACCCAAGTTCATACATAGATGTAGAGAACAGACTGGTGGGTAGCGAAATGGGCGAAGGGAGTCAAAAGGCACAAACTTCCAGTTAGGAAAGAAATAAGCCAGGGGTGTAATGTACTGCACGGTGACGACAGTTAGTATACCGTAGTGCACGTCGGAAAGTTACTAAGAGAGGAAAGCTTAAAGAATGAGTAACTGTGTGAGCGATGGCCGTTAACCGTTAGACCTCTTATGGCGACCACTGCGAAGCATACACAAACACTGAATCATCATGTTGTGCACCTGAAACCCAGGCAGTGGGTGTCGATCAGACCTCAATTCCGGGAAGTGTGGACTGGACTCGAATGCAGCGCCGCTGTCTCGGAGGGCCCGGGGCGCCACCCAGCTGTCAGTCCAGTGTGCTCCGCCCCCCACCCCTCCGGCTCAGCCGACGTCCACGCCCCTTCCCCAGCCCTTACCTAAGCTTGCGTCGCCGTCGCCGGAAGCCGCTCTTCCCTCACTGAGAAACCAGCGCTATTGCTGGGAACTCTTCTTCCTTCCCTTAAAATACACTGCAGCCCGGGTCGGAAATTATTGGTCTGGGGGCAGGCCTGGGCACCTGGATTCTAAAAGGCTCCCCACGTGAGGGAAAAATGGTGGAGATGATAAAGGCTTTGTGCATCCCTCTTGAGACCAAATCAGTCGTGACCGAAACATGGAGCAAATGGCAAGGAAAGTCGCCTGGGATCTAGATGAACAGAAGCACTATAACTAGGGAGAGCAATAGGAGGTCATCCTGCAACGGGAGGAGGTAGGAGGGGGAAGATGTGAGGCTGCCTGGTCCTCAGCGGCTGAGTGGGACAGAGGCTGTTACAACTGCAGAGACCTTTAAAAGGGCAGCGTCCGCGAGCGACTTTCACAGTGGCAGACCTGCTCGTTCAGAGCACCGGTGCGGATCAGCTGCACAAGGGGTCACCAGGGACTTAAAGGCAGATACTGAGTTGTTGGAGTGACAGTCAGAGGCAAGGCTCTCTCCCGGGCAGAAATACGGGCGATATCCATTGTCCTCTGTTGAGCCCTCCCCACTCCCTGTGGGCGAAGGCAGCGCCACACAGCTGAGACATCATCAAATTGGATAACAGAGGTGGCTGCACCCAGAGGATCCCCTGAAACTACGCCTCCCCCAACTCGCAGCCGCACCCAAGCCACATCCAAGTGTGTGTCCTTGGCGAGTCCTGTGCTCCTTGCTGAGCAGCGCCAAGACTCACCCTGGCGGCAGCTGACCGCGGTTTCTGGCATGGCCTCTTGAGGAAACTATAAGCACAGCATCTGTGGACTGCTTGCTGAACCTTAACAGGTGGCCCGGAGGGGCACAGGCTGGGGCCATAAACTTGGCCTGCAGCAGAACCCCTCTCCGGACTGTGCCCCTAGACATCTACTTCATAAATCCACACTATAAGACCGGGAGGCTTAGGAGCGTTGCTTAGTACATAGAAACAGACAAGAAAGGCAGCCAAAATGGGAAGAAAGCATATGAGAGAACAGAACAGAGATCCAGGAATAATGGAGTCAAGCATCTAACAGATGCAGAGTTCAAAACACTGGTTATAAAGATGCTCAATGAGCTTAGGAGACCTGTAGATGAACTCAGTGAGAACTTTAACAAAGAGATAAAAACATAAAAATGGAATGGGAATTATAAAAGGGAACCAGTCAGAAATGAAGAACCCATTATCTGAGATGAAGAGTATATTAGAAGGAATCAACAGAGTGGATAAAGAGGAGGATCGAATCACTGATATAGAGGACGGGGAAGCCAAGGACCTCAATCAGAATGGCAAGAAAAAAAGAAGCCAAGACTATAATCATAATTTAAGGAGCCTATGGGACACTATTAAATGGAAAAATATCCATGTCACAGGGGTACCTGAAGGAAAACAAGACATTGAAGAGCTACTTGAAGAAATAATGATGGAAAACTTCCCTAACCTGGTGAAGGAAATAGACATAAGACCCCAGGAAGCTCAGAGTCCTAAAAACCAGGAACCCAAAGAGGCCCACACCAAGGCACACCATAATTAAAATGCCAAAGGTTAAATAAAAAGAAAAAATATTAAAGCAGCAAGAGAAAAGCAGTTAGTTGCCTACAAAGGAGTGCCCCTAAGACTGGCAGCTGATCTCTCAAAAGAAACTATGCAGAACAGAAGGGCTTGGCACAAAATAGTCAATGTGATGAAAACCAGGATCTACAACCAAGAATACTTTATCCAGCAAAACTATCATTTAGAGTCGAAGGACAGATAAAGAACTTCCCAGACAAAAAGAAGCTAAAGGAATTTATCAACACCAAGCCAGTATCACAGGAAATGTTTGAGGGACTCCTTTAAGAAGAAAAAACATGCATCAAAAACAAGAATAAAGAATGGTAACAACAATTAAGTGCTCCAACCAAAAGCTAGAGTGGCTGAATGGATAAGAAAACAAGACCCCTACATATGCTGCCTACGAGAGACTCACTTCCGATTAAAAGACACACAGGCTAAAAGGAAGGGGATGGGAAAAGAGATTGCCTTGATGGACCTAGCGGGTATTGCGCTGAATGAAATAAGTTAGATAGAGAAAGCCAAATATGGCATGATTTCACTCACACATGTGGAACCTAAAAGATAAAATAAACAACAACAAAAACAGAAATAAACTCACAGATACAAAGACAATTTTGTGGGCTGCTAGATGGGAGGGGAGTTTGGGGGACGGCAAAAAAGAGCAAAGGGATTAAGAAGTCCAAATGAATAATTATAAAATAGACATAGAGATATAAAGTATAGTATAAGGAAAATAGTTAATAATGTGATAAATATGTAAGGGGCAAAGGGGTACAAGATTTAGTGCGGTGATCACTTGGTGAGTTATACAGATCTGTAATCGTCATGCTGTACAACTGAAACTAATATATTATTGTATGCCAACTATAATTGAAAAAACTCATCGAATTGTACAATGTAAATACAAGCAATTAATTGTCAATTATATTTCAATAAAGCTGGAAAAACCCAAAAAATAACAGAAAAAAAAGGAGATCAAAAGAGGAAAAGAATAAATAAATAAATAAATAAATAAATAAATAAATAAATAAATGGCTCCCCACGTGATACAATCTTGACTGGGGACCACCGACCTAGATCTTAATTCCTCCAAATGAACATGTTCATCCAGTCTCTCTTTTGAGCCCCAGGTGACCCACCCAAAACTCCCCAGACACCCCCGCGTGGACACTCCACAGTCATCTCAAATGTACCATGTTTCACTGAGAAGCTTCGCCTATACTTGGTCTTCCAAGGCGGGAGCCATGATGCTCCGGAATTCTATCCACGCACTTTGATTTGGGGTGGGGGGCTGGGAGCAATCTCTTCGGCCTGGGTTTCTATGCTTATACAGGGGTGAGTGGGAACAGGAGGCTTCTGAAAATTATGAGAAGCCAGATCTGTCACTAGCCTTTCCTTGCCACTGTCAGCTGAGATGCCACTCTCCCCACAACCCAACAAGGCACCGGGGCCAGTTGGTCCTACGTCAGAGGTCTCTCTCAAACCCCTTACTTCGTTATAGTCTTCGTTGGTCACCCTGGCTTTAGCTCTCTCCCTCACATCCCCAAATCCATCCACATATGTCTGTCTCCACTTCCAGAGCTTTCTAAAAGGCCAAATAGTTCAGTCACATCCCGTTAGCAATGGGATACAAACCTCTGGGCAGCACTCCTTGTGGGTTCCGTGAGGACGGCACGCTGTTCCATGGCCATGCCTGCTGCCCGCCCTTCACCTCCCACCGGGGACATTCTCACTGGGCTTTTATGGCTGAGCTCTAGAGTCGCATCTCTTTTGTGAAGCCTTTCCTTACACTTCCCTTCTTGGGCAACCCTGCCCCTGTATGTGCCTTCTCTTGAATTCAAGTTCATTATTTTCCATATACGCCTTCCTCCCCTGATTGAGTTCTCCTGAAAGCAGGGACCCTTGATGAGACCCTTGAGCCTAGGGCCTAGCACACTGCAGGACGTGTGGCGACAAAGGCTGAGGGAATCGATAACAGAAAGTCCAGAAAGTCAGAAGGAGTCCAGGATGATTTGTCACATCAGCAACCACAAATGCCTTGGGCAGATATGTGAGTAGATGCTCGTGGGCTGACATGTCTGGAAAGTCTTGACTCAAAGAAAAAAAATGACAGGCTGTAAACTTCCACAGTGCCACAGGGGAACACGTGAAGACGCTTACGCAGGTGTGTTATTTCCCTGTGACAGGTGAGGTATTCACCCTGACAGTGATGGCTGATGTGTGAGCACATTCCAGAGCTGTGTACACTCACAGCTGTCATCCAAACAGTCCCCAGATAACGACTAGGCAATTTGTTCTCGCTCCTTTAAGGAGGATTTTCCAGAAAAATAAGTATGCCAGTGTGTGTAGTGGATATTTGTACAGAGCTTGATAAATGACTTACACTTGAAATCTTTCTAGAGCAAAAAATGTGTGTGTGTGGTGTGCGCGCATGTGTGCGCGTGTGTTCTTCTCTTATCTCCTGTGCATTCGATCCCAGGTTGATGAGAAGGGTGATGAGTGAAATTATCTAGAAACCGGCTTGCTATTCTTGCAGCCGTTTCGACATATGGCGTTCAAAGTACAACAAGTGTGTCATTTCCATGTGCTCTGCTACCTACGTGAAATTCTAAACAAGTAATAGTGTGAGGCAAAAGGGAATTTATTTTTGGAACTGAGCACCTGAGCCTCTCAGGCTTCTGAGTCACGCGGGCTTCCAGAGGAAGCCTTCCCTGGGAGGCTGTCACCAGGCTGCCATAAGGGACACCATTCCCAAGGCAGAGAGTGTTCTGCCCATCCCCTGAGAAGTCACAGAAATGTCGCCCTGAAGAAATCCATTTCACAGCCTCCGATTTGTGCCCTGACCCTACTGTTGCTTCCTGAATGCTCATCATTCCAACACCATGAAATTCACAGTCGAGGGTGGGTCTCTAGGGCCCGGCGCTGCGGACGTTTGTGGCCGGGGCCTGTCCTGTGTGCTGCAGGATGTTTAACAGCGTTCCTGGCTTCTACCCGTTAGACACCATTAACGCACACGTACACGCACACACACTTGCACACCAGTTTGCGACAACCAAACATGTCTCCAGACATTGCTAAATGTGTCCTGGGGGGCTAAATCACCCCCATCCCCTGTTGGGAACTACTAGTGTAAACGATGGCCGTTTCCTGGGGAGTCCTCAGCCCAGCCATGACCAGCGCCCCTGCACCGTGCACGCAGCAAGTTTCCCAAAGCCTGTGTGTGTCACACATTGCCTCGGGGAACAGATATCAACAATAGTTGCTCCTTCCAGAAGTTCATTCTGATACCTCTCATAGCTAGCTGCAGGAATATAATTTAGCTGTTAAATGCAGGGACGAACACCAAGATAGTGCCTTTCTTTCTTTCTTGTTTTTTTTTCATAATTACCCCCAGGAGGAAATGTTACTACTATGGCCTATGCCGAACCAAAAAGCAGGAAAACCACTGGTTGCCATAACAACAGAGCCAAAGTGCACTTCCTGTAGCCCTCTGAGTTCACGGTGCAGGCTCCCGGGGGCGTCTGACTGGATTTGCTGATCGTTTGACTGAGGAATCAGCACGCTCACTCAGAAAACAAAACTTCAGGTATGAGTGATGATGAGCATCCGAATCTGAGCTTCCTCCATCTGGAAAGAGGCTGAATATTTCAACGGGGATCGCCAACCGTGGCAGCTCCCTGTGGACCGCTGACTTCACTTCAAAATCTGGGAACTCGAGTAAAAATGAAGAACAAAACTCTGGCAGCTCACAACCCCACTAGTCTGTACTCTCTGCTCTGCTTTTGTTGGTATATCTACCCGTGGCACCTTCTGCACCCCACACAGGTGTCACCTCCCTGACTCCCCAGGCTAAGATGATGCCCCCTCTCCACGATCCCAGGTCACGTGTTCATAATTTGTGACCCATGCAGTGACATTCTTTCGCAAATCTGAATTCACTCCTGGACTGACGACCCCTGGAAAATAGAGATAATGTCTTCCTTGGCATTTAATAAGATTTAATAAATGTCGCTGGATTGAGAGGATCCTTTTACATTTGACACTTAAGAAAATATGAAAATCAACGGGTAACAAAAGAAACTCATATAAGAATGTAGAAAATCAAGAAAAAGCACAATGATGAAACCCTCTCCCCCCACACACACATACACACTTCCGACGGGAGATTTAGGGTTAGTATAGATATAATCTGTACTCTAAATTTTCCATGCATGGTTTTGAGTACCTACATCATTCATTCATGCATCCATTCATTCATGGAATATCTACTTAACGTCTACTGTGTGCTAGGCACCCGGCAGGTGAGAATAACGATGTTTCATACTTAAAGTTTTATAGTGCTTGTAACAGTGTCATCCACATAATCTAATCAGAGGGATATCCAGAAACTCATTGAGTGGTTGTTTCCCATGATCATGCAAAGTGACATGTCCACCTCTCCCGATCGATGCAATGCTTGGTGTTCGTTTTCCAACAACTTTCATTCGGAATGCCATCTCTGAAGGATTTTATGCCTCTCAATAAGAAAATCATTCAAATTTCTCAACCTTAAAAAATTCAACATTCAGTTTACACAAGAAGCAAACCAGTTCATCAGAGTTTTACTCTACAAGGAGATTTGTCATAGGAGCAGGCATTTGTACACAAGAATCGCCGTCTGTGACAAGTCCCCTGGGCTCTGTCCAGATGCAGGAAGCTCACTTAGTTATTGAGATAAGTAGCAAAAGGAAGCCAAGCTGAGGCCAAATGAATTCTACATTTCTTCTTAGCCTTGCAAAGTTGTCAAAGGCAGGCTTTCCAAAATAACTCCTCACCAGTGTACTTTGAAAGGTTGATCTAGAGGCACTTTTACATGGGCATTGATATTAAATGTATGATGCATTCAATTTATTTGTTGCAATTTGATGTGGGATAGGCTAACTTTTTTCTCCTGTAAATTTTAAGAATGCTCTTAGATACCCTCCCCAGCATACTAAAGATCTCCTGGTTTGTCTAGCTTCAGTATGGGCCTGCTGCGGCTTCTAAGGGAGGCTCAGTCCTACAGAAGTGGTTCTTGAGCATCTGAGCACTTGAACGTGGTGTGGATCTGGTTAAGGATGGTAGATGGAGAGAAAAAAGTCAGGAAGCAGTATTTCTAGGTTTTGACTATTTGGCTATTTCCAAGAAGTTCAAATAAATTATGAGTTATTTCAAAATTACTTCTGCTGTGGTACATATATACAGTGGAATATTCCTCAGCCATAAGAAAGAGATGAAATACTGCCATTTGCAACACATGGATGGACCTCGAGATAATCATGCTAAGCGAAATGAGCCAGACAGAAAAAGATGAAAATCACATGGCATCACTTACATGTGGGATATAAACCTAAAAGCAACAAATGAACAGGACAAACAAACAGACACTCATGAACATCAACTATAGACTAGTGGTTACCAGAGGGTAGGGGATGGGGATGGGGGGAGATAGACGGGGTAGAAGGGATCAAAAATGTGGTGACAGAAAGAAATCTAACTGTGGGAGGCGAACATGCAGTGTAAAAAAAAAAAATTATATATATATATACACACACACACCTTACTGTTAAAGTGTACAGCTGAAACTTACTGGGTTGCGTTAACCAATGTTGCTATAAAATAAAACAATAAATAAAATAAAATTTAAAAGGAAAGGAAAAGAAGAAAACAAATTAGGTAACAAGCTATATAAGTCATTAAGCAGATTTTCTGGCCTACAAACCCTGCTACTCTGAGATCCTCTCGCGGTCATGGTTATAGAAATGTCATTAAATTCACTGCGAGAACTATTCGATTTACTTAAATTTGATTGGATAATTAAAGTGATAAGTCAAAAAAAATTTACTTCTGGTTGAGCTTTCCAAAACTAAGACACATTTGAGTTATATGACATATCCCAGCCCTCTGAATGTACACTACTGCTCGGCAAGGCTCATAAAAGCCTGTCAATCACATTTTTGTTTTCATATTTCCAAAAAAAAAAAAAAAAGAGAAAGCAAAGCAACATGTAGAACATGCATGTCAACTCTCGTTTTTGGTAGTTATTCCATTTTAATACGTTTTAATAACACCTTCCTGAGCTACCGTCTGTGGTTTTGCACTTCAGGTAGCTTTTACAGTCTTTCCTTGGCTTTGTCTGTCCCAGAAAGCAGAAAAAGGGTCCATCACAGAGGCAAGCTGTTTCTGGAAGGCTCCTTTCTGAAATGAGTGGGTTCTCAAGGAACCTCCCACGATGGGGCTCCTTTTCGACAGTCACATTCAGTCTAAAACATAAGCTCTAAAATGTTTTCTTTGAAGCATACAGAGTACGGGGAAAAAAAGAGAAAGGATGCCTAATTTGCAACCCCAGAAATAAAACTAAGGGTATCTTTTTTACAGAAAGTAACAGCCTGAATCAGAGGGATTTGTTGCTTCTTATGGAGGCTTTTCCAATGATCTGGCGTTAGAATTCACTGGAGTATTTCCTATAGTAAGTTTCCATATGGGCCCACGTTGGCAAGAATCAAGGAGTGCGGTTTTCAGGTCTTGGAGTTGATTAGGCTTACGCCGCGTTCCATTTACTGATCGTGCAGCCAGTCCGGCCTTATGTGAGTCACAGCTGCACTGCCTACTTGCAAATTCTCAGCTTCCACTTCCACGTGAAAACATGGTTCAACTGAAGAACTTTAAAAGTTCTTGGTCCACGCTGGGCACTTCAGATAACATTTGGAATGGGAGGGGCCTCATGACACAGGCCACATGCTATGCAAGGTATTTGTAATTCAGCACATACACCTCAACCCAGTTTGGCCTCATGACTGGAATTACTGCAGACTATGGACCAATACTGTACTACCTTGGAATAGGAGCTATTTGGCTTTATCACAAAACACATTTTTTCAAGCACAACTTGGAGAGATTCCAGATCTTTATTATGGAAACCAACACTTAATCTTTCATGAGTCTTCCTGGACTCTATTTCCTTATTATTCAATGGGCAGATTCCAATATATCTACTTGTCACTGGAGAGGAAACATATTCTCCAAAGCAGTGGAAGAAATTCCTATATTTGCTAAATGGAAATTCCTCCCTTTGCTTTCCAGGTCTCTTTGAAAATAGCCACAGGAAGAAATGGGATCTACTCTTACAGAATCCAAACTCTAAAGTACTTTTACAGATTCTGCAGGGTGAAGACAAAAAGAGAAGTTGTGACATTCTACTTGGAATAATGGTTAGGATGATATAACACAGCTAGACTCACTGATGACATGTCTGTCATTCTCCAAAGCACTGTGAGAGGCAGAACGGTCAGCGACACCAGTTCCTACCATTTATGATGCGACCATCTGAAATTGTGGCAGCCTGAGCTTGCCACGGTTGTGGAAACGCAGCCAGGACTTCATTACTTCAGTGGCATTGGGACAAAACTGAAATGTTAAAGTTTATAAACACGGCAATGATAATTGAATCTTGCGAACTGGGAAAAAATGAGTTTGTAAGTCCCGATGGTCAATAAATCAAGACTTGGCTAATTCATGATATTCCGCTGTTCGCATGGGAACTGAAATTATTTTCCTCTTTTTCATCTAAATTCACTATCTGTGATTTCTTTCAGCTTGTGATTTCCATCTCTTTTTCATGGTGAGTGATTTCAGGAGGTCTCATATTATATCGAAATAAGAGGACAGTCAATTAAATCACTTGGCACCTACAGCAAGTCACTTAAAATCTTTGGGTCTTTTTCCTTATTTCTAAAATGTGGATAAGAATATTTGCTGAAGGAAAATCAGATGGTATAATATTTGGAAAAGTATTTGAAATCTCTAGCCTGGTGTCATAATCTGCAGACAATTTAACTGCCTACAGAGTTAACTCAAGAAATTCTACAGATAAACTATCAGAATTAACAGAAGGCTTCATCAAGGTGGCTATAATAATTTCCATATGCAAAAGCAAATTGCATTTTGATAAACTTGTAGCCAGCAGTTATACATTGTAATGTTCAAAGTTGTGCCATTTATAATTATAATTATAATATATAATGTCGTCAGGAAAAGACTATCAAAATATGTAAGAGCCTTCTGTAGAAAATTATGCATTTTTATTATTGAAAGCCACTACAGAAGTCCAAAGTAAATGGAGAGAAATATCACATTCATAAATATAAAACAAAAGTATCAGTAAAGATGTCCATTTTCCCCCAATATTTTATGGATTTGATACAATTCTAATCAGAATCTCAACTGACTAATTTTTTATGGAAGTTGGTAAGAAAAGCCTCAGGAATGATCAAGATTTTCTTTAAGGAAAACAAAAGGAGAGACCTGCCCTACCAAATGTCATTAAAAGAATGCAGCAAGGGTGACAAAATAGACCAAAAAAAAAAAAAAAAAAAAACCTTTGAAACAGAAGAGAATTTTGCTACAGACTCACATATTTATAAGATTTCGATGTATGACAGATATGGTGTCCTGGAATAAAGAACAATTCCCCAGTCGATTTGGCCAGCGGCAGGGGTTGGGAGTGAGTCAAGCCCACTGATGTCCCCTGGGACCCAGAAGATGACTCTTTTTTGTATATTACAGAACATGAGAGCCCTCCTTGAAAATGAGAACAATATAAAACCTTGGTTACAAAAAATAATAATCCTGATGATTTTCTAATACGTTTAACATAATTCAGAAAAAAAAGAATAATTACGGTGTTCACTAATTAGTGAATGTATTCTATCCAAAACCAGAAAATGTGTCTTGCCTTGAAAAATTAGAATATGTAATGAGTATTCATAGATTTCCCCCAATATTATGGTTTTTTTTTTCCTGTTGTTATCCTTAAAAGCGGGCTAGTGAAACTGAGAAGACAATGCTTATCTCTGAGGCTCAATCAAACATATAGAATAAAATAGAGATTTAGTCCTATCAGGTTAACACTGATTGCTATCAACAGAGAGAAGCACGCAGTAGCCACGATTAGGACCCTGTCCATATCCCCCAGATCCAGCCTGAAGATCCTTAAGAACTGTGCGAGGTCTGAGATTTTACCCCAATTGCGAGTGAACAAGTCTTTCTGGCACAACTGTCATAGGGGCTGGCAGAAGACATGAGGCCTCTGAGTCAGACACAAAGGATATTGTATTACTCACAGCAATAGTAGTAGTCAGAGTATCAGCATTTGCTCCAGTTCCTCTGAGGCCCAATTCCCACAAGGTGACTAAAGAGAGTCAGCTGCCACGTTAACACATAATGGATTGCATTACAGAAGAGGATCCCTGAGCTTAGAGAACCTAAATTTTTATAATGGGCAGTAAGTCTGCCCGGACTTTGTCCATGGGAGACACTATCTATTAACTGGTCATTAAAGACACCTGCCCTTCTTTCCAGGGGGAGATATGACTGATCTCTCTCAAGAATGTTCCCTATAGAAATTTTTTTGAAAAGATATTCTAAAGCAAAGGTGTTCTGCCCCTTCACAAAATATACGAGATATGAGAGACGCAAAGACATGGGTCTTTCAATAGACCACCTGCAGATGGTTCCCTACGTCCAGATAGTGTCCTGTGTCTGCCTAAGGACAGTCTCTGACCGTGGGTGTGTGCTGGATCACCTGCACAGGGCAGACTGGAAGTGCAGAGAGGTCGAGGGCCCAGGAAAGATGCTGGATGTTGATACACATAACCCTGCTTCATCCCTCCCCACTGGGACATTTCTGAGGTGTGTTCTACTCAGTCTCTCAGTAGAATCCAGGCTCAGGTTCCCAAAGCAGTAATCAGCTCATTAACATTATTTATTGGCTTTCCTCCTCTCCCTGTCACCTCCCTATTCCCCTCACTGTGCTCCTGAGATCAGATAAACAAATAAAACACCTGTACTCAATTCCTGGTCTCAAAGTCTGGTTTTGGAAAACCCATGCCAAGACAGATAGAGCAAAGAAATTCAACACATGCTTCGTTTTCATTGTCCATAACTATCATCTTTACTTTGTGATGTGTAGACATGGTCTCAGAACTGGAAGAAAGTCATACTTTAAATATCTTGATATGAAAACCAATTCATTCCTCTGACAGGATTCTTCCTGATTCATGGAGTTACCGTGATGACTCAAATCTTGATTCTCCCGAGGTTCTAGTTGTAGTAAAGCAAGAGAATCCTAAACTTGATTGAGTCAACCTTCTGCAATAGATTTACTGAAGACTTTGGCAAGACTGCAGGCCAGGGAATGAGCTCATCCTTCAGAAATACGCCTCTGCCTCTTGCCACTCCAGAATTTGGAAATGTGGCAGAGCAGGGATAAGGAATTGGCTTGGCATAAGCCAGTTGTATCTAAAATCCAGTGTGTATAAACATACAAATTGCTTGTGGGTTCCTAGATCTTGGCAATAATGCCTGATTCGTCACATCTGCTCTAGGGCGCCTCCATGCTCCTCTATATGGCAAACTATGGCTAAGAGAGTATGTTTGGAGTTGTACCAACTAAACTGTGTATCTTTTGGCAAACAGCTACATCTCTCTAGTATTTGCTTTCTTCATTTATTAAATGGTGATGATAACATCTATATCTCATGGTTTTATTGTAAGAATTATATGTAATGACACATGTATAAAGCTCATACCACAGGCTTCTATTTCTTTCACTCAGCGAGTATTTTATTGAGTGTTCTTTATGGGCTAGGCATTGTTCTAAGAGGCCGGGATACATCAGCAAACAAAATAGACAAATATTCCTGTCCTAGTGGGGCCTAAATTCTAGAAAGTAGAGCTAGACAATGAATATCAAATATAGTAAACAAGTAAGTTATTTAGGATATTAGATGGTGGTGAGTTCTAGAGAAAAATTTAAAAAGTATAGCAGGGCAGGGAAGGGTGAGGAAGGAGTGTGGGGAAGGGGCTGCTTGTGGTATCAGATAAGGTGAGAGGCTAAAATTAGAGAAAATATTAGGAAAGGAAGAAGTTGGAGCATGAATATTTGGGAAAAGAGTGCTCTAGGCAAAGGCGTAAATTTGCTTTAATTTATATTAGCTATCTTCCACTAGCCACCTTTGAAGTGGTTTTGTAATTGAATTTAATCATACTGACAATAACCATTTTTTCAAAAACATGGTAAACATTTATCTAGTGCTCATTATGTGCCAAGCACTATTTAGGTTTCTCATATATTAACTAAATTGATTCTCATAGCAACTCTTTGATATGTTACTGTCTCGGAGAGAGGCACTATCCTATTTTCAGATGATAAAATTTAGGTTTTAGAGAGAAGTTAAATTAGAGAGAAATTAGTGAGTCGTTCAAGAAGGAATCAAACAAAGCATTCTGAATCAAGTATTGAGCATTCCACCACTACACCACACTGCCCAGGTTGCCTGGGGTGGGAGCTGGAGTGTAGAGAGAGGTCTAGATTGCAAAGGGGCAGGAAGGGTCTTTGGGGGATGATGGAAATGTTTTTTGCTCATTTTATGGTGGTCATTTCACAATGACCATTGAGACTTATTGAACTATATACTTGAAATGGATGCGGTTTATGATACATAAATTATTCCTCAATGAAACTGATTTTTTCAAAAAGGTACAGGGAAAATTAGTTTTGCATATCTTGAAATCACCAATTCCATCACCCCAGTTACCCCACAGACCATTTCTCCTTATTTACCCATGTCCCAAACGTGTTGGCTGAGTGTGATTCTCTCTTAACTCCCTTACTTTTTCCCTTGAGGTTGGACTTATATGGACTATTAAATATGAATCTCTCCACAGACTCCAGAGATGGCTCCTACATTTAACAAGTGAGCAGCCAAGAAGTTGGACTGACAAAAAACAGTACAAGTTTCTTTTCATTCACTGCTTGCGGTCCACAGGATGCTAAGATGGCCTTTGAGATGCCCATCCTCTGGAAACACACCTGTGTAACTCCCTTTACTTGAGTGTGGGCAGGACCTGGGATTACTATGAGAAATATAAAGTAATCCCTAAATAGGTGACCTTCCATGGCAAAGATGATGGGGCGTCACTCCCATAATTACAATTATGTAAGACTCCACGATAGCTGACCAGAGAAAGACTCTCCCTTGCTGGTCTTGAAGAAGTGAGCTGCCATGTTGGGAGAGGACTCAGGAGAGGGGCACATGGCAAAGGAACTTCGAGGGGCCTTTAAGAGCTGAGAGTAGCTCCTGGTTGACAGCCATCAGGAACAAGGAACCTTAGTTCTGCAGTGATAAGGAACTTGGCTGTGCCAACAGCGTGAGTGTAGCAGAGGCTCCCGACACCTTCTCTGCAGCCTCGCATGGTCCTGAGTGAGCATGCACCCGCTAGGCGTGCGGGACTCTTGACCCACAGAAAACCGTGACATAATCAGTGTGCGATTTCAAGCCACTATATTTGTGGCACTTTGTCACCCAGCCATAGAAATTGAATATGCTGCTCCTTAAAAAGATTCACTCACTCGTTTAATATTCATTGAACCCCCATTGTGTGTACTGCCCCAGAACAGCTCCCTCAGGCTGGAAAGTTCCGCCATACTTCTCTTGGTTTAACCCAATGATAGTTAAGTGTTTGCCTCTGTGTTCCTTGAGGAGCATATCATGGGGGTCAGAGCACAGTTCTGGAAGCCTAACCAACCGCCTGGGTTCAAATCTCAGTTCTGCTTACTAGCTGTGTGACCTTGGGTAAGTTATTACCCCTTTGTGCCTCAGTTTCTTCATTTGGAATGGGGGACGTTACTAGTTGCTACTGCACTCATATGGGCACACACGTCAGAGTAGGTTAGATTATGCTGGGGCGACAAATTAACCATGGAACCTCGGTGATTTCATGCAACCGAAACATATTTTCATTCATGTTAGGTGTGTCCAACTTGGGCTTTCAGGGGGCTCTGCTTCTCATAGTTCCTCATGGACCAGCTGGTGACAGGTCCTCTAAATTGAGATGCCACATTTTAACATATGGCCTAGGGAGAGGTGGAGGGTCATTTAGTCACAGAGTAACACATTTTACTTCTGCTCACAGTCCATGCTTTAAAAGCAGTCACATCGCCCACCCAACTCCCGTCGGTCACGAAGAGACTTGAGCAAAGCAGCAGCCCACCACGGGGGCTCTGTCCAGGTCGAGAGAGGAGCCAGTGCGTGGGCTCTGAGGAAGCACGACTGACATATTCAAGGAGGGGTGAGAAGCCCACGGTGACAGGTGTGTGGTGACTAAGGACAAGAGTAGTAGGAGAAACCACTGGATGGCAGGAAGGGGCAGGGTCATGACCCACAAGGCAGTGGCTCTTTCTTCAGAAACAAATGTCCGTGTCTTGGAATTTCTGTTGACCGTCCGATCTAAAGTAGCATGCTCCTTCGTCCTCGGCCTGCTTTAATCCCGTCATGGAACGTACGTGCAATCGTATCATGTATTTATTATTCCTCCCCTGTGGGTCTTCCCTACCAGAGAGTAAGATCCACATGGGTGGAGATTCCTGTCCTGTGCGCTGCGTCCCCGACACGCGCACCTAGCAGACTTAATAAACGCTTGGCGAATGACTGACTGAACGAATGACTGCGTAGTTCAGTTTTCCTTCCACACGCCGAATTTACCGAGTTCAGTTAAGGAATGCGCTGTCTGACTTAACGGCCAGTCCAAGATCAAATTTCTCATTTAGATCTTTTAGGATTCGATCACTGGAGAGAACCTTGGTCTCCCCATGGAGCTTGCGGCAGGAAACACACCTGCATCTCACTTCTGCAAACCGCGGTGCTTTCGGGCCAGATGAGGAAACAGGCCTGGACACGCGTGAGTGTCACTTGGCTCTTTCCCTCACTGGTCCTACTCACACCTGATACGGAGGGTCTGAGGACAACAGCGGTTGTGGAAAACACGTCCATCCTGAGGCGGCCCCGCCCTCAACATAAACGGGATCCAACCCCCTTGACGAGCAGAAATCCAAGCTTTCTTACCTGAAGTCTTTCAAACTGCGAGTTCCCTGAATAAAGCCGGATGGTCTAAGATCTGCTTAGTTCAAATTTACTTTCCTAGAGGAGGATGTATGTGTTTTTCATTATTAAATATCATTTTAAAAGTTTTTGAATGTCTTGTGTACATTATTTTTCAAGTAGGTTTTATTTTTATTTTTGTTGAGGTATAACTGACATATAACATTAATTTCCGGTGAACATATTTCAATATTCGAATATATTGCAAAATGATCACCGCAGTAAATCTAGTTAACATCCATCACCACACAGTTACGTTTTTCTTCTTGTAATGAAAACTTTTAAGATCTACTCTCTTAGCAATTTTCAAATATGCAATACTTACGTAGTTAATGCAAATATTAACTGTAGTCACCATGCGTAAATATCATATATGGGCAGGCAAGTGATGAATTATTTAAATTCATTCTCATGATATTACTTACTACAGACATTAGCATCGCTATGTTATAAATAAGGAAACAGATCCATAGAGGTCAAGGCATTTTGCCCAAGTTCATCCAATTAGCGAGGAAAGAAACAGATTTTGAACATGCCCTTTCGGGTCTGCAGTCGATTCTCATTTTATATTCCACGACTAGAGATACTAAACTGTGGCATGATTTTCAGATTAGATCTTCCTGCTATGAAATAACTGACTCTGTGAGAAATATTGGTTTAAATGTATTTTACCCAGCTATTCCACCTCTAGGTATGTATGTGATAAACGAAAACATATGTCGTCCCAAGGACTAGTACGCAACTGTTCATAGCAGCGTTATTCATAACAAACAAAAAACGGAAACAATCCTAATGTTCATCATCTGATCAATGAATAAACAAAATGTGCCATACCCATACAACGAAATTCTATTCAGCGACAAAAGGGAATGAGGTATCAATACATGTGACAAAGCGATGAACATCAAACTTATGGGAAGTGGAAGAAGAAGCCAGACAAAAAAGATCATGTGTTGTATGATTCCATTTATAGAAAATGTCCAGAATAGGCAAATCTTTAGAAACAAAATCGATTGGTTGCGAGGGGCTGGGGCAGAGAAAGGGGAGTGACTGCCGATGAACATGATGGGGGTGATATCGGGCTGACGGAAATGCTCTAAAATTGAATTGTAGTGCTGGTTGCACAGTCCTATAAATTTAATAAAAATCATTGACTTGTACACTTAAAATGAGTGAATTTGATGGTATGTAAGTTATACCTCAATAAAGCAGACAGACAGACAGAAAGGCAGACAGACAGAGTATCTGTGTTGCCTCTTAAACTATTAACTCTCTGAATACAGGAGGTATCTGTATTTTTACTTCTGTACCCAAGTGCCTAGCACATGTGCTGGCACAGAGTAGAAACTCCAAGAAGCTTTGCTTCGCAATAGCTCAATGACGGACAGATTTGCTCACTAAATTTTCTTCCCAGATCTCTCCAGCGTATAGATTTCTTCTTAACCGTCACAACCTGACTTTGAAACAAATTGCCTGTGTTCAGAACAGCTCGGCGCAATATTATCAAGGAAAGCACATTTCTGTCTTGGAGGCTAAGGATGGAACGAACAGATGTGAGTGGAGTTTGCCTTCCTGCGGCAAAGCTCCCCATTGCAGGCTCTGGCGCCCAGAACCAGGGACCCCTTCAAGGGAAACAGACCAGGCCTGACCAGGAACTGGCCAGATAGGGTGTCCTGCAGACTGCCCATAACCCGGGGCTAGGAGACAGGCTGGAGGAGGGACAATAGCATTTCTGGATGTGAAAATATTTTCTTTTACCCAGTTGCCAACTTGCAGGGAAGGAAATTAAAGCAAAGCTGCTTACCTAATTAGGGCAAGGATATTTTTCCATATTTTTGTAGAAATTTTTTTTATTTATGAGACCCGAAAGGAACCAGGGGCACGCAGGAAGCAACAGTGTCTGCTGGCCTCGAAGTACATGATGGGCTGCACATTTCCTTCTTGCGCTTTTAAAAATGGTTTTTTTTTAAAAAAAAAACTCCAACTTGTGAAATCACATACATCTAAATTCTGAGATTTAAGGCCACGAGATGTGACCTGAGTTGAGTCACATCTGAGTCAAAGGGAACTGCCCCATCTCTCGTCCACCCACAGCAGTGCCCTCTCCATTTAAAAAAAAAACTGTGTTTGTCCAGATTAACATCAAATCTTGAGATGATGTGGGAAAATGACCTTTTGCTTTATTTGTACGGTGTAGCAATGGCGTCCTTGTGTTTCCTCCTTCCCAACCCTCTGAAAACACGTTCCAAATTTTTTCAGCTCTGGTCAGGGAATAACACAATAGGAATATCATAGTGACTTTGTAGTTTTAATGACTCAAATCCAGAAGGAAAACATCACCACCATGTTGTGTTCAAAATTTATTCCAAAGTGACCCATTGGATTTTGGTGAGATTTAAGATGGCATTCTGATCTCCCAAATCATAGGAAGCAACCATTCCTCCCCCGCCCCCCCCCCAGATCAACCGTAAAGGCTGTACCGGGATGGGATTCAAATGTACAATATTGTATCACAAGGACTGTACAACGCATTTTCCCTCAACTTTCCAACTAAAATCCTATGGTGATACAACAGAAGATCAAAAACACAGCACGAGCAAGCCTTGACCTATGCCAACGCGTTGCTAAACTCGCACAGGCATTTCTGCTAACTGAGTGATCGACTGAAGTAGTTTTAAAATATAGTGGTGAGGCTTTGGAAAGTATGTGAGCATCTTTTCTCCCATCTCCCCACTCCTCTCTGCCCCTGGTAGAGATGTGCATGGTCCGTCTCAGCCTGAAACTTCCTACAATGTGACCGCAGCATTGCACGTGTCTTTCTCGGTAGAGTTGGTGAATGTCTCTCTCCCTGCACTCAATTGAGAATCGGCACCCACAAGACACCTGAGAAGAGTGACACGTGGTGTTGGGACAGTGGCGGGGGGATAGTAAGATTTACATAGTATGCAAATATATTTGCCTTGAATCCAACTATGGGTGCTCTGGAAAAGATGTGATGGAGCGTGTGAAGAGGGTTGAGGGTGTGAGAGAGGTGAGAGAGGCCGTGAGAAAGCACAGTCATCATTTAGATATTGATTCCACACTACTTCCCACTCAATGAGGATGTCCCTCCAGGAGTGCACATAACTTCAAAAATGTCACTCTTTCAAATTCAGAACAACTGACACTTGACTTTGGTTCATCGGTGTCTGAGCCTGCGTGCCTCCCACAGAGAAAACAGCTCACCAAGCTCAGCTGGACTTAGTGTTCCAAGTCCTCCATTTTTAAATACAACATGGCCTTCAATTAAAGGGCAACCAAGTCAGACGGCCCTCAGTCAAAGAGTCTGAGATGAGCTGCATGGTCAGAAGAGAAGCTAGCAGCGCGATTGGAAGTAGAGAAGATAGAGAATTCCATCTGGGTCAGGCACAGCAGGGCTCGTTGTGAGCAGACTAGACATCTGACTTTGGCTAGGGCCTGAACGCATCCACCTGCTGACCGGTCCTAATCTAAGGGAGGCTGCGACCAGCACCCATATGGGCAGAGTGTGCACTCAGGGAGTTCAGCTGTAAGAGCTCATTATTAATTTATGTTGCTTGTCACTCTTCCTTGCTTCCTTGTTAGAGAACCCCACTGTCCTTTGGGGAGGACAATGTGTCCAGCCAAAATATTTTTATTTTTATAGCCTCTCTTGCCCCTGGATATTGCAAAGTCATCAGGTGCTGGCCAGTGAAACATGAGCAGCGATGTGCATGGATGTCTGGGAAGGCTCCTACCTAGGCCATCCATTCATTCATTCACTCATCTTTCATTTATTCATGCACTCATTCAGAAAATAACTCTGGCTACTTATTGTGATCCAGTCTCTGGCAAGGAGCTGTGAAAGAAGATTGAGACATGACCCTTGCCCCACGGTCTCATGGGAAAGACAAATAAAAGTCAATAGGAGATCATGCTACAATGTGGTGAGGGTCCATGGGGGTGAGTATGGGGTGCGTACAAAGAGAAGGGGCCTGGACCCAGGTCGGAGTCAGAGAAGGTTCAGCTGAGTGGTGACAGAAGGTGAATGGGCACTAACCAGCTGGAGAGGGGTGACACTCCCAGCAGGAGGAGTGGCACATCTGATGGCTTTTGCTATACTTCAGGGAGCTCACTGTTCTCACTGGTCTCCCATCGTTCAGCCTCCATTATCACTAGGTCAGCATAGAAGCTCTGAAACTGAGAGACTCCCTGAAGGAATAAGCTTTGGAACAAATGGTCGAGTTTAATTAATGAATAACAGAAGAGGATAGGAAAGCCACCTTCTTAGAAATCGCCCATCCTGTTGGTGCATGAATGT
Organism: Eonycteris spelaea; assembly: GCA_003508835.1. Lineage (NCBI taxonomy): Eukaryota > Metazoa > Chordata > Mammalia > Chiroptera > Pteropodidae > Eonycteris > Eonycteris spelaea. The sequence goes on from PUFA01000276.1 coordinate 315,574, forward strand.
CCAGCCTGTCGCTTCTAAGCGCTGCATCGTGTTCCATAGTGTGTGTCCAGCACATTTACCTTATCCACCCTCCACTGACGGACACCGCGATTGCCTGCAACTTCCCGTCGCCCACAACGCGCTGTGACGAACATCTCCTGCGTGGCCCTTTACGAACCTGTGTAGGGAGTCCGCTGGACCATACACACTCAGGAGCAGAAGTCCTGGGTCCAGGGCAAGGACAAAATACTACAAGATCGACTTCTGGGCAGCTGCGCCAGTCCACACTCTGACAGTCATGAAGAGTCCCAGATCCCCATGTCCTCACCAACACTTGACATTTTCCAGCTTTCTAACTTTTAACAATATGTTAAACTTAAAGTGATGTTTCGTTGTCGTTTTAATTTGCATTGCTCTGACAACAAATGAGCTTGAGGCTTTCTTCATTCAAATACTTAATAACAAAGTTCTCCCATTCTCTCTCTCTCTCTCTCTCTCTCTCTCTCTCTCCTCTCTCTCTCTCATTCTCTTTCTCCCTCTCTCAGAATTGTCTATTCATATCTTTGCCTGATTTTTCTGTTGAGCTTCCTGATGCTACTACTGCTGCTAAAACCTGAGTTGAGGCAAAGGGCCCTACAGACTGGTGGCTTCCTTGGAGTCACTATAAGGAAATAAAGGGCAATATGGCAGAATAATGAGGACATGGACTTTGTAGCCAGAAAGCACTGATTGGAATCCCACCTCTAGTCATTATAGCTGAGTGACCTCGGACAAGGTACTTAACCTTCAGTGTCTTGGTCTTATGTGTAACCTACCTCATAGGGTTGTTGTAAAGATTAAATGCTTAGAAAATGTTCACAACAGTGTCCGGCACGTAGGAATTATATTCGAATGTGAGCTACTGCTATATGAAGACTCCTGCCTCCTACTGAACCATGCTCTGTACCCGAGAAAATAGAGACCAGGCAGAGAGAAAACAGCTCTCAGCCAGATTCGGAGCTCACTCTTCCTACTCACACGCATAACTAACTCTTGCCAAGATCTTGGGCTGTGGACCAGTGTTCTCTTACCTGGCTTTAAATCCATCTATGCTGCCCCTTCCCGCCTTGCCTGCGATGTGGCCCGTGATGCTACACAGTAGCGGTCATCTGGGACTGTGAAGTGCCCTTGAGGAGAAAGACGTGTGCTGGGAAGATCAAGGAGGGGAGATTCAAGGAACCTGAGTCCAGATAAATGTGGAGCCGCCAACTCAGCCTCCTTTCAAGAAGAAAACAGTAACCTATATATTTTTAAGCTATCATATTTTGAGTGTTCTGCAGCTAAATATCATCCTCCTTTATACATTGTTTAAATTTTAAATGAATTCCACCCTAAGATATAAAAAACACGCCCCCTTTGAGGCCAAAGACAGGCCAGGGTGGAACTTCCCACAGAGAGGAATATTTACAAAGCTATTGCTTTACCTCCGGGTTAGCAGGTATTATTTGCTTTTCTTTATTTTTAAAAGAAATCACTGCGCATTCAACTTGAACGTTCCTCGCTGAGCTTTTCTTGTTCAGTATTTTAAGCTCATGTGATTCATTTTACTGATGGTCTAAAGCATGCAGACATAAAAATTGAAACTAAATCACAGATAAACAAGGAGTACACATAACAATATATTAAAAGGCAAAGAGACAGGTGTCCTAACACTCAAGCAATTACTCATAAACTATCATTAGAGGGGGAAAAGGCACAGGATGTTCCTGTTTAAAAAATTAATACATCTCAGTCAAATCCTCCTTCTTCTTATCTCCAACAATTGCCAAGCAAGTTCAACTGCAAAGCTAAGGAATTTGCCAATCCCTTCTTTCACAAGTTTATTCCTCTCTGTATCACTGTGAATTGTCTTCAATATTTCAGAGGTTGGTCTTTAGACTACCTTTAGGGAAGTTACCTTCTTACCTAACCACAATGGGACCCATGTGTAGAGCAAAACCAATATTTGTGAATAATTTACCTTCCACTTCTTCCCATCTAATTAACTGAAACTGGCCCGAAAGGAATATATGTTCTGCGGATACCAAAGAGGGTCATGGCAGGTGAGCTGCTGTCCCACCTTCACCCAGTCCATTCACGGCGAAGTCGGAACTGGCTTCGGCGCCAGAACATTCCTCCAAGTCCACCGCCTCCATCGCTCACCCACCATCTCCTCTGAGTCTCTCAGTCACTCGCTCATTCACCGCACTCCGGTCTTCACTACTCAAGGATCATTTGGGTTTCGATCCTGAAAACTACCCACGCATCACATATTTTATAAACTAGGCGGTCTTATTGCTTCCCCTCTTCTGCAGAACCTGGTTCTCTTCCTCTTTATCTCTTTAAATATAAGAATAATAGCACTCGAATAGCATCGAGCCAGTTGTCACTGCGTTTGTGTGGGCTTTGCACACAAATCTGATGTTACTCTCTCGGTACTGGTATGAGGTAAGAACTGAAGGAAGTAAGGAAACTTAGGTTCAGAGAAGTTAAGTGACTTGCTAAAGTCCCCAAGACACTTCCACTTTAGGCTCCAACCTTCTCTCTAATGCAAGGCACATATGTAATTTTACATGGAAAACTTACAAAATTACATGTAATTTTGGAAGCCAGACATAAAAAGTAAAACTAGGTGAAATTTATTTTAACTGTATATTTTATTTAACCCAAATATCCCAAATAGGATCATTTCAACATACAATCAATGTAAAAAAATAATCATCAATAAGATATTTTATATTCTTATATTTCTATCTCAGTTTGGACAGCAAATTTTTATTAGAAATACTTGATCCGGATTTAGGTTTCATAAAATATACAGTTGAAAAGTAGATTTACATACCCAGGTTGGACCAAACATAAAGTGTTCTAAACAATAAACGGAGTATGAGTTCTGTAGTAAAGTTTAAATTTAACTTCATTATAATTACATAACATTGAAAGCAGCTTGTCGGTCGCACTGGCCACATGCCAAGGGCTCAACAACCACAAGGTCAGGGGCTGCGGCGGCGGACAGCATAGCTCTAGATCCAGAAATGCGTCCTTCCAGACGACGCAACTACACGTTCCCACCTGAGGTCAAGCACTGAGTGCGGCTCTTCCTCCTCTGTGAGAAAACTTTGTCACGCCACCCACCCAGGGGTGCAGCTCAGACCCCTTTCCTACGCTGACTCTCCTGATCCACCCAACAGGAAGTGAGCCTCCCCTCCCCCCAACTCACAGAGCACTTCCTCTGGGCTTCCTGAACAGCGATCATCACATTCCACTTTGTACGACAGATGTCACCTTTCATTCCTGTCATCTGTATCATCGTCTGTGATCTACCTCAAAATGTGTCAGAGGCGGATCCCAAAATATTTCTTGCAAGAACGACCCAAGATAATTTGTGAAGGAAATATTAAAAAGAGTCTCGTCCAAACCTTTGAAATGAACATCTTTAGTCTCCACAAACAAAATCAGAAGAGGAAAACAACTTCAGGAAAATAAGTGTAATCTCTTTGGTGTCCTTATTTAAGCTAAGAAAGAATATGGAAGAAAAAAAAGTAGTGTGCCTCATTTTTTTACGTTTTATAACAGACACATTAGTCTCACAAAAGAAGAGACAATTTAAATGTACATATTTCTATATGTTTCTTACAGTAAGGTGGAATAAAACCCAAACCACTTGCATGGAAAAAAAAACAAACTAGGAATGTTGGATATGTATTTTAAAACTTAAAGATATGCACGAGTGGGCAAGAAGGTCAGAACACTTTAGGTCTCCAAATAATCAGAGCGGACTTTGCATCCCACATCCAGTGTTGGCCCGGAAGGCATTTGCTGAACCTGGTGGACCTACATTCTAGGTTTCCTGGTCTCATAGACTTCGGGAACTAAATGCAAATCCCAGGGTCTGCCCAAGGTGGCAAGTTGAATGAGACTTTCCTTCCCATTGAGCTGAGACGCCAACAGGAATACCTTGTGGGACGAGGAAACATCCCTCCCTCCAACCAGGAGGAGGAAAATTTTCCCCCTCAAATCTGGCCGGTAGAAACAACTGCAGCGTGCATCCCCAGTAGATTGGGCACATGTGGCATATATGTAGAGGAAATATGGCAGAGCGACAGAAACAATAAATTATGGACAAATGCAACATCGTGAATGAACTTACCAATACAATGAAAAGCAAAAGAACCAGATGCAGAAGTATATACTGGATGATTCCATTTATATGAAATATAAAAAATGAGGAAAGCAATCTATTGTCGCTAGAGGTTAGAGTAGTAGTCACCCTTAGAGGAGGTCAGAGACCATGGTTATTTATCAACTTACAGCAGCGCTATATTTTGAAATTTGAGGGTATGATGCCCACTCGTGTTATGTGTTCACATATGCATGTATGTGTATTTAAACATAAATAAAATATATAAATTACACATTTATATAAATACATTGACTATTTCATTTATTATTATATATTGACTTGTAAATATATATATTCCACTTATGTTCCTATCCTCTCCATAGCATTCTGATACAGTCTCCTAAGCAGTCCCCTTGCCTCATATCTCTTGCTGACTTCTAGCTAAATCCATGAAAACAGCCCGAACTCTGAGCAAGTGACCTCTTTGCACCCCAGGAACTAAGGTCCAAAGGCAGCAGGATGTAAAGTGCGAGGTCTGCACACCAGCGGCACGTAGCGCATGCGCACGGAGAACACAAGGTTCTCCCACCGTCGCTGCCAGCGGTCATCTGCCCACCTGCTCTCAGGGGAAGTCGGTTCCCGGAAGCCAATGGGCGCCACCTGTGGGTCAAAAGGGACAGGAGACAGAGATAGGCGCATCCCTCCTATCCGATGGCATTCTGTTGCGTACAGGAGCCAGCACTTACGTTCAGAAGCAGGAGGAAGCAGCCCCAATCCAGGATCCCTTTACTTACACGGTGAACAGGCCATGAACACAGAAGGGAGGAGGGTGAGCCTCACCAGTGTGTGGCTCATACCGTAGGTCAAACTGGGGGTGCAGCTACCTAGCTAGCTCAGCTAACTAAAGAGCACAAGTGGACATCGTGCCCTCAGGTTTCAAACTACGGTGCTGCTAACTATTGATAAGTAAATGATAAAGCTAAACCAATTTCCAACTGTGTGTTTCCCAGATACTTTCAAGATCCCAGTTTACCAAGAGTTTTCACAGTTCATTTCCTCACAGGTACTTTTGTGATTTCACCAGCAATGACAGGATGATGAGTTCCCTTGTGAAAGTGCTCCATTTGGACAAGTTAAATGAGTAAACCTGGTTAAATAAATATATTCGCCAAGAGCCTCTGGGCATTAGGTATGATTTCTAAGAGCCCGAGCATTCTTGGCTACTTGTAAGTATTATTGGAAGGCACTCAAAACAAACACTCCATTTGCCCGATCTTCAGCAAAGAAAATATCAGCCCGTGTGAGCTAATGTGGGTGTTATTTTAGAATTAGCTTCACTGCCATTTCAGGGTAGCTAATACCACTGTCCTCACCTCGAAGCCTTTTGAACTGAGATTTAGGAGGCGGGCAGGCTATGAAGCTTGTGACTTTGAGTTGTGGGTCTAGAAACACTCACATATGAGTAGATTTGGTGGGGTCATGCCGAAGACTTTCCCTTAACTCACTAGGTATTTGGATCAGGGAGGTGATTGGTGGGAAGAGCAATCACCAGGCAGTCACTACGGCTCTGCACCGCAAAGGGTCCCGCCATTAGTTGAGAACTCTGCTGTCGCCATCTTAAACTTATTAACAAGTCTTGAATAACGAGCTCTGCATTTTAATTTGGTACTGGGCCTCCAGATTGTGTGACAGTCCCGGAAACAGCAGTGGGGCTTTGCTTCTACCCTCTCCCTGCACATCTTCTTGTCATTTGCATAAACCGTGGTCCCTTCCGCTCCCCACCATCTCATCCATGCGTTTGCTTTCTGCGGTTTCAGTTAGCTGTGGTCAACCACAGTCGGAAATATTAAATAGAAAATTCCAGAAATCAACAATTCATAAATTGTAAGTTGTGCACTGTTCTGAATAGTGTGACGGAATCCCACGCCGTCCTGCTCCATCCCACCTGGCACAGGCATCCTCCCTCCGTCGACGTCTTCACACTGTAGACACCCCCCACCCATTAGCCACTTAGCCGCCACCTTGATTATCAGATCAACCATCTCAGTAGCGCAGTGTCATGTTCAAGTGACGCTTATTTCACTTAGTAATGCCATAGTCACATAACCTGTATTACAGTATATTATTGCGATTGTTCTATTTTATTATTACTTATTGTTGTGAATCTCTTACTGTGCCTGATTTGTAAAGTAAACCTTATTATAGATGCGTCCGTATAGGATAAGACGTGGTGTGTGTGGGGTTTAGCACAATCTGTGGTTTCAGGCTTCCACGGAGGTCTTACAATGTATCCCCAACATGCAGGGGAACTACTGAAAACATCTTCTATTCGTACTAAACGAAAATTTACTTTTTAGCAGCTGGGTGAAGGATGAAAAAGAGGATCGAAGAACAGTAATATGAAAAGACAGCATCATAAGGAATGGAAACTGGATGTGGGACATAAAGGAATTTTCTGTACGATCTTTGCAACTTTTCTGGAAATCTAAACTTACTCCGAAATAAAAAGGCCAGCTCATCATAAATTTATGAAGTAAAATAAGTGTTTTTTAAAAATACAATTGTAAAATAATAAAAAAATTAAAACAAAAAACCCCAATCCTGCCACCCTAAAATAAAGCTGAAATGACAACATTCTTCTGAAAAATTACTGGATCAAAGAAAAATTAAAAATTGAAATTATAAACTTTACAATATAATGCTAATGTTATTTTTAGAAGTATTAAAGGATTTAACTAAAATGTTTAGATATACAAAAGCATGTTTAAAAATCAACAGTTCACTTTTAAACCAGCGACAATAGCAAAAATGAAAATTCCCTCTGTAATTGCCACAAAATCAATAAAAGAGCAGCAAGTCAAATTAGCAAGAAATCTGCATTATCAATATACATGTATGTGAACGGACTATAAAATTTTGCTATAAGATACTACAGAAGACTTGAATAAACGAAGAATCATACTCTATTTCTGGCTGAAAAGATTTAATTTTGTAAAGATATCAGTCTACCTCAAAGTAACCCATAAAAATCAAATCTTTTTGTAATCTTCTGGAAAAAAAAAAAAACTCAAGACAAATCTATGTCAGCGGGGGGGCAGGAAAGCACCCTAGGGGGGAAGGGCAGAGTCACGGGCTGAACCCTGAGACCCAGAGACACAGAGCCTGAGCTGACCCAGGTCAACAGTAACTTAAAGGACGTGGAAGCACGTCTCGTGTCTCTTGTGTGAGCGTGCTGTAAGAAAGCTGTTACGGTGTACAGCGGGAAGAATACTCCCTGTCCTCGTCTCCAAGAAGCGTGCACTTGAGCAGGAGAGAGAATCTCGCCGCGGCTACAGAGCTAAGGCCAAGGGGGCGTGCAGAGCCGAGATGCCGATCTCAAAGCAAGGTGGTTGGGAGGAGAGCTTTCTCTTCTCTGAACATGAGGAAAGGATAAAGCAGACGGAAGCAGCGGTTAGGGCGAGGGGCACGTGGCAGCTCTTAAGAGCTGCTGGGAACTGAGGGCTCGCTACTTCCCGAGCTTGCTCGGAAGCGTTTACCTCATTCAGTCGGCACAATCACTGTAATGGATCGGCATCGTTACGATTTCTGTTTCACACAGACGAGGCAACTTAAGCTTGGAGCAGTTAAGCAATATTCCCAAGTTTAAAAGGGTAGGAAAAGAGTGGATTCGGGGCTTGAAGGCATGCATGCATGCATTCATTCATTCATTCATTCATCTATTAATGATTGTTTGAGCACCAACCATGGCCTGGACATTGTTCTGGGGGCCAGAGATAAAGCAGTGAGCAAATGCAAGCCAGAACAGATCTTTGCTTTCTTGAGCTGTACGTCTGAATAGGAGGTTAAGCCCAGAGGGAATAGAAAGGTGACACATAACTCAGTTCCTCAACCTTGGCACTGTTGACATTTGAGGGCAGATAAATCTGCGTTTTGGGGTGTCCTGTGCCCTGCAGGATGATTAGCAGCGTTCCTGGCCTCCATCCATTAGATGTGGTAACACCCCATGACCACCCAAACATCTCAAGATATTACAATTGTACCTAGAAGGGAACATTGTTCCAGGTTGAGAATCATTCAAAGAAAAATAATTTCAGGTAGTGACAAGTGATAAATATAAAATAAAATAAAATAAAATAAAATAAAATAAAATTGGATGATGGATAGAGAGCAAAGGGGAGGTACCCTTAGATTAAAGGATTACAGAAAGATATTCTAAGGCGAAGAGGCCAGAAGGAGGCATTGAGTGGGGCAGGGAGTTCCAGGCAGTGGGACAGCAGAGGCAAAGGCTGCGGGGCGGTGAGGAGCTCGGTGTGCTAAAAGACAGGAAGACAGCAGAGTGGCTGAAGTGTGATGGCATAGGGTGGGCGGGCACGGCCAGGTCACACAGTGTTTTGTGATTTATGTTTTAAAAAGGTAATTTAGTGGTCTGTGGCAACCAGTCTGGGGGACCAGGAGAAAGGAACTTGCTTGTCAGAAGAGAGATGATGAGGGCTGGAAGGAAACGGGGTGACACTGGACAACGTGACAATGGACTGTAGAGGCTGAAAGGTCCGGCTGACGGACTGGGCGTGGACAAGTCGTTCTCTTTGAGCGTCCACCGAGATGTGCCCCATTTTCCGTGTTTCCGGAAATCCACCGCCGCTCCCAGCTGGGCCGGACTTGCCACGTTTCTGTCTGCTTAGACTCGGTCTCTGCTTCTTCGTCCCTCTCCGTCCCCTCATCTCCTAGTAGATCGCCCCTGACCCCTGCTCGGGTCAGCTCCACGTGCAGAGGCCTCGCCTTCCCTTAGCCTCCCTGCCATTCGCTCACATCCGCTTTCCCTCCAAATGTCACCGGCATTATAACTCTCTCGGGGGCCAGAGCTGAACCTTCTGTTTCTGTGCATATAGAAACCCACTAACCATCTCCATTCTGAATTCCAGAGACGGTCCTAGTGGGTTGCTCAGAGTATCTTATGAACAAAAGACATGGTAGATGCAGGAGTCAGAAACGCAAGGAAGAGGAATGAATTTCGGCTTAACAGTACAATGTAGCAGTCCAAGGAGGGATAATTAAACAGGGATTTTTTGAGTATATATGCTTGTGGGCAATTAAATCATGTCCCCCCAAAAGATACGTTCAAGTCCTAGCCCCCACCCACGTACATGAATGCGACCTTATTTGGACATAGGGTCTTTTCAGACATAATTACTTAAGATAATCACATAGGATTAGGGTGGGGTCTAAACCCCATGACTGACGCCCTTATGAGACGCTGGACACGTGCAGACTCGGATGCACGCGGGAGTAGACGGCCACGTGAAAATGAGGGCAGAGATGGGAGTGACACAGCTACAAGCCAAGAGTACCACGGGTTCCTGGGAGCATCCGGAAGCGGGAAGAGGCAGGAAGGGTCCTCCCCAAAGCCTCCAGAGCGAGCACGGCTCTGCCATACCTCCATTCTGCACTTCTGGCCTCCAGAACTGAGAAGAATACATTTCTGTTGTCTTAAACCACCCGGTTTGTGGTCATTTGTTTTGGCGGCCCTAAGAAACTAATATGATGCTCATTTGGACAATTTGTGCCAAAAGATACATTTTCTCTGCATGTGGATTTTCTGCTGAAAAGCTGTAACGCAGAGTGTTTGAAAGATGACACTTAATGAGAACTCCAGCGTCTGACCTTGTGAGTTCCTTTCGTATTGTGCACGTGCGCCCTGATTAAACTGTCTTTTCATTACTCCTATTAACTGCATAACTATTCCACTAGACCCACGCTGGGGCCCAGGGGTTCTTCACACACTGAGTTTAATGTACACCCTCAGGGCCCTGAATTCTGAGTATGGTGGATGCCTCAGTAAAGGGTGACCGAGCCTTTGCACATTCTGATGACCCTTTCCCACAAGCCATAAGCCTGACACAGACCCACTCCACTCCAAAAAGTCCTGGGCATGGTCTTCTAGAAGTGTCGCCCTTGCAACACACTTGCATCAGCCTTGGCAAAACGCCAGGGAGTACCCATGGTTTCGGCCCCAAGTCCATCTACGGCCTGCCTGTTGGTGTTCCTTTGGGTCTGCATAAACGCTTCCCTAGATCAGATAAGTGTTTCTTGTTTACATCTATTTCCATCTCTACCCGATGGGAATTTAAATGGAGATAGAAGTGTCCCAAACTAGAAATGATCCAGCGACAGAACCCTCTAGGCAGTAAGAGAAACATTTTGTGTCATGGCACTTCTCTGTCACACTTTCAACTCGCAGGCAGGGGACTAGCTGGCTGCCCCTTTTCTTAGTTGTACAGAAGAATAAAGACATGAAATTGAAGTATAAAAGCAGCAAATGGATAGTAATTTAAAAACAATTTATAGAATGACATGAAAGTTCTTATTGCAACAAATTCACTTCCAGTTAGCATTTACCTCAACGCTTCCCCTTCCCTCATACTTACATTCTTCTAAAGTCAAAATTTTAAGTATAGTTTTTTCCTGGAATACATGTGCATTGTAAGAACTTTAGAAACACAGGTAAGCATAAAATCTTGGGGGTAAGAATGTAGGCATTTGAATGTGTGTACATTGATCAAAAGGCAATGAATCTATAAGCTCAGTTTCATAACTTGATAATTATAATGTTTCATAATTTGTCTTCCACTCAAATACACACACACACACACACACACACACAACACACACACACACACATCATCTATGGCATTGAACACTCCACAGCATTAACTTCACTAGTTAAACAGTTTTCCATAACAGCTGTATATGATAACTTAAATAATCCACTGTTACAAACTGTTCCCATTCTTTCTTTGTCCTTATTTTAAAAAGGTTGTGATAACACATCCTTGAAGCTAAACCTTGGCACTCTCAGGGCAATTTCCAAAGAAAAAATTTCTAGGTGTGGACCTATGGGGTCTCAGGAATTAACATTTTTAAGGCTTTTGATTCCTACTGCAGAAGTGGCCCCCCCATACCAAAAGATTACATGCATTTGCACCTCTAGCGACTTATCTGCGTGTTTCTTTCCCTATCCAATCGCCAACATTATATATGATACATTTTCATCTTTTTCAAATTTACCTATTAAAAATGGTAACAAGGCATTGACTGTCATGCTAATTAAAGAAAATATACATATAAGTGAGACAGAAAAAGTTGAAAACCACATGATATCACTCATATGTGGGACATAAACCTAAAAGCAACAAACAGAGACTCATGGACATGGACAATAGACTAGTGGCTACCAGACGGAAGTAGGGAGCGGGGAGGTAGATGGAGTAAAAGGGGTCAAATATATGGTGACAGAAAGAAATCTAACTATGAGCAGTGAGCACACAATGCAACATATATACGCCTTACTGTTCAATTGTACATCTGAAACTTACTAAATTTTGTTAACCAACGTCACCATAATAAACAAACAAACAAATAAATAAATTAGTAAAATTTTTTGAAATGTCAAAAAGTAATTAAATGGTCAAGGATAGAATTTCAATAGACAGTGCTGGAATAATTTTGATTAAAAAATGAAACTGATCCACTTCATGCTATATGTGTGTGTGTGTATACACACACATATATTTATATACACACATATATATAATCTGACTCTCTCTGAGAGATTCACAATAGAATCATAGGCCTAAATGTAAATGTTAAAATTATTAAACATTTTGAAGATAATACAGAAAAAAATCTGTGATCTTGTGGTAGACATATTTCTTAGGATAGAAAAGCAACAGGCATAGATGAAAATATTAAAAATTGAACTCCATCAAAATTAAAAATTCCTGCTCTTGAAAGATACTATTAAGATTTGGAAACTTTACAAAAACAAGATATAGAAATGGTTGATAAGCACATGATAAAATATTTATCATCATTAGTCATTAAGGAAATGAAAATTAAAGCACAGTGAGGTACCACTATAAACTTACTAGAATTAAAACATATGATTACAGCATGAATAACAAATATTGGCAAGAATGTAGAACGACTGGAACTCTCATACCTTGCTGATGGGCGTATAAAATGTGACAACCCTTTGGAGAACTCTATGACAGTTTCTTATAAAATTAAATATACACTTATCATATGATCTAACCATTTTACTTCTCGATATTTACCCAAGAGAAATGAAAACACATGTCCCCAAAAGAACTGTACATGATGTTTATAGTAGCTATATTCATAATAGCCCCAAACTGGAAATAGCTCAAATGTTTATCAACCGATGAATAGATAAAACACTGTGCTATGTCCATAAATGAAATATGACTCAACAATAAAGAGAAACAAACTACTGATATGTATAAGAACATGCACAAATCTCAAAAATATGTTGAGCAAAAGAAGCTAAAAAAAATAAAGTACACATACCATATGATTCCAATTATAAGAAATTCTAGAACAAGCAAAACTAATGCATAGGGTCAAAAAGTAGATCAGTGGTTGCCTGGTACAAGGGGAGAAGGCACTGACTGGGAAGGGCCATGAAGTTGCTCTTCGTGGTGATGGAAATATTTAATATCTTAATTGTTTGGTGGTTACATAGATATATAAATATATCATTATATTAGTCACGCCTCATCAGTCTGTACAGTTAAAAATGGTGATATTTTGAATGCTAATCATATTCCCAGTAAAATTGATTTAAGGAAAAAAAAACATAATGACATACAATGACATACCCACCAGTATGACTAAAATTACAAGGACTAGCAAGACCAGTGTCAACAAGGATGCGAAGCAATTGGAACTCTTCTGTGTTGATGGAAAATTTTTTTGGCAGTTAGTTAAATAAACAGCCTTCCTATGACCCAGCAATTCCACTTCTAGCTTTATACCCAAGAGAAACTAATACATATGCCCACAAAAAGTTTTGTACAAGAACGTTCCTAGAAGCTTTATTTGCAAAAGCCAGAGACTGGAAACTATCCAAATATCTATCCACAAGGGGAATAAAACAAACAAACAAACAAATTGCGGTGCGTTCATACAATGGAAAACTACTGGGTAATAAAGGAATGAACCAATGATGCTCAACATGGACAAATCTCCAAAGCGTGTGTTAAATGAAAGACACGTAAGAGTACATACAGTATGATTCCATTCATAGGGATTGCAAAACCAGGCAACGGTAATCTAAGTGGAGAGAAATCAGAATGGTGGCTGCTTCTAGGCAGGCGAACCAACTGGAACAGAGTAGAGGAAACTTTCTGGGGTGATGGAGATGTTTTATATCTTAACCTGGGCAATGGGTGTATGCGTATGTCTCAAAATGCATCAAACTGTCACTTTAAGACTGGCGCATTTTACTGCATGTAGGCCTTGACAAGCATGAAAAAATCAAAACCAAATTCCAAGGCAGGAAGATCTGGAGGGTGGAGAGTCCTTCACAACTTGTGTTCATTGGTACTTATTTTCTCATTTTCTGAGAGACTCCAAAGATTCTACTTACCAAGAATATTCTTCACAAACAACCAAATTCCTCTGAGAGCAATGTGACACGGAGCTCTGGTCCTCTGAGGGCCCAAAGAAACAAAAACAGGAGCCTGCTGAGAAGTGGAAGCCCAAAACCTTTGAACTCACAGAAAGAGGAATTCTAAATTGGGAACCCAAACATTTTCTGTTTCCTAACAGAAACATGCGTACATGCAAAAGCTTCGGGCAGGCAACAGGCAATTGAAATGGCAATCTGCTCGGCACCGATGTCTCAAAATGCATTCAGAATCAACTCAACGCCCACTTCAAACAAATACAGCTTTCTCTCGGAGTTACTCATAACAAGCCTGCACTCTGCGGTCACAGTTAATCTGACTTGCGGGGTCCTGAGCTTCAGGGCCCTGTGTGTCAGAGGGTTTCTCATATGCCTTGGACAAACAGTGCTTGCCACACAGGAAGCAATGCATTGCCCGTGGGGGTTTATTGTTGCTATCAGAAAATACGAAGCTGCATGAACAGCACAATCAGCAAGAGCCCTCCCAAACACGCGTGACATCACAGTCCTGCTCCTCACACCATAGCTCCGAAGATTCGGCCAAAGAGATTTCATGTTGGAGATAACTAGTCGCACATTCATTTGTGAAGCTGAGCGGCCCTCTGATCAAGCCGATCATGCTGTAAAGTTCGTTGCTTAGGAAGCATCTGCAAATATGTAATTCTAATTATAGGCTGCTACCGAGTGGCAGATGTAATCTAGAAATTCTCAAACTTAGACAAACTCTATTCAGGGCTGGCTTCATGAGCATACAACCTGTGCACAGGGCTCCATGCTCAGAAGGGCTCTGAACTCAGTTGAACACTTAACTGTCACCATCTTGAAATTCTAAATCGTTTTTTCAAAAGGAGCCTCACATTTTCATTCTGCACTGGGCCCAGTGCATTTTAACTCCAAATGGAGCACAGACCTAAATGTGAGGCTGAAACTGTGAAACTCTTTGAAGAGAACACAGGAGTAAATTTTCGTAACCTTGGGTTAGGTAAAGCCTTGTTAGATACAACACCAAAACATAAACAACGAAAGAAAAAATAGATAAATCGACTTCAACAAAATTAAAAACTTGCGTGCTTCAAAAGATTACCACCGAGAAAGTAAAAACAAACAAAACAAACAAACAAATAATGGGGATAAAAATATTTGTAAATCGTATATTTGATAAAGAACTTGTGTCTAGAATATAAAGAGTTCTTACAATGCTTAATAATAAAAAGACAACCCAATTTTAAAATGTGCAAAGGATCTAATAGACATTTGTCTAAAGAAGATATACGAATGGTCAGTAAGCACATGAGAAGAGTGTTAAATACCATTAGCCATCTGGGAAATGCAAATCAAAACCACAGTGAGGTACCACATCACCCCACCAGGAGGGCTATCATCAAAAAGACAGGTAATAACAAGTGTTGGCAAAAAGGTGGGCAAGTCAGAATACTCGTACACTGCTAATGGGAATGTAAATGGTGAAGTCACTTTGGAAAACGGTCTGGTAGTCCCTCAAAATGTTAAACAGAGTTACCACATAATTTAGCAATTCCACTCCTAGGTATCTACCCAAGAGGAATGAAAACATATACCCACACAAAAACTCATACAAGAACGTCCATAGCAACATTATGCATACTAGCCCAAAAGTAAGATAACAGCGATGAATTCATCTACTGATGAATGTGTGAGTAAATTGTGGTGTACACAACAAGATATTATTTGGCAATAAAAAGAATGAGGTACTGATGCATGCTACAAGATGGATGGACCTTGAGAACATTAGGCTAAGTGAAATGATCCAGAAAAATCACATAGTACGGTTGCATTTCTATGAAATACTCAGAAAGGCAAGTCCATAGAGACAGACAGTAGATGAGTGGTTGCCCGGATTGGAGTGGGGACTAACAGCTAGCTAATGGGTATGGGGTTTCTTTTTGGGTGCTAAAAGTTTTCTAGTTGATTGTGGTGGTGGTGGCTGTACAATTCTGTGAATATACTAAAAATCATTTAATTGTGCACTTTAAATGGCAAATTTTATGGTGTGTGAATATATCTCAATAAAGATTTAAAAAAAAAAGTAATGTTAAGTAATCATTAAACTTTTAGCATGTCAGCTACTTTTTTTTTCCAATCTTTTTTAGTGGAATGAACCAAGATACCCAGAAAGCAATGAGCAATACATACATTATAACTCAAGCCCCAATTCCCCTGGGCCACTAAACCAACAGACAGGCAAGCTATCAGAGTCTCTTGGATGGCAGTGGAACCCCATGATGCTGCCTCCGGCATCTCTGCCTCAGCTATAGTCCCCTCAGCCACCAAAAGCTCACTACTGTGCTTGCTAACACAAGGTAAGCAAATCTGAGAAGAGTGAGAAGCAACAATTTTTTTCTTATTTTTTGATCGGCTTTATTTAAACAACTCAAAATCCAGCTGTTCTTCCGGGCCATGAGAGTATTGACACAAAAATCTCTTAGAAAATTCATCCAAAGAATGTACAGCATATCAAAAGTTAACTGCATCTGGTCTTTAAAAAATGCAAACTACTAGGACGTCCCCTGGAGTGTTCTTATTTACAGAACGTGTTTTCCTCTGCCTCTAATATTCTCACGGCTGTGCTGTGAGGACTGGAGGCTGTCAGAACAGGGGCTACTGGGAATGCTGAAGAATTCCTTCCCCATCATTACTCAGTTACTCAATTATTCCATTCCCATGAGTGTCTCTTAGGGACACTGTCATTTTTTTTTTCACACACATGCACATTCACACAGTTGCATCAGGCCTGAAACATCCAAGTCCATAGAATGGGTTTGGGGAAGGACACAAAAGCTGAAGAAAGAAAGGGACCAGGGACTATGAGAGGTAGCAGCAATGTTTAAAGTGCTGTGATGAAAACAGTCTAAGTGGTGGCGGTGGTGAGTGGAATAAAACTAATGAGCCAGCAGAGCAGGGATTCCATGGCGGAAGGACAAACTGAGTGCACCGGAAGTTGGTAATGGCAGCATTTCCGTAATGGAGTTCCTGGAGAAAGAATGTATTCCAGATACAAAGATATGTGCACCTCGATGTTCATAGCAGCATTACTCATGGTGGCTAAGACATGGAAACAACTAAAGTGTCCTTCGATAGATGACTGGATAAAGGAGCTGTGGTATATACATACAACGGAATATGACTCAGCCGTAAGAGAAGATGAAATGCTGCCATGTGTGACAACATGGGTGGATCTTGAGATTTCATGCTAGGCAAAGTAAGTCAGACAGAAAAAGTTGAGACTCATATGATTTCACTCAGATGTGGGATATAAAGCGAAAACAACAAACGAGCAGGACAAACAAACAAGAGACTCACGGACATGGACAATAGACTAGTGGTTACCGGAAGGTAGGGGGCGAGGGAGGGGGGTAGATAGGAAGAAGGGAGTCAAATATTTGGTGGCGGAAGAAAATTTAACTTTGCGTGGTGAACAGACAACGTAATATACATATGACATATTATTGAATTGTGTACTTGGAACCTATATAATTTTATTGACCAATGTCACTCCAGTAATTTAATTGGAAAAATACAGTTGTCAGATAAAATACAAACTATCTAGTTAAATTGGGATTTCAGATAAAGAACACACACTTTTATAGTATATCCCAAATATTACACAGGATATATTTACATTAAAAAACATTACTTGTTGTTTTCTGAAATTCAAATTCATTTGCTAAATAGGGCAGCCCCAGTCCCAAAGGGAGAAAGCCTGAGCTCAGGTAACACTGGGAAGAGTGAGGGGTCACAGGAGATTCAGGACACGGCCACGATATCTTCCCCCAGCACAGGCGAGACAAGACACAAATTCCAGATTAATTCACTAAGTAGTAAAGACAAGTCTGCTGACTGAGGTTTCATAACGTAGAGATTTCCTGCTCCCCAAAATAAGATTGTTGTGGGAAGAAAGACCCTTGACTATCCTTCCTTTTTCCCTATGACACTGAGGTGAACACCAACAACCACCCACAGCTGTGAGCAAGACTCAAGACAGTCATAACCTGTTGTCCAGTTCCTGATACCACCGAGTCGCTGAGTCTGCCCAAGAGCTGCCTACCTGCAGATTTCTACATCTGTGAGACGATCAAATATTCCTTTCCCTTAATTACTCTTTTGCTGAATTTTGAAAACATCCTTAGAAGAAGCCCATTCACTGCCCTCTCTAGTGAAATTGATTAAGAAACTGGATGCTCTAATATAGAGGTTCCACTTTCTTTGGGACCATGAGCTGTAAGCCTGGATGTTTCCGTTGGCCACTGATCATCTTCCATGGCTGCAGGGAGAAAGACATCCACAGTGGGAGAAAATAAACACTTCAGGAAAGGAAACAGAGCTGAAAGACTGGCTAGAATAAAGTTAATTCTTGGAGAGACATTGGCCTCAACGCCATCATCTGCAAAGTGGTAATAATAATTCCTATCACGCAGGACTGCCATGAGAAGGATTTGAACTACATTTGTACGGTACCTGGTTCCACTTCCCTTACGTTTTAAAACCTTGGATAATGAGCTACTCCGGCCTTATCTGCAAAGAAACTTAATGCTGGTATTCTATAGTGTTTGGGTTGCATCCTAGAAGTCAGTGTGCCTGAGCTTGAAAACTGGCTTCCCTTGAAAAAAACTTTGGCATCTGATCCCACTTTGCCTTAGTTTATACAGCGGCTGTGCTCAGAGGTGGCAAGGAAGGGGGGAGGGGAGGAAGAGAGGGAAAGAGAGAGATCTAGAGAGATTGAGAGAGGGAGAGAGAGGAGAGGAGAAGAGAAGAGGAGAGGAGAAGCAAGAGAGAGGAGGAGAAAGAGAAGAAAAGAAAGGACAGAGAGAGGGAATAGGGGGGAAAATTCATATACTTGACTGGAATTCCAAAAAGCTTCATGGATCTTTCATTCATCAGGAATCTGTTGAGCTCCACTACATTAAAAAAAAAAAGAAAGAAAGAAAGAAAAAGCTAAAATTTACTGACTGCTTGCTTTATGTCATAGAAACCCTCTTTGGCATTTAATTTTCAACATTATATTTAACAGTCAAAAAGACAAAAAGAAAGACATATTAAATAGGAGCCTTTTTACATTTGAAAAAACAGAAGCTCAAAAGATCACAGAAATTTCCCAAAGTCACACAGCTAAGTGGGTGAGCACGGTTTCAGGCTGGGTGTCTGTAAGTACATAGTGCTGGTCTTAACCATTCTTACACTAAATGCCACTGAAGGCCAGTTACTAAAAATGAAGAGATACATAACACATCACTCAGTGCCATGAGCTAGGCAGTGTAATCATCACGATTCTGTACATTTGAGATCCTTAACATAAATAAAATACAAAAGGAAATGCAACATCTTCCTGTCCGGAAGTTCACAACCTATGGGGAGACAGACTGTAAATTCATAATTTGAATGTGCGTGATAATCATTCTAATAAACTCACTGGAGAACCATTGTAATTTCATAGAGAAAATGTTCTCTGTTACAGGATGAGTAAGGATTGATCAGGGAAAGGTTCTTAGGAGAGAAGGGAGAGGAAAGAAATAAGCTTTTAAAAGGCAAACAAGGCACAAGGTGTTTTAAGAGAGGTGAGCAGTCGAATGCATTAAAGCAAAATTGTAGGAAATGCCATTTCACTTCCAAAATATTCTGAGCCTACGTGATGTTGTTTTCCTTCTCAGCCTCCAAGGCAGTTCTTAGTCATGAAATAACATTATTTTTTAAAGGTCCATCCACCTTTTCTCTTCTTCCCAAACTAAGTTAAATAAACTTTGAACCGCACAATATTTGTAGTATTTTCTGTGATTTTTTAAAAGGGATCGGTTATAATATAATGTTCGATGAAAATATAATTTATATAATTGCAATGGCCATTCACGCATTGCTTGTTTTCTCGTGGTGACTTGGGGTTGGGGCGGTGAGCACACTGCTGTATCTCCTCATTTCTCATGTTTAAGAGGAAGAGATTTAGCTAGCTGGTGAGGATGAGAGTGCCAACCCTGATGCCCTTGCAACTGGGTACTTACTGCCCTTGCCCTCAACTCGTTAGGGTACCAATGGCAGAAGTGGTCCTCAGTTCTTCCTTTTTATGTGTGGAAGTAGCTTTACTGAGCAGATGCCTTATTGATAACGTTTTGATTCTGAGATGATGCAGTGGTTGATTTTGATCTCCGTACCGGAAATCACCATTAAGCATACGATTAGGGCTCTATAGAGCAGGGGAGCGGGAGAAGTCCAGGAGACGTGAAACGTGAGCCCAACACAAACAGAGGAGCCACCTCCTAATAAGGAAAAATGATGTTTTGGCCATTCTCTTGCAAGGAAAAAGAGGATAGGTTATAGAGACCTGAAAATAAACTGGCCTGGACGTCACACCAGGTCAAGTGGGAAACCCAAAACAATCACTGGGTTATCATGGGTGAATTCCACATCAAAAGTCAAATGAACTCAGAGGACAAAAGAGAAGAAATTTTTAAGGGTATTAAGATTCATGTGAAGGAAGTGAACAAAATTTAGGTCTCCATGTATGCATTGTTCATTCATTCACTTACTTCTTTCATTCAATGACTAATCTTTGAGTGACTTTTACAAGGAAGGCATTGCTCTAGGTCTTAGTAATATACCAGTGAATGAGCAGGATGAGAAGTATATAGCTTCCTTTCCTCCTTCCTTCCTTCCTTCCTTCCTTCCTTCCTTCCTTCCTTCCTTCCTTCCTTCCTTCCTTCTGTCTGACTTTTGTTCTTTCTAAATAAGCCAGTCCAAGAGCCATGAGGCGGGCTGTGCAGGGTACATGCATACTGCACAGGATGGGATAGGGCAGGGGTGGCGACCCAGTAGAACATATCAAAGCGCAAGTAGGGTGAGCAGGGCATTTGCTCAAGGTGGCCTTCTGCTGGAGGTTAGAGCCCGAGCAGCATAAGGAAGGCAGCCACACCGGGGAGACAGTGCTGCCCTGGGATGGGCTTGTGGAATGTGAAAGAAGTTGATAGGGTGTCCCTGCGTCACACAAGGGAAGTGGTGGTGGCAGCAGCTGGGCGTGGGGTTTCGGAGCCTGAGGCAGTGAGAGGCAGACCAGCATGGGATGTCAGAGCCCAAGGTAAGAGAGGAAGGCATCCATGTAGAGGTGTAGGGGTGTCAGTGACAACAGAGGTTAGGTACATACAGGAGGATTTATCCGCTACGGTTGTATTGATGGTGGGAAGACCAAATTTCTAACAATGGGAGAAGTGAAGGAAAAAGAAAACTAGAATTATCCATGTGGTACTGGATTGGATATAGAGATCTAGATGTGAAGTTATCGTTTTCAACACATAAAAGTAGAGAAGTAAATACATACATAGATGTAAGCATATATATACACACACACACATACATGTGTTCCCCTAGATCTCTCCACCAAAGGGGTCTAGGAGTTATGACACTCAATAGCAATGAGTATACTTTGTAGCAGGAGCTTGGTTTCTAAATACCACTTTATACTAAATAGAACCCGTAGCTGATTCAAGTACTGGAGCAGGAAAAGTACAAGATGATCCTGGAACATCTTGTTGAGCCAGAAAGCAAGGAAACGCTCAAAGAATAAAGGAGACATATTGGAATGACACAGAAGAATCTTGAAGGAGCTCCCACTACAGGTTTGCCAGATTCTGCAAATAAAAATAGAGAATGCCCAGTTAAATTTGAATTTTAGAAAAACAGTGAATAATTTAAACATGTCATGTATGCCTATGCAATATTACACATGTCTATGCAATATTTCAGACACATCTATACTAAAAAAATTAGTCATTGTTTACCTGAAATTCAAATTTAGCTGAATATCCTGTATCTTATCTAGCAACCTTATCCCACTGCTACCTGTGGGACTCTGAGCATCGAGATAAAGGAGAGTTAATAGGCTGCAACCCACTGAATAAAGTAGGAATCCATGAGTTCATTGTGATATAAGCAAACAAATAAGAAGAGTAGAAAGCTTTTCTCTATGGCAGAATGCCACATAATATTTGTAGAAGGAGTGATGAAAATAGAAAATTATCATCTGGCAATTATCACAGTAATAATGTAGCCAAGGAACATCAGTGGATACTGAAACTAGTGAATAAAATTTTGTTGAAGAATGGGATATTTATATCTCCTAAAATGTGATGTTCCTGGCCAAAAAAAAAAAAAATTAGTAACCTGAACCTAATCATGAGGAACCATCAGACAAACATAAATTTCGGGACTTTCTACAAAATAACTGGCCTGTTCTCCTCAAAAACATCAAAATCAAAAAAGACAGGAATTGTTCTAGATTGAAAGACATTAAAGAGACACAACAACCAAGCCCAGCTCATGATCCTGGACTGGATCTTCCTGATACAAAGGAAATTATTGGTACGGTTAGTCAAACTCACATAGAGCCTGGGGACTAGATGAAGTAATGCCTCAGTGCCAATTTCCTGATTTTGATGGTTTTATTATGGTCATTGCTTATAGAAATTGGTTACTAAAGTATTATGAGTAACTAGCAACTTACTCTCAAATGATTTAGGGAAAAAGCTCTTTGGGGTATCACTGCAACCCTTTTATTAGTCTGAAGGAGCTCTGATTAGCTGTGGGGTCCCTGTTAGGAGATGCTGCGTCGATCTAGGTATATGATAACGGGAGAATCTATCAGAGGGAACAGAGGCCGAAGGAACTGAATAGGGGGAATGGAGGCTGCTGGAATTTTAAATGAAAAAGAAACAAGCTCAGTCCTCTTTAGTCTAGAACACAGGTTGGCAAATGTTTTCAGTAAACAGTCAGAGAGTAAATATCCTCAACTAGTATTTTCAGCTTTGTAGGTCAGACAGTCTCTGTAGCAACTACCCAGCTCCGCCATTGTAGTGCAAAAGCGACCACAGACCGTACTTTAACAAACAGGCATGGCTGTGCTCCAATAGACCTTTATTTACAATAACAGGCACGTGGATCAGGTTTGGTCCACAGGCCACAGTTCGCCGACCCCCGGTGGAGGGGTATGATCCACAGAAGTCTTCAAAGCCAGTAAGAGAGCATCTGTTGCCCCGGTCTGCTAAGATGCGGTCTTAGGTAATGGAGCATAATCATGAGAGTATCACCCTATCACTTTTGTCATGTTCAATTGGTTGAAAGGAAGACCCGGGTTCTGCCCACACTCATGGGGGTGAATCACACAAGGATGTGACCCACTAGGGTCATGTGAGGGTGTGTCTGCCACACCGCTTTCAAGGTTTATCTCCCTGCCTCCTTTCCATTTCACCACCAGCGCCCCTCTGATGTCCGTCTGGTACTTGGTTTCAAACTGCCACCTGTCTACTCCACACTTTATTTCAGCTCAAACTGCTTCCCGGTCACTTTTGACCCTGCATCTCCAACACTTCCGCAAAATGCACCCCTCTGCCTATCTCCGTGATCTTCTCTATGGTCAAGTCACTGATCTCCTGACTCCACTAGCCCCTCCTTTAAATGTTCAAACGCAACAGGGGTAAAATGAAACTGAGGCTGTTATGTTGCCTTTTCTACTCATCTCAGTAGGGTGATCATTCTTTGAGCCACCTGAAATCAAAGCCAGAGAGGTATCTTCAACTGGGTTCTACCAAAAACAAAAACAACAACAAAAAAATACATGAGTTGGAAGAGGACTCTGAGTCCCAGAAAGGATTGTTCAAAGTTCAAACACCTTATTTGCAGCCTTGTGAGACCCTGAGCAGAGGACCCAGTTAAGCCTCTAAGTCTGTGGCAACTTGTTATACGACAATGGGAAACTAATACAGAAGATGAGGGACAAGGTGTCCCAGATGGTGACAGTGTTTCAGATGGCAGCTGGGGTTCAGGTCTGCTTCTGTTTGCCAGTTGACGGCTATTCGTAGACTTTGGAAGACCCAAGCCTAGAAATGCCTCAGATATTACTAGCTTTTACATATCCTTGCTTTCCAAAGAATGGGTAGGGAGGTAGAAGGAAATCATATCAAAATCATTTTACTTAAGCTCAAATTTGATTTTATTGTGGACAATAAGACTCACAGTAAATATCAACACTGAGACAAGACAGAAACCCTACCAATTTTTCAAAAGGAAGGCCTTCTAATGTTGCAATTGTAAGGCTAAAGGTGAACAGTGAAATGCAGAACGAAGCAGCCAAGGTCAGAATTGAAATGGGCATCATGTTATTCTTTAGCCATCATCGCCTCCTCTGAGGTATGTCAACAGTGTAAGAGCGAGCCAGCAACAGACTTCAGAGGAATTCAGACTTGTCTCCAGTTCTTGGAAAATAGAATACAATGTGCTATGTATCATCTTAATTACCCCTGTTACTTAACAGTATAGCAATAAACAGAACAAATGAACGACTCTTTAATACATGTGTTTTTGGAGAATGATAAACCAAACAATCTATATCAGAATGCACATTTCTATACTAGAAAAGAATGGCTGAAAAAAAGGAAACACTAGCCACTAATTTATGGAAAAGCACCAATATATATTGGTTATGTCTTATATCTGCTGAGCATTCCATCAACAGTTAAACAGATTGAAGGACTCGAAAGAGCAACTTCATGGGGGAAAGAAGTGGACACTTGCCCCGTGGGAGTCAAGAATACATAATCTATGCATTCGCATTTAAGTTAATACAGTTGTTTTCAAAGAGAGGCATCTTTATGTGCATTAACATGGACAGTGTTCAAGATAAAGTACGGTTTTTGTATAGTGTGGTCCTTTTTAGGTTGGAGAAGAGTGGGGGAGACAGAGAGAGACTGACTGCAAAACGATTAAGCAGCTATGCATCGAAACTTGCTCTCCATTTCTTGCATAACATGTGATTGTAGCGAGGCATATGGCTGCCCAGCTACATTGCAGTTCTTGGCCCCTTTACAGTTAGGTGGAGCCATGCAGCTCAGTTATCACCCAAACCCGTCCTCCGAGTCAGGCCGAGTGCCTTCTTCATGCTGCGTTTCAGCCTTTCTCAACTAGACGGAATAACGACCACCAGAGGGACCAGAGTGGCATGTGTCGAAGATGGCAAAGCCACAGTCATTCTGGGTCCCCAAATGACTGGCTGCCTAGAGCAGAGCTGCCCTTCAGCCTACATTATTCACATCAAACCTTGACGTGAAGGAGAAACAAATCTCATTATTCTTTAAGCCACTGAATTGTGCAATGTCTCATAGCAGCTTAGCCAACCTTAACTTATATGTACCTGATAATATAAAAGTATTTCACACAATACGTCTCTGTACATGCACTGAAAATGTTTGCAAAGATATTCAATCAACTGTTAACACTAGTTATTCTTGGGGAATCGACATGGTAATAAGGGGTTAAGAATTATTGAGTGGATTACAAGAGCGAAACAGGTGAATCTCCTGGTCCAGAGCCATCCCCAAAGCCCAGGCTCAGACCGGGAGCTACACTTCACCAATTGGATGCTCGTAGCCAGCACTCTGAATCTATAGAGAGTGACAGGGTCACGGGGCTATAAGCGTTTATTCACGGTGGCAACAGGAGCACTAAGTCTAGCAGGAGTGGTGACAAGTGTTCATAGATGCAGCCGCCTTACCTAACCATTCCTTGGTGAGACCACGTTTGTGCTCGCAACTACAGATAGCTTGTGGGGTGGCGCACAGGGGCAGATTCCTAAAGGTGTGTGCATCTCAGACTGGTTGACAGAAAGTTCAGCTTTGGGGTCCAAATATAATAGCAAGAAGGGTTGCTCAGTAGAGAAATGAGACAGAGATGAGGGCAAATATGGCAAGATCTAGGCTCTGCATTCAAATATAAAAAGTATTTCATAGAAATTCATATCAAATTGACCAAAGAAGGCTGTATAAGATTTCCCTTACAAAACTGGATGCCATTTCTTAAATTAAATCAGGATTTCTCAACAGTATAGATCTTTGGGGTCAGGTTCTTTTTTGGGGGCATGGTGACATACCACACATGACAGAATATTTATCAGCATCCTGGGATCCATCCACTAGATGCCCAGTAGCACACCCTCTCTCGCCCATTGTGACAGCCAAAACTGACTCCAGACATTGCCAGATGTCCTACGAATCCCTTCCTCCCATTTAGGTTGAGAAACACTGCATTCAATGAACTAATAAAAAATCATTGATTTCCTTCTGATCTGTTGTCTTTTAAAATCCCACAAAGTGATCAGGGCATTTGGGACATAATCGAGCATTGGCTCAGTCCATTACCATGCGTGGATATGCTTTAAAACCCTGACTCTGACACAACGCTGAGCATCACAGTAACTAAGGGAGACCACGGAATCAGGATTCAGAAGGTCGTGGCAAAATGGGCCTAATAAATATGACTGTACTCGAATGGACACATAAGCTTATTCACTTGAGTCCAGACCACCAACAGAAAATTATAGGATGGGGGAGGGGGAGAGGAGGAGGGAGGAAGAGAAGAGAGGGAGGGAGGGAGGAGGAGGGAGGGAGGAGGAGGAGAGAGAGAGAGAGAGAGAGAGAGAGAGAGAGAGAGAGAGAGGATTTAGCTTCTGCAAGTGTGAAAAAAAGTTCCGCACGAGAAAAATTGCAACGTGACTACCAATAGGAGTAATAGGGAATTGTTTTACACAAACTCCTGGCAGCCGTCTAGGTTGGCTGGTGAGGTTTCGGTCGTAGGTTCCCTTATGGGGGATGGTCACCAATTCTCCAGGTAGTCTGGAGGCCTCGTAACCCAAGGTGCTGATGGTCACAGACTCCAGCTCCGATTACAGAAGATATTTTTCTTTTGTAACCGACCAACCTTTTGTGTGCTTATCAGGGGACTCTGCTGAAGAGGTAGGAGCTGAGGGTAGATCAAGGGCTCATACTACCGCCTATTTTTTCTTTTAATGATTACCTTTGCATGTCTAAAGAAAATGACTTAAGATGACTGGAAGTTAATGGTCCATTAAAGCACCAGTCATTTTTGTGTAAAGTAAAAAAATAGACAAATGTTTACAGATAAGAGACCTGAGGATAAGGATTTTATAAATAGCTTAGTAATTTTAATTAATTTCGGAAACATTAGAATAAAAGTCATAACAATAATAGAGAACTTTGAGCAGCTTCGAACCTAAATTTGCATTAGTTTGTGCAAAAATCGAGCCGAATAAAAACTGGATGACAGCATAGTACACTGTATGAATAAATGTCTCAAGCAAGGACAAAAGCAGGAAGGAATTCGCTGTCACGTGACACAGGTGAGTACAGACACACGCCCCTGAAATAGCCTTCCTTTGGTAACTGGTGCCTGCCGGAGTCCCCAGCTCCTGCCCCTGCTTGC
Organism: Eonycteris spelaea; assembly: GCA_003508835.1. Classification (NCBI taxonomy): domain Eukaryota; kingdom Metazoa; phylum Chordata; class Mammalia; order Chiroptera; family Pteropodidae; genus Eonycteris; species Eonycteris spelaea. Next base: position 342,468 of record PUFA01000276.1, read on the forward strand.
CTTTTCTTGCTGTCAGAGACTCGCCTCCCACCAAAAGCAAAAATTGCAGATACTCGCACTTACTTTCCCAGACTCCTTTGCAGTGTCAATATGGGCACATGACCTGATGCTGACAAATGACACCCGAGGGAAATCCGCCAGGGAACTTTTGGGAAGGGCTTTCTTGCAAAATAACAAAGATGCAAGTGCCCTCCCTTACTCACTGTGTCCTGAGAGGCCCATGTGGCAAGGAGGAGGTGAGGGTGTTAAAGCCAGACACGAAGTAATATTTAATGTGTGATTACAGTTCATTACATTCACCCGAACATTCCCCGAGGAACGAATCCTGCCAACGACCAGGACGAGCTTATAAACTGATCCTTCTCAGTCGAGCCTTCACAGAAGACCCCAGCTCAGGCTGCCATCTCTGCAGCCTCATAAAAGACCCTGAAGTAATCGGCTTAGCTGTGTCTCAACTCCTGATTCACAGAAACTGTGAAATAATACATATTGTTTTAAGCCACTAAGCGAGTGGTAATTTGTTGTATAGTGACAGATAACTAATATAATGCCTGTGAGAGATTTAAAAAAAGAAAGAAAGAAAAACCTCCTTACTGTTTAAGTGACTTTCAGTCATGTATTTTGTGTGTGTGGCCAAAAGCAGTCTGCCTGAAACAGGATTCTTGGGCAGACGCTATCTTGTTGCACTTATAATATCTCATTAGCATAACAATAAGTTGCCACTTAGTATAATGTGCATTATATCTGCTCTTAGAAGACTCGAAATAAAAGCTACTGAGCTAACTATATTCAAACGAACAAGCAAGATTCACAGTTATCATGTGCTCTCCACTGGCATTGACATTTGAGAAGCCTTCTCTTGGGTAAGGGCACTCTGATTATCTTGAACTAGCAATAAATTGTTATACTTATTAATGTTATTTTTATAGCATTCTTACAGAGACATCTTCTACATTCGTGTGTAACTGAAATCAAAGCACAGAGTTGGATCCAAGTCCAGTGGGGGCGTCAGGATAGAAAACCATAAGACCCAACTTCAGACCCGTCTGGACTCTCCCTGCCTCGACACCCTACGCTACTCACTTCACCTGAAGCTCCCTGAACGTCAGTTTCATCATAACCGAAGTGGGGTAACACACCTGACTGAGTAAATGGTAAAAAGCACACTGAAGTTTGATTATACAGAAGCACTTCGAGGGGAGGAGAAATCTTTTAAAGGATAACATATTACCCCAGTTCTCAAAGACTATTTCGTTGTTGAAATAAAATGATACACATAGAAAAGGTGTCCCCAATGATTTCTGGCCATGTTTTTTGAAGCCATTTGGTAAAAGCGTTTTCTGGAAGCATTTTAAAATGAACATACTTAGCTGCACTTGGCCAGGGTCTCTGGCTACTTCTGATAAAGATGTTAAGAACCAAGGGCACCCATCTACTGAGCTCAACCCAGGAAAGGACCCGTCCTTTTTCTCTGTCCCAGTGACTAAAATAACACCCTGGAATGAGATCTTTCTGTTGTAATCTTTTCTGGCTGTGTCTACAAAATGCCAAAACAAGTGAAAACTAAAACACTCAGGCAAAGCAGGTACTTGGCACTTGAAGAATTGTTTTATTGACTTAATCTTTTCTCCCCTGATGCACTGAGTCGAGAGGCCTTTTGTGTGTAGCTATAACCTTGGTGTTTACAGTTGGATTTGGGGCCATTCGTCTTTAGTCAGTCACGCGTTTGATCTGAAGATATTTGCAAAGTTTACATTTATGAAACTGTTTTCTCAACTTCATCAAGCAGAGTTTTTCTTCCTTCTAAACACATCACAGGATTCTCTTCTTCTGTTAATTCATTTATCTTCGAAATAGTAGTCCTGTGTTTCTCTACTCTTTCCCCTTCTTAAACAAAATGGCATCTCCTCATCCTCCTTTCAACGTCCCCCCAGAAGCCACCAGGATTCACAGATCCTCCGAATTTTTCTCCTGTAATTCCTCTCCAGAAAGCAAAGCTTTCTCCATCTCTTAGGTATGTGTGAAAGGGTCCGTTTCCTCACATCTCCTCAGGACCCTGGACTCCGGCCTGTGACCCCTGCTTCCCAGTGTCAATAGTCCCCTTTTGCATCCAGCCCAGTCTTCTGGACCAAAGGGACCTGATCCCAGCCTCTACCAGGCACTGCTGGATGCAAATGAGAAGAGGAAGGAGCTGCAAGGAGGTGTGCCCCCTGCCCAGGGCCACCTTTACACTCGGTGGCATCTGGTTTGGCCGAGCAGGACTTCAGCCGGCAACCATCTTGAGGTGAGAAGGCTTGCTGAGCCTCGCACGGCAGCTTTCTTCTCGCAGACTGACTCAGACCTAGTTTGTTGTGGGTGTTGTTTATTTGCTTAATTTTCTCATTGGAAGAGAAACACAATTTTGCAACAAAGTCTTTAGCAGAGGAGGATGTCTGAAGACGGGAGAAAATTGCCTTGTCGTATGTAAAAACTTCCCTGTATGTGACTTCAAAATTAAAGAACTTGAAAGGGCATTAAAAGTCACCTAGTCCACCTTTTCTTCTTTTTATTCAGATAATAAATATTGATTGGGCTCTTTCTGCTAAGTCGCTCCATCATCATCATCATCATCATCATCATCATCATCATGGTCTGGGGACCCCGTCTCTGTGCCTGTGCCCCCACGCTACCCCCTAACTGGCCTACTATGATACCTGAAAATAAAATATATTTTTCCCAAGCACATTTTAAAAACCTTCCACTAAATCCTGCAGCTTAAGATTCAGAAGCAAAGATAACTATATATTTTTTTTCAAAATGCAACTCAAAAAATAGCTAACATGAAATAGCAGACAGTACAAGTGTCGGCAAGGTCATGGAACGCAGAAACTTCACCCAGGAGTCGGAGAACTTTTTTCTGAGAAGCCAGCTAGTAAGTATTTTCAGCTTCGGGGGCCATGCAATCTCATTCACAACTACTCATCACCGCCGTTGCCCATGAAAACAAAAACAGACAATACAGGAAAACGACCACGGTTGTGTTCCAATAAAACGTTACTTACAAACACAGGCATTTGGCCACAGTATGCAGATTTTTGATGTATCATCAGTGATGGTATAAATTTGGACAACGTGGTTGGAAAGCTAAGTCTGAACACACACACACACACACACACACACACACACACACACACACACACTAAGCCTCAGCGATCCCACTTCTACGTATATACACACGGCAGTCAGACACTGGAAGTAAGTCAAACGTTCATCAGTAGTAGAACAGATCAATAAATGGTGGTATATTAATCCAGCAGCAGCGCAGCGATGAAAATGAATGATTACACCTACAAGTGACGACCGGGAGGAATCTCAGAGACACACACACAGAGACACACGACCTGTGCCTTTTGCAAAACCACAGTTGAAAATGTATCTATTCCACAGCGACTCGTATATAAAGTCCTGCGAGATATATTTCTCTTTGAAATTCAGTGGCAGAGGAAAAAAGGTGGTCTTTGCTGATAAATTTAAATACTAAAGATTGCTTTAGGAACCCAAGATTTACGTTTCCCCTTTCTTTTTTTCACCTGTCGGGAAATTCTGAACTCAATCAAATGGTCAACCTTCGTGATTAAGTCATTTCGGAACCATGGTGATGTCCATGCTTCTGTTCCTTCTATTTTGTTTCCGTTCTACTTTTATTTGTAATTACTCTTTTTTGTTGTCTTTAACTTATGAAGCCTCCCTGGAAAGCAGGGAGAGTATATATCTTAAATAAAGGTTTCTCAATCTCAGTACTATTTCCATGTTGGGCTAAATACCCAGTTATTATGAGGCTGCGCATTGCCAGGTGTGACGAAGCATCCCTAACCTCTCCCCACTAGATGACAACAGCATCCCCGACCAAAAACATCCCCAGGCACTACCAAATGTCCCCTGTTAGGCAAAATCACACCCAGTTAAGAATCACGGTCTTAAATATACAAATAAGTATTCTAAAACTCTTTTAAGAAGTGCTTGTATCTAAACTTGGTCACCAAACAGCTATTAAACAAGATGCGATTCAAAGTATTGATTAAAACCCAACTACATCGTTTACCCCACTAGGTGGTATATAAGTAGGTCTTCAGCCAAATGAGAAAAACCCAGAAACACCCATTGGCCTACTTAGCCAGGAGACGTGGGCTGGAGAAATATTCAGTTAAGGCCAGTGAATGAAATGTGGTGGTTCCCTGTCTTTCCTGGAGGTAAACACATAGGGATAAAGTGAACGGAAGTGGTTAACAAGCATAGACGAAGTTATAAAGATATTTCAGATGCCACACTGAGAAAGTCCTATGGGAAAAGTAAACCCCAAAGTCAGCGGGCGCTTCTTTTACCCTTCTCCCTGGCCCCGGTAAGTTAAGAAGATATCCAGGGAAAGGCTGGAAATTTGTTTTCAAAGTAGAAAATGACTAAGAAGTCTGAATGGCTTTTATTCAGCAGACACAGAAGCTTCCCTGAAATTCTCCCCCAAAAGGGAAGCACGTGAGGGAAGGCGAAATGGAGGTGACAAGACGCTCAGTGAGAACACTACCCGCCAGCATTGCGCATTCTACTTCCTAGGAGCCCTCATTGGGCATTGTGAGGTAATCTGGACAGCTAAGGTCACATTGCACTCGTTTTACACTTGATTAAGTCACACGTGTAAATAGCAGAGTCATAGACTCGAGAGCACAGAAGAGCGCGCCAGTGGAGAGCGCAATAATCCACGCACCGTACAAAACCCCAATCCAGTGCCTCTTCTCCATCATTCTCCTCTGATTTCGCCCCAGCCCTCAGTCGAAAGTATCTGGTCCCTCTCTTTAGCCCAAGTCTTTCACTCTTTCATTAGCGTCGTCTCTGCGTGAGCTTTTTCTCCCTACTCCAGCATAATGTGCCTTAATCATCTTTGTTCTCGCCACTGTTTTTACCAAGCACAGAGCCCTGTAGGACTCAGAAATGCTTGTTTAATTGAGCCTGATCTATTAATATACTCCTGAATCCCTGCTGGTTATTCAGGAGTGAAAGTTGGGAATTAAAAGCCTCATCCTAAAGGGGATGAGAAATATCTGGAGGCTTGTGACTCAGTGACCCTCTACAAAGGAACGCGAAGGTTTACGCTCAGAGAGAGGCAGCCAAGCCCTCGCCCACACTCTCTAGGAAGTAACTTGAGGGTGGCGTGTGGGATGAACATGGCAGCATGGCTTTTAAGCAGTTACCAGAGGGCACACTCCAGCGTGAAGGGTTCCACATCTCACTACACTTGGCTTTAAAACTAGTGACATCTGCTCAGCTGACATGGACATTTATGTCTTGATGGCATGGATTTGCATTGGTGTCTTTAAGAAATACGGCATAATTACTTCCAATACGTACTTTCACTTCATGCATTTTCAATCCTTCAGAGCACCCCATTTTGTAGGTGAGAAACGGAGGCTCACAAAGGTCGAGGACCTTTCTAAAGTCACTCAGACACTTAATGACAGAGCAGGCCATCTGATTCTCAGTCTAGGGCAGTGTGTCTCAACTCGGGGCAATTGTACTCTTCAGGGGACATATGGCAATGTCTAGAGATGGTTTTGGTTGCCCCGACTGGTTTGAGTGCCCCTGGCACTTACTTGGCAGAGGGTGAGGATGCTACAAAATATCCTATAGCACACAAGGCATCCCTCTAATAAGAACCGTCAGGCCCTGAGTGACAATGGCATTAATGTCGAGCAACGTTGGTCTAGATCTCTCTCTCTCTCTCCCTCTCTCTCTCTCTCTCTCTCTCTCTCTCTCTCTCTCTCTCTCTCTCACACACACACACACACACACACGTCTAGGCACACACATAGACATCTGTACCATCCAAGCCACCAGGGCCACAAGGCATTATGGCCCTGCAACCACAGCCTGTAGAATCATCTTGAAGACCCAGAAGTTCAGAGTAAGTCTTGAGGCCACATGGCACCCCAGCCAACGCTGGCCACCAAACGAAACAGGGAGTGCAGAATGAACGGGGGTGTTAACCAGCAATTCTCTAAGGTCCTCAGGTGAAATTCTTTCGCTCTCTGACAGCGCCACTGTTTAAGCAGTCTTCAGATCTCTGGATACAAAGTCAGGTTAGAAACAGTTCTGTACCAAGAACAGCTGCAAAGGTGTCATGAGACAAATCTCAACAATTTCCCCCGACGCTCAACGCGTGGCCCTAGAACCATCTTGGAACAATACTTCACGCTTCTGGGCGCCAACATCTCTTTCTGCTGTCTCTCACGTTTCACTTCTTAAAATATTTGCCATCGCTTATTTTTTGTCTTCCATTTAAATAAGACCCTACGTTTTAAACTATAACCAACAAGACCTAGCAGCATTGCCCAATATATTTTAGGATCACAAAAACTGTTTCCTTTCTAGTCCCCTGGACTAAAACACTGTAGAGATCTTGTCCAGCTGTTTCCAGACAAACAGGAAGGTGGACCCCCCAGGATGGGAGGTAACTTGCCGGCTCGAGGGCATCCAGCTGCGAAGCTACAGCTGCGACCCAGACATGTGTGCCACCCACCCTCTACCCCGTGCCTGGCCTCTCTCGTGGTCTCACCATTCCTGTCTTTGTGAGAGAAAAAGCGAAGTTTTCATGAAATTGCCCTATTCCATATAGAAGTCACCCCATCAAATCCAAACACCCCCTCTTTTCTTCTCATTTTGTTTGTATAGATGACCGCATTTCATGGCTCCCTATGCTTATGCGTATTCTATGTGTCAGACACTAAGATCATGCTCATTGTGTGTCAGACACTGTTCCGGGCGCTTTATGATTATTGTTGTAGCTGTGAATACTACCTGGAGCAAAAAGGAAAGGGTGCTTCCGCCGAGATTTTCTTTCTGAGTGTGACGCACCCAGTATTATTTGTGAAGGCGTTCGTACATACCTTCATGGATTAATGATGAGCATGATAAAGCTAGGGGAGCATGGCCCCTCCTCTGCCTGTACACACAGAGGAGGAGAGGGAGCAAGCTCTGTGGTGTCTGTTCTTCTAGGGACACTAACGCTATTGGGTCAGGCCCCACCCTGATGACCTCGCTTAACCTCAATTACTTCCTTACTCCACATACAGCAATACCGGGAGTTAAGACTTCACTGTATGAAGTTGGGGGACACTCACATTCAGCCCATAAGAAGCTCCTCAATGCCTCACGTCATCTGCACCAGCTAAAGAAAATTAAACTTGAGATTTTGGCACCTAGGACCAGGAGAGACTGGGGTAGAAAAGAAGGGTTCAGGAATGTTTTTGTGTGTGTGTGTGTGTCCAATATGTAGCCTATATCCAGATGACATTTATAAATAACGTCTTGGAATTGTATCTCAAATTCTATACAGAATTCCAGTTTGGTGCTTTTTGTGGCACCTCGGAATCATGTGACTTCTGAGCTGGGACTGACTTCTCTGTTCACATGCAAACACTGAGGTCCTGCAAAGCCACGTGGCCCTCTGGGCTTGGCAGGTAGACTGGGGACCATCTCCGTCCACCTCGACCTTCTGCAGGGAGATGACTGGTCATTGATCTATTATTCTTAAAATTCAGGACACATGCTTTAAAAAAAAAAAAAGTAATGTTGTTTTAAGAAATGTTCTATTCGGGAATCTGAAGTCACAAGCCTAACAATCCGAAGGTTATCAGAAAAAGAAATCCAGAAAGTGATAAAGGTTAGAAAAACATAAGACACTTTGCCCTGTGTTCAAAGCTGCATCAACAAATGGTGAAGTGGAAGGAATGTGGCTGAAGGCGAAAAGAGTTATGCGAAACAGTCCTCGGTCAGTGACGTGAGCACAGCCATTGCAGACAAAGGTCCAGCAGTTTCTGAGGCCCCACTTCCAGGAACAAACTCCTGTCACCTCCCCGTGAGCGGAATAAGAGGACAGGGAACCTTCAGATGCGAAACAAAGGTTACTCACAGACAGCACTTGATGCCTCAGAGTTCTCTCACAGAAAACATCTGGATGACCTTCAGTGTATCAGATTAGGCCCCGGGACACCCCAAAACATGCAATATGTACTTTCCAGTAAGAGAGATAGCGAATGAGGGCAAAATTATAAACGGCATTTTCCTGTAACTGACTAAGAGTAATAGTCATAGGGAGCTATCCTCTCAGGAAAGAATCTAAGACACATTATTTATTCCTTTTTCTGTCTCAAAGGGAAAAATAAGATGGAGATCACTACATTTTTCAATAAAGAAAAGGCAAAGCGAGTGTGGTCGATAGTGTTAGTGGCCCTACTATGCACAGTCCCCTGAACTCACACCATGTGCAGTTCCTGTCACTAAACAGGATGTTTTCCTGCCCGTTGATTTTAGATTCCACCATGTGACTCGCTCTGGCCAGTGGAGCAATAGCCAACATGGTACCACTGATGCTCTGGACGACTTGCTGCTGCCTTGTGTGTGCGTCGTGGCCATGGAAAGCACCTCCCCCAGGAGCTGCTGCCACTCAGCCTGAACCCCGGAATGAAGACACATGGGGACCATATGCTCCACCTGGTGAGAGGCTGAGACCAGCTGGACCCAGAGCCTGAGGCGAAGTCACCGGGCCCAAGCTTCCACTGGCCCAGCACGCCCCCACCCGCCGCACCCAAGTCCCCTTCACACCGGCCCAAAGACTAGCAACTGATAATAATGGTCCTTTTAAACCAGGAGGCCACCAAATTAGGCCCTGGACACCAAATCCAGCTGCCACTTAACTCGCCCAGCAGCCAGCTATTAATGGATCTTTTTATACTTAAAGGGTAGAAGAAACATCCTAAGAAAATTTTGTGACCCACAAATATTATATGAAATTTAAGTCAGAGCCGAATAGTTGTGATGCCCTCGGAGCTGAAAACATTTACTACCTGGCTCCTTCCAGAAAAAATTTGGGGACCTTGCTTGAAGCCACTGAGTTTGAAAATGGTTTACTAAGTAGCAATATGTAAGCATTTACCTCTGACAATAAACCAGTAAATAATTCACAGTAATTATATCCCAGGATGTGAACATACTTAAAATAACACAAAAGTAGGAGAATCAGAGGCGCTGCTGGAATGAGCTATATATATTGTTTCACACTGTCGGGGATTCTTAAGAAAATGGATTGTTTTCCCTGTGTTTCTCCGATTGCTTTCTATTCAAATGCAATGACTTACACAGAGGAAAAGGACATCTACACAGCACTTGCAAATCCAGAAGAAAGTGGCCCTTGCGTCCTTGCACTGAGTTACATGGCACCGACGCTGGGCAACACTGCGCCTAGAGAGGACATCGAAATACGCGGATGCAAGTTCTTTCCCTCAGCCGCAGGAGGACAGGGCCCGGGCCCCAGACGTCCCCTGTGTCCCCCGCGGTGCCCTGCACATTTCGAGGCAAACACTGGGTACTTGATAAACATGTGCTGATTAAAGTCATATCTCTGAGGACAACAGGGGTTTGTGGAAAGTGCATGGCATTGAGAGTCGGGAGGCCTGGCTGCGAGAGGTGATCCTGCGACGAAGCGCTGGGAACCATGGGACCCATTATTAGTTTGGTTCATGGCGGAACACCCTAACCATCCACCGATGCTGGCGGGCTGCAGGAGTGTGGAGGCAGGAAGCCCTCTGGCCAGCCTCCGAGGCTGTCCTTTTATCCTGGTGAGCTACAAAATTACAATTATCTTCTCTATGTACCATGACGTGGAAATCATTAGGATACACTTGGGCAAGTGAACCGGCGTTTAACACATAAGAAGGTTCGTTTAGTCTGACAGCTATTTATTTTAAAGTGCGGGGAATTCACTAGGCCCTTTAAATTAATGCTTCACTAATCAAGAGTAAGTAAAAATAGAAATTATTTTAAGAATCTCTTGAGTTATCCTGGAGATCAGGACGCTCAGAAGTGAACAAACGAAGCTCAGTGTTCACTCTCCACCCTACATGGTAACCAGCCTCCAGGCTGGGGAGGATTGATTTTATCTGATGGTGCTAATTAACAGAGTCTCCGTATCCACACTCTCTGAAACGTTACTTGCCGACTACTTTCCAGAGTAAGATCTATTTTCCCGCCCTTGAATCTGAGCTGACCCTGTTCGTGGCTTTAGCAAATAGGTGGTGGCAGAAGTGATGAGACTTCGGTTTGAGCGTAGACCTTAGGAGGTCTTGAGTCTCAGTCTGTCTCTCTCTCTCTCATCCTTGCCCATGCTGCGAGGGAAGCCCGGAGAGTCTGATAGAAGATCAGAAACCATACGGAAATAAGCCTACGACCACCCTGGCCTGGACAAGCCAAATTCGAACACAGGAGAGAGGCAGCCCAGATCAGCAGAGCCACCTCCAAGACCCACAGCTGGCTGTCCATGCACGAGACAGCCCAGGCAAGGCCAGAGGGACCACTCAGCTGACTCACGGGTATGTGACCAATAATAAATGTTTATTGTTTGAACCACTGAGGTTTGGGGCAGTTGCTTATGCTAACTGATATGCATACATTAGATCAGGCTTCTTCCCCTTCTAAAGAAAGAGAAAATTATTCTTTTTCTTTTTTTTTTTGGAATTTTCATGAGTTTATCTGAGCCTAATCAATGCCATATGCCTAGTAACAAGGTTTCAAATGTTCCTGAAAATTATTCTTTTTCTCATTTCTCGTATTCAAATATATATCAATTCAGGCATTCAACAAAATATTATGAATTATTTGTCTGTTCTGCGTCAGGTTCGACACTAGGCTCCAGGGATATGGCAGTGAAGTCGTCTCAGCCACTAAGCGCCTGTATCTCTAACGCTGTTCTCTTCTCTCATCCGCCAGGCCCCAGTTCTAGTTGAATGTTTTACTATTACTGAAGACTCATCGTGTTCTGAGTCTTGAATCATCGTTCTCTCCTCCAGGAGCTGCCAGCAGAAAACAAACAAAGCAACGACGACAACGAAAAGGCTTTATTCCCACCCTTACCTTTACACATCCATTCATTCGTTTATGAAATGTGGACTGCGACCCGTGCCCAAGTGAGCTGAGACTTCGAAGAGGAATAAGACTCAAAGGTACCTTCCAGGAGCCCCAGTTCTTCCTGTGGACAGAGCTGGACCACGTTTCCCAGCTGCTAGGCATTTATGTGGGGCCATATGACTAGTTCCTACCAAAGGGACATGACTAGAAACGATGGGCTACTTCCGGTCCAAGGCCCATAAGAGCAAGTTGTGACTTCTCTACGAACACACTCTCCCTCCCCTTCCCTAGCTATGTTGGTTTACACGATGGAAGGTGCCTGGATCCCTGAGTGACCACTTGAAGGAGAATTCCCAGGGCTTCCAACCGACCTAAGCCACTGGCTTTGGTCTTTGCATGAGCAAGGTAGATATTTGCTGAGTTAAGTCACTGAGAGTTGAGGTCATTTCTTAGAGCAGTTAGCCAGTTTCAGGGTTTCCGACCTCAGCCCTATTCACATTTGGGGCTGGAATGTTCACTGTCACAGGGAACCATCCTTAGAGTTACAGGGTGTTTTAACAGTGTCCTGTCCTCTCCCACCAGAAAGCAGCGTGACCATCCCCCGCACCAGTTGTACCAACAATGTCTCCAGACATTACACATGTCCCCGGGGAGCAAAATTGGCTCCATTTGAGACCCGTCATCCTATACTGCCTAATACAGCCCATTTCTGATGTATGTGGTATGCACGGGCTTCTATCTAAAGTCCTCTGCATGATTTTTGATATCTTCTTAATTTGACTCACTCTTATTTTTCAAGGTTGGTTTATTAGATTCTACATATACGTGATACCATTGTCTTTCTCTTTTTGGCTTGTTTTACTTAGCATAATGCCCTCTAGGCTCATTCCTATTGTCGCATTGACAAGATTTTCATCTTTCCTAAGGCCATAATATATATGTCACAGTTTCTCCATCCATCTATTCATTGATGGTTACTTGGGCTGTTTCCACACCTTGGCTACTGTGAACAATGCCGCAATGGACACGGGAGTACAGGTATTTCTGTATCTATTTTCATTCTCTTCGGATATCTGAATTGGAATTACAGAAGTGGGATTGCTGGATCATGCGGTAGTTCTATTTCTAATTTCTTGAGGATCCTCCATCCTGTTTTTCACCAAAGTTCTTGACAATTACCATGCAACACATCAACGGAGTCTCTGTAATATTGCCCTCTTCTTCTCTGTGCATGCACTGCACACACACACACACACACACACACACACACCCACATTTCCATCTCTGTGTATTCTTTCCTACTATCCACTCCCATGAGACCTTTAATCCCATCCTCCCTGATTTCTCTCCTCTGTAATTTCCATAGCTGCACAGGTATCTAATGCAGGGTGAGCAATGAGTTTCATCTCACAGGCCAACTAAAACTAATGGACGGCGCTAAAAAGGTGAGGCTGTTATACAGACAGGTTCAGTAGCAACGTGCTGTGATCAATTAGTAATGTCTGCCACGGACGTGAAATAGAATTGTGGTGTCCGTGACATCTTGGATAGATTGTCTTGGATTGCTCTCTGTTGACTTTTCTCATTCCTATTATACTTTCCTAAAATCAGGACCAATGTTTCACACAGAAGGAAAAACTCACATGCTCAGACAATAAAATACTAGTACATAGGTCATTAGGGTACAGAGAACTTTTTGAAATCTTTTCTAAACCTTTTACTAATACATTAATTGGGAAGGAAAAGTCGCACGCTGAGGCTGTCATTCCCTAGGCTCTGTGTTGACCACATGGTCATGTTAAGGAGCTTTATTTTGAATTCTTTCAACTATCAGTTTGAATAGCAGATATATGTCATGGACTTATTGGGGCATAAAAATATACCTCCTTCTTTTTTGACAACCAAAGCCTCCTCTCGATAATCTTTGCCTAATTTCTGAACTTGAGTAAAAACCTATAGGCCATGGAAATTTATGCCTTTTAAAATATTTTTTGAACATCTGCCTTTTAAATGTTTCACTTTTATTTTTATTTTAAAACATATTTTGTCTTAAAAGAACCAAGTGTGTCACTGTCATGGACACAAAATCATCTTCTCGTTTATTATAAAGTGATTCATACAAATTGGCAATAGAAGAAATCTGCCCCCTTCCAGGAACAGTATACAATTCATTTGCTCAAAACATTTTTTAAAATTCAGTTGAGTTTATCTCAAAACTTCGTGTGATTCATGAAATTGTATTGGTATTTCTAAAAACAAGAAATAAAAACTAAATTTTTGAGATGGAGTCAAAAGACTCATGAACCTTTGCATTGCCAGACCACCTTCAAACACGAAATTCCCCAGGGAAACTAACAATTTTCCTGCTGAAGTTGATTATATATGAGTAAATACGGACCACCCAAGTTTTCTGTCCATCTTACGTGGCTATTTCTAACCCCATTTCTGGGGAACTCTGAACTCTCTCTACACTGACACTTTCGTTTGCAAAAACAGCTAGCGAGCACTGAATATGTCTCAGCCCTAACACTCGCTGGTTGAGGTGCCATCCTGTGGATACCGCACCCTTTACGTCCCCTGCTTCTTTCCCATCGCCCACCGCCATCACCTTGGCACAGCATCTCTTGCCTTCTACCCATGCCTCTACTTCCTCGTGTTGGAAATTCTAAATGAGATTGGCCTATTTCTCCCAGTTACAAAAACATAACCGGCGAGTGAGGAAGGGTTACATCAAGGCAGATTTGGGTTTGATAGAGGCAATAACGGCCAGGGCACTGAAGGAGAGCACAGGAATGGCGGCCCAACGTCCAGGTTTTAGCACCGGGCGACCTGGATTCATAACTGGGCTCTGAGGCTTACTCGCTGTAAACATTGGAGAAATTACTTAACCTCTCATGCCTTGGTCTCCTGAAATGTAAAATAGAGATGATAACAGGATATACCCCATTAGGCAACTGGCAGAATCGAATGAGTTAAATTAAATTATGCAAAACGCGTGCACATCCATAAAACACATGCGGAATCAACAACAAAGGGTATTGTTTTCGCTCTCGTAATTATAATAAAGCCAATCAGTTACCCGTTACGGCAACGAGCTAAGCAGTCAGCAATGCTCTTTCGTCTCCTCTCAGCGCAAATGATGAGTCCGTAATTCCCAACCTGCCTTGTAGTTAAGCAGTGGCCACTGACCGATTTCCGGCCAACGGACTCTGAGCGGAAGAGCAGTGTGTTATTGCCACATGGGCCCGTGCACACCTCCCACACGTCTGCTCCACACTGCCTCCCTTTTCGGCTGGCCGCAGTGGCGGAACCCTGCTGTGGCCCTGGAAACGATACACCGAAGATGAGAAAGAGGGCCATCGGGTGGCGTCCCTGCATGGAGAGGAGGTGGATCTATTGTTTTTGACTCCCATGACTGCATCCAAGTCTAGCTTGAAGCACCCGAGACGGTCACGGAAGCAAAAAAAAGGAAAACGTTCCCTTGGTTTAAAGCCATCGGATGCTTCAGTCTATTTGTTATCTTATTCTAGCCCAGGATCTCTCAACGTGGCACCAGCAGCATTCGGAACTGGATGACTCTTGGTTGTGGGGGCCCGTCCTATGCACTGAGGACGTTTAGAAACACCCCCACCTGCTAGGAGCCACTAGCATTCCTCATCCCAGCTGTGGCAACCAAAATGTCTCCAGATACCGCAAAATGTTCCCTGGGGAGCAAAACTCACCCTGGCTAAGAACCACTCCCTAGCCCAGCCTAACCACGTGCCCATCGTCAGAGGCTTTCAAGATGCTGTGTGCGTGGCCTCTTTCCAGGGCCGATGGATGGAGAAAGCTTCAGACGTTGAAATCTGTCCGTAATCTAGAATCCCTTTCAATTCTGCAATTTACATGAGGACTCTTAATGCTGAAAAAGATAGCACGCATTTACCAGTGGTGGATTCTTAGATATAATTCGGTCCCTAAAGAAAATAGGACCTGGAGGGGTTACAGGACTTCCCAAGGTCATGAACAAATCAGGGCTTCCGACTCTCAGTTTAATTTTGCTTTCACTACCCCATACTGTCTAGCAAGAGAGTTATGGAGACATTGTTCTGTTTTATTTTTACAGAACTTTCTCATCAAATAAAATCACCTAGTTTATCTTTCCTACTTTAGTTCAAGGAAAATGCCCCAAAAAGAGGCGAGGAGGGAAGCGCTGAAGGACACCCACTTATTCACCACATACTGTATATAAAAATCTGTCAATTCTTTATTTACAATGACCAAAATTTACAGAGGAAAAAAAAGCCTACGCAAGAATAATTCATTGACGTCAGGCTCTATTTACACATGTTGTTAGTAACTACACGGGCCCCTCTGTCAAGAAGTGATATTAACCAGGCTCACCAACCTACTAGCTCTCAAAACGCTCGACTCCCTCTCCAGGCACTGAGAATCAGAAGGAGCGAGAGCCGATCTTTTGTAGTATTGCCGCCTATGGCAGAGTCTGAAAATATAAAAATCCTTCTTAATCCGTATGTTAACCTTGAGTTCTCCCAGAAGCAGAGGATGAGATGAAATTTTGCATTCAAGTCGTTTAATTGGGAGGAGATCCCCAAGAAGCATTTGGAGGGGGAGAGGAGATGCGAGACAGGAACGGTGGCCAATTAAGTGCCTTAATGAGCAGGTGACCATTGTAGGCAACTGGGGTTCAGTCCTGCTGGGCGCCCCAGGTAGACCGTGTAGGCCTTGACTCAGACGCCTCCCACTTAAGAGGCGAGGAAGTTGGCCACGTTAATGATTTCTTCCTGGGTGGAACTCCCGTCGTTTCCAGATTGTATTGTCATTGGCTAAACACAAGGAGTAGGGAGCAGCGGCAGAAAAGCCTTCTAGGTAGAGTTTTGCGTGTTCGTCGTATAAAGCCTCCAGGCAGGTGTGGGCAGGGCACCTGAGGCTTCTGCGATGGTGCAGAATCAAATGGTTGGCCCTCCACTTCCCCGCCGCCTGCATTTCTCCCCAAACGCAGCACTGTTTTCGTCTTCATGCTCATTGCTTCACCCAGGGAAAGGAAGCTCATTCGTCGTGGGTCTATCTCTGAGATTCAATTGCTCTCATTCATAAACTCCCAACCAGTGGGGCACAGACGCTTGGAGGTGGGAGTGGGGAGAGCCTCAAATTATACAAATCTCCTTTCATGCAAAACCTCATTGGTAGCATATTTTATCTCAAGGTATGCATTTTGCTGTTTTTATAAGTGGTTTGATGCTACCGTGAAAAATCATATATGGATGTATTTTAGAGCACAACGTAATTTGTTGATTACTGTCATTCTGTGCTTTTTAGACACATGAAACTGAAATGACCACAATTAGTAATTTGAACCATGAGAGATTAAAACGAGGGGAGGGTCTCCATAAATGAAAACTTTGGAAAACATCAATTTAGAACACCAAAGAAGTACTCCCAATGACACTTTGCTGGCATGAAGGATGTGTGCATCTACGTGTTTCTTTGAGTCCAGCTGCTTCCAAAATATTATTAAATGCCACTTACTCTACATTGAAGTGTTTGAGAGTCACGAGTGCAAAAGTAAACGTGAGCTTGACTCCTAGCTCTGTGACTCGCCAGCCGTTTGACCCTAGACAAGAGACTTCGCTTCTCCAGGCCTGACTTGCCACATCAGTAAAACAAGGTTTTTCTTTCCTCCTCCCTTTAATTCCTCCCCCCAACTTCCACCCTGACCTATGGATCTCACTGTTTCCCCTTAAGAACTGGATCTCTGAAGGCGGGGCGTCTCCTCCCACACGCTCGCTGCGCGCACCCAGAGCCTGGCACCCCGCAGTGTGTCCATGGCTCCCCATGGGGCACGAATCCAGGACCTTCTGTGTGTAAAGCAGACGTACCAACCACTACACTATGGAGCCACCCCCAAATAAGGTTTTTAATATGTCTTAGCACTGTAGGATCCAGGACCCGAAATTGTGAATCCCCCATGTGAGAACAGACTGCCTATTGAGCTATTTCTTTTAGTAACAGATAGTGTTTTGGGTGCCTTTCTATGACACATTCATATAAGAGATCTGCTAACCTTTCAGCACAGAGCGAGATGAAACACTGTTGGTGACATCCAGCTGGTCCAGGGCACATCTCCCCACTCCATCAGGCCCATGCTGCATGAACCGAGGCATGACGTCGCCACAGGGTCCGCACACTTCCCCGCCTGCAGCGTTGTGTGGCATGGCCAGGGGTTTCCGAACGCGGGAGACTATGGAAGAGGCCGCCTGTCCTTCAAATCTATAGAACGTTAACAGTGCAGATTCCGTGGATGCTCCGAAAACTTGTGAATTCCAGGGCTTCAAAAAAACACCCGCTTAAGCCCACCTGGAACTGAACCGGTTATAGCAAGATCTTCAGGCAACAGAACTCAGATCCTGGACACTGATGGTTTTGTTCCTGGGTCAAGTACACCAGGTTTTCTGAAGCAAAAGGCTCCGTGAAGCTTTTGAGCTCTTGGCCAGGTCTACAAGGCACGCGTAAACAAACTAACAGACAACCTGAAATCCTCAGCCTTTCCTGCAACCATGTATGACTTTAATGCTTTAAATTGTCAAAACGTTACTAAGACCAGTGCAATAACGAGAGAGAAGAAATGCTCAAATCAGCAATAACAGTCAGTGGAGTGGTGGGCATTCTAGACTTTCTACAGGAAACTATGATCCCGAAAAGAAGCCTGGGCGACACAGACCAGGGCACACCTGTGACTCTGATGGCGCTCCCCGCACTATGCCTGCGTGTACTTTTTCTATCCTTCGCTCCGAAGGATGTCTTTCGAGTTCTTAGCATAAGGTCTGCAACACAGTAAAGACTTCATATTTGTTAGATCTCGGCACTATCAATGGGTACGGCTACCTGCCTGAAGTTTGAAGCCAGTGAACTCTAAGATGAGTTTTCAATGTCCCCTACAGTTTAGACTTAGTGGGACTCAAGACAGCTCACAAATCCCCTCCAGAACAATGTTCCTCAAATGACCGGAACTGAAAAACCAGGGTTTGGTTTTGTTTTCTTTTAGTCCATTGTAAACTCATACTATTGTTGAATGTAATAAAAATAGATTACAAAAAAAAAAAATGGACAACAGGCATATAAAACACAAGGCCTGATTTTTAAAATTAGATTCGATAGATATAAAATTATGCTGCCAAACTGTTCTGAACGTTTCTAAATGTGCACTCTCACCTGATCGGCTCATCTCGCTGCAGACCTGCCAGGACTGTCCATGGACCCGTGCGGGTCCACGGACCACACTTGGCGTCGCACTGACCTAATGGTCCATGCGTATGCAGCTCACTGCTGAAAACATGGATTCTCACCGCAAAAGATAACTACTTTTCTAATCAGTGAGTTCACATTTGGCCCTTTTACTAATAAGAGGAGAATAACTCTGATAAGCCAAAATTATGCGTTGGGTTAGAAATTTTACCTAACAATATATCCCTGGTAGATTAAATTTCTAAACATATATAGTATTTAGGCTACTGTTAAAGTCTCTATTTTTCTGACCATATGGACTATCAACAGGTGGAAGTGTCTGCTCAGGGAATACAACTTATTTTTGTTTTAAAAAATTGCAAATAACTATATTATAGATAGATGATAAGTGATAGATAGATACATTCATACATACATACATACACACACAGTATATAATACTCTTAAAGGAAGAGAAAACCCTGAGAAGCTACAAGCAGTGTGGACATACTACTTTAGAAAGTCATTGCTTTACCTGGATATGTCATTCTCAAGTTTACAAGCCCATGTCATTGAACCAGGCAGTGTTACTGTGTGGAATTCCTCTGCCACCCCCATCCACCATGTCAAATTCTGCTTATCTTATGAGATCCAGATCGAGAGTTACCTCTCTACCTGTCAACTGCTTCCTCAGCATTCATTCACGCATCCGTCTTCATTCATCCATCAAGCCAACAAAGGTGTGTCACCAGGCACCGCTCCAGGTGCTGGGCATAATACAGTAAACAAGCCATAATTCTTATCTTCTTGGAGCTTGTGTTTTAGTAAGGAAAAGGAGAGAAAAAATGAATTAACAATATATTGATAACACAGTATCTGGTAAGTGAAAAGTTTTATGAAGAAAATAAAATAAGACTCAACTTGCCTCCCTCGTCAGAACACAGAAAGTGATTTGAGAGACTATGTTCTCGATATCCCCAAAGACGATGCATAACTATTATAACTATTACCATTCTACATACCCAGGAGAGAAGTTAATTCATTATAGACAGTGGAGGCCGCCTTAGGGAATGAGGTCAAGTGAAAGAGAGTAACTGAGATGCTATTTTTACATACCGTGCGCAGGGTGGCTTCTCTAAGTGTTGTACAGGTGAGCAGAGATCTAAAACACAAGCCCTAAGAGTGAGCCATGTGGATAACTAAGGGAAGAGCACTCCAGGCAAGAAATAGCAAATAGAAATCTCAAAAGAAGCAGGGAACTTGGTCAAGTGTGCAGAACAGCTGGGAGGCCTGGGGACTGACTGCCCTCGTCTGGCAAAGTGAAAAATAACAGGAAATAAAAATCAGCATGTTCTAGTTAGTCCAAATTCAGACGTTTGTTTGACTCCTGCTTCGGTCCTTTGTAAGCATCAAGCTTCCAATTATGGTCAATAGAATGGACAACAGCT
Source organism: Eonycteris spelaea (assembly GCA_003508835.1). Lineage (NCBI taxonomy): Eukaryota > Metazoa > Chordata > Mammalia > Chiroptera > Pteropodidae > Eonycteris > Eonycteris spelaea. The sequence continues at coordinate 362,069 of PUFA01000276.1, forward strand.
GTAAGCTTTAAAAAAATCTCTGTGTCTCACAATAGTCTGAAAATGTAACGGGTTACGTTGTTTTCAATTTGGGGACTGACTGCCCTCTCCTGGCAATATGAAAAATAACAGGAAATAAAGACCATTCTCCAGTTAGTCCAGGATATCCCACAGTACACCACGTTCCTTTGGTATTTATAATAACATAAACATGCCCCTGAACACATCCCCTTTAAGACGTTTAGCCTTTAAACTCAATACACATAAAGGGATCATGAAGAACATGGATGAGAGATGGCATCAACTAGTTAAGAATGAATGTGTATGAGTGAATGAATGAATGAATAAATGAAACTGTGTTTTTGAAAGTAACAGTATTAGAAATTGTGGCTACACTGCTGTGTTCACGGAAACCTATCCCCTCTCCTTCCTGGCTACGAGCATGTCACTGGGTCCTGGCCAGTGATGGAAGCAGACGGGATGGTGCCCCAGGCTGGCCCAGAAAAATCTCCCACAGTAGATCCTTCCTCCAGCCTCTGGCTGGAAGTAAAGGATGCTCAGGCCCTAAGGCAGTGGTCAGCAAACTACAGCCCACTCTAGTTGTGTACTTCTCTGAGCTGAGAATGGTTTTTATATCTTTATGGTTGAAAAAGAATAAAAATGGAATACTAGTTCGTAAAAATTATACGAAATTAGAATCTCAGTGTCCATAAATAAAATTTTATTGGCACACAGCCACACTCATTTATTTACAGTTGCCTACTTACAGACACCTTATGGTCCACAAAGCATAAAATATTTAGAAGCTGGCCTTTTACAGAAAAAAAGTCCTCTTTGAGCCGAGCTACAAGATGAGAGGAGCCTGGGTCCCCAAATCGTTACAAAGAAGGCTGCTCACTAAATATTGGAGAGAAAGAACTTTCATCTTGTTATTCCACTCAGATGTCAGGTTTCATCCTTTTCAGGGCATAGGCTTACCTCAAATAATACAAAGAGATTTTTTTATTCTTTTAATGCCTAGGACAGGGGGCAGGGACAGACAGATGAGTGAGACTGTGTCAGGTAAACTGAATAAAGGAGATAGAAGAACACATATTTTTAAGGAAATACCATTTTATATGTTATGGTCACAGGGCTTAAGTCCTGCTGGGGCTAACGAAGTGAAGAGAACAAATTTTTAGTAACCTACTTAAAAATACTTTGCGTACCACATCTCATACGTCACCTCATTCCCACTAGGTGGCACTTATGAGCTTTTACACTCTCAAACTCAGGAGCATAAGGTTTTAACTTGATAGTTGGTATTTAGCAATGCCTGCTGCATATTCATTATTATTGCTGCAAATACAGAAAAATATTTAAATTGGAGCCCTTCCCTCCAAAGTATGGATCATTTGTAGTTTTAAAGTAAAAATGTTTGAAGTGAAACATATCTAACCCCCAAATTAAAGTCGTATTCCAATAAACTTACTGCTGTTTTGATAATTACTTAAATCTTCTACATGTGTTTTTACCCAAATGTTCATGGGTCTCACTCTACACCAGCAAAAGAATAGCCCTGAAATCTTTGATTACGGAGGACACTTCACTGTCCCTGTCCTCAAGGTGTCTTTATATTAATGACAGTTGATATGTAACATCGCAGTCGTTTTTTGATTCTTACACTTAGCCCAAAATACATTGCGCATCCGTGAGAAAAATTTCTTGAATCTGAATCGTAGTGTCCAGGACAGAGAACATGGATGCACCCTAAGGGTAATTAAAGACATACTGAAAGTGTTTGGTTTGGGGGGAAGATCACTGTGGTGTGGAGAAGAGAATTGGAGGATTGAAGCAGCCAGCATGAGACACTAGTCAGGGGCCGTATACGACACGCACGGGCCTCTCAACGCAAAGAAAGAAATAGAGTCAGGGGACGTGAACTTTATCCACGCGGTCACAGCCCTCGTCTCTGTGGCGGATAAAGCTGGAGTTAAATGACTGCGATTCCAATCTGCCTCCCTCCTCCCGAAGCGCAATGGCTCAGTCAGGTCCCCGGAGCCCTATGAACGTCAGGCATGTGCAGTACATGCTGTCCGCCTCGCCATTACTCTCACAGGGATTAAGTAATATAACACCAGTAGAAGGTGCGTGATGTACGGCCTAATAGCTCACCGACGAGCAGCAGGGGATGTTCGTATGGGCTCCAGGGTCCTGCTGCAGAGAAACCCTTCCGCCCTCACACCTGCGTTGATGCCATAGCCCCTGTTGGGTCTCAGGGCATCCTACAGAGATGGCATAGCGCGGCATTTCTCAGCCTCGGCACCACTGACATTTGGGTTGGACTACTCTTTGTAGCAGGGGCTGTCCAGTGCATCTCGGAGTTGTTAGGATTCAGTGCATCTCGGAGTTGTTAGGATTCAGTGAGAAAATCTGAGCAAAATACTTCTGCATTGTCCAAACTAGGGCCTCTCAAATTTGGCATTAGTGACGTTCAGACCTAGGTCGTTCTTTGTCGTGGGGGTTTCCTATAAGTTCTAGGATATTTAGCAGCACCTCGACCCACTAGACACCAGCAACACTCCCTCCCCTCCCGCTGTGACAACCTAAAATGTCTCCAGGCATGGCCAGATGTCCCTGGAGGGCAAGAATGAGCCCTGATCGCGAACCACTGGTTACAGGACACAGTGTAGAAAAGCCCTCTCCAATAGAAATAGAATGAGGATCCCCACTGAGAGTCACCATGTGATTTAAAATTTTCTAGTAGCCATGTTAAAAAGTAAAAGGAAACAGATTAAAATTAATCTTATAGTCCATTTAACACAGTATAGCCAAGATATTATCATTTTAACACATAATCGACATAAAGCTACTGGTGATATATTTTACGTTTTTTCCGACTAGTCCTTGAAACCCGGTGTGCCTACTTAACCCTTAGAGCACGTCCTCGTTTGCACTTGCCACTTTTCAGGTGCTCAGCAGCCACGGGGTCAGGGGCGAACACACTGGACACGCAGGTACACGATCTCACAGTGTGTGCTTGGGTCTACTGATAACCCCTCGTTTTCTTCACCCCATTTCGCCCTCACCCTCTCAATCTTACTACTTTCATATTTTTAACGACATACTGGAGATGTTCCCATTGCATCGCCTGGCTCCATTTTTATTGCAATGCAGGGTGATAGGAATACAGTAGGAACAAGTGGCCCCCCTTCTTAAGTTCCTCCCTCACTTGCACACTGTTACCCTCGGCCTAAACGCAAGTTTAATTTTGCCACTGTCCTTCCCATGTACCGCTGATGCGCTTCCCGCCCACTGCCCGAGATGTCCTTGTCACTTCTTCATATCCTGTGGTCAACGCTTGCTTTTCTAAAATCATCCCCATTTACAAGCAGACTCAAGGCAGCCACGCTGTCTCCTCGAATAAACTCCTTGAATCTTCTATGGGATGGCTCAGCAAGCTTTAACATGATGTTCTGCAAATGATGTGGACTCAGCCACTATCTGCCACTGAGCACTGGGTCCCTACGTGAGGCTCTTTGGTTTACTTATGCTCAAAGTGCACATTGTTGCTGAAACGAGCAGGCCACAGGGACCCACCTGGGGCCTCTTCTCGTTACTGGTCAGCATGTGATCGTGATGTACTGAAAAGGAAGCTTCTAGGGCAGCCGCCCTTCTTAAGGCGCCGCATTTTCTTCACATTCCATAACCGCCCACTTCTCGCATCTCCATGCCCATCTGTGTTGAAGCAGACACTGATGCCGGGGCTGCATTCCAGACGCTCATCACCAGAGGTCTGGCTTCCATCTGACAGTAAGTATGGCGCGAAGATGTCCAGATTAACATCCTAGAGAGGCTGGGTCTGCGATATGTTCAAGTCACACAACGCCAAAAACATTCAACTTCTCATTGTTGCTCTGCAGATCTCCTTGGGGCTGGAATTTTAAGCTACATTGCTATGGCTCTTGTAAACTAGCTTCATGTTTTTGTTAAAGTATGTGTCTTCCTGCCCATCGAGTTGATGAAATTTGTTCACTTACTCATTATGCAAGTATTTTGTCAGCATCCTTCTGAGATCCCGCTCCAGCTGGTTTGCTTAATAACCTCAAGAATCCTACAACATAACATACAACAAAGCTGGTGGGCCAGAGCCTGGGAAGTGAGCCGAGCCAGCTGACCGGCTTATAGGGTGGAGCAGATGCGTCTGTGGCCTCGTGCCTTCTCGGCACTCACTGTCCCCGTGTATATCAATGGCGCCCTACTGTACACATACACAGCTCTCTGCCTAAGTGCCATCTCTAGGCCACAGAACATGGGACAGGCCAGAAGTACCAGGAACTCATGCTCTGGGATGTAGCCCTGAGTCTGTGATACATGGGAGATTGAAAATAAATACCCAGCTTCCCTGCCCTTGGGTGGGAAACTCTGAAGCATGCTCTACAATGGCTCCCAGGTCCCCTAATGGGATTACAGCTCATTGGCTAAGGCGGAAATGTGATAGGACACTCTTTTTTAGATTCCTCCCTTCTCTATTTCATCTGCTTCTTCTCTATTCCTCTACTCACACTCTCCCAAAGAACCCTTGAACTTGAATCCTAAACTCAGATTCTGCTTCTAGAGAACCCCATTCAAATTATGCTTTCATTAAGAGACAAATGCTTTGGTTTTTTGTTAACAAGAACAACAAGAGAGATGATAAAACCTTAATAAAAGCTGAAACATAATTTAGCTTATGGTATGAAAATATGTACAAAAACATATTTCTGGACTCAAACGTGACTGGAAGGAAGACATTATGCGATTATTGTCATATTTGTTTTTGACATTTGAATTTTGTCCTATGCGATAACTACCAAGGATAAATAATATGTTAGAACTCTCCCAAATAATAGCATAATAGGATTTTGCGTCAAATAAAATTACCACTTAGAATTTTTTAATGTACGAGCCTCCAAATTTCTAGACTAAATACTTCAATCAAATCCACTGCCTTGTTTTTCCCTCAAGTTGGTAGAATGCACCATCGCACAAACATTTCAGGCATGAATTCTCTTCTCCTACACGATGGAGACTTGGAGCTGTCCCCCAATACTTGTTTCCTTCTGCCACAGAAGAGGATCCAATTTTAGAACAAAGATGTCACTCGGCCTCCTTTACGATTAGGAATGGCCATGTGATTAAATCCTGGACAAAGGGATGCCAGCAGAAACATCCTGTTATGGCAGAGAATTCTCTTAAGAGACAGTATTTTCAGCTGTGGCAATTTGCCACCCAGGGGACGTTGGGAAATATCTTAAGAGATTTTTGGTTGTCACAACTGGAGGTTGCTACTGATATCAAATGGGCAGGGACCAGTCATGCTGTCAAACTTCCCACATTGCACGGGACAGCCCCCCCCCCCCACAACGAAGAATGATTCTGCCCAAATCGGCAGTAGTGCTGTGATGTCGAGACTTTGAATTAGACATTCGATTTGGAACAAGAACTCAGAAACAACTGCTTCTGGTCCTTTCAAGCTCTGCACGGACTCCAAGTGCTTTTCACTTCTGTGATCTCTGCGGAGCAGCGAGAGATGATGCTGCCTCATGCTATTAGCCATGGTATTTGAAATATCCCGAGTCCTGAATTTTTGCTTAACTTGACTCATGTTCCCTGTCACTCACTAAAGCAGTGGTTTTCATGACTTTCTGGTCTCACGACCCCTTTAAACTCTTAAAATTTTTTGAGGGCTCCAAACATTTATGTCTGTGTGGTCTTTATGTATTGCTATTTATCAAATTAGTAATTAAACCTGAAAAGTTTTGGATATAAGCACAGACTTCATCAGCTGTCAGCATGATGACTTCACCAATATACCACGTAATCTTGGGAAAATTCTGTTGTACACTTCTAAGAGAATGAAAGTGAAAACACACAAGTAATTTCTTCATGTAATTATGACAATAATTTGACCTCAGGGAACTCCTGAGACTGAGACCCAGTTCCTCAGACTGTACTTTAAGAACCTGAGGACTACAGAAGCCACTTTAAAGACCTAGATATTAATAAATATTTAGTATCCTTTGTGACAGAAAGGGGTCTTGCTCCTTGTAAATGTTTGTCATTTCTAGAAGTTACAGAGTTTCTTCTTAGAGCTTCCCTAAAGCCCAAAGTATATATAAATTAAGAGATACAATGACTTTAAATGTTTTTAATATTGAATATGTACATTGAACTGGCTTATTGGTCTCGCAGACCATTTGAGAAAAAGAATCGGTCTCCTAAATTTCCTCTAATCTGAGACATCTGGAATTATCAGACAATCACAGTTTCATGCTTAAGGAGTCTGAGCCCAATCAAATATGGTATGAAAAGGGACTTTGAGATCTTCAAGTATATTTCTCTTTGCTTCTCCTAGACCTTGGTGGTTGAGCACCTACAAATAAAATTCATCTTTAGGAGAAGGGCAATACGAGCTGTACCCCTCTTCCTCTCCCCCAAAAACCAATTGCCCAGACAGGAGACCCAGAATGGCTGTTTTCTTTATGAAGATTTCAGGAGAACTCAACATTTTTGTAACTTCTTTTTCTCTACTTGATAAAGAATTAACTCCCAGAATGGGGACAATAATAACCGATTGCTGAATTTTTCATAGAGAGCACTACATATACATAGTCTCAGTCTTAAGACATCGGTAAATAGAAACCGATGAGCTTTTCAGAAAATGCACTTAATTTTTAAAACGTTAAAGTACTTTATTTGAAACAATCATTTCTCCATTTCTTAATATTCTGGAAACTTTGTTTTTAGCATAGATTCCTGGAAACTAAATCAGTTGTTCTGTATAAAGATTATGATTTACCAAACTTGGCACTATTGACACTTGAAGCCAGATGATCTGTTTGTTTGTTTGTTTGTTTGGGGTGGGGGGGCTGTCCTGTGCATTGTAGGCTATTTAGTAATATCCCTGGCCTCACCCACCAGACGCCAGCAGCACTCCCAAGTTGTGACAACCAAAAGGTCTCCAGACATCGCAAAATTGTTCTCGGCAGAGAACCACTAATACAGGTCCACCAACTGACCATTCAACCATGTGAGAAATGGGTCGTTGAGACAATTAACTTACTCATCACAAGCAAATTTAGGAGACTTTGGAATCTAACTCTGTACTTTCTTGGCGAGATCCACATCAGACATTTTTTTCATTACTATGAATCCAACCTCAAACTATTTCTTCAATTTCGTGGAAGTTCATTTCTCTGCGATGGTGCAGGGCTCAGAGTCTGCTGACAGATGACCCCTTCGCCATCCACATGGGCATAAACCCAGACACTTAAGGGCAAGTATTTTCTTCTCATTCTCTCAGGAAATGTCTTCCAGAGGCGCAGACCACAACTCCCACTTCTGAACTAGTCTAAGCAATCTAATATCATGAAATACCCTCATTCGATAAATGTTAGCAGAGGGCCTAACCAGTGCCAAGAACTGTTTTAGGTACCGAGGATACGAAGGGAAATGTGACTTTATCCTCATGCTAGAGAAAAAGGCACACGTCCAGTCACAGTGCCTGTGTCTCTATGCTTCCCCCACACTCTGTTCCCAGACTCCTAGCCCTTAATTGAGTCTATAAGCAGATCTTTTAAAGTATAAGATGAAATGAATAATTTAATGGAGATAACTAGCCAGGGTAGACCAGTTAGCTCTAAGCTTGTTGGGTATCTAGTGGTGAAAAATTAATAAGTGCCGTACTTAAAAGAATTAAATTTAGAAAATCACCACGAAGATCAACACTATAGCTTTAGAGAGCAACTGGGAGAAAGAAGAGGTCTCTGCTACAAGAGACTTCAAATTTCCTCCTACTCTCTCACCCAGTTCTAGAATCTTCTTTCTAATAATCACAGTAAATGGTCATCTTTTGGGAGAGGGAGGGAAGTTTGCCAAGCTAAATTATCCATCTGACAGATAATATCTTTCCTCGGCCAAGTGCGAGCTGGAGACAGTCTCAGATCCTACTTTGAGGCCTCTGAAGGTGACCGAAGTCACCCTCAGCAGCCACCAGAGGCTTTCATTGTTGCAAATGACTAATTGACACCAAGGTGGCCCTGAGAGAATACGTGGAAAACTCTACAGAAGACTGTTTCTCGAAAGGAGGCACAGTGCCCTTTCAGGTAAGGAAGGGACAAAGCACTCACGTGGTTTCGGAAGCAGCTCATAAGCGGTACTGTAAGCGAAGCGATGCTTCTATGGGCTGATATGAACAGCATGCAAGTCATCTGTGACGCTCGCTCAAACCAGGCCAGCAGGGAGCCAAACAGCTGCTGAGTGGACCAGCCGTGGCATAAGTGCACAGTGTGACACAGCTGTGTGTGGCCGAAACGTGTCCGTCCGTGCTCCTCTCCTGGGGGCCGGTCTGGAGCTCCATGGGCACGTGATGGTTTTCAAATACAGGTTTTATTATTCGTGTACCCTGAGGCCAACAGATCAGGAGACAACTGCCATTGAAAAGATAGCTTGATACTCACAGTTCCCAAGAGGAGGCGGCACACCATGCCACTCAGGGCCACACGGGGAAATACACGTGGGTCAGTCAGGCGTCAGAGGGAACCAGGGGAAAAGTGGGCGACAGTTTTTACTATGGCTCCCGTGGGAAAGAAACAGGAAGGAAATGGGAGAGGCAGGTGAGTGAGTCTAGAATTGGCCACTGCTGTCTCCAGAGAGACAGAGGCTTGGAGGGTGACAGCCCTAAAATGGAGGCAGTTAGGGTGTGGGTGCTGGATCGGCTCATTTGCATGTGAAAGGTGCCCTTGCAGGTGAGTTGTTGACTATGGATGGGAACTGGCTGGCTAACCCCAATGTCATATTGCCAGAAATACAGAAAATAAACAGGCACAGTTAACGGCACCTGCCACTCCATCACAGGGCCCGGAACTTGGAGGTGTCCCTCACGAACCTCAGGCTTCGTGCTCATCTGTGCCATCCAGGACCTGGCACATCTGGTAACACTCAATAAGCCTGACTCCCAGGGACCGGCACTTACTAGCTTTGCGACCTTTGGCAAGTTCCTTAACCTCTCTGTGCCTCAGTTTCCCTATCAGTGAAATGAGGATTAATGATAATAAATAATATGATTAACGAAAATTGAACTGGTTAGGGTTTAGTTTGCAACATGTCACTTGAGCTTAACTGAAAGCATATCAACGTTGTCCCTTGGGACAGGAACAATGACCTTCGTGAATGACTTCTATCTTTTAAGGTTCTGTTTGTGTATTTCCTACTAAGACTGTATTTGTTTTTGGAGCTGTACATCAGGTTGGGCAAATTGTGACTTTATCTTTCTTCCTCCCCAAAGGGGAGAAGACGGCTCCATTGAGATCACCCCTTCTGTCAGCTCATTCCCTGGGGGTCGTCCTCGAGCCAGTGTGGTGGGAGCAGAGAGGATGGGGGAGAGGGGCAGAGGGGAAGAAGAAACCTCCCACGGTTCATAGAGAGAAAGAGATCACGCCCGCAGCCCCACCCCGACCTCGTAGTTTGAGCAATCTGCCAATTTCAAGTCTGAGTTTGGGACTTGACCTTCGGGGAAGCTAAGGGAAGGGCATGAGAGCTGACTTCGTCTCCTGAAAACACGTTTGTTGCTCCCCTGTCCTCTCGCTCCCGCCCCGAGTACGCACGATGTGCGTGGAAAGGCTGTCTTCGGGGCTGAGGAGTCTGCGAGTCTCCGATGCAAAGCCACGAGACACAAAGACTCATCAGGACACGGGGTGGGTGGGGTCTCTTCCAGGTAGGAAAGAAAATATGTATTGGGGGGTAATCAAAAGGAATAGCTCTCACGACCTGGAGTTCCACATAAGAGCTGAAGCAGTGACTTGAGGAATGGAGCAGGTGGAGATTACGTAGGGATTCATTTCAGATACTAACAGCACATCGGGAGGGCGGGCAACGTGGGCGGGAGAGGCCCAGGGCTCCCAAGGGGGCTTGCGAGTGCGCCTGCTCTATGTGGCGTCTCGGCCCGTATGTCCTTGGAGGCTTGATTCATTTCAAGTTCCCTTCTCCTCAGAGTCTTAGAATGTCTAACAATCACTTACTTTGCTTTTGCAAAAATTGGGAGGGTATTTTGTATTATTTCAGAGCAGTGGTTTCCAACCTGGGGTGACCTAGCTAGACAGAGGACATTGGGCAACGTCTTGAAACATTTTCGGTTGTCACAATCGAGGGTAGGAAGTGGTACTACTGGCTTCTAGTGAGTGGGGGCCAGGGACGCTGTTCAATATTCCATGGTACACAGGACGCCGTCCCTCCCAACCAGGAAATGACCCAGTATCAAATGTTAACAGTGCCGAATTTAAGAGACCATAATTTAGAAGATGCAAAAGCATTTTGTTCATATTATCTCAGTAAATCTTAGAAACTCCAAGAGTAAGTAATCTCCTTTCCCCCTTTGTCGTTCAAATGAGGATGGGAACCCGCCAATGTCAAGATGAGTGGCAAAGTCAAGTCTAGACCCAAGTCTGCCTCACTCCAAAGCTTGTTCTCCTCAACAGTATGTTATAATCATGGCCCAGAAATCCTTTAAGTTATTATTGTGTGTGTGTATGTGTAAAGAGAAAAAAAGGAGAATACTAAATTCTAGTGTTAATTTCTTTTAATTTGCTTTATGTTTGAAATCTTTATTGAAGTCAAGATCTCCTAAGGAACAGGGCAATGCAGTCAAGGCCATACACTCTTAGACGGATTATCAATTTTTAAAGACTAAGAATACAAGGACATTGCCTTAATGCTAAAACCATATCAAGTGTAATTCATTGGTTGATGATTTAGAAGGTACCTTCAGCCTGAAGGCTCCCCATACCCTCTCCTGTATATAGGCTGCTTTGAATACTTTTAGGCATTTGGGATTATTCTGAAATGAGCAAAGTGAGACATATAACATGTGAAAGGTGCGTTATCCATGCGATGGGTAATTCTCAGTAAGACACGAAGGAAAACAATGCATGGAATGATTTTTTAAAACTAAATGTATGGCTACAGGATCTACATCAACGGCAGGCACCCATCAGTCTAAATGAATGAATGAATGAATGAATGAATGAATAGTATTTATTTAGGAGAACATGAAATGTTTGAATGCTTAAAATCCACATATGGGGAAAATTCCACTGTTCCTCCTACTCAGAAGTCACAGATTTACTATATGTGAGGAAAAGTGGCAAATGTTTAAACCTTGCCAAAAATCTGAGTGTCCTTAAGAATATGACGAAGGTTTTAACTAACCCTAGAGGCTGGGTGATGCCTGTCATTTTGAAATTGGCCTCGCCACCACTTTGTTTTTGAGGTCAGAAAATCTGGCACTCAGAACATGTGTCCTTTTTAAGTCTTCACTATATTTGTTGATGCCCTGTTTGGAATGGGGTCCATTCCATCATCCATCTAACTTATTTCAAGTAAAGGTCAATCCTGGGACCGCCAGTTCTTGGTGGAACTTAATTTGACACTGATATCTCGATCATTTGAATCGTGTGATTTGTCTTGTAAATAAACTGATTCTCCATCAGCCTTTCTGAAGCAGCCTGTTCCTATGCAGTGGTAACAAGATCAAACATTTCAGCAAGTAGAAGAAATGATAAATATTTTGTGCTAGACTTACATAATACAAGTTTCCAATAGGGCTGAAGCTATTTGGCAGAAATCAAAACATTATCTCAAAAAAAAAAACCAAAAAAACAAAAAACAAGCAAAATCTTTGAAGAAATGATCTCATCATTCTGAAATTCCTACCACAAAAACAGAGATAGCTCATGATTACATTTCACATTCAGCTAAAGAGCCATCACAACATGGACTAGACGACCTCTCAGGTTTAATTCATTTCAGACGATAGTGAGCTGTGGGACGTGGGACACATGCTTTTCCTTCTCTGATTTCTTCATCTATAAAATGAAGGAGTTTCATTCTCCAAACAATAATGCCTTTCGACAATGTTGACTTCAAGTTGATATTGGGCTTATTTGCAAGTATTAGATCAAATAACAGCTCTGTTCATTTCAATAATCCTGAAAGCTAAAATATAAAAATTCAGATAGTCTATTTCCTTCAAACTTTTGCACAGTGGGAACTAATTCTCTCAGATAAAGCTATTCAACCTTTTTGTAGATCTGGCTTTCAACATGGTCCATCAACTATGCCTTCCAGATTACAAAGCACTGTTCAAGTCGCTAGTTTGAAGCTTAAGTATGGGGGTCAGGTAGACACCCGACTTTATCCTTAATTTCCAGATGAGATTTGCAAAAATTATACCTTAGTCTCAACATCTCTCAAATAGGAATAGAGTCCTCAGTTCAGACAGTTGCTCCAAAGACTGCATGAGCTGAAGTTGGCACAAGGTAGCATCTCAAAAGGTGGTCATGAAATGTTAATAATTGTATTATTCATAGAGGATCTTACCATAAATAGCATGTTTCCTCCCAGTTTAAAAAAGTGAAGTGAAACAAAATAATAACGGATCACGTTTTTGTGAAAGGATGTAAGAATTCCCAATTTAGGAATGTAAACACGGGTAACGCCCATCTGGATATGCAAGAATGGAGCCACTGTAATTTGCCCTGCAGCTGACCTTCTGTTTTTATTTCTTTTGAAGTTCTGCCTTCAAAATAATAAAGAAGAATACGAAAAACGAGCTTTCTCCTACTGAGAAAATGAAGAAATGAACTATGATTTAATGGTTATTTTTATCGTCTTCTGTAGAACTCCTGATATATATTGTCTTTGCTTTTTATGCTGGGGCATGATCTCATTTACATTTATACCTCTAACACGCGGCACTTATTGGGTTTGCAATAAAAGATTACTAACTGTAGGTCAATGTCTTTCTCTATCCAATAAGCCCTTTTAAGTCGTAATGGGAAGCATCTAGTTAGAGTAGCAGCAATCTTTAAACTATGGATCTTGAAAATACTATAAAACATAAAAGCGTGAAGATTAAGGAAGTATTACACTGAAACTCACATCTGTCCCTTCCCAAGTCTCATTAGTGTTGTCTGGTGTTCAGAGGGTTACGAAGCAGGGGGCAAAGATGCAAGTTGGAAACCACTTTTGACTAATTCTAGCAGGCTTAAAATTTCCTTCTCCTATAACCATTTTTCCCTTTGAAGGATCATGCATTGCTGTTTGTTTTTCACACTTGCTCTTCCAGACTCCACGGACTGTCTCAGGTGGCTGCCTACTTATTCGTTAATCATTTCCTGGCAGATTCCAAAGCCCTCTAACAAGAATTGAAGAAGCCTGAACCTCCACCATTCCCTCTCTTTTCCAATTGTGCATCCAACGTTCCTTCCCATCTCAAATCTCAAGAAAAACTTGAGATGGAGATGACCATCTCGTAGGGTGTTATGCGTATCGAATCAATTTCTGGTTCCTTTTCTCCGATTAAAAAAACAGTGCCAGGAAACATGACACGTGTCGGTAAGTGAAGAGGGGGAAAGGATGACCTACTAAGTGGGACACAGTACTATGTGGGCTTCTTTAGTTAGTACAACAGGACTAAGCTCAAGAATAAACGCCCGGGACATTTTCTGAAAAGCAAGGATTATAAGAAAACCTGGGACATATCAGCCTCACGTTCTTTGGAGTGATTCGGGCAGCAGAATCTTCAGCCTGTCCAGAAAACCTAAAAAAGCTTATGGCTCTACATGATGGCCTCTAGGTAGTGCCTTTCCAATAGAGCATGTCACAACAGTTCCACTGCAGTGTGAAAACAGATGTTTGAATTCCCAAGTGAAGAATCTGCCTAGACTCTGATGTCTTGCCCTTTGTGGCACAAACTCATCTTTCATGGCAGCAAAAGGAACAGGGGAATGGCCAAGGGGTTACAGGAGGAAAGCTGCCTCTTACGGACCACCACTTCTCAAACTTCCATGGGCATGGAAGTCACCTGGGGATCGTGTTGATTCTGCAGGTGTGTGATTCTGCAGGTGTGGGCTGGGGCCCGTGGTTCTACTTTTCTTCGGTGGTGCTGATGTTGCTGGTCCATGGCCCACACTTGGAGGAAGATAATGGAGGATTTCTAAGTGGGGTTGGTTTTTCAGTCCCTTCCCTTTGATTAATCAATTGGTCTACTGAGTAATCTGAGCTTACAGGAGTAGAAACGGAGATCCTAAGAAGTCTCGGTAAGCAGGCATCGGAGTGGACCTCTAACAGACTTCCTCCTTTTATCAGGGGGAGAGCCACTCAGCACCATTCCCTCATGTCTTACTGGCCAGAATTGGGTCACAGCACCATATTCGAGCAGCAAGAGAGGCTGGATGAGACAGTATCTGGTGTTTCCAGACACTTTATCCTGGGAGGCGGACTCTGCCGTCAGGAAGAAGGGGGAAGAGAATGGCGGCTGGTTGGGCAGCCACCTGCGCACACTGCCAGGCTCCGCTCCAATGAAAAAGACTCGGCACTTGAAGCTACGTTTGAAAGATGCAACCATCCAATTTCACAAACTGCTACGCAAAGAAAAGTGGAGAACCACTGATCGAAGTGATCCCCCTAAATCTGCCCACCAAGCAACACTCTGCATTTGCTCCTCAGTTTCCCAAATGGAGGGAAGATGACAAATCGTTCTCCCAGGACCTGGCTTCATTTGAGCTTTAGCACAATTCATTGAGCACCTTCCGGAGCCTCATGGATTCTGGACTCGCGTAGTGCTGGTTGTCATGCTGGGCTGCATGACAACGTCACCTGTACTGTAATTACACACACACACACACACACACACACACACGCACACACACACGCACACACTGATGCTTGGGCGCCAGCCTCAGTGATTTAGTTTCATATGTCTGGGATGCAGCTTGGGCAGCAGAATTTTTCAAAGGTCGCAAATGAACCTACTGTGCAGCCAACCAAGGCTATGGGGCCGCCGGGAGCTGGCTGTGCTTCTCAGTCTGTAAGTGCACACGAAGCACCATTCTACTGAGGGATCAGAGCCGGTGTGTCACGCTGTAATTTACATGCTAATTCTCAGTAAATGAGAAAATCCCATCTGTTAGAGCCTTTCATCCTCATTAGCACCTAGCGAGCGAGGTAAAGTGCAGGTTCTCACTCAGTGGGCCTGGGGTGGGGCCTGAGTCTCTGCGCTGACCAGAAGCTGCTGGGGATGCTGATGCTGCCAGTCCACAGACCCCACTTTGTCTGGCAAGGCCCTAGAGCACAGGTCCTCAAAGGGGGGCCCACGGATCACCGTGGTCTGAAACCACTCACTGTCATTCCATAACAAGAAGAAAATTTGAGAGTGCTCCTTTAGAAACTTTTATTGGATACTGCTGAGACACCCAAGTGCCCGATTTTGTATTTTACAAAAGTAAAACATATTGGAACAAAAACCCTGGTCCTTGCACATAAAATCTATAAAGCTCTGGTCTAGAGGATAATCCCCTCTACCATCATGCAGAATGAGGGCAGGAATCACATCTCACTAACCACCGCATGTCCACTACCTGAACGTAAAGGGAACTTAGGAAATGTTGATCGAAATGAAAGAAAGGAGGTGGGAGGGGCGTCCAGGGAGGGAGGAAGGAAGGAAAGATGGGAGGGAGGGAGAGGAAGAAGGCAGGAAGGCAGGCAGGAAGGGAGAGGGAGGGAGAAATGTTGGCCATCTGGCTGTGGTTAGGGACAGGTTCCAAAAGGAGACAAGCACAGGCTTAGGTGGTCTTCAATATGCAGAGAAAAGCCTGGACATTTGGAGGTAGGTGGATATTTCATTTGGTTTCAAACATTTGTTGAAAGTTCCAACACTGTACTAGGAGACACAAAGATAGACAAAATGTGGTCCCAGATGTCAGAGAGCTCAATTTGTCACCTCACAGTGTGCACTGGTAGCATCACAGTCATTATAAATGCAGAATCTCAGCCAGCCCCAGATCTGCTGAATCAGAGTCTGCATTTGACCCAGGCAATCACTGCACGCAGTAAAACTGGAGACTTGTCGCTCCTAACAGGTGCTTCTCAACCTTGGCTGAACACTAGAGTCACTTAAGGAGCTTTTAAAAATCCTGATCCATTGACTACACCCCAAAACAATGAAACCAGAAACTCCGGGAGAGGGACCCAGGCCCCGCAGTTTGTGGTCTTCACAGGTGAGTCTAGTGTGCACGTAGAGCTGAGAAGCTATGGTTCTCAGGTATAAGGGGGTCAGATGTCAGGCTGAGGAATTTGCAGTCACTGAATGGGCAACGGAGGGAGGAACCTTGCTGGATTTCGAGCTGCGAATTGCATTCTCCAAATTACACATTAGAAAGATGATCAGAATAATTGCACTTTAACCAAATCAGACAAAGTAGACACTAGCCATGGGGAAAGTCATCTAGGAGGCAATCACAATACTTATCTCAAGACAATATAGTCTCTTGTCAAATTCCCCACTTTACGGAGAAACTAGGAGGGTATATCCTGTGTGCTGGTGGGCGGATTTGGCAGTGGTGGCTGATGTCAGAGGTCAGGCTAGCGTGGCCCATCCAACAACTTGATTTGAATCAGGAAGAGCCAGTAGAGCATGTCTAAGACAAACTCTTTAGGGGAGGGAGAGTGGGGAGATCCATGGAACAACTATAAATGTACAAAAGCAGGAGAGAGAGGCAAGATTCAGGAGGCAGAGGAGTGGTTAGAACAAGGAAGAAGGGACTGAAATAAAAGGCACAGGCAACATCAGGGTCTCTTGATTTTGCCACGATAAGCAGGAGGGTTTGCGAAATGGAACATGAGCCTGGAAGAAGGGTACGAGGTCAGGATGCAAACTCTGGGATAAACTGAAAGGCTGTCACTCATCCAAATTTCAATTATGTGCAGTCTACCGGAGGGATCAGAGCTGGTGTCTCACACTGTAATTTACAGGCTAATTCTCAGTAAATGAGAAAATTTCAGCTGTTAGAGCCTTTCATCCTGATTAAGTAAAGTTTCACTATATCTAGAAAGTCAAAGATTTGAGAAAGAAAAAAATGGGTCCCTTTTACTAAGCCCAGAATTTCCGGTTTCAGAGGACGAGTGCTGATGGGTCATGTTAAGATGTGTCGGAGTCCTTATCCCCTTGACTTCAGAGTGTGACCTTATTTGGTTGGAGACGGGATCTTCACAGAGGTCATCGAATTAAAATGAGGTCACTGGGGTGTGTCTTTAAGTGACTGATGTCCTTATGAAATGAGCAAATTTGGACACGAAGACAGAAACACACATAGGGAGAACAAGACAGAAATACACAGGGAGAACGCCATGTGAAGATGAAAGCAGAGATTAAGTTGATGCTTCCATGAACCAAGAGGTGCCGAAGACTGCCAGCAAGCCACCAGAAACTCAGAGAGCGGCACGGAACGGATTTTTCCTCACGGCCCTCAGAAAGAACCAATTCTGCTGGCACCTCGATCTCAGGCTTCTAGTCTCCATAGCTGAAAGGCAACACATTTCTGCTGTTGTCACTGCCCAGATTCTGTTCAAATGTTATAGCGGCCCTAGCGAAGCAATACAAAGGTATACGAGAAGATAATATATAGATCAACTGAAGACCTAGCAAGTTCAGTTGGGGTTAAAGTTAAGACAGTGTTACTAGTAAAATTGATAATATTCGTTGAGAATGTTTCATGAGGAAGGATATGAGGGAGCATTTTTTAAAAGCTTTATTTGTGCCAAATCAGACTTGAGTGGGTAGAAAATCCAATCTTGAACAAACAAACAAAATACTTACTTAAAACCTTTTTCAAGGAGAGCTATGACAGAACAAGATGCTCAGAAAATATGGGAAACTGTCATTTCTGATTAGAAAAGCAGAGCATTTTTACCTTTGAGGCAATTTACCATTAAGTTTACTAAAGCAGATAATAGATTCCAAAAAGCCAAGGCGGGGGATGGGGGGTGGGGGGAAGAGAGAGCTGGGAAAGGAGGAAGGAGCCAAATGGATGAATAAGGGAAGGAAGAAGAACAGAGAATATCAACATGTATTGCACAACCAGTTCTTGAAAAAAATGTGTCAGCAAGTACCAGGCCAGCTTCAACTGGCAAGCTTCTGGCCAAGCGCCTCTGGGTAAGGGAGGGTGATACTGAGTCCAGTGCGAATATCAACTTGGCTTTAACTATTTCAGGAAGACACTTTGCAGGCATTGAGTCTACGAGGTGCACTATATTCAAAAGTGACTAAAAAATGCTAAATAGCATGGCAAAAATCTAAATATATTGGCCTGAACATAATCAGCTAGAAGTTCCTTTTAAGAATCATCCTATTCAATCTTTTGAAGTTAGGAATTTGAAGCATTTGAACCTGAGTTTCATCAAAAATAGAACAAACATTCTCTGACTTTTATAACTTTCTTGGTAGTTGGTCTTTCGTGTGCTGGTATGAATAACACAAAATTAAGCTCGAGTCTACAACACCTGAGACTGGAGGTATGATTGTTTTTGTATAATTTCTCCCTCCCATAGATATCTACAATGAAAAAATGTAAGATGACATGTCAAAACGCAAGAAAGAAAACAAGGAGATTGGAAAATGTGGTAAAGCAGACCAAAGAAGGACAATCCTCATAAGCTGAGCCCTCGAGACGATCTACCAGTGGATAAGTATTTATTGAGCATCTACTCTGTGAATGGGTCTATGCTGTGCTCCGCTTGGGACTACTAATATTTCTCATGGGAAACTGAAGGGGCTTATACAACTGAGAGGCAGATAAGAAAGACAAACATAGAAAGATATCTAGAATACAAGGCGGCTTGTGAAATATGTCCTCCGATGATACAAACAATTTACTAACTCATTTCAAATTCATTTACCAATATTTACAGAGCCGTGCCTGTGAACCGTTCTGGGTTCTGAAGAATTGGCTTTAAAGAAACCAAGGAGTGGCCCTCACGTAGTTTAGATTCAGTAGAGACAGAGTAGGAGAGGGCAGGCAGGAAATAAATGAATACATAAATAACGCATTATGTGTAAATGTTACAAAGAAACATAAAGCCTGATCTCTCGGTCAGTTTGGGCTGCTGTAACAAATACCATAGATTGCGAGACTTAAACGATTCACTTTTATATTCACGGATCTGGAGGTGGAGACGTCTAAGACTAAGATGCCGGCAGATGCAGTGTCTGGGGACGGCCCCTTCCCGGTTTGCAGATGGCTGCCTTCTTGCAGTGTCTTCACATCTCTCTCATGTCTCTGCGGACAAGGGCACTAATCTCATTCACGAGGGCTCCACCCACATCACCTCATTACCCCGCAAAGGCTCCACCTCCAAATACCATCGGCGCTTCAGAATATGAATCTGGGAGGACCACAAACATCCCGTCCATAGCACCAGACAAAGAGACACGGGAAGGAGCAGGGGTCATGATTTTTTTATTCACGGAGGTCAGGGGATACCTCTCTGCGAAGTGGACACTTGAGCAAAGATTTGAGAGAGTAAAGGAGTGAGCCACGTTGATATTCGGGAGGAAAGTATTCTGGGCAGAGGGAAGAGCATCTGCAGAGACCCTGTGGGAACATGTACGGTTATTTGAGGAAAAGCAAAGAACCCAGTGTGTCTAGGGAGTGGGAAGGGTAGGGGTCAGAGTGATAGCAGGAGAGGGTCAGATGCACAGGCCAAGGCAGGAGACACGGCTGCTATGCTGGTGAGATGGGTGTCTGCTGGAGAGTGTTGAACAAGAGGGACGGCGTGCTCTGTCTTACCTTTAACAAGGGAAACTTGACTGCTCGTGCCACCCTTCGACGAACTTTCTGAAAGGTCTACTCTATGTCAAACCCTTGGCATATAAGTAAGAAAGTCCCTGCTCCACCGTTATTATCATATATCCTTGCCATCAAGATTTCCAGGAGCAGCACTATCATCACCATTATCATTACCATCATCAACATCATCTTTCTCAAAATGCTGTCACGATATAACCAGCACTCAGCACATATCTCAATAATCGGGCCAAGATCCAACACCTTTCTCTTCAGGAGAGCTTGGTGCATGGGGTCGGTCAGATACACACCTGACTGCCATGCGGCAACCAGGGCTTAAAAGGTGAGCCGTGAGAAAGACCCAAGAGGCCAGGCCACGTGCTGGTGCAAACTGACGAAACCTACGCCACAGCACAGCAAGGCTGCTATCTGACTAGGCAACACTCAATCGGGCAGCTTCCTGCAACAGACCCATTTACTGTAGATAACAGCGTTTCTCAAAAAGACCAACCCCCCCATACCCAGGCAAACAGTTTCTTGTTCTAGGTCTCCTGTGAAGGTAGGACTCTTTGAGAACTAAAGCATAGAAGTTCTTCCATGACAGGAGATCGATTACTATCAGAAAAACAAACTATAGCTAATTGTGCTCTGATATGATTCTAGGATTGTCCTTATTTTCAAGAATTTAATTTCAGAATCGAAATTTCTTCTCCAAGAAATAGAAATGACTGCTTTCAGAGTCTTCAGTGCTTCTCAAATATCCTATTTATTGCTTTCTATATTATATTATATTTATGTGACTGTCACTCCACTAGGTCCTAAAATTCCCAAAGAAAGAGATCATGCCTCATCTGTAACCAGACCCCAACAACTTATTCAGGATCTAACACACAGCATGTGCCCATTAAATCTTCATCAAAATAAGCTGATTTCTTGCTTCTTCCCCCACAACGATCACATTTGCTATCGAAGAGCACAAAGACACTGTGATAGAAAGGAAACCTAAAGTTACTGCAAGCCAAGCTTTGCTAAGAGAAAGGGAGATGAAAGGAAAAGAGGAGGAGGAGGAGATGGTGTTAGATGTTTTGCTCTTCCCCAGAAGTTAATACCTGTTATTCAGTTGACAGTTTTCTCTATAATTCCTATTGCCCATATAAAAGTCCTTTCTGGAAGCAGATCCAAAGTTTTGAAATCATCTCAGAGACAGTATGACAGTGATAACTAGAGGCCGCATGCCTGCTAGATGAGAAAGAGGGTCTCGATGCTGCAACAGGAATAAAAGTCTACGAGCCCGCGAGGGTCAACAGTGGCACCAAGAGACGGCAAGTTTTAGTGGCCACAACAATCTCTTGAATTTTAACAGTTTCTCCTTTTTTACTGAAATTCAAAAAGTATTTGAAAAAGACACAAAGAAAAAATTCCATGAAAGAAGTAAATAGAGATATTAAAGGAACCAAAGCATAAACAAAAACAAAACCAAAGCATATCACTTCAGGAACAATCCTTTAAAAAAGGAAGCAAACTGCCTTTTTTTTTCCCCCAAGATGAGCCTTGTAATTCATCCCAATATTAATTATCAGGGAAAAAACCTGTAAGCACCAGGAACTTCATCCAAAAACCGTCCCCATGGTAAGTACCATCAACTCATCCTTAATTAGAAAAATGTCATAGGTGCCACAATATAAACTGGGATTGTGGGATCAAATCACAAGAAGGGAGGTTTCTAACCTCCAGTTTGCTAATCAAACCCAGCCTAGCGCTTGAGCAAATCTTAACTGTCAAGTTATACTTAAGGTCCATAAGGCCTCCAATGACTTGTATGAATGAGAAAAGTCCCAGACAGGGAGCAGACTCTCTAAATCATTCTAAACAGAAATGGCTTGTTGACCCACCACAACGCACAGTCAAATCACCAAGTTAACGAAAGCTGGAATGGGATCCACACCAGGCATTATTGGGATGAGGCCACCATTCCCAAGCCTGTATACTCCATGTTATTTGCTGCCAAAATTAAAATCCGAGCAATCTGCCTGAGCAACAGTGAAGCCTGACCATCACGACACTTTAGAGGGGGCCGCAGTATGACCTGGAGACGTTATTTATTGTTGGTGTTTGCTTATTTCCCCCTAAAGTCTGTGGTTTATCCATAACATCTGGGCCTCATCGTTGACTGGAAAGCTTACGAGAGCCCGCGTGCCGAGTGAGGCAATGGAAACAGAAAATGATGTCGGAGGATTGTCAACAGTCATTTGGACATTGCCAAATGTCATGTTCTTTTCCAAAGAACATTCAGGATGCAAATAAAAATCAAATAACACTTCTTCTTGGCAAAAGAATGGGCTTAATTTGCTTTTGTTTTCTTCTCTCTTGCTTTTAACTTGAACTGGGCTGTGGAGGGTTATGAAGACTTTATCAACTCTATTTGCTGTCCTAAGATAAAGAGCTTTATCTAAAGTTTGAAAAGGAGGATTGTTACTTCCAGGAAGACACCCCTACCATGGAGAATTCTAGAGATATAAACTGCCACTACCTCCAGATTAACAGCTTTGGAGATTTCTTGGGACCTGTCGTTCTGCCTCTGGTGATTTGTCCGCTCTGGCCACAGCTGCTTTTCAGCTGAAGTGACGGGTCTTCATCCTCCTTTCCACTGAAGAGGCCAGAGATAGCTATAGCTCTGCCAAAACATCAGAATCCTTCACCTTTCGGCAATTTCAAGGTCCTGATCCCCTGATGGCAGTAAGGAAGCGGGTGGCAATGCTCAAACCTTACTCTTGCATCATCTATGCCCTTGGTCCTCGAGCCTTTTTCTTCCTCTGTCACTTCTTCTTCCATGACCTCAGGTGATCTAAAGCAGTTTGAGGCCTCAGCACCTTCAGGCATGCTGAGTGCACCCTCCCATCGGCCTGGAACAACTTCCTCTTCCTGCTTTGTCCAAACCCCTACTCGGACCTTCAAAACGTGGCCCACGGCTCGCCTTCCTGCACTGAGAAGCCCTCGATGTTGTCCAGGACAACACGAAGGGTTCTTCCCCCTGTATCAGTCAGTCCCTTTGCACTTCCACCACTCGCCATAATTGACTTATTAATCTGTGTCAACTGTTGGGCCCCAAATTTTCTACAACAGGGAATCAATCTCATCCGCCTTTGTATGCCCAAGTTTAAACACAACAGGTGTTCAATAATTCTCTGCTCAACAAACTAGGAGCTCACTGCTGAAAAGACAAATCACCCAAACAACTATGCCTGTTCTTTAAAAGCTAAGAAACATGCTTATTTCAAGCTCTCAGTCCTGAAAAATAGAAGTAGACCCTTGCAACTTCAGAGCAGAGATCACCAAATTCTCAGAGGTGAGAAAAGAACAGTGTAATCTAAAGGAGAGGTTGGCAAACTTTTTCTGTTCTATGGTCTCTGTTTCAAGTAGTCAGGTCTGCTGCTGTAACATGAAGGAAGCCACAGACAATACCCAGACAGATGAGAGTGGTCGTTTGCCAATAACACTTTATTTCCAAAAATAAGCAACCGGTTGGATTTGGCTGCAGGACTCGGTCTGCTGATGATCCCTGACTTATAGCTTCAAATAATTCAAAAGTATCGAATTTAGTGTCTAATAAAAAGGAAGAATGTCATGTGATACCAAGGACCTCTAACGAGATTTAGAAAGAAGAAAAGGCCGTGAAGGACATTGAGAAGACATTATAGCATGGTACTCGCTTTCAAGAAGATAATACACTCATCCCCTGAAACCAAAGGGCTTTAATAACCATGAACTAGATCACCGTGCCCTGTTCTGTGGGTGAATCTGAGTTTACTAGTGAGACCGAAGGTCCACGGGGCAGGAAGAAACATTTCAGAGAGAAATAATACTAGGAAGAATCGAATAAATTCTTCCTCCATGCTGTAATTTTCTCATTCCCATTTATCACACTTCAAAAAGTCAAAGCATCAACTGAAAAAAATTTTCCGAAACACCAAATAGAATGCTCTTAAAATCATACATTTTTCACTTTGCTCTTTTTTGATACTAATATGTCCTGTTCAAGTCTTTCATTATTTAGCATTCTCCTTATTTCTAATAATAAATTTCTAGATAACCCACCAATCGACATGTATTTATGAAACACTCGCTACAGGCTGCTCATGGCGCTAGGGGCAATGACGTTGCTTCTCAAAATTTTCCAATCACCCAGAGCAGGGGCCAAATATGGCTTGCTGCCTGTTTTCGCATGTAAAATTTTAGTGGTGCAATGCCACACGTTCATTTACATATGGCCTATGGCTGTTCTCGTGATACAAGGGCACAGTTGAGTAGTTGTTGACAGAAACAGCATGGCCTAGAAAGCCTAAAATATTTACTGTTTGGCCCTTACAGAAAGTGTTTACTAACCCTCAATCTAAAGCAAAGGACCCAGGGCAACATAAATGTCCATTAGTGGAGAACCATTATTCTATAATTAATTTTCATATTATAAAGTACTGCGAAGCCCTTGAAAAGAAGGAAGCATATGTACAACCAGAGGCATGAAACTATGTCTGAGTTATGTTAAGTGTAAGAAATTGTGTACAAATAGTGTGCCGCGATTTCATACACATATAAATATACACATATATTCATTGAGAGAGAGATGCATGCTTACAAATGCATATGACGACACAGGAAGAATGAAAATATGAGCAAGAAATTGGTATCAGTTGTAGTTGTTGTGTGATTGAGTAAAATGTTAGACTCAGAATTGAGATGGGAGGGAGACCCTTAAAAGGGACATGCCATTTTGGACCATCGGAATTTTTTAAACCATGTGTATATATGATCCGGTCAATATTAGCAAATACGTATAAATGAAATAATGTTTTTTAAAATTGATACAATAAAAAAAAAAAACACAAGGCTGGCTATTACACCAAAGGAAAGAAAGTTACATGTGGCCCAAAACATTTACTAACAGCTCTGGACAAAAATGGACTAGCCATTGCAACTTTCCCTATCTATCTCCACTTTCCATGTGGAAGAAAACAAGTTTGCATGGACATCCAGATGTTGTGTTCCTGGTTCTCACACAGGACAACAAATGCTTCTTGATACACAGTATCTGGATGCCCACGCATGGCCAGGATGGTGAAGCGAACGCAGATGGGGGCCAGCAGCAATGCTCACTACAAGGGGGAAGAGCTGGGAAAGGGCCACTAGCCCTGAGGCTGCTGAAACAGGGGACTCACCACGTCCTCAGAGAGGCTGAAGGCAGTGCTGACTATCTCTGGTGACAGAAAATGCACTGCCCACCGCGAGGACCAGAAGAGGAGAGGGAGCTCTGAGGGAGAGCAAGGAAGCGAGGGCAGCTGGGAGAACGCATCGGCCTGGGACTGGCCTGAGCTTGAAAATAATGACCACTACGAAATGGATACCAGCCACACTGGGGGACTCAACAAAAAGGCATGCAACTAATTCTTTTAAGAACATGCCAGAAATTATGCGAAGTGAAAACTGTCTTTCAAAGTAATCTGACAGTGGAACTACCATGGTACTTTGGGGAACTGCCCTCAGACCTCCAAATCTTTGGATCTGAAACAAATCTTGGGGCTTAAAACACCAAGTTTAGCGTATTGAAATGGAAATAGCATAATCGCTCCTTCAGATATTCTTAAAATACTCATGTATACATTCTTAAAACTTATTAGCATATAACTGATACATCAAGAAAACACAAAACTTAGAGCAATGGTCCCACACAATTCTTTGGAGTTACTTCTTTTCAAAATGAAAATAACTTTATTACTTGCCTATTAATAAATATAAAAAACATACAAAATTATAAAAAAATAAAGTTTTAGGAACCATCTAAAGTTCCAAACCCAGAGCTTATTTCGTAAATCACTTTGTCATTCTCACAAAGAAAACAAAAGATCTCTTTTTCTGGCTCTGAGTGACAACATGGCGGTCGGGAAGACCAAGCACCTTACAAAAGGTGGCAAAGAGGGAACCAAGGAGAAAGACTGGCATGATGCGAAAGTACCAGTCACGAGAAGTCAAGGAGACAAAATCGCATCTGATGGGCTCGAGGGCCATGTTTTTGAAGCAAGCCTAGCTGCTGCACAGAGTGATGAAGGCACACTCAGAAAATGCAAGCTAATTACTGCAGAAGGTCAGGGCAAAACTGCCTAATTTCCATAGTGTGGCTCTCACCGCTGACAAAACGCACTCCATGGTCAAAAAATGGTAGACCGTAACTAAAGTTCACATTGACATGAAGGCTACCAACGGTTACTTGCTTTGTCTGTTCTGTGTTGGTTTTCCTAAGCGAGTCAACGATCAGATTCGGAAGACCTTTTTACACTCAGCATCAGCATGGCTGCCAAATCTGGAAAAAGATGATGGATGGAAATCATGACCCGAGAGATACAGACAAATGACTTGATAGAAAGACGTGGTCCATACACCGATTGTGGATAGCGTTGGACAAGACATAGAGAAGGCCTGCCAGGAGATTCATCTGTTCCAGGGTCCTCTCGGAAAAGTCAAAATGCTGACGAAGCCCAAGTTTGAACTGGGAAAACTCATGGAGCTACGTGGTGAAGGTAGCAGTTCTGGAAAATTCTACTGGGGTTGAGACAGGTGCTAAAGTTGAATAAGCTGATGGATAATGAGCCCCCAGACCCAGAATTTGTTTAAAATTCAGACTTTTCATGGTGACAAATAAAATCTATCCGCGAAATAAAATAATAATCATTTCTTTATGGAATCTAGCCAACAATTTCAAAATAGGGTAGCAAGTAGGCCCCGGTGATTTCGAAGTAAAATCTCTTCTTTTTTGCCACCTCAATACCTACAGCGACCTTCCCTCTGGCTCCCACCTTTGAAACGTAATGTGACTCAAGGTTCACTGGCTATTTTGAGAATAAGTAAATCTAATTACTCAAGACTTTTGCGAACTCACGCCACGCAGAAAAAGTGAATGCTTTTATGTTAATGTGATTCACCTTCTATTCTTGGAACTTTATTACTTTGAACACATGCCAGCTGTCATAGTTCTAATTTAACTGCCTCATTGTGAAATTTCTATGGCATGTGTATTGAACCAGCTAACTTCTGATTTGGGGAGAAAACGCACAACAAATAAAAGTTATTTTTAAAAACATGACCATGGAGCACCTGGGATAAATGCATCCTAATGACTACAAATTAATGCCATTTTTAAAGGCATTGAAGGAAGCTAGGAGAAAATATTCATTAGAAAACTCATAAGGAAACAAAAAAGATATTAAATAGATATATTATTTGAAAAAGTAATTTCAATATTAAAAATTCCTTGAGGAAATTAACTACCAACTGTAATTAAGTGAGCCAGAGTTGGAATGCCCACTTATTGAAAAGAAATCATGAGAAACCAATTCAATGGTAATAAAGATGTCCAGGTCTATAAATAACATGGATCACAGAGCAGGTATGATGAAAATGCGTCATGAAAAAGACTGAATATTATAGCTCGTTTCCAATCTTATGAAATCCCAGATATGTACATAATCAGAAGCACATTAATTGAGAAGACTGAGCGCCTCTGTCTTTCTTACATGCATGCACGCACGTATAAGTACACATCCACTGATTAATCAGAATGATACTCCCATGAGCCAGACTAATAACGCATTTATGTAAAGATTAGAAACCTACTTGGCATATAGTCATCATTTGTAATAATTAGGAACTTGATCACAATTACCAGTTCCTAATTTCATATCACGATTGAAGTCTAGAGGGAATCAGCATAAATTCACATTTATGTTTACGTGTTAAATGGAGGTGAAGTCAGCTTCTGGAACAAGTACTGGTATCCTTCGTTCCTCCTACAACTGAAATATAATAATACCTTTTGATAAGTTTTTGTTGATTGGCTTAAAATGATTTCTTGCACATCTTATTTCCTGTAACACATACCAGCATTCTTAGCTTTGACTTATCTTCATATTAGTCTAGAGGTCTAATATATTGTGTTAAAAGTCACTATGAGTCAGATGCAGGCCCCAAACCTATCCTCTTATAAAACATTTTGTTGACATGCTAGCATTATCAACAGGAAAATCATCTGAAGCCTAAAATGTGCCTTTTACTCCAAGAAAAAAAAAAATAATAAAACAATAGGCAGCAAGAAGAGAGAGTAAACCAGCGTTTGGTGCAACTAAGAGAAATTTCTGAAACAGACAGGAAAGAATGCACCTTCCAATTAATTAACTATCTACTTTGGGAAATAATCTTAAAATTTAATACTTTTACTATTAAGTTATTACGCCTTTCCATTTGCTTACTAATCATTATCAAAGAAACTAAACGTCAATATTGGATACACCTGTGAAGCGCTTTCCAACCAGCATTGTCAAGATTCAGAATGATATTGATTACAATTCCAAGGCAGGTTCTCTAGAAGAAATACACTACAAGGGTTAGTTTCTAAGGTATTAAGAAAATTTGCAGTTAATATCTCAGGTTTATTAAATCAGGAGTCCCTAGGTGCTTATCCCAAAGAACAATTTATTTTCCAAAGTTCTGGTTTTATAAGGTGTCCTTGAGGAAAAAGAAAAAGGTCATAGTTTGATATTTACTATCTAATTAGAGTAAAATTTCTTCACAAAACTGAATCTCGAGTATACAAAGAATATTTTACATTGTGATGAAAAGGAAACCGATTTCTAGCATTCTGTGAGAAATAAATCGGGCTTTATGACTTGTAACACGAAGTAACATTTTTAAACAGCATTAGGTCAATTTCGTGAATGCTTCAGGCTCCCCGTCCTGTACCCAAGCGAAACGCACAGCTTCTGGAAGCAAATGTCATGAATCAGGTGACAAGTCGAATGTGCTACTACGAACGGTCCCAACAGTGGTTCTGGCACTCCTGGCCAGGTCCCGTGCCCTGCGGGACTGTTTTGATGGAGCAGGTGTCCAGGGTTGACCCTCTGGCCATTCCCCATTGCCTCCTGGAGACTTTTCCAAGACTCGTCTCCGGAGCAACAGACTTATCCAAGACTGTGACCTTGGCATAGAAAGGAACCCCAAGTACTAGGTAGAGCAAGCACGTGGGTGAGAGAGCTGCCCACTGTTCCTGGCGGCTGTGCCTGAAACAAAAAAGTCCCAGTGTCTTCCTAATTCACATGAACGACTGTTACAGAATCTTAAGGGCAAGCATGTCCCCAGGTGCTATTTCTCCCTTATTCCTATTGACCTGCTCCAGACCAGAAATGCTTTAATGCGCACCTTCAGCTTTGGACGAATGACGTGCTCTTCTTTGAACGCCCCAGGCTGACGAATCGGCTTCAGAAAATTTGGAGAGACGGGATATGGCCTGAACTATCTGTAAGAACTCAGCAACATGTCCTTTCTTTCAAGCCATTCCCTGTATCCCAGGAGCTAGAAGTCTGGAAGCTACATTTTCCGGGCTCCCTGCCCTCACAGTTCATCGTTGGCAGAAGGGCCAAAGGGACTTAACCGGATTCCACGGGAGCAACTCGGGTACCGGCGGCATGCAAGAGGCAAAGGTTCAAGAAATCAGACTGAGCTCAGCATCAGGGATGGCAGCTGCCAGTGCGAACTCTGACTCAAGAGCTGGAAAGCGGAGGCAAGATTCTAGTTTCTGGAAGAAACAGAGTCGACTAGCTTTAGACCTGACCTCAAAACCGAATGTGTATATTTGAAATGATGATGCGCTTCCTCTGCCCAGGTACAAATTTAGTGCCAAGAAGAGAAAGGCTGCGTGTGAACCAAAAGAGTGGTACACATGGTCTCCTGGCTGGTGAGGCAAGATGGATCACAGCTTTAATGATGCTCAGGAGCCGCTAGTCAGCCATAGTGAAGGCGCTGAGAAAGGCACCTGGGAAAATGCTGCTTTAGTCTCCGACTCACTCGTGTTTGTTTTCTCAGAGCGTGAGCGCTGCCGAGGTCTGTACCCTTTCATCCCCAGCCTCCCACATCCTACCGCTCTCCAGCCTTTGAAGATCGCATCCTCCTCTTTGCTGTCCTTGCGAAATCACTGATCACATTCCTGAAAGTTTTATGTTAATCCATGACTAGATAAAAGCGTTAAATAGAAACTCACTTAAACTCTCTGGAACTTTGTGTCCTCTTTCATTAAACCACGACGATAATCCTATTATTCAGGGGTTTTGTGAGGACTAAATGAAACGTTATATGTATGTATGAGAGCTTTAGAATGTGAAGTATTACCAGTAAAATTCATTGCAATCATATCCATACAGAAATGTCTGCGAAATAACGCCGTGAGCACTACGTGGAGCCATGCACTAAGCGAAGGAAGTTGAGGCCTTTAGAGCAGAGAAGGATGGCAAAGCATTACAAAAGTCAAAATTAAAAACAAAACTGTTTTGTTTCTTTAAAAATAATATCACTAGCCAAAATTGTTTGACTTTCAAAGTCACAGCTTAGAGCATGCTCAAAGAATTTCTAAAATGTGCAAACATTTGTGGAAATTGTGGAAAAACAGAATTTCCAAAAGCTTTACTCGGAACCAACCCACGAGGAATAACGCTGCCCACATCATCACAGGCATACACACCAGTGCACACCCGCCCGAACACAGTCTGGCCCACCCAGAGCTCAGGCCTCAGAGCCTCAGTGACAACAATGATTAACAGCATTTCATGGACAAATCTCTGTGAATTAGCTCAAGATTTCTCTAAACATATCAAATTGCCATGTTTGGAACATGGCGTCTCAGTTTGTGTTCCCCTACAAGTGGACCCTGAGACAAGGATTTGAGTGTAAACAGTTTATCTGGGAGGTAAGTCAGGGAAGGGAAAGAAATCAACAGAGGTGTGTTATCAAACAAATGAGTTACTTCTGGGGGCGCTGGCACTCAGTCCCACTGGGGACAGCTGGGGGACAGCGTGGGTCACGCCTCGAGGGTTGTCCCAGTTGAGGCAGTAGGAAGCTGGAGCAACTGTCCAGCGACTCCCACCCGTCACTGGGTGAAGGCTGTTTTCACAGCCTTTAACCGCCCAGCACCTCCCATGGGGAGCGTGCCGTTTGTGGTGGTCCCACTAAGCAGCCTTCCGGTGGAGCGTGAGTGCTGAGAGGGCAACAAAGAATGCCCCGGCCCCCGATGTCAACAGTGTCACAGTTGAGAAACCCTGCTTTAGACGACTAAAGGGTTAACACGGAAAGCGTAAGATGCACATCACTCGGTCATGGAGGATGCGGGGGGCTAGTGGAGGTGCTGGGGAAAGGTGGCGGAGCTCGCAGGATTTCAGAACGTTTTGCTAATTGCACATCTCTAACTGAGGAAGGGAACACGTGGATCCAGGTAAGGGGATCACAACCAAAGCCCTAGCTCCAGCACCGACGGCGGCGCTGTTCCGCCGTGGAGCCTTTGCCCACCGACTCCTACAGAAGCTGGGGAGGGCAGAGGTCTGCACCGTGGTGGCCTCTCGCAGCCACACTTCCCGCGATTGAGGTCCGGGTAGCCCCATATTTTCCTTAGCATGTGCTGCTTATCAACAGTCTTGGAGGTCCCTCCTGATACCTCTGTCCTTCATACTTCTTCATTCAAATCTTTGCTTAAACCGTCCTGGGATCTTAAGCTTCCTCCCACGGAGGCCTCAACAGGCACTTCTGTTGGCTGCCACAAAGTCTTCATTCCGTGACATGTATTTTTCTCACATTTAAAAAGTTGGCTTAACAGAAGCCTAGGAATGTGGTGGAAATACATAAAGAGACAAACTCTTGAATAAAGGCAGCGTGAAAAAACTAAAAATAAACTTCTTGTTTACAGCAGGCTCAAGTCCTCAGTAAAAGTAAAATGAAACATATGTTAGGGACCTGACGATAACGGGTCTTGGATCGAGAGGGAAAAAGAGAAGGGCGAGTTGAGAGGAGGGCTCTGAAAGTGGCACTAAGTCTCATGAGTTATGACATTCAACGTATATCCATTTAAGTTACTGGCAGGATCAGAACCAAGTGGACAAATTAAATTATAGGAAAGGCCGAGGAAGCACATCCTCCTCTTTTCTTTCTGAGTTTCCAAGAGATAAAAAAAAAAAAAAATCACCACACCTCACATTTATTAATCTGCTGCTGAGATTTCAAAAGCGAGTATAAGTTAAAAATGAGATCATAGGCATAACTTTTTCTGCTCATTTGATAAACAGACATGCTTTATTTTATGCTATTGATATGAAATTATGAATGTGCAAAAATATGTGTAATACTTACTTGCTAGCTGGGCTGATGATTGCTGATGACATGATGATGATGATGATGATGGGGATGGGGATGGTTAGCAACGAAGTGTTCAGTGTCCCAGAAACTATAACTGACATTATATAAGTGTCATTGTTTCAGTCTCTCAACGCGACCATAAGATACCATCATTATCCCATTTTACAGTACAGGAACTGAGGTTTGGGATTTCAGAGTGAGTAAGTGGTGGCTCCTGGAATTTACCCGGATCTGTCTGTGAGTAGCCCACAGACACCATCTCTCTGGTGGTGGCATTTCGGAAAGAGTCGGTATTACTCTGATGCATAATTTTAAAATACTAAACCCATAACTTAAACGTAAGAATTTTTGAACTTACATGCCTCTAGGCTAGGACCGGGGTTTGGTTTTCCTTCTCGGACGTTTCCTTTGGGAATTGACCACCACTCATTTTTCTAGAGGGACAGACCGGTAGACGGAAAAGGCATAGGTTTTAATGCTAGGGAGGTCAGGATTCAAACCTTGCTCCCTGCTCTCTCCAGCTGTGTGAATTTAGGCAACTTAGTTACTATAGCAGGCAGTATCCTGAATATGCCCCCCCAAGGTTCCCATTCCTGGTCGATCAATCAAACACTACTCTGGCTACTGCCACAAAGAAACGTCGTAGATGTAATTAAAGTCCCAAGTCGCCGAACCTTAGGATACGGAGATTACTGGGATGGACTCCTTAAGAGGCAGAAATTAGAGAGACTGGAAGCATGAGAAGGGTTTGACACACCACTGTCAGCTTTGGTGATGAGGCGTCCCCGAGCCAAGGAATGCTAGTGGCCTCTCAAAGTTGAGGAAGGCCCCAGCCAACAGCCGGCGAGGCAACGGAGACCTCAGTCCTATAACCAAAGAACCAGAGTCTGCCAGCCTAACCAAGCTCGGAAGTGCCTCTCCCCAAGAGCCTGCAGTCCAGAGCGCAGCCACTAAGTTCGTGGTAACCTGTCGAACAGCCAAGGAAACTGGTGCAGCTCCCCTAAGTTCATGTTCCAATAGTCACACAGAGGAAATAATACATACTCTGCAGAGTTCCAGCTGATTCAAATGAGGATGTCTTTAACATGCCTAGAGTGTGCCCAGCACAGAGCAGGTAGTCAGTAAACGTCACCAATGACTCTGGAAGTCAAGCTCAAAGGGCGTTGCACTTTATCTTTAACATAGACAAGACATGAAATTAGCATAAAAACCACAAAACTAAATAGAAATTTGATAAAGTAGAGATTAATCAAAATGAACGTACACCCTACAAGCTTATAGAGGAAGCTACTAACTTGCGAAATAAGTTCCAAGAGCTGATTTGAGGCAGTGGTTTAAGTGGGTGGGCATTTTCCCATAAGAACAATGTTAAGATCCAGTGATTAGGGCTCAAGTTCATTAAACTCCATTACTTCACTAGGTGCCTGTCTTAAGGAGAACCCAGTCATACTGGGTAACAAGGTTTCTTTGAGGAGAACAATCCTTCTTGTTTATCCCACACTTTACTCTAAAAAGAATTTACACCTATTTGGCATTTTAACCCACGTAGGAACATTTTGGGGTAAGCTAGGGGACGCGGAGATGGCTAGCTGCTGACGAAGGATCTGTGGTAAGACGAAGATCCATTTCCTCACCTTCCCACGGCTAGGATGCAGCCAGGTGATCACGTTCTGGTCCATGGGATGCAGGCAACAGTGACGTGTGTCATGCCCAGGTCAGGTTCACGGGAGCCGCCGGTCTCTCCCGCCGCCCACGGAGCGTACCGAATGAACATGGAGGTGCCGCAAGGTGGAAGGAGGCTGAGTCCTTAAAGGGCCACGTGGCAGTCTGCCCCTCGAACTGATTCAATTCCAGTACGAACAAAGGGTAAATCTGTATTGTGTGAACCACAGAAATGTTCAGATTGTTGGTTCCAGCAACTGGCTCTTGTGTTGCCGGAATTAGCCTACCTTACTATATTTGAACTTTAAAGTAAGGTGCCGCCATAACCGAGACCTAATATACGTAGAGCCTGCTTAGCCATCAGCTAACAGGGAGAGAGGAGATACATGCCAGAGGTGGGAAGGCCAGGTGACATGTTACGCAGCAGGGTACGCTCGCTAAAACTTTTACTTGTGATGGCCGAGTAGGCAGACCACACATCTTCGGACTCAGAGCCTTTAGGATGAAAGTGTTAGCATAGTTGACGACTCTTGACTGTATTTAGCGCAAGGAATTGCAAGGAAAAGAGGGGCCTGAGAGAGAATTTTAATTATGCAAGCAAACATGAAAGAATCGGGGATTCTAGATTTTGAGCCTAAAAGTTGGAGAAGCTTCTAGATGCCCACCAATATAAACTAGAGAAAGGCTTGACACGTTAGTGTGACCTGGCCTCCCTCAGCGGACTGACTTCAGATGCTCCTGCACTGTTGTTATATAACAGATGCGGTTTGGAGCAAATAGTTATGTAGTTGCTGGAGGTCACATGACTTTCTGAAAGGACAGATCTAGAATTTGAACTCATATCTTATGAATCTGACTTCGACTTTCTTTCCATATATTTTACGGCCAAAATTCTGCAGTAAATTATAATTTTTTAATGTGTTGATGGTCCAGGAGCTAAACAACAGTGAATTTCCTTGGGAACAAAATAAACCTTCTGATGCTTTTTATGGGAACGAGAGGTGAAATTCGTACTTCAGTTTCCCTAAAATGGCATCCCTGCATTGTTTTCACTTAGAACTCCTTGTTCTCCTTTTATTTCTATGAGATTAAAATGAGATTTGCCCCTTTGGGGGCAATACTGTCATTTTATTAAAAATTAGATTTGAGAATTTGCCTTTCTTTGTTGGCAGTGACAATGGCCTATATTTATAGACCCACCATTGCTCTGATCGGCACTCACAGAGGATGCTTAAGAATTATTTATGGTTACGTGATTATTGACTACTGAGAGAAAGTCCCTGAGTAGTATGAGGCCCATCTGCTGGAATGATCCATGGCTTATGTCTACTGCTGGATTTTAAATTCCATACAGAGCAGAATGAGTTGAAGCACACAGAAGTACACAGTGACTAACTGCTTACTGAACAACTGAAAAGCACTGGTATTTTAAGTGAGACATAGATGAGCAGACAATATCAGACGGGAATGTGTCTTAATTTGGGGTCCCCCGGAAGCAGATACTGAAGCAAAGATTCAGGGGCAAATCGGCTACTTAGGAGGGGTCTTCATTCCCTGTCACTGCTGTGACGAAGTACCCTACATTTATTATCTTACGGTTCTGGAGTTGACGAGTCCAAAGTGGGCCTCACTGGGCTAACGGCACGGTGCCGCAGGGCTGCGTCCCCCCAGAGGCTCGAGGAAAGAATCCATTTCCTTGCCTTCGCCTACGTCTAGAAGCCACCTGCACTTCTTGGTCTGCGGCCCTTTCTGCATCTCCATAGGCAGCAGCATAGCCTCTTCAAATCTCTCTCCGACTCCGTCTCTGTCATCGTATCTTCTTTTCTGAATCTGACTACACTGCCTCCTGCCTTCACCTCTCAGGACCCTCGCGATGACACGGGGTTACATTACATTACAACCTGGATAACCCAGGCTAGTCTCCCCATCTCAGGATCCTTAGCCTAATGCACATGTGCAAGGCCCTTTACCACGTAAGGCAGCACGGTCACAGGCTCCAGGGTCAGGACGTGGACGCATCTGAGGTGCCATTATTCTGCCCACCACAGGAGATGATACCAGAAAGCACTCGTAGAGGAGTGAAATAATGAGATAGGGAAGGGAAAGAAACCAACTAAAAGTGAGTTCACAAGGCCGTCATCACAGAGTTGCCACTGAGGTTCGGGCCTGCAGGAGGCTCTAGAGACAGGGCAGATTTGCTTCGGAGTTACCCCGGAAACAGGGTCATTGCCTACCAACTGCCCATCCCCTGCCATCTGACGGGCTGCTTGTTGACTCTGACACTTCTGACTTGCCCAGTGATGGCGGAGTGAGCTCTCACGACCAGAAAGAAAGTGCTAGGAAGAGAGCGGCAGGAGTTTCTCTCAGGTACTTGCCATCCATCAGGAGGAAGTGACCTCTGGAGCCATCGTTTCCGACCATACCCCTTTTCAGAAGAGCAGAGGCCCAGAATGTTGGAGAAACTGCCCAAGGTCACATGACCAAAGGCCACTGATGATGGCTTCCATTCAGTTAGTATCTCAGGCTATCATGTCTCAAGCACTGTATCCAGGGCGTGACATGTGCTTGCATATTTGATCTGCATCGTAACCCTTTGACGTGACTATTAATATAGTCCTAACAAACCTGGCCGAGATCGTACACATAGGAGTAACCTCGGACGTGATAAGTGGCTGTTTGGTGGAACAGAAGTCTATGAAGCCTGGGTTGGCAAACAATAGCTCATAGGACAATTCTGGCCTTCCCCCTATTTTTTGGACAGCTCATGAGCTAAGAAATAAATGCATTATGCTAGTTGTAGCCTTGACCAGCCTAAAATACAGCAAGACTATCACCTTCTTAATTCCAGATGCTATAATTCTATTAATGCAATCCAAGAAAATCGTTATCTTTTGGAAATGCCTCAGCAAGTTAGTTCTACTGCCAACACATTCTCAGTTAAAACACACAAACATGATTTTAAGTTGTAGTCTCTCACTGCAGGATTTATACAGGCGGTTGCTCTGCATTTACCTTTAAGAATTTTTACTCATCCTTGTCACAATTCATTTTGTTAGATTCAGCCCACTGATCAGAGGTACACAAATCTTTATCTCTGGGTCTCAATCTCTCTTCTCACCTTTAGAGCTACCTATGAGGCATCTTGATTTGAATGGATTCCCAGCTCTTAACACCCTACACAGTCGAAACAGAACTCATCATTTTCCTGCCACACCTGCATTTATTTCTTCCTTCACCATCCCCAACGGCCAGCTATCTGGAGGAGTATGTCACAGCCATCACCTCAAGGGAGCATTACGTCCTAACATCTGGCATGCTCTCTAGCATGTGTGAGTGAACTCTCTAAATGTCAAAGGAAATAAAAAGAGGAGAGGGAAGAGGAAGAAGGGAAGTAGAAAAGGGCATTTTTACATCTTTTAAAAATAGTGAACTACAGCCATGCCACTCTGAATGTTCCCGATCTCATCTGATCTTGGACGCTAAGCAGGGTCGGGCCTAGTTAGTACTTGGATGGGAGACCAACTAGGAAGACCGGGTGCTGTAGGCATTAAAAAAAATAGTAAAGGAGTGGGGTTTGGTGAGAAAAAGACATAAAGGTAGCAGTGCAGCGCTCAGGGCAGATGGGACCGCAGGGCACCTGCAGCCAGCCACGGGCACCCCCTGCCCGGTCTCCTAAGGCTGGCCAATGAACAACGATGCGGTGATTCCACCATCTAAATCATGGGATATTATTTTCCAAATGGAGGGTTAGCACTTCAACTCTGACTGAGCACTGGTGATCAAAGATGCTCCTATTCGAGGGGACTTTCCTTAGAGCAACACTTGGACAATTATGAGCTCACTTGGGAAAAGTAAGCGATTTCAAGGAAGCATCTGTACTTGCCTTCTGAACTAAGACATAAAGGGAAGGTTACAGATCCCCAGCCTCACAGTATCTGTACAGTGATATTCTAGTATTATTGTAGCATAATGTCATAAATTATAACATTATTGAAGCTAAATTTAAATAGTATAGTCACATTACTTCTGAGTAATAATTTTCCAATTTTATCAATGTGTGTACAACAAATGTTAATCATTGAAATGTCTCACATATAATATCTTGATTAATTAACTCTATAAATAAACCCCTCTCCATAGTCCCTCCCAACTGAGGACCCGGTACGCTCCCTAAGGACCACCACCTGGGGGACAGAGACCCTCGGCCTGCCTGACTTCCCCAAACCCAGAGTCAGGACATTCCCGGTGTTTCCAGCCACGGAAAAGGTATCTCTAAATGAATTATTACGATTTTTCACAGCTTGTGGGTTTAGCTGTATTTTCAGAGAAAAAAATCTCAAATTCCAAAGGGGATGACCTCATCTGAGCAAATACTTTACTGTAAAAGATAACAAGATTCAGTACTTGTGAAAGTCTCATTCAAAACTGTATCAGGTGACAAAATCTGCCGTGAGGCAGGTGGTGAGGAGGAGGAGATGCTGACAGGTCCATTCTGAGCTCTAAGCATGAATGCGCATCCCCGGAGAAATCATTTCCGACTTCATCTTTTCCATTTCAATGTCTCAACGGAACAGAAAAAGCCTCCAAATTATACCAGCAGCCACTGCAAGAAGCCCTAACTACTGCTGTGACTCATGAAACACCAGAAACATCCTCTCGGAAGCGAAATAATATGTCCTCTCGAGTAAGTAAGAATCTGTAAGGGTGATGGCTACCAAAAAAAAGCAACTCATTCGAACAAAGCCCTGATGTTCACAATTAATGTCATTAAATTGCATCTTCCATTTCCGGCTCCTTTTCCGAACTTGCGTTTCCTGCGGCTCTTTCACACTGTGAAGAAAATTACACCTCTGGAAATAAAAACTTTGTTGTACACTCAAGTGGGTCCACGGACAACAGCACCACTTGGGCGATGTTGGGAAATGCAGATGCTCAGGCCCCACACGGGACCTAGTGAAGCAGAATCTGCATATTAACCAGCACCCCATGGGACCCAAGTGCACAGATGCGTGTGCAGCATTAG
Source organism: Eonycteris spelaea (assembly GCA_003508835.1). Classification (NCBI taxonomy): domain Eukaryota; kingdom Metazoa; phylum Chordata; class Mammalia; order Chiroptera; family Pteropodidae; genus Eonycteris; species Eonycteris spelaea. The sequence continues at coordinate 400,589 of PUFA01000276.1, forward strand.
CTGCCAGAGAGTAAGAAGTCACTAAAAATGATCAGTGTTGCAACTTAGTAACGGAAAAGACAACTTGATTAAAAAATGACACACGAATAGACATCTTCTCAAAGAAGACATACGAATGGCCAGAAGGCTCATGAGAAGATGCTCGACACCATTAATCAGTAGGGAAATGCAAATCTAAACCACAAGGAGGTACCACTGCAAAGCTATTAGGGTGGCTAGAATCAAAAAGACAGAGATTTCGGAAGTGCTGGAGAACACGTGAAGAAACTGGAGATTTCACACACTGCTGATGGGGATGTAAAATGGCACAGCCGCTTTGGAAAACGGACTGGCAGTTCCTCACACAGAATGTGAACCGACAATTCCACTCCCGGGTACATACCCAAGAGAAATGGAAACACCTGTCCACATCAAAACTTGCACACGAATGTTCGTTGCAGCATTACTACAGATAGCCAAAAGGTAGAAACAGCCCAAATGTTCACCGGTGGATGAATAAATAAACAAAATGTGTCATATCCATACAGTGGAATATCAATTGGCCAGCCATAAAAAGGAAGGAAGTACTGATAAATGCTATAATATGGATGAACCTTGATAACATGAAACTATATGAAAGAAGCCAGTCACAAAAGACCAAATATCACACGATTCAATTTATGTGAAATATCCAGAATAGTGGGTTAGTGGTTGCTTAGCGCTAGCGAGGTGGATGCAGGTGTGTGGAGGGAGGTAAGAGCTAAAAGGTATGAAGTTTCTTTTGAAAGGGATCACAATGTTCTAAACTTGACTGTGGTGATGGTTGCACGTACCTGGGAATCTTGTGAGTCTACGAAATACCATTGAACTGTTTTAGAAAAAAAAGCTGTGAATTCCCCCCACCAAACTTTCACGTGTGACCTGCTGCCTAGCTGAAGATACGATGGCCTGCAGACCAGAACAAAGAAAACTGGATACAAATGCTTTGTGCTAAATGGCACATCGCTGAGCACTTTCTGTGTGCAGGGTCCTGTGTTGGTCCTCCACAGGGGTTTTCTCTTGAAGTTCTCCCCACATCCCTGAGAGTTAATTGCTATTATTATCACCATTTTACAGATGAGAAAACCGAGGTGTTCGAAACATAATCAAGGTCAACGGACTGGTGAGCAGGGGTGAAGCTCATGTTTGAACCCTGGGAGTCAGAAAGCAGGACCTGCAATCAATCAATCTCCTGCTCCCTCTCTCGCCCCACCCCCTCTCTCTCTGTCTCTCTCTCCCCCCTCCCCCTCTCTTCCCCTCCCCCCATCCCTCTCCCTCCCCCTCTTCCCCTCTTCCCCTCTCCCTCTCCCCCACAAATAAGATACTTTGGGTAATCGTTAACTGTCCTAGTCAACATGCAGTTCGTAGAAGAGCCCCATCATGAGCAAAGAAAGGTGGGAGTTGCCCCTTGTCACTCATACCTGATATTCTCCAGGCCCGCACTGCTTGTTGACTACAGTCAGCCAATGATTTTTCTCTTTGTATAACTAGACAGACTATCTTACTCTGATAATCACCTTCAACCTTATCCTTCTGAGTTGTCCAAAACGTACAATATTTTAGAGAAATTAGCCAGCCCTTTTCTACTGGAAAACAACTTAGTCAAACAAAACTGCCTATTTTCAGAAATGTCTTGAGTGAGTACAGGACTAGTCAAATTCCACATGGGCTATGTTTCCATGAGTCACATATAAGAAAACAACTTTTCAATTGTGATCACAAGACACTGGTATCTGCGGCAAAACTCCTGCCAAATTAACAACTCTGATTTGATCATTTCAAGTCTCAGTTAACACATGTATGTTCACTATGCCCTGAGTACTATTTTAAGTGCTTTATTTTTACTTATATCATATCCATAATAACCCATGAAGTACTTTAAATAGCTCCTTTTTAAAATGATGAAACCAAGGAATTAAGGTTTTCACAGCCAATTACTGGCAGAGCTGGGGTGTGACGCCAGAAAATTGATACTCTGAACTGCTCTACCTCACCACCTGCTTGCTCCTGATGACCGACCAAAGAAAAATCTGTAGCCACTGCAGCCAGACATTACTGGTCTAAAATTAATGCCACACATCGAAATCAAGTACATTTCATGCTTGTTATCATTTCCACCAGCTCAGAAAAGAGTTTTGTCAGTAAGTGATGCTTGTTGCAACTTAGATGAACTTGAACAGGTTGTTTAAACACAGAAAATAAGCCACAAGGACTACTCAATGTTAGGCAGCAGATAAATTATCAGGAAAAATATGGTCTAGTAAGCCAGGAAGTCATTCCTTTTTCCCAATCAAATCCTATTGCTCATGTCTGCATAGAATGAAATTATTCAGAAAAAAATGAACAGTATAGCCAACTGGTCTATGTGTACTCCCTGCTGTAATTTCAAACCTCATGGTTCATTAGATATTTTGGTATGCTCAGCCAGTATTTTTAATGGAGAATCATTATAAACCTAAGTAAATAAAAAATCCCATAATAATAAATCATGATCAAGTAGGCTTTATCTTAGGAATTCAAGGAGGTTTGACATTAGGACAGCTATTAATGGAATTCTCTATGTATTAATATTAAAGAGGGAGAAAAAACATTTATGATCATCGTAACAGATGCTAAAATACATTTTATAAAATTTCAAAGGTTTTCTAGATTAAAAGAAAAATATAACTACTGATAAGTCGGAATAGAAGGAAACTGCTTTATCTTGGTGAGGATATTTATCAATATCTCTCAGAAATTGATAGAATTCATCCTTGTTTAACAGTATAAAATTAAAAGTGGTCCCATTATACTCGGGAAAAAGACAAAGATGCGCACAACCAACCTCGTATCAGAAGCTTTCATTAGTACATAAAACAAAGATATTAAAAGGAACCTTCAACATGAAAAAGAAATATGCCAAACTGTTATTATTGGCAGATAAATGATTTCCCATCTACAAATTCAATCCTGTTAATTTAAAGTTTATTAGAACTAATACAAAATAATAAGGTAACCACATATAAGACCAACATACAAGTTAATAATTTCCTGTACACCATCAATAACCAAATTGAAAACAGAATGAAAAAACAGATTTCATCTAGATCAGCAAAATAATAAAGAAACAAGCTAAAATAAATCTATAAAGTACAGAGGAATTAAATCAATAAGAATGTGCCAGATCTACACAAGGATTTTGCAAAAATGAACAGCTGTTAATTGTGGGAATTACACTGAGGAATAATTATCATCAAATGGGAGCATGTCAGCCTCTAAAACCTCAGGAGGGAGAGATGCTGAGTTGTTCACTTTACTACTACCCGGAACTAATTTGTCAAGTAATGGATATCGTGCCAATGAGGCCGGCTTCGAAGCCCAAAGCGGGCCCTGCCCCTCGGGCATTTATTGTCGTCTTATCTAGTTAGTGTTTATCGGTCCCTTTCAGAGCACTAGGCCCCAGTGACGCCCTCCAAGCCAGCATCCAGTCACACCCCACACAGCACGCTGAGCAGGACGGTCTGCCCACAGGCTGCTGTGTGTTGGAGAATCACAACAGCCTGCCTGCTTCAAGGAACGGAAGCAGCTTCATTTACTGAGCAGAAGCCCACCTGGGTCTCTTATCCATTCAGACCATTTCACTGCTAAAACTGCTTCGCAGTGCTGATCCTTTGTGTGAACAGCTCCAGAGTGTTGAGATTGTAATGACTGTAGATGTAATGCAAAGGCATGAAACTACACAGATTGTAAAGCAGTGTGTTTGCTAATCCACATGAAGAATACACGCATGTCACAGAGAAAGGATTCTAGAGAAGAACTCGGGAGACGATTATGAGCACAGAGGGCACCCTGCAACACGACCCTAAGTCAAGATTGGTTAAAAGCTGCCGAGAGCCACAGCCGGCGATGAAGAAACAGGGCATAGAAGGACGGAAGATGGGAATGCAGTGATAAGAGAAAGTAATTGCATGGTTCTGAGCCATCGGTCACACGATGACTGGGTAAACAAAGTGTGGCCGATGCGCACGATCACACATTCAGCAACGCAGGGAAATGAGGTGCTGACACGTGCTACAACATGGATGAATCTTGAAAAAGTTATGCTAAGTGAAAGAAGCGAGTCGCAAAAGGCCATGTGTTGTATCATACGACATGTCCAGGACAGACAAATCCTTAGGGATGGAAGGTAGATTGGCGGTTTCCCAGGGCTGGGGAGGGTGGCAGGAATGAGGAGTGATGGCTGAAGGACACGTGCTTTCTTTGTGATCAAAATGTTCTGAAATTAGGTAGCGACGACAGTTAACTCTGTAAATATACTAAAAACACCTGATTTGTACACTTTAAAAGGGTGAATTTGGGTATGTGAATTATATCTCAATAAAGCTGTTATTAAAAAATAACCCTGTGTTCTGTTGTTTGTCTGTAAGACTATCGTCAATATCAGCACGTAGGATAATGAGATATGTTCATCTGCTGCACAGGAATTTCTATCGGTTTTAAATAATGAAGAACTTTTAAGACTCTTTTTGCAGCTTGTCATGCATGGCTATGAGGCAGAAAACTGCATAGAAAGAGACACACTACGTTTCTAGAAGTTTGTGAATAGATTACTATAAAAAGCCTGAAAAAATACACTCACTTGGAAAGCCTGCCCTGAAGAAGTATTTCAGCAAGCTCTTCTTGTTTTCTATAAAAATGTGGAGCTTTTCTGAGTGAAGGAAAGAAGGTGTTTATTTACTATCTACTGAAATGCTGAGACGGAACAAAATTATCTAATGAGGAACCCGATAGGATGGTTTAGAGGGGAAAGGTCGGTATATGAGAGTGACAAAATCCAGACCAGCCCACTCAAGTGCTGATGTCTCATTAGGAGACATGCAGGAGAAAATTTACTTCATTGCCAAAACGTTTGCCCCCACTTCCCAAGTCCCCCTTAATCTGTGTGAACTGTTAACTTATCGCTAGCTTACCGGAATGCAGTACATCAGCCCGAAAAACTCAGCAATGCGACACACTCATGACGCTTCTGTTAAAACCTAAGAACGTAATTAGTCAACCACTTTCGAGAAGAATAAAAAAGATGAGACTGAGTAGGTATGCTTTCAAGAATCAGCCTTATATTTGAAGAAACAGAGGAATTAAGAAAGAAAAGAAAATGAGAGTGTGGGATGAAGGCAGAATGAGACACAAATTATACTGGCGTTCTTTGTTCTGAGGTTTCTATGGCCCTGAGTGGAGAGCTGATAATTTTGAAATATGCTGCAACGATAATAAGGTTGAGAAATCCATTCGGATTTTAGAAAAATTGAGATCATAAATTTACAAGGATAGAATCTCCTACAGGTCAACTACTATCATTTTTTCTATCCTCCCTTTCATATGACCTACATTATTTTGGGCCAATCTAAAATTTCCACAATTCTGTTCTATCGTCCCTATAGATAGATAAGTAGCTGTCAAATCATGCCCTGATTTGGGGTTTAGAAAATAAGCTCATGTATTGCTAGCACCAAACACAATGCCTGGCATAATAAATATTCAAAAAACATGTACCGAATTATTAAACAAATGAATAAATGAATACAAATAGAGTAGAATCATATGATTTAAGAGACTGAGGAAACATCTGAAAATAAATACTAAGAAGTCATTACATAAAACATGGTCCATGCACATTTCAGAATACTTCACCACACTGTAATATGTTCACGAATCGTTTTATGACACGGGAGGATGCTTTAATCTTATTAGTACGTTAAAGAACACAAAGGCATATGTACTTACAGTAATATCTCAGTACTGTGCACAGTAATATTACAGAGGCCCCTGAAAGATGTTCAGCACCCTTAGTCATCAGGGGAATGCAAACCACAACCAGATAGCGCTTCATACCTGAGTGGCTATCATTGAAAATACAGATAATAACGAGTACTGGCCAGAATGTGGAGAAACTGGAACCCTCATATACCGATGGACTGTAAAATGAGGCAGTTGCTTTGCAAAACAGTTGGGCAGTTCCTCATCAACTTAAATATAGAGTTACCAGCGAACGCGGCAACGCCGCTCCTAGGTATATACTCAAGAGAGCTGAAATCAGACCACCAAGAATTTTTCATGAATGTTCATAAAATCCTTATTCATAATACTTCAAAAAGCAGAAACAAACCCAAATGTTCACAAAATGAACAGATGAACATAAGAGGGTCTATCCACGCAATGAAATAGTAATCAACCATCAAAAGGAATGAAGAACTGATACATACTGCAACATGGCTGAATGTCGAAACATTATGATAAATTCGGGAAGACACAAGAGACTTCGTATTTTACGACATCCTTTATATGAAAGGACCACAAGGGCAAATCAACAGAGGCAGAAAGAGGATTAGTGGTTGCCAGGGGCTGGGGTGGAGGAAAATGAGGATTAATGTCATTTAAAGGGATTTAACATTAATCCTCATTTTCCTTTTTCTTTGAAGAAGAAGATACCTTGAGGAAATGATGCTACTTGGGGAAATGAAAATCTTCTAAGACTGACCTGTGGTGATAGATGAACAACTTACTGCAGTTACTAAAACTTTGAAATATACATTCAAAAGGGTAAATTATATGATATGCAAAATGTGCCTCAATAAAGTGTTTTTTAAATCCATAGAAAGACTAACAGCAGGCATCTTGATATAGCTGGTTTCTTTCGTTGTTTTTTTTTTTATTCACACTTTACAATAATTTCCCACTTTTCTACATGAGCAAATTCTTATGCTAGGTTCCCCCAGAGCGGAGCTGAGGTGAAGGATTGCGTGAAGGTGATGCATAAGCAGTATTCCCAGGGTGAAGCAGAGTGGGAAAGTGAGACCAGGAAGGTGAGGACACCAAGCAGAGGCAGAGCATCAGGCCAAGAGCCTGGGAGGGTAAGCATGGCTCAGCGCCTTGGCTGGAGGGGGCGGGGGAGCTGGAGACACAGTGTGGGTCCCACATCAGTCATCTGATCAGGAAGCTGGGATATTTATAACACCTTGCGCAGGCACACCAGTCGGTCACTGGCTGTCCCCGCCGCGCCCTCCCCACCTGCCAGGAGGAGTCAATATACAGGAACTTGTGACTCTTTCTACGCCAGCCAGGCAGTGGGGCCCACAGTCTAAGGCTGATGCTCCAAAAAAGAGACAGGTGCTGGCTGTTGGGAGAGAAATCACCCGGGAGCCGAGGTGCCGTACAACAAGGACACCCCAGTGACACGGATGAAGCTCTGGCCGCATCCACAACGAGCATGTTCTAATTATATAGGCAGGAAAAAGCAAAATATTTCAGAAAAATCCAAAACTATTCGCAGTATATAATATGTAAAATACAGTATATTAATGATAGAATCCACATGTACATAATAACAAAGGTTTAACGAAATTTCTGAGACTTTCTATAAAATCTGCAGAAAAGCCAAAAAAAAAGATGTGGCTGCTGCTTTCTCTGAGGAAGAAGAGAGAATTAAAGTCCAAGATGGCCCAGAACGCAATGAGCCAGAAGCTCAAGGCTAAGTTCCCGGTGGTGGGGCCGGCCACGCCACGGAGGAAGCGTGGCCTGGAGAGCCTGTGGCGAACTTCAGTGGGTGGAAGATGCTCCTTACGGCCAAGCAAAACGCTGTCAGAGCGCGTTTACACCTGTAATTCTTGTCAAGCCCCAGGAATGACATCTCCGCGTAAAAAAGTGTGGTGTACAAAATAACGTTACTATCTGGGGTCTAAGGAGGTATATTTAATATATCTCATTGGCCAATTGTTTTCTTTCTTTCTTTCTTTCTTTCTTTCTTAAGTTTATTGGGGTAACATTGGTTAATTATATAATCTTCAGCTGTACATTGTCATTTGACATCTGTATGTTCTATTGTGTGTTCACCGCCCAAAATCCACTTTCCTTCAGCTACTATATTTGTTCCCCTTGACCCATTTCACCCTCCCCTCCCCCTCTTATTTGACTCCCTTTATCCCATCTACCTCCCCCCTCCTCCGCCACCCCTACCCTCTGGTAACCACTAGTCTATAGTCCGTGTCCATGAGTCTCTGTTTGTTTGTCCTGCTCATTTGTTGCTTTTAGGTTTATATCCCACATATAAGTGATATCATGTGACTTTCTAATTTTTCTGTCTGGCTTATTCTGCTTAGCATGATTATCTCGAGGTCTATCCATGTTGCCTCAATACATGGCAATATTTCATTTTTTCTTATGGCTGAGTCATATTCCATTGTATATATGTACCACAGCTTCTTTAGCCAGTCATCTATCATAGGACACTTCGGTAGCGTCCATGTCCTGGCCACCATGAATAATGCTGCTATGAACATCAGTGTGCAAATATCTTTTCGGATATGGGTTTTCAAGTCTTTAGGATAAATGCCCACTAGAAGGATTGCTGGGTTGTATGGTAGATCAATTCTTAGTTTTTTGAGGAACCTCCGCACCATTTTCCATAGTGGCTGTACCAAGTTGTTTTCGAAAAGTTGAATTCCAGGGGTTTATTTCCTTAAGGTTTGCAATAAATGACCAGTCAGTTGACACCATCTGGCAACTCTGTAGCTATCCAGAACGAATCTGGAAACACAAAGATGCCTGAAGAAACCGTCGCACAATGACTTCCACATCTGGCCTCACTTCCTTCCTTCGCAATGCTCAGGAATGTCGTGATCACGGGGCGGGATGGGGCAGGGGAGCCTCTAACCCTCCAACGTTGGTTAATCCTGCAAAACCTGCTGTTTCCATGACTATTTTAAGAGAAGTAAAAGTGTGACCTTTGGCTTCTATAGAGTGGCCTCGAGAATTATCCAAAGCTGGACAGGGGGAAAAAAAATCAGTGAGAAGTCAATAGGAAAGGCTACATGCTATGTGATCTCAACTATCTGACATTCTGTAAAAGGAAAAACTATGGAGACAGAAGAATCAGCAGTTGCCAGGGGTTAAGGGCTTGTGGCGGGGGCGGGGTCAGAGATGAACAGGTGGAGCACAGAGAGTTTTTAGGGCAGGGAAACCACTCTGTAGGACACTGCAATGGTAAGTACATATCATCCTGTATTTGTCAAAACCCACAGAACATACACCACCAAGAGAATGAACCCTAACGTGAACCATGGACTTTCTGTGACGATAATGTATCAACATAGGTTCAGCAATTACAACAAATAAACCACTTCGGTGCAGGATCTTGACAGTGAGGGAGGCTGTGTATGCCTGGAGGCGGGGGGCATACGGGAAATCTCTCTATCTTCTCCTCGATTTGGTTGTAAACCTAAAACTGCTCTAAAAAGTAAAGTCTATTTTTTCTTTTTTTCAAAAGCAGAGAGCAGAAAAAATGGTTGTCTCAGCTTTCAGCAGCCATCCATTCACTCTGCCCATTCGTCTGGAGCCTCAGCAAGGGCCAGCTAGGTAATCAGCAGAACTCAGGAACAAAAATGAAGGCCCTTATTAAAAAATATTATGAATTCCAAAGAGGGAACAACAGAGCATTAAACCAAGCATGGGTCCCTCTAAACACTGGGTCCTCTGCAACTGCACAGGTCACATGCCAATGAAGTGCCTCTGGCCATAGCATATGGTTGCTACTCCCCTGCTGAAAACACTTAGGAGCCCCACGTAAGCAACAAGGAGGCAGTCTGAAATCCTTACCTGGTGTCACAGGGCCTTTGGGACCATCCCACCTCCCATCAGCGTCATTTCTCACAGCCCTGCCCTACTCTCTAAAGTCTAGTCGCCCAGAGCTTCCTTCAGTTTCTTGAGTTTTCCGTGCTCTCTCAGCCTCAGAGTCTTAGCATGTATTTCCCTCACCTGGACTCTAATTCCTCCATTTTTTTTTTTATCACTCTAACTGTTTTGATCCTTCAGGTGTCAGTTAAGCAGAGGAGTGATAGCTAAGTAAGTCAATGTTTACGTTATATTTAAAATGCTAAAATTATTTCAAAATACCATTTTAAAACACCGCTTAATTTCAGAAAGAAAAATATCTTCTTATACAAGAAATAATCTTCTAATTTTCGGCTATGTAAATCTATGTTTTCACAAAGCAGTTTCATATAAAATGAGGCAGACTGACAGTTTAAAATATAGCTTATCATACTGTCAATTGCTGAAGAAGCATAATTCTCGAAATACTTGCTTTCGTTTACAAATTTAAAAACCAAGCATGCATTCTTCTAGATAAACACAATTTCCTGCTGATTTCTCCATTCTCTTAAAAATGAAAGATCAAAACAAGGCTTAGACAACTACTGCAAAAACATCACTTTTATTATCACGTAACTGTGATCAAACCTGTCCAAAATTATCCGAATGCTCCAAAACGAACACCTAAGCACTTAGCGAATAAGGTCTAATCCTATCCAGAATCAGAATTTGTAAGCTGTTCAAATTTGGCTTCTTAACTTTCCGGTCTCCTGACCTCCACTTATCCTCAAGCCCAAGCAATGTAGATAGACCTTGAGGCACTCAAAGGTTTGACAGCACGTTATCTTTGCTCATGCTGTTTTCATGGCTTGTGTCTTGATGTCTCTTCTCTGCCTGCTCGATCCAAGAATTTAATAAATCATTTTTTGGTAAACTAATTGTGTGGTACTTTCCATAAAACGAATTATGCAATGAACCAATATTCTGATATGTAGCTAAGGTGATCAACCCAACCCAGTCTGTCTAGGACTTTCCGGTTTTACCACTGCAAGTCGTGCATCTCAGAACTGGGCAAACCCTGGCAAACGAGGATGGCTGGTCGTCCCATGATTAAAACTTTGATGTTAATTATGAGCCTATCTGTGGTTTTCACAGGCTTAACACGAGCTTTACGCATAATATTTACTCAAACATTTTTGATTAACTTTAATTGCATGAATTTATGTCACTGTATTTTTAAGCAGCCATTTTCACAAGTGATTTTCTGTGAATTCATCATAAAGTCCTAGTACTGTTCTAATTAGACAAAACGGTCTGTCAGTTCCTAGCAACCCAGACATGAAGAGAAAAAGAGAAGTTTAAAGCCAAAATGTTAAAAGCTTTTAACACCATGGTAGAGCTGGGAAAAGCTTCGTTAACTGAGTCTACAGCTTCTCTGTTACCAGCAAGAAATACTTGAGTCGGATTGAAGTTGATGGATGATCAATGTAGCTGATTGACACCTGTTCTATCACCTTTATCCTTGGTGGTAATGGTAGGGTTTTAAATCTGCCCTTTTTCCCTTGTCAAATATATTACATTAAAAATTACTTTGAATCCCCATGGGGGAAGTAAGTATCAGTCTGTAAGCTGTAAGAAATTATGGAGTTTATCACTGTTAAAATGAAAAGCAAAGCCAAAATCAACATTTTTAATCACACAATGACATCAGGTCAGAGCTTGAACTTGGCTCTTGAGACAAGCAAGCAATCAAGACTAAGCAATAATGTTCCAGGCAGAGGGAAGAGTGTATATAAAGACTTACAAGTGAGAGGCCATCAAGCGAATTCAAGAAGCAGAAGAGTTTGCTTTGTTTGAGATAAAATGTAAAGAGGGCAGCTAGTGATAGGCTAGCGATGAAGAATTACAAAGGTGGATCCAGATCCCAGAGGGTCTTACAAACAAGGCCATGGAGTCTGAACTTGATTTGAAGGGCACTGGAGAGACATCGAAGCATTTGTTAGGTGTTCGTTTTCAGACAAACCACCACTTGAATAACAAAACGAGAGAGTGTATTGTCGGTGAGTCAAGTTGGAGGCAAAGAGTCCAGTCCTGAGGCTGTTACAGGCTGTGGCGTGATTCAGTATAGGGTAGTGAGGATGGACCAAAGGAGACTGAAGAGATCTTTGAGAAGTAGAAGACAAGTCGCTTGATAGCTGACTGGATATGGGGCGGGGACGTGGGGAGAGAATGCTGAAATTTACAGCAAAGTGTCTGGCTTCAGCAATCAGTGGACCTGGAACCCTTCACAAGTATGGGAAAGCTGGAAGAGGGTTGGGTGGGGTCGGGGGAGATGATGGATTCATCCGCTTCACACACTGACTCCTAAGTGACAAAAACTGACATGAAACGCCAGTTCGCAGTGCCATGTTTATAATCCAAATAAATATTTCCATTTAAGAAACACAGCTCAACAATCAAATACGGTTTTACTTTATTGTATTTTATTTTATTAGTTTCAAGTACACATTACATTGGTTAGACATTTATATAGTTTATAAAATGATCCCTCTAATTGTTATTTCTCTCATCTGGCTCTCCACCTAGCCATTCCATTACTGCTGACTGCATTCCCCAGTCAAACACAATTTTTAAACAAATGTTTCCACTTGTACAAAATCAAGAATGAAGAAAGCAAATGAAACAGAGGTGTCAATTTTCAGTGTCTATGCTTTCAGTGATAAATGCTCTGTGTTGTAGGAAAGCCGCTGTTTTGTCTCTAACTTTCTCATAGGCGGACGGCCCTGCAGTGATAGCCGAGGTACCACATACCATTCTCCAAAGCCATTTGACCAGCATGTAGGCCAGAGTGTGTACACGCACGAATTCCTGAGAATCCAGGAGAAGTCAAAGGAAAATGATCTCCAGAAGAAAAGTTGTCATTTTGACGACATAAGAATCCCAGAGCATATCTGGACACTACCACGAGAGCTCAATGAGATTGTCAAAAAACAAACAAATAAAAAAAACAGATACCCTCAATGTTTAACATGAAAAAAAAAAAAAAGAATTACCTTCTACTTCAAGACTCTAGGCCCAGAAACAATCCAGTAAAGGCCCTGTCAGTGTTGCGGTAATATAACGACATCTTTCAGAAAACTTAAACTTGTAGATGTTATTGATGCCCCACTCTTGACCTTCACCTCTGCCTGTTGAAGGCTGCCTGCGGGGAACCACTGTAAATCTTTACCTCAGAGATTTTTTTTGGCTGAAGGAGCAAAACTTCCTCACACAGGACAAGCTGGAAATACCAGAAAGTTAATGCCCCTGGAAGCAGCTTTTACCGAAGACCAGTGAGGTATTAGTGGGCAAATACATCCATCATCTCCTGGGGCCCCAGACGGGATAACTATTAAGGGTGTTCTACGCTATCTCCCACAGTCTTCTGGAAGGATCGAGCCTGGTTATGGGTGGTGGGCAAGCATTTGAGTGCATGCAGTTTCATGTGTAGGTGTTCCCAGGAAACTAGCAGAGGGGTGTACAGTGAGGAGGGGGAGGGGAGGTACCCAGTCATGCCGATCACCACTGAGGGCAGCTTGGGCTCAGTCCTGCTGGGGATCTCTAGGAGAAAGTGTGGAACAAGCCTCAGAGTCATCCTAGGAAAGCTAAGGATGCTGGTGCATTTATGTACTAGTGCTCCTTGGTCAAGGCCAAGGGTTGATCCCAGCAGATGTGAACTACTTGGCATTTCTAGTCTGCATGATGCAGAAGCCGGGCATTCCGCAGCGTCCACGGAAGCAGAAAGCATGTCCTGGTGGATGGAGCGTGGTGAGCCAGGGTAAACAGGAATGGCGAATGCTAAGGGGCACTGACAACATCTGCTACAGAAAGGCAAAACTATAGAAGGGCGCCAATGAGCAATTTCCAGTGGCTGACTGAGGTAAGGCCTAAAGGACAAGCGGGCGCTAGGAGGGGTGGGAGAAGAAGGCTGTGGGAGTGTGACAGACGCATGGCGTGAGAGGAGAATCCAGCCGAAGGAGGCCCGTCAGATGGGAGGCCGCCAGACCTACCCAAAAGAGAACTGGCGCAGGCCTGATGTCAGGGGGAGGAAGCAGAGACGGAATCAAGAGGATGCGATGAATAACGTACGCGTAAGGAATCCTGAGAAGAAGGCGATTCTGCGCCCCGAGAGCCCAGGTGGCTGCGCCATTCATTATGCCAGGCGCACGGAGAGGGACAGGCCATTTTTGCCCTAGGATGAGCCTCACGACTTTTCTTTTTCTTTTTAAAATCGCATTTGAGGTTTATGGGGTATCCGAGTAGAGATATGTTGTGGATATTACCGTTCAGGAACTCAGAAGCTATCTATGTTGAAGGTAGAGAGACTGGATATCATCAGAATATACAAAACAAAATTAATTCCACAAAGATTTTTTAAAACTATCTACTATGTTCCAGGCACTATGTTAGTCCCTAAAGATATAAAGTGGTGGGCATGGAAGAAGAAGTCCCTTCCCTCTTGAAGCTATCAGCAGTTAAGTTCCCGCCAACTCATAAATGCAGACATTATAAATATTCCCTGCCGCTAGATAGTCCTAGTTTGTTCCTTAGATGATGAACCGTCTCAGTAAAAAGCAATACCTCACATTAGTATAGTGCTTTAAAGTTTACCAACAAAGCGTATGTCTGGGTATCTTCCAGGATTCTTGACTGCAGGCAACAGAAATCTGACCCTAACCTAAAAAGATATATTACAGTATATTGGAAGAACATTAGTGTTTTCTGGGAAGTCAAGCTTGAAAAAGGCACAGGAACGGGGCGGGGGGGGGCGGGGGGGGGGCGGGGGGAAGGCTAGAGAACTGGATACCGGACAGTGCCACAGTGCCTCCACCCCGCACTCATCTCCAGGCCTGTGTGTCTCAGCATCATACACTCAAGGGTCCAAGCTTGGCAGAAGACTCTGATTGGTTGAGTTTAGGTCACATGCCGTTTCTCTGCTCATTTGGGAGTGGAAGAGGAAATATCTTCCCCCTGAACTCCTGTAGATGAAGGTGAGAATCTGTTTTGTATCACTACGCACATAATGGGTACTGTTCAAATCTAGGAAAGAGGTGCTGATGTGGCAAAGCCCACTGTCCACTACCTCTAGCTTTGCTTGTCTGCCAGGTCCATGCTCAGTCTCTAATCTCATCGCCTTCTTTGGGCTTTGTTAAACTTCTATGTGGTAAATTACTGCCTCTATTTGACATGGAGGAGGCTGAGAATCAAATCAGTTATGTGCAAGCATTCGCATCAGGATTCAGATTCTAGTCTTCTAAAAGTTCAAGTTGAGAACATTCCCACTGTGTAGGATTAGCTCAATTCATCTGAGTATTTATGGACCCATATTTTGCCCAGGAAAATCAGGATGTACGTAAAAACAAAGACTGAGAACCACTGAACTGGCCCATCTACTTCATGATTACTCTTCAGTGGCAATGAATGTCATCACGGGCATTCATTCACCATGGCCTTGATTGGGGCTGCTGCTCAAGACATGACCAAGAATATGATCTTAGTTCTGAAATATGGAGTGGAGCTCCTACCCTGGAATTTCTCAGCAAAGTCATCCGGCCCTCCGGTAGTGGCCCTCAAGCAGCATTTAGACCCTGAGCAGAAATTGTGAAATTCCTGAATCAGTTCTCAAGTAATTGAATACTGTGAGAGTATACGTTTTATATTGGGAAGCAGCAAATGCTATTCAGATGAAGAAGATCTATAAATGTGAACATTCCAGTCCTGTTTTTTGGATTGACCCGAGCTTTAATGAGAAAGTCTTTTTGTTTGTCATGCAAAACAAGGTACAAAATAATGCTCTGGAATGTGTCCTACCCTCAGCCAATCACTGCTTTGGCTTATGAACAAATGGGTGTGTGTGTGTGATGCTTACAGATCTTGTTTGTGCATATGTGTGTGGGGGAGTCTGTTTTAAATACTTGAAACATCAAAGGGTCAGTGGTTTCTGTGACTCTAATGCTAGGTCTTGTTTGATTTATTAACATTATTCTTTTGGCCTTATTCACATAGTGGGAAAGAAGGATTACATGTCTGAATGTAGTTTACAATCATGTAATTTATACTTAAAGAGGAAAACAGGATTGTGGGTAGAGGACTTAGGTTTTTCTTAAAGGTGTCCTTTTCTAGTCTGTATACACACTGTCTTAGTCTGTTTGGTCGGCTATAACAAAAATACCATAAATTAGATGCTTTGTACACAAACGTATTTCTCAGTTTTGGAGGCTTGAAAGTCTAAGAACAAAGTGCCAACAGATTCTGTGTCTGGTGTGGGCCAGCTTCCTGGTTCATCGATGTCCCTCTTTTTGCTATAACTAGGAAGCTCTCTGGGATCTCTTTTATAAGAGCACTAATACTACTTACTCATCTGCCCTCATGACCTAATCACCTCCCAAAGGTCCCATACCCTGATACTTTAACTTCGAGGGTCAGGATTTCAACATATGAAGTTGGGGGAGGCGGGAACATGAGCATTTAGTTCACTGCATATATCCTATATCATGTTCCTCTGGTTTAATAAGATAGAAAGAGTACTATAATGCAAAATGGAACTAAAAATATTCGTAATTTTTTTATGGATGAAGCCATTAAAAATACTAACCTAATTCACTGAGTTGCAGTTATGTGTCTGAGAGCGACTAGCTTCATCCAGTCCCCATAAAAATATTACAAGTAGGGCTCCTGTCTGGGAAGGAGCACTGAGGTGGTCCAGCCCATCCCATTGGTAGTGGCTCTCAAGTGACCTGAGCAGAAGTTGTGAAATTCCTAAATCAGTTCTCAAGCAATTTAATTCATCAACAGAAAAAAATGTATCCTGGTAAATAGCAAATGTAATTCAAATTAAGAGAGTCTATACCGATGAATACTGGATGTGAATATTGTCCTTTTTTGACTCAGACACAGGTTGAGGAGACTCACAGTTTGCTTAAGATTACCATGTTCATTTCCTTTGTCTTGTAGTATCTCCCCATTCCTTAATTTAAGATTAAAAGCAAGAAAAGCAGGTCTTGATATAGCTTCCAGTCAAGATGGTGGCATAGGTCGATACTGTGCTCATCTCCTCCCATGACCACATCAAAATTACAATCAACCTACAGAACAGCCATCTTTGAGAATTGCCTGAAGTCTAGCTGAACAGACACCCTGTAACTAAGGATATACAGAAGAAGCCATGTTGAGACTGGTATGAGGGGTAGAGACATGGAGCCGGCTGATTTCACAGCCACATGTGGCAGTTAAACAAGAAGGCACATCTCGGATATGAAGGTCTCCCTGAGGAGTGACGGGTCCCATTCCCACACCAGGCACCCCAGCCTGGGATTCAGGGCCAGGGAGAGAAGTACCCATAACTTCTAGATGTGATAACCAATGTAGATTGTGGTTGAGTGAGACAGAGTGCCGCTGGAGTCCGAGGCATTCCTCTTAAGGGGCCTATACATGACTTACTCGCTGAGCCTCAGCTCTGGGGTAGCAGCTCAAAAGATGCCAGGGTCATAAGGGGAGAAGTTGAATCATCTGGCTTCCGGGCAAAGGCTAGAGGGGTAGCTTTTCTCAGACAGAAGTGCTGGCAGAAGCCATTGCTCTCCTGTTGAGCCCTCCCATGACCCAACCTATGCTCACAGCCTCCAACAACCAAGCTAACAGCTGTTTGCCCCACCCTGGTGATTGCCTGAGACCCTGCCCCACCTAACTTGTGGTCCCACCCAAACCACTTCCAGTGGCTTTTCCATACAAATGGACTATTTTGGCTCATGCTGCAGACTTCCCTAAAATCTCTTAAAGGTACCAACATTCACATCATAGAGGTACCAGAAGGAGAAGAGAGAGAGAGCAAGGAATTAAAAATCTATTTGGAGAAGTAATGACAGGAAACTTCCCTAATCTGGCAAAGGAAATACACATACAAGCCCAGGAAGCACAGAGAATTCCCAAAAATATGATCCCAAAGAGGCTCACAGTAAGACGCATCTTAATTAAAATGCCAAAGGTTAAAGACAAAGAGAGAATCTTAAAAAGCAGCAAGAGAAAAGCAGTTAGTTGCCTATAAGAAGGTCCCACAAGAATGTTAGCTGATTTCTCAACAGAAACGTTGCAGGTCAGAAGGGATTGGCACAAAATATTCAAAGTGATGAAAAGCCAGGACCTACAACCAAGATGATGCTATACAGCAAAGCTATCATTTAGAATCAAAGGGCAGATAAAGAGCTTTCCAGACCAAAAAAAAAAAAACTAAAAAAAGCTAAAGGAGTTCACCATCACCAAACTAGAATTACAAGACATGTTAAAGGAAATTCTATAAGAAGAATAATAAATAAAAAAGATTAAAAACTTGAATAAAATGGCAATAACTACCTATCAATAATCAATAATTACTTTAAATATAAATGGATTCAATGCTCTAATCAAAAGACATAGGGTAGATGAGTGGATAAGAAAACACGACCTTTACATAGAAGACTTGCTTCAGGACAAAAGATACAAACAGATTAAAAATAAATGGATAGAAAAAGATATTTCATGAAAATGAAAACAAAGCAAAAAAAGCCAGGGTAGCAATACTTATACCAGATAAAATAGACTGTAAAACAAAGACCATATAACAAGAGACAAAGAAGAACCCAGTAATTCCACTTCTGGGTATTTATCCGAAAAAACCCAAAACACTAATTTGAAAAGACATATACATCCATATATCCATTGCAGCTTTATTTACAAATGGCCAAGATGTGGAAGTAGCCTATGTGTCCATCAAGATGAATAGATAAAGAAGCAGTACGTATATACAATAGAATATTACTCAGCCATAACAAAGAAGGAAATCTTGCCACCTGCAACAACACGGATGAACCTAGAGGGTATTATGCATAGTGAAAAAAGTCAGACAGAGGAAGACAAATACCATATGATTTCACTTACGTGTGGGGTCTAAAAAACAAAACAAATGAACAAAACAGAAACAAACTCATTGATATGGAGAACATTTTGATGGTTGCCAAACGGGCAGGGGTTTGGGAGATGAGTGGCGGAAAGTGAAGGGACTGAGAAGTGCAAACTGGTAATCACAAAGTAGTCGTGGGGATGTGAAGTACAGCACAGCGAATAGAATCAATGATATTGTAATCATCATGTATGGCGTCAGATGGGTACCAGGTTTATCAGGGTGATTGCTTCGTAAGTTATAGTAATGTCTAATTACTATGTTGTACACCCGAAACTTAAATAACATCACATGTCAACTGTAATTGAAAAATTAAAAAATTACTTTTTAAAAAAGGCAAGAAAAACAATGTTTATCCTAGAATGCTATTCCAACTTCTTACCTTGGATCAGCCACTGTGGCTACCGACCAAAGTTCTATCATGTTAAAAAGAACTCTGACCCATTGGGACTAGTGTGACCATTTCCCAGACTTCGCAGGGTGACAGCAGGAATAAGAAATCCAGGTTTTCAGCTACCACTCCGGACACTTCGCCTGCGCCCCCTGCACTCCCTCCACACGAATACACAGTGGAAGAACGTGGTACCCAGTAAGGACCCTTAAATCCAGGATGCTGTCCAGCCACTAGGGAGGGCTGAAAGGCCTAGAGAGTTCTGGAGCTGAGCAGGAACTCATAAGTGGCTCTCACATCGACAGCTGCCATGGACATGAACCTCAAGCTCTAGACACCTCTACACTAGCAACCGTTTGAGACTAGCCCTAATACTCCAACTCAAAGTTTAAGACTGCACCTCGGCCCTTCAAATGAATGACTCCGTTCTATGACTCCTGCCCGGGTACATAGCTTAACCAGGCTACTTCCTCACCAATAACGCTCAGTCTCTGGTGACCCATTCTGGTCAGGCTTAGGATCGTGAATCTCAAGCATTTCCCTTCAGATTTAGATTCTCTACCATTCACTCATGTCAATCTCTCTCTGTATCATTTTATGACTAAGGGCTGCCTCCAAGATGAGACCATATGCTCCATGATGACATGTATCTTGACTGCTTTGCTTTACCATTGTGTTCTGTAGTCCCTAACACACAGTTGGGGATTATTTGATGTTTACCGAATGAATCACCGCCTGAAATAGTCCTTATGTTCTCTGACTTGCTTGGGTATCACTTCCTGCATAAAGCTTTCTCAAACGATGCCAACCAAAATGACTTTATTTTTTAACCCCTTTTAATGCCACATGCACCACTACCAAAGTACATGAAGGCACAAGAGGGAGCAATGGAAATTTGGGGGCTCGGAGGCACTTGGAGGATGAACAAAGAAAAGGAGAACAAAATTCAGGAGAGGAAAAGGATGAAACAAGAGAAAGGTGGTACCCTGATTAAGGTGAAGTAAGCTGAAGAATGTGAAACGATGGCTTTAAACATAATGTATTAGTACTTTTAATGCACTTGTCAACTATAGCTGCGTTAATACTACTTAACAAACAACCCCAAAACTCTGTAACTCACAAAAACACATTCTTTTCGTGCTCACACATCTTAGGTGGCACTTTTTCAGGCTACGGCCGGCTGGGTTTGGCTCTGGGCTTCAGGTCGGGTCCAGGTTTGTTCTATGAAGCCTGGGCTGGAAAGGTAACAGTGACCTGGGACATAGTTTACTCACCACAGTATTAGGAGACCAGAGGCCAAGCCTAATTATGCAAGCATATTTAAGACTTCTACTTGCATCACATCTGCTAACCTTCCGTTGGCTAAAGCAAGTCATACGGCTGAGCCCAACACCAGTGGGATGTGAAAATATATTCTACTCACTTCTAGTACACTGCAAGATCACACGGCACGGGAGGGAGTGAAGAACCGAGAAGACAAGCCATCGCACTGCACAAAGAGTCCATCGTCATGGCCCCAAAAGACCCAAAACACTCAAATACTCAAAACACATTTCAGTGAGGAACAGTTTTGTGGAGAAGCTAGAATTGAATTACTTATTCACTGAGTTTGACAACAGTGAGAAACTGATGCTTAAATCAGAAAGCGGTTCCAAGTTTCATGGGTGAGTTAGGAGGCTGAGTTCTACAGACATCTAGAGACTCCCCGTGTCCACAAGAAATCTCCGCATTCCATGCGAGATACAGCTGTTATTTATTGTGCAACTGAGCTCAACCCTTGCCAATTTGGAGCCTCCTCCCAAGTTCTCCATCTTCGCCAAATAGCAGCACTGTTGTAGTCTTAGGATTAGGTTCTCTGGAAAAAGACTCCGAGCCAGGGAGTTGCATGCAGAAGGTTTATTAGAGAATCTTCCAGAGAGATGCGCCTAAGAGGTAGTGAGGGGGGAAGGATCAGGCAGAGGGAAGAGCTGCCCCGCAGCTGCAATGGAGGCCTCAGATGAGCAGATAAGGAGCTCTGCCCACTGGAGTGACCCTTCGCAAGAAAGAAGGCCAGGACTTTAATCCCCAGGTCGGCCAGTCGATGGCTATGGATCAGCCTCTCAGAGGAACTGTACCCTTGCGAGAGTCGGTTCCCTGAGGCTGAGGACAAATCCAGTGAGGGGGCATAGGTGTGAGACTTCAGCAGGTACCAGTCCCAGAAGCTGGGCTCGAGTAGGCTGTCCCTAAATAAAGGTCTGTACAGGAGAGCAAAGTGTCCGCTGTGGTTGGTATCCACCAATCTCTGCTTGGATCCTGTGCTAGGTGACTGGGGGAGGGGAGAAGGGCTGGCGATTGCACGCGAGGGGCCAGAGAGGAGGAGGGGAATATTCTCCGTCTGCTCCCTGGGATGGGGTTCAAGCTCCGTGCTTGAGGCCCTGAGGTTTCCATGAGAGCCTCCACACCCAAGCCTCAGGTCGGAGTGGCAAAGGCTGGCCCAGGGCGAGGCAGCCCTTTGCTCTTCCGTCCCTCGGCGCGGAAGCCAGCGACACGCTTGGAGGGCACGAGGCCTTCGTCTGTGCCCATCTGCGCGACAGGTAGAAAGGTGAACTAAAATAAGCCCAGAGAGCATGGTCTATGTGACACATCCAAGAGCAACTCCATTTCAGCGGGGGGGAAGCAGATCCGGAAAGGGAGAAGGGGACAGTGCTGTGAAAGGGACAAGATCCCGAGCAGGCCGAGCAGGGAAAGGGAGAGGCGAGGGCGGAGAGGAAAGGCAAACCATGCAAACACGGTTCCCGCGCGGTGCTGAGCAGGACCTGGGGACTCAGATCACTGCGGATTTTCTGTGTGTAACGGAACTTGATGTCTCTTTCATTCTTTAACATGTGAGTTAATTCTTTCACTATAGCAAAGATTTCTTTTTCTACTTGTGGAGGTTATTGGATCTGTGTTTACTTCAATGTGACACTCAGATGGACTGGACAGGAAGTGGCTGAGCTTTATCCAAGGTATACAAAGGAAGTGAGAGAGCTAATAAAGATACGCAAGGATGCCGGTGCGACATTTAATAGATGTCCTCGTGACAGTCCTCAAAGTGCCACCTGGCATTCCACGAAGTTCGGCGCTTTGTTGACTTCTGAGAACCCCGAGAAAGGGCCGTGGCTTTCTGGTGGCTCACAGCGTGCGCGTGCTTTAGGGTTTCTCTGAGGGCAAGGGCTGTCCCTGCAGATCGAAGGCTCTCAGCGGTCCTCGTAGAGCACAGACTCAGTGAATGAAGCCTCAGGGAACACGTGGCTGGGTATTCACGGAGTCACATCCTCAGCTAAAGCGAAAATGAAATCAATGGGCAGGATCTTCCCTAGGCCAATCGGGCAATTTTGAGGGAAAGAGCAGCAGGAGCATCTTATTAGTGTTAAAAGATCCCATTTCTCAAGTTGCTTTTAGCTTTCTTGGGGCTCAGTTTTAGTTTGTAAAAATCTTAAAACTCTATCTGGGCCCAAAAGTAAGTCTAGTTATTGTTTAATTTAGGTGCCACTTTCACTTTCAAATGAAACCTATCTGTCGGAATTTAATAGCTTAAATATGTTAGGAAGACACGTAGCAAAACACAAATAGTGCTCAAAATGTGGTTATTAAGAATGCCACATTGCGAAATCACCTCATTC
This sequence comes from Eonycteris spelaea, assembly GCA_003508835.1. Classification (NCBI taxonomy): domain Eukaryota; kingdom Metazoa; phylum Chordata; class Mammalia; order Chiroptera; family Pteropodidae; genus Eonycteris; species Eonycteris spelaea. The sequence continues at coordinate 423,237 of PUFA01000276.1, forward strand.
AAGGCTTAATTCTCTCCAATCTGTTTTTTATTTCCTTTGTTTTTGTTTCTCTTAACGAGATGCTCAAATATTTCTTCAGTAAATATTAATCTGATTAAGTGGGATTTTGTTCTTACAGTTGCTAATTCATGAACCATATTCATAATCCCTATAAGTTTTGTGGATTACACTTAAAATACTGAAAGTATCTTCATTATGGTCTTTAAATGCTTAGCCGTCGTCACCTATGGAGAGTTAAGATTACAATCATATAAACATGTTCCCGGCAGACTATACTCTTTTTACCCCTTTGCATTGTGACAACACGCAGTTGTCACCTTTTCTTATATTCCTGTTGCTTTATAGAGAACCTTATTTCTCCTACCATGATTTCCACTGTCTCAAGCAATTATACCTATAGAAGCCCACAGAGATGACGTATACACAATTTATGCAGCCCAATCATAGGGAGCATTTATGTCCAGAGTTCCCTAAAGCCAGATCTGGACATAAATGGATATAAAAGGATTGATGGTGGTAATTACAGCACAATAGTTGATTCTGCACTCTCTGCTTAATTAAAAGCAAGTTGAGAAGATATTCCCACCATCGTTTTGTGTTCAGAAGCAGGTCAGGTGAAGTTTGAGTCACCCTGAGGAAAAAATCATGAAGCTAACAGAATCAGAATGACAGGCAAAGTAACTGACAATTTGAGGTTATGTTCGGGGTTTAGAAACCTTCATCTTCCTTTGTAAATATACATTTTAAAAATAGCTATGAAGGAATGTAATCGAGTTCTTATTGTTGGCTGCTTGGTCACTGTTAAATTATCCCATGTATAAAAGTACAGCTTGTCACAGTGACCTTATATTCTACTTTAAGTTTATATTTAATTGTAGCCAAAAAGCTGGGCTGACAAATAACTTATAATCTTATAGCTTCTTCCAACAAATTGTGAGTGAACCAGTACAAAATCTTAATAGCACAATTGATATTACAGGCTATAAGGGAAAATAATCTCATCTTGGTTCTTCTTAGGGTGTTTGCTTCAAAAACACTAACTTACTAATTAAATCAGCAATCTGTATGAAATTAAATCTTGTGGATTAAACAGACTGTTACAGATGCTCCTTGATTTACGATGGGGTTACGTCCTGCTAAACCCATCCTAAGTTGAAAATGTCATTAGTCAAAACTGCAATTAATAACACCTCACCTACTGAACATCACCTTACACTTAAATTAGCCTACAGTTGGGCAAAATCACCAAATACAATGAATATACTGTGCAGTATCAGTGACATCTCTCAAGTTAAGCCCTGGGGAAAGAAGGATCCTAAAAACAGACAAGGTCCATACCCTCAAGAAGCTCACCCCCTTTTGAAAAAGAGGTAGGCTCTTTTTCAGTATACAAATAAATAACCAAAACCATTTCACACATAGATATACACATGCTCTTTTGGTTATAAGTAATGAAAATTCACTTCGAACTAGCTTGATCCTCAAAAATACAATCATCGGAAAGATAGATCGTGTCTCGATCTCACAGAACTAGAAGGGCCACTCGTACAGCTGGCCTTGGGAGGAAGTAAAAATCATCAGAATTCCATGTGACTGTTCATCTGCTCATGGCTGAACATAACTGCTCGTCAAAACGCCACCTTCATGGTAGCCACAACCTCTCGTTTCATACTGTGCATCCTGCCAATAGCTTCTGGCGCGTTGTAGGCACCTCAACTGACTAAGGTCTCCCATCTCAATCCTGATTTTCAGAAGAGGAAACCAGATTGGCCATCTTGGGTCAGTTGTCTGCTTCTGATCCAATCAGCTGCCACGACACATACTGACATACTACAAGTGTTTGTTGGAACCCATCCCTTGAGATGGGAGGAAAGAACAGTTCTCCCAGCGGAGAGTTTTATCATAACTGAGCATCTATAGAGATGTAATTTCAGTGTTGTTCTTTCAGGAAGTAGTGGTATGATCCGGCTAATCTCTCTGCATTTTTCCCGGGTTTATTGACACATAACATTGTATAAAGTTTAACATGTACAATGTGTTGATTTGATACACTTACACACTGCAAAGTGATTACTGTTGTGGTAATCACGTGACATAACTACCTTTTTTTTTTGTGGTGAGAACATTTAAGATCTGCTCACTTAGCAACTTTCAAATATACAACACTGTGGTATTAACTATACTCACCGTGCTGTACATTAGATCCCCAGAACTTACTCACCTTATAACTGGAAATTTGGCCTCTTGGACCAACATCTCCCCATGTCCCCACCCCAAGCCCCTGGTGACCATCACTCTCCTGTTTCGGATCCTTCTGTAGGCTCACTCACTCTCCTTGAGCTAGATGTTAATAAGAATTCTGGTTTAAGAATTCAGAATGAAGTCTCCAACCAAAAATTAAACTCGAATCAAGTTATTATTTCTTGGGTATGTACCAACCAACTAAGCCACCAGCTGTAGACTTAAAATAAGGAAAGAATATTGTTTAACACTAAAGTTTTCAGTATTCGAAATGCCATCACTTCCTGAAATTGAGTGGTTTATGCCAGGCGGGAAAATCAGTGATAAGTGCCTGTGGAAAACACCGTCCGGAGCCAGCCATTCATTATTATTTTCTCTAGGATCTACCATCTCCTTCCCGGCCACCCCAACCCCACACTAGGGGTTGCCTCCAGCAGCACTGTTTGTTAGGGTACAGCTGACCGACCTGGAGTGGTTGCCCGACTAAGCAGGGCCAACCAGATTCTTGCACCTGGGAACTGGGACTGTCAGGCCACAGGGCTATTCTCAGGATCTGTGGGGGGCAAGGCCCATATGATAAAACCTCTAAGTAGGCTGTCTTTTGGCCACCACGAGAACCAAGAATCTGAAAAGGATGGTGAACAGGGAAAGATGAATGAAGCAGATGCACAGTGATGAGAGAATCCAGAATAATACATTGCACGATTCTAATTTTAGGTTGCAGTCTTTTCCTGAAATGCGGCTATATCCCTGCTCTTGGGATCCACAGACATCCCCACAGACTCTTAGGAAAGTCTCGTAGCTAGGTTACAGTCAGCTTAGGTTACTGGCAACCGAACCCTAACGCACACATACAGTCACTGGAAACCATGAAAGAACTAGTTATAGTAGATGACAAAGGACAAATCTGAGGCTTCCACACATTTCCTAGTTGACATTTCACTGTCTATAATTCAACTAGAATGCTTCTGAGCATCAGTCCATCATCCTTTTGACACTACGGTTGTGGCCAGGTTGCCATACTCTGAAAAAAGGAAACACAATCGCACTTTTAAGAAGTCTGTTGTTGGTGTTGTTTGAGATCTCTACGCTAACTCCGAGTGCCATTTACCCAGCCCTCCGCCCCCAGGCTCCTGACCCAGCTCCACACACAAAGGAAAATAGCAAAGGAGAAAACAAGCTTTTTTTTTTTAGCTGGGTGTGTTTCTAATAACCCTAGATGCAGCTAGGGAGCACTTGGCAAAAGACAGTAAGGGTTTGGGTCTTCACGCCCCCTTGGGGCCACACCCAGGGTCCTGCACCCTGGGCACACACCACGGCAGGCGACTTTGCTGGCGGCACCCATTTCCCTATATGTCACATTCAGCAAGCAGGGCCTTCTCCGTGGCGCACACAACCGACCCCACCCCAACCCCATCTCAAGAGCCCGCTGGGCAGACACGGCAGGAAAGCGGGATCACAGCCCCTGCGCTTCTCAAGAGCCCCTCCTCGGGCATCCTCTCTCGGGGCTGAGAAGGGGGTGACTTTCAGGGAGGCCCCTGAAACACGAAAGTGATTGTTAGGGCCTTTATGCATCACGGGGTGAGAGGTTTAGTACATTCCAAGGAGCAAGGTCGCTACCAAGAGGGCGAAAATTGATTCTCGGGGGAGGAAAAGTTCTTTTGAACGTGTAGAGATAGACCGACACCGCACAGATGGATCAACTGTATGTCTGTGCTGCTGAAATTTCGGCGATGAAGGAAAAAATGTCTAAAAAAGTTTCCTAGAAAGAAAGGTTAAGAACCACGGGAACCCGGAGCGGACGCGTCCATGGTGGGCAGCTGCCAGGTGCGAGCGTGCTGGCGGCTCAGGCCCAGACGACCCCTTCCCCAAGGGCTGCTCTTTGTCCCAGGGGGCCCCCGCCTTTCCCAGGGAGATGATGCTCCCGCTGGCTCCATTTCTACTTCCCTCCTCCATGCTATGCCCCATTCCTGCGAGTGTGGAGCCGGGCCATGCATCTTCATGCTGCGTGGTTCCCAGCCCCTTCTAGCACCTTCCCCAGCCCCTGTCTGTTTTGCCAACTGCACCTTCTCTTCACATCCTCCTGACCCTGTTCCAAGCACCGCTTCCATGTGAATGTTCTTCCTTAATGTCGAAGCCTCTTCTCCTGCTGCCTTTGTAAGCGCTCTGAGTCAGAGAAACTCACTTCATTCTCTTTTCCATCCGCAGGGCCGGCCACTCACTGTTCCCAGCAGGAACCAGTGTTCAATTGCTATTAGGTCAATCGAAGTAATTTATAGAATATTTTCGCAAGTTCCTTGGGCAGGTTGCACCCTGTGAGAGCTGAGAAGGCCACAAAACAACTCCTAGATATTTCAAAGACAATCTAGACACTGAAAAGACCCAAAGCTACTTATTTCTACACACACAGAAGCACCAAAAACCAATAAAAAAAACAAAATACCCGAAACATCCTGTCCAAGCTATAATCCAATTGTCATAAATAGAACATTTTCCAATAAGTCAGATATTATGAGAAAACGGAAATAGCTGTTCTTAAATTCAAATCTAAAGATAAATAAAATATAAACAATTCCGACTTCCCCTTGCAGAATATCTACAGGTTACAGAGTTGTTTTATCTACACCGTTCTGATGCTCAGGCAGCCGAGATAATATTTTAACCATTTTAAAAAGGATGACAGTATTTTAAACAAGTTCAAGTGACTCCTTCAAGGTTGCAGAATAACGTAGGGAGAACAGAATTCAAACCCAAATATTCTATGCCTAGTCCAGTGATTCTCAATATGGGGACAATTTTACCCCCCAGACGACAGGTGGCAATATCCGGAGACATTTCTTGGTTGTTGCGACTGGGAGAAAGGTGCTACTGGCACCTAGTGGGAGAGACCAGGAATGTTGCTAAGCATCCTACTAGGTACGGGACAGCTCTCCCTACCCAAGAATTACCTGAATGGCAATAGTGCTGAACGGGGCTGAGTCCAATGTGTTAGCCATCGCCTCACATCCCTTCGAGTAGACGACATGACTCTTAAATAGGTAGGAAACTATAAAAACTTTGGCCACAAAGCTGTGCTTTCTGACACAAGAGCCATGAGCCATATGTAGGAACTGAGCACATGAAATATGCCTAGTCCACATTGTGATACGCTGTAAGTGTAAGATACACTCTGGGTTTTGAAGACAGTGTAAAATAAAGCACATAAATTCTCCTAATATACATATATTGATGTATATTGATCTATTGAATTAAATAAAATAAAATTTTTTAATATTATTATATTTTGATAATATTTTGATCTATTGAATTAAATAAAATAATTAAAATTCATCTTACCGGTTTCTTTTTCCTTTTTTTTTTTTTAATGGGGCTACGGGACATTTTTAAATTCCACACACAGTTCACATGTGTCTTGCTATAGAGATTACTGCTATACAAAATATCCAGTCGAAACGGTATATGTCATATCCATTACATAAAGTAGCATGAGAACAGGCTATTTCGAAATAGTCTGACAATTTGTGATAGATAAAATAATGCCCCCCCAAGATGTCCACAACCTCATGCAAGAACCAATGAATACGTTATTTTATTTGACAAAAGGGAGTTTGCAAATGCGATTAAGTTAAGGACCCAAAGATGGGGAGATGATCCTGGAACATCTATCTGGGTGGGTCCTTATAAGGGAAAGAGGGAGGCAGGAAAGTCAAAGAAAGACATATGACAACAGAAGCAGTGTCAAAAGAAATCAGAAAATGTTGTGCTGCTGCTTTGAAAACGGAGAAAGGGGCCACGAGCCAAGTAATGCAAGCAGTTTCTAGAAGCTGGAATAGGCAATTGAATGAATTCACCCGTAGAGTTTACTGAAGGAAACACAGCAATGCCAACATCTTATTTTTAGCCCATTGATACTGCTTCTGATATATGACCACCAGAACTAGAAGATAATAAATCTGTGCTGTCTTAAACCACTAAGTCTGTGGGAATCGGTTACAGCAGCCACAGGAAACTAATAGAGCCGTATGTACACACAGATGGCTTATGGCACACATCGGCTTTCCTCGACTTGAAGATTCTATCAAAATATATGACTCCATTTTAGTAAGTAGAAATTTGGATGACTATGATTAAACATAGTCACTGGTATAGCTTATATATTCCGAGGGGTCTAGAACATCTCCACATTTATAATACAGTGCATCCCCTAAAACTACTTTACCCAAAGAATTATTGTACACTGTACCTGGTTCATCCATGGTTAATTGGTTTGCACAACATACGTGGTACCATAAGTAGAAATCGCTAAGGAGAAAAAGAAGAGGAGGCTAAGATATAAAAAACTGACTGTCCTATAAAACATAATTTCTTCATAAACAATACCATGACTTGTGGATAAATGGATAGTCATTACCCAGCCCGTGCTATTGAGATTCAGGCATCAAAGCAAATTGCTGTGAGTGAACAACAATTATATGTACAAAGAAGACGACATTTTATCTAAACACCTAACTGGAAGTACAAGCATAGTCACTGTAAGTTTTAATTTTCTATAATATTTAAACTCATGTGATCACCAAGCAAAGCCTTTTTAAATGCAGGCCAGCCCTATTCCCGATCCTTCATGTTTGGGTGCAGAGCTAGAGAGTTAATCCTTTGGATAATATCGCTTTTCGAGGAAGGTGGGCTTTAGAAAAGATTTTTTTTGAAATAGGAGGGATTAATAATACACTAATCTCCTTAGTAACTGAAGCTAATTTATGAGAACTATAAACTTTAATCTATTTCCAACTTTAAAAGCAGAGAACATAAGTCAACCAGAAAAGTATTTATGGCTAGCTACCAAAATTAAAATTGATTCTCTTTCGGGCAGAAGTAGCAAGAACTCTGGATTGAGGGGGAAGACATAGGACCCAGTCACTGTTCCGGAACCGAGACACTGTACAGCTGTAAGCGAGTCCCTTGGGCTCTTAAATCTTAATTCTCTCTATAATGCTTTCGTATTGGATCAGTTATATGTCTCTATATATATATATCTCCCTTTACAGCTCGAAATGATTTATGCTTAATATTAATGTAGGCTTGTTTTATTAATTGCATTTCTGTTAACATATAAAAGCCCAACTTATAAAGACGTTTCAGTTTTAGGTTGCGTCCATGACAATGCATGTCTGGTGACTCAGTGAAAAAGGGCAGCATGATTTGCCCTATAGTTTATTCAGTGTTTAGGGATTTGATGTCTTCACTTGGCTTGTAATGAAAATGTTGACATGGATTACTGCCCTCTAATAAAAATAATTTTCATTATGTTTGGCCAGAAATCTGTGTGCGATGAATAGTAGGGTCCAAACAACAGATCAGCGTATCAGACTTGGCAGCTGCGCCTCCTCCCTTCCTTCTAGCAGGCCCCTCCCCTCTTCTATCCATGTCCAACATCATTAATCAAAACCAAGGCTTGACTATAAATAGATGCTCCAATTGACTTAACTAACTTTAACATGGAGAGAAAGGGCTGGGGTGGGTTCCAATTTGGCTACATTTCACTTCATTCCTGAAGATTTTCCAGCAAGGTCCAAACCTCCTGCTGCTCTCCTTTCCCTCACAGTCTACACTGTCCTTCTCCATTATAACTACAGGCAGAACTGTGCTCTGCATCTTACTCTGTAGGACAATGTCCTCATTCTCTTCATTTGTACCATATAATGCCTGTGTTCTTTCCCAAAGAGATAATACATAAAGTCGTTCAAAAATGTCCACATGTTTTAGTTACTATGATCAATACTCCAAATACTGGCGAAAAAATAAAGCAGGTATGTGAAGGTTTTGGTTATAAACACCGAAAAAAAGCAAAACAAAATCCGAATCAAATTAGGGCAGAAAAGTAAAAAGAAAGCTTCTAAAGGAGTTGGACCATCCAGGAAAAAAAAACTCAAACTCAATGAAAAAACTTTCATATTTTTGAAAAACATTCTTCTGTGATTTACGAGTAAGAAAGAACTTTAAGGTCATGCTGTACGGTGTCCTCTCTACTCCAAACATGTAGTTATGATAACTGCAACATAAAAAGAAAACAATAAAAGACAACAGCAAAATACAAACTAAGATATGCATCCTCAAGAACCAGTAGTGGTGAGTGTGAAGGCATAGTCTGCCCGGGTGCTGGGCCCTTAAATGGGCAATGGGAAGTGAACGCTTCTTTCCAGTGGGTAATTAAAAGTCCTCTACTTGATATGAAGGGCTGAACCCAGGCTCCTGGCATAAAGTTAGATTGGATTTGGACCCCTCTGCTTGCTAAAGGAAGTTAAAATAAACTATTGCCAAGCAATTTCAGATTTCACAGGTTATACCATCAGTTACCAAGAGAGAAATGACTTCATTCCCCAGGAACATTTGGCAATGTCTAGAGTCATTTTTGATCATAAGTGAAGGGAAGAAAGTGCTTCTGGCATCTAGTGAGTAGCCCAGGATGCTGCTAAATATCCTACAAAAACAAGACAGTCCCTCACAACAAGAATCATCTGGTCGGAACTGACAACAGTTCCCCTATTGAGAACTCTTGTGTTTTATGAAGTTGAAGACCTGTGGAAGCCTATCTAACCCAAGATCCGAAACAAGCTGCCTGGAGCTGGGATCTGCCTCTGCAGTCTTTCTAATAAAACTATGGGACAGGAGCTCCAAACCATCATCGAAGATGTGTTTCTGCCCTGGGGGCCCAGTTGGAAATCAACTGGAAAATGCTGGACAGAAAGATATGCTCATCAAAAAAAAGAGAGAACAAAAGGACAAAAACAAGTGAGCGAGGGAGATCTAGAAAAACACAAACAGAAAAATCCACTCAAAATTAGCCTGTGAACCAAAATTACAAAACACATGCAGTAATATAATAGAAAAAAGACAGCCAATAATATTAGTATTCCTAATATGAGTTTGTCCTGATGAAATTAACATCAGAAAATAGCTTGACAAACATCATTAAAAGAAGTACATTTTAAATGTTCAGGAAAATAAAAGATGGAATCAGCCTTACAAAAAGAAAATAAATTATAACACAAAATTGGGCAGAAAGAAGAAAAGGACGGGTGAAGAGAAAAAGAAATAAATTAAAATTTGAAAACTTATGGTTTTTAAAATTAAAAATTCAAAGGATGGGATAATCTTTAGACCTGAAATAGCTGAAAAGTGAATTAGAAAATTAGATTTCGGTACCAAGAAATTTGCCCAGAAGCTAACAGAAGAGAAAAGGAGATTAAAAATTGTGAAAGAGCACTTAATAGGGGAAGAGCGGCAACTTTAGAGGTTTATTAGAGATTTAGAATCTCTTATTAGAGATTCAAAAAGAAATGTCTGAAACAACTGAAGAATATTTGAACATGAATATACGAGAGCTTTCCAGAACTGAAGAAAAATGGGATTCCACAGTTGAAAGTGTTCTATGAATATTCAGTAGCATAAATACAAATAAATCCCATACCTAGACACATTTGAATAAAACTGAAAACTATCAATCTTAAAAGCCAGCAGACACAAATGGTAGTTTGACTTAAAAAAAAGTGATTATCATACTCAGAGCAGATTTCTGATCAGCAACAAATGTTGACAGAAAAACATAAAGAAATACCTTTAAGATGATGAGTAAAAAATAATTTACCATAAAATTTTATTCCCAGATAAACCATCATGCAACATTGAGGGCAAAATAATATTATAAAACATAAAACACTAAGAGTGTTTATACTCAGAGACACACTAAAAGAACTATTAAAGGATTTATTTCAACGAGAAGAAATGTGAATTCAGAAGAACAGGATGTAACAGAGAAAACAAAGCATTTGTGCTTATCAACAAAAAAACAAGTGACATTGCTGTGGTGGTTAAGCTGTACCACTCTCAAAAATGCCAAATGCCCTTGAGTTTAGTAATCTTAACATTTTATCCCTCATACTCCCTACATTAATATATAGTTTTAAATTTTACCAAAGTAGAAAATTCTATTGTATAGACACACACACACATACACACACACACACACACACACAAAATTGGCAAAAACAAGTATAAAGAAACTTAAATTTATCAGTAAATATCAATTATAGCCAGGAACAATGTACCAAAGAAACAAACAAACAAAAATAGTTACCAAACATGGTGGGGGAGAGGTGAAGGGAATAGGGAACCACCAAAAATTGAGACTGGGCAGAACTGTTGTATCCTAGGTCCCTGCTTTGTCATAAAACGAAGATCGCTTCAATTGCTTAATCTACAAACTAAGAGCTGAAGGGAAATCAACATCCTTGATCCTTGATCAAAGGTGTTGTTAACCTAAAAGATTATGAAGGTATCTTTTTTCTCTATTACTTAGCAAAAATTATGTAGCACTCACAAATATAAAATCTTAGCTTTCAAATATATATGGGTTAAGGTTTTAGCTGTTCCCAGAAAGTATTTTGCATTTTTCCTATGGCTGTAAGTTTTTCAAAGCACATATTAAATAAAGACGATGGAATCAAAACACAGCATTTGTCAACAGCCTAGATGAAAATCTTAATATTTATAAGCCAGAGGAACATGTTCTATGCTACCTTTAATGTTTGCTGATAAAAATGCAAATAAATCATTGAACCCTGAACTACACAATTTCTAATAAGTCCTCAAGTTTTGTACTCTAATTGTATGCTAAATATCTCAATAGTGCCTGGCTCACAATATATTCTCGATACATTTTCATAAATAAGTAAAAGAAAATTACATAAGAGAAAATTATATAAGAGAAAAAAATTGATGAAGTAGAAAACAAGATACAATAAAAGATGTATAAAACCAAAAGCTGGCTTTTTACTAAAATAGATACAATGAAAAATCTTAAGACATACCAAGAGAAATATACATATACACAATATTAATAATGCAAAAAATACAAATATCATAACAATTTTAAACTATAAGAGTAATATGAAAGTAATGTAATAAATTTTATATGGGTAAAATGGATAATTTTAAAGAAACATGTAAATTATGATATTTTTTTCAAGAAGAAACAGAAGACTATACAAATAAATAGCCATCGAGGAAATTTAATTGGCAATTAGAAGTCTGCCATTGAAAATGACAGCCAGACCCAGATGATTCCACAGTTTGTTCGAAGGACTTCATAAAATGGAAAAACTTACTCAATCTTCTGAATGAAGTTAAGAGGGTCTTTGTACCAATTTGATAAGGACTGTATGATAAATTAAAATTGGAGACCTACCCGATAATGAATACTGATGCTAAAATCTTAAAGAAAATACAGCAGAATTTTTAAAATCTATCATGAATATCAATAATGCAAGAACAGCTCAAGGTTAAAAAAATTAAAAGTGCGATATACATATTAGTATATTATAGATGAAAAACCATAGCTACATCTCATTGTATCCAGGAAAAAATCCATAAAATTGATTACTCATTTGTTATTTTTAAAACTCTTAGCAAATAAAAATTAAAGAGACCTCTCTTGATAAGCTTAAAATAAACGTAAGAGAAAATGAGAGATCACCACTTTCACTCAAAACTTTTCTGAAGGCCATAATAAGTATAACAATAAACAATAAGTAAACAAAACAAAATAAGAGTTAAGAGGTATAAGGATTAGAAAGGAACAGAGAAAACAGCCCATGTTGGGGAAGATATGATGATCTTCCAGAGAAAAATCTGAAGAATTTGTAGACAAATCATTAGAACAAATAAGAGAATTCGGCAAGGTTGCTCAATCAAGATCAACACACAATAATTAACAGCCTTACCATATACCAGTAATAACCAAATTAGGATGAAAATAAATCATACAAAATATCAGTGATGACTATAAGGTTCCTGGAAATATGTGCACTAAAATTAGTAGAAAGCATGTTGAGAAAATTTTAAAATATTGCTAAGAACATAAAACACAATGTTAGTAAATAGAGAGGTATATATATCACTTCATGATAGGCAGACCCAAAAATCACACATATTAATTTTTGTAAATTAATATATAAATTCAAACAATTCCAAACAAAATTCCAAAATGATTGCCGAGTAACTTAATAAGCTTATCATAACACTTATATGAAAGAAGGGTCCAAGAATAGCCAAGAAAACTTTGAAGAACACTCTGCTCATCAATAGGAAAGAAGATAAAGGAATTGATATTACACTTGTAAAATAGAACACTACCTAACAGTGAACATGATTAGAACCATGATGAGCAAAGAAAACATGTTGTAGAATGATACCCATCAATACCACTGATAAAGATGTTTTAAAAAAATGCAAAATTGACGAGTTTAGTCATAAATACATAAGAATGCAGGTCACAGTAAATTATCTTGATTATTATGTTTCTCCCAGGTGTGATGAATAGTAACCCTGTGGTGGCACCAGCACAGTTAGGTAGAAGGGATTAGGAACACAAACCTGCCTCCAAGTGCTGGCTCTGCCTTACTGGTTTTGTGACTTTGAGCACATTATCTAATCTCTGGTCCTCCTTTCCTCATCCATAAGGGAGGATTAGGAGAATTTACATAAGATTAATGAGAGGACAAAATATAATTACTGATCTAATTCGCTCAGCACCTGATCTGAGAATAGCCCCTCATTAAATGGCTCCACAAATTTCAAATTCGAAAGGTTACTTCTCCACTCAACTCACTGGCTTTTTCGTCTCTATTTTTAGACCCGTAAGTAAACTTTCATTAACAATGTAGTATAAAAGTGTACTGAATGTCACTGTAAATTTGAGAAAGATGAAACAAAGATGAGCCATTTTCTTTGCCATAAATCACTTCTCTATTCAATTGTTTATTGAGCCAAAAGTGTGAAAAGGACTAGCTTGTATAATATTTGAGATTATAGAGGAAAACAAAATGTACTAGGTACATCTGACTGTCACCTAAAATGTTTGACATAGGGGAAAATATTTATGATTTCGCTGTCAAGGCAAAGCTTCTGAAATAGAAATCACAAAAATGATTTCACAATTATTTGAAAGCTACAGAGAAAGAAAATTATATTACTATAACACTGGGAAAGCAACTGTCCCCCAATATTATCTTCCAGTTCAGGAAAGATATAGTGAATCTGTAAAAAGGAAATTGCATTAGTATCTACCGTAGAGGATTGAAAGGATTTCTCATCGAAAGCCTTACTAGTCTTTTTACAAAATTCCTTTTAAAACAGCTACATTCTTTGTATATTTTGCATCTGCGCACACAGCAGCAAGACTGTTCCTTCTGTGGCACTCTGCAGCAAGCCTATGATCAGAGCATAAAGAAATTCTAACCTTACACCATTTTAGGTACTTCTGCGAACTAGAATAATGATAACCATTTCATCCAGAACGTCCTGAAAATTCCACCCCAAACCTGCTACATCAAAAAGTAAATAGGCAACGAACAGTTCACTTTTTTCCCCCTAATATGGAGCCTTTTCCACAAAAATGGACATAAGGATAGTCTGGCAAAAACTGAAATTGTTTTCACCCTGTTTCAATATCTTATGTGCACATAAATATTTCCTGTTTCACTATCAGCAGAAAATAATTACGTGTACTAATCACTCCATAGCTCCCAACCATGGCTAATTTCGGTCACGTGCCTATAATTATTGCTTTGATTATCATCATCATATGATCAGCTCAGATGCTGCAGAAAGTCCGGTGTGGGTGTGGGTGTGTACAGACGCTCAAGTAGAAGCGTGGGTCCTGCGGGCCTTACATCTTTATATATCTGAACAAAATGACTTAATTCATCGTAAGAGAGAGCAAGGAAAGGGGACTTGCCTAACTCCCTCCACTTCCGTCTTTCTGCTGCCATTACCTTTAGTAGCTTCAGCATCGGTACAGCCATAACATCATAGTTCCTCAATTTCCTGAGGTCTAGAGAACTGTTTTTATTCCAGTGTCGCCATTCATGAGGATGGTCACCTCACCTTGGATATTTGCCATCATTTGGAATTGCTTGACCTACAAATATTCTCTGATGACAAACTTCTTTCATTTAATACGTCCTTAATTTTTAACTCATCCATTCAACAGATACTTATTATTTATGCCAAACACTGCACTTGGAGCTGGAGGTACAATAATGAACAAGAGCAACATGGTCCCTGACCTATTAAGCAACTGTGGACATTAGGACATTGAATTCAGGGGGCAGGGGGAATGGTACAAGTCGCTCCTAATTCCCAAAGGCAGCATTCCATTATTAATGCACATACTCCCACAGGTTGGGAAGCTCTCCCTGTGTGCCCAGGAATAAGCTGCTCCCCAAGGCACAGAGTGGCAGCGGGACGGCCGGGCTGAAGTTCCCCTTCACACACCCTTAAGAGTTCTCTGCCAGATCTGACCTCATGCTTCAACCACAAACACACAGCTAATAATAGCTCCTGCTCTTAACTTACAAAATACAATTCTTAAAGGCAATTTTTGAGAACTAGCCAGATGTCTGGAAGGAAAATTTACAGAGCCTAACCAGTAACTACTACCAAAACAGAACTCCCAGCAGCCACACGGCACTTCCAAGTTTCACCAGCAAAGTCCTTTGAAAAGAATCCGAGTCTCCTTAACCAGTGAGTGAGCGAGTGAGTGGATGTCTGTGTGTGTGTGTGTGTGTGTGTGTGTGTGTGTGTGTGTGTGTGTGTGTGTGTGTGTGTGTTCACCCTACAGGTCAGCCATGCCAGCCTGTTTTCTCAGAAAAACAAGTAATGGCTGGAAAATCTTTTGGGATACGATCAAGAAAAATGTACAACAAATATGTTATATATTTACTATTTTGCATATGGCATTGTTAGAATTTGGCATGGGTTTATAGCTCCGAGGCAAATACTTATGCAAAGTGCTCCATTTAGTTCTTAAAAAGCCAAAATCTCTTTATTTTTTAGCCTTTAATTAAAAAATCAAATTATAATATCTTCATTCCGCTATTTCACCTATTTATAAAAGCAAAACAGTCATCCAAGAAGTTCAGTTCCAGTGACTTCTGAAAGGGCAGACTGTGAACCATGCGGACAGCAAACTCCACACGTGATGGAGATACCTGGGCCCTAGAGACCTGCTGGCAAAAAAAATTCATACTCTGTGTGGCACTGGCAGGTGAAAAATGACTATGACCTTTATGAGGGCAGGCACCGTATCTCTCGTGTTCACAGTTTGTATGCCTAGTACTTAGGGTTGTTAGCATGTTGCTGGGATGGACTAGGTGTTCAGTAAACAAGTGATGTTTAAATTAATTATGAATGAGAGCGGATAGATGGAAGGATGGAAGGAAGGAAGGAAGGAAGGAAGGAAGGAAGGAAGGAGAAAGGAAGGAAGGATGAAGGAAGGAAGGAAGGAAGGAAGGATGGATGAATGGATGGAAAGGTGATAAACAGTTCTGTATTTGGATGGGTAGAGAGTTCCAGGAACAAAATAATCAATGAGTTAGGGAAAGATTTCTAACCTATGTTGATGAAACTCTTCTGCTGATGGCAATAAGACAAAATACTTTGAGCAAAGCTTTGAAGTTAGGCGAATTAAGGTACAGAGCCTGGAGGGAACTTTGATTAGCTCTGCAATTCAGGCCAATAGTGTTGTCCATCTGGGCCCACTTCCTCACCATGGAAACTGTAAAGTAAAATTTACTTGTAGGGTTGTTGAGAGGATTAAATGAAATACCAATGAAAGAACCCAATGAATTGCCTGGTACTGTGTTTTTAAAATGTTGAAAAGAGATAAATTGAAGAGAGTTGATTATCACCTCTGTGCTAAAGGACACATCACTCACATACATAGAACAGAGATAACACTTCAGATAATTCAGGCTCCTGCAAATCAGTGATCACTTCAAATATACACAGATAAAAGACCTTGAGCTATGCCTGTTGCAGTACGATATATTTAAGCAAAAAGATCCTCAAAATGAACTATAATGATCTCTTCCCTAAAAAGATAAAATGGACTTTATTTTCAACATTGCATTATTTTCCACGTTGTGTTCTAGTACTGTTTTAAACTATCACGAAGCGTGGTCAAAAGGAGACACAAAAGTCTAGAGCAGGGGTGAGCAAACGTCTTCTGTAAAAGATCAGATGGTGGCTATTTTAGGCTGTGAGGGTCATACAGTGTCTGTCATAACTATTCAACTCTGGCATTGTCGCGTGAAAGCAGACAGAGACAATACATAAATCAATGGCGTATCTGTGTTCCAATAAAACTTTATCAATGGACAACAAAATTTCAATTGCATGTAATTTTCACATGTCACAAAATATCCTCTTGATGTTTTTCAACCATATAAAAATGTAAAAACAATTCTTAGCTAGCAGGCCATAAAAACACATGAAAGGCTGGGCCAGAGTTTATGACCCCTGGTACAGAGCAAGCACTTACTTTAATATTGACTGAAGTCCTTTAATGAATTAGGAGTATTTGTTTTAATATGATGTTGATGTTCTCTTGATGATCCAATGTTAAAGGTTAAAAAGTTTGATATTTTACCTAGAAACGAAGCACTGTTATCAACCACTTTATTAGTGAAGTTTGGGAATACTTAAAATATGCAGATGCTTGCTGCTGGACACAGATTGGCTAATATCTACATCTTCTGGCACAGACACCAGATCAAGAAAGAAAGATAAAATAATTTTCTTCTGGTGTTGAAATGTGTTTCAGGGTGATGACAATGAGAAAGGCATACTTCATTTCCTAGTATAATAAATAATATGTAACAATTTCCCATCCTGCTGTTAGAGAGTCTTTCAGATTACTATTCCCAGGACTTATTACAACCTGCCTTTGGAGGCAGAGAATTGAAATGCCCCAGTCAAAGCTTAACTGCTACCATTTGCAAAGCTCTAATTTGAAATGAACCCTCTAAATTAGAGACTTGAAATTATTTGTCTTCTTTATTTTCCTTTAGATAATTGCATTTTTAACTGACCTAAACCTAACTCCCACAGTTTCTGCATAAAGGATCACAGTGTAAAGAACTTAATATAATTTCTACTTCTATTTGGCACGTTAAAACTCAGCAGGAGCGGCCGCTCCACTGTCAAATTAAAAACTCTTCCAGTTTTCAGAAATACATGGAAGCAGTATTTAAATGGATCCGATCTGTTCTCTTGATACACTGTTGCCATGGACTGAATGTCTGTGTTTCCCAAAATTCCTGTGTGGAAGCCCTAACCCCTAATGTGATGGTGTTTGGAGACAGAACCGTTGGGAGGTGATGAGAGTTAGACGCGTTCATGAGTATGGGGGACCCATGATGTGATGAGTGTCCTCATAAGGAAGAAAGACCAGAGCTTGTTCTCTACCACGTGAAGACGTCACAGCAGGCAAGTGGCCACGTGCAAGGCAAGAAGAGGATTCTCGCCAGGCACCCAGACTGCCTGCACCTTGATCTTGGGCTTCCCAGCCTCCAGAACTGCGAGCAAGAAATGTCTGTTGTTTAAAAGCCGCCCAGTGTGCCGTACTCCGCAGTAGCGACCCGAGCTAAGATGACTGCGTCGCAGTATGTGGTAACATGCTTTCTCTATCTGTACTGCCCTCGGCGAGCGTTCTTTGCCTATTTTCAGTAAAGTGGGGGTTACAGTGGTACCTGGCTTGGAGTTGGCGTGCGGGCCAAATAAGTTAATATCTGTAAAGCACATAACGAGCACTTGATAAATGTTGCCTTAACAAACATCCTCACGTTTATATATTTACTTGTAGATCTAGTGGTTTAAGGTATATAGTTAACCAATTATTTTATTTAAATGTTTAGCAAACTTTAACCAACTAATAGTCATGTGAAAATATGAGAGAAATAAAAATTAAAATAACAAAGATACTATTTCTCAAGTTGGCTAAGTTTTTATCTATTCAGTGATGGCAAGTACAATACTCAGAGGAGGCATGTTAAAAGGCCTAATTTTTCTGGAAGTATTTTGGCACTATTCCTAAATCCTTAACATTATTCATATACTTCAAATTACTGATTCCTCTTTTAGCGATGACTCTTAGTGGAGTAATAAAATGTGTAGTCAAAGACAGATAGATGTATGAGGATGATTTATAGTAGCCAGTATTTAGAAATAATGTAGATATCCAATAATGTTAAGATTAAAATGTGGCATATCTTTATTATGTATTTAATAAGCTTTAACGACAGATTTTTATGATTATGTAAAAATGGTTGAAAACTGTAAATGAGACATTATCTAATTGTATTAGTGATTACTGCTATGTAACAAATTACCTCAAACTAATAAGCAGCTTAAACAACAGGCATTTGTTATCTCACAGATTCTGTTATAAACCCACAGGCTTAGCTGGGTCTTCTGCTCAGGGCCTTACAAGGCTGCGATCTAGGCGTCGTCCACTGAGGCTGGGTCTCATCTGGAGGCTCAAATGGGGAAAAGGATGCTTCCAAGTGCACTTGTGTGGCCTTTGGGAGGGTCCAGTTCCTTGCGGGCTATATTTCCTTGCTGGCTGTTGCCAGAGGCCACCCTCAGTTCCTTCCCATGGGGGCTCTCCAACATGTCAGCTTGCA
Organism: Eonycteris spelaea; assembly: GCA_003508835.1. NCBI lineage: Eukaryota > Metazoa > Chordata > Mammalia > Chiroptera > Pteropodidae > Eonycteris > Eonycteris spelaea. The sequence continues at coordinate 442,001 of PUFA01000276.1, forward strand.
TCAAGAGAGTCTGCTAGCAAGTCAAAGTTCACGATCCTTTGTGCCCTAATCCTGAAAGTGACATCCCCTCCAAGTTGCTATATTCTATTGATTATAAGCGAGTTAATCACAGGGAGGGAATTACATGAAGCTGTGGATGACGGGAGGCAGCGAACGTTGGGGGCCATCTTAGACACTGCCTACCGCTTATGAGCATATACACTTACACTCTGCTATAGTATATAAATATACAGAAAAACTATTGCCAGAAAATATGCCAACATATCCCAAGTAAATATCTCTAAAATAAAGGATTATGGGTGATCTTTAGTTTTGCCTCTACGCGTTCTATCAGTTTTTCTTTTTACAATGAGCAAATATTACTTTTACAATTAGCAAAATATGTTTTATCTTTTCAATAAATTCTTAGTAAAAATTAATTGTAATTTGATCAGAATGCTACAATTAAGTTATTCTCAAATGATCCTTTCTGTGATAAAATACTCCTATGTAAAGGTCTGGCTGTAGTAAAATGTCTAAACCGAGGTGGACGCTTTCAAACATCTGGTAACTAAATGGGTACTTGGGGCACGATTAAACTACATCTGGCTTAATATTTAACCCTTTCTACCGTATACAATTACAAACCCAGGAGAAAGATCTTTAAATAACCATTTTTTGGGCTCCAGTACCCATGTTCGTAGTCACAATCATAAAGACGACTGTTACGATGAAGGTGAGTCAACTAACGACAAGAACGTCCTCTCTTGGGCAATGCGATGACCTCGGCACTTCCAGGGAGACACAGTCCTTGTGCTCAAGAAGGTTATGTTCTAGTTGCTAAGACAGAACAAACATACATCAAATAACAGCACAAAATTCTTCCTTTGAGGTACATAAAGCATCTTCATTTCTGACATGCTTGGGCCACTGATGCCTTCATAATTCAGATAAGCACTCCAAAGAGCCTTCTTGGAGGAGACTTGATCCGGGTATTCCAAAGTGGGTAGCACTTGAACTCTTGTGGAGTTCTGGGTCAGGTTTGACCGGTATGATCTGGGTTATGCCTGTTACTCTGGCGTAATTATGAATAGCTCCCCTTTTCACATTTCAAAGTGTCCCGATTTTGACAATAATTATAGGAATACCCTAAGTAGAAATGCCCTACATAGAGGGCATTTGTGTTCACCAACGTCAATCGATCTGCTCAACAGATAACAATTCCTACCTACATCAACAAGAGAACATTTGCTCATTCGATTTATCTGTTCATTTATTCAATGTGAATTTAACTTAAAAGGGCAATTTGTTTCAATGTTTTTACTGTCAGTGCAGAATAACAGCCAATCAGAGATATGGCCCGTAAATGAGGGAGTATTTTTTTGCATAGCTTTTTTCTTTTTATTTCTGCACAGACATCGGGCTCCTTGAGCCTATACTGTAAAGATTTCTCCGTGCTAAGAGGCCAATCTAGAGTCTGCAGAGTGAAAGAAGGCCAGTGGCCTGGAGAAGAGATTATGTAGATTTTCTTAGGATTCTCTAGGACAGGGAATGAGATGAGGTTTCTTCCCCAGCTTTCTGCTAAAAATTAGGTTTAAGGCTCACAGAGTTAAATGACTTGCTTGTCTGAAGTCAATGGAGATTTGGGGAAGGGGCTACCATCTCCGTGATCATCAGATCACACCTCAGATGGGCACCCTCATTTCTCAGCACAATGCGAAACTGGAAGTCCTAAATCATCTGAAATGGCTGGCACCAGCGAAAAGCCACGGTCACTCGGCATTCTGCCATCGCAAGAAAACCGCAACTTGTTACAGGGAGTTCACTCACTAGTAACCATGGAATATGAAATCCGGAATCTGGTTAGACCAGATTTAACAATGTCATTCAACCAAAAACACGTTACAGAAAATTTTAAGCCACGGTCGATGTGATATAAGAGATGTGCATCACACTGCACTTGGCGCAAAATGACATCCAAAGACCCCATGATACCAAAGCTGAACTGCCTTCTAACCAAAATGTCGTTTCAAGGCAGCCTCTTATTTGTAAAGTGAATAAGCATTAAATTTAAGAAGAAAAACTTGACCAAAAAGGGAAATGTAATTTATGAACCAATACGCAAGTACAGCAAGTACAGCACAAGACAGACGTTCTCTGGAAGAAAGAGCCAACTTTGAAAAATCCTTTGTTGCAAAGCATTTACTACTCGGTACGTCGTGGCTTTCCTCATGGTCTCACTGCAGTGTGCTCATGCCTGCTCCACAAGATCTCAAGCTAAGAGCTTAAAATGGTCAAGTTGCTTTTAGAGCAGGCAAGTCCATTAAAATCCGGCAAAAGGCAACCAAGGATGATAACTGGACGCACAAAATCCTGCCATTGTCGCCAAGACCGCCGGGACTCCACCGACAATGTTAACCCTTCCTAACGGTTACCACAAAATATCTCCTTCCACATTTTTCTTTCTCTTTCATTCCATCTGAATTATTCCGACGCTAATAAACATAGACCATAGAAGCAACAATCACTAGACCTAATTATGAGAACTTTTATTTGTGGAGAAAAAGTCTATTACATTAATACGAAAACAAAAGACAAAATGAAACTTTTGATAATAGAGTTTTAACTCAAGCCGTCTCTATGTGGAAAGCTTAAAAAGGCATTTCTCTGAGTTTAAGTAAGTTCTGTTTCCCACGTTCTTCTCAAACCTAATTAAATTTTTCTGTAATTGCTTACCTTTCCTCTGAAGTGTTAACTGTAATAAGTGCATAATTTTGATAGCTTTTACTTTGGCATTTTAAAATCTTCCTAATTACCAATGTCTGGGTGACTTAAATTAAAATGCGTTCTTTTGAGACTCTCTGAGATTAGTTTTTGAATACTTTCATCTATGTTTAGGTAATAAACCTGTGATTGAATTTATCCTTACAGAGAAAGAAAAAAATGATCGGAAGAATGTTCGATAACACAAATTGCTTGTTTTCCTGTCAACAAGCAAATACGGTCAGAGCTAAAAAAGACTGATGATTTTCAAGGAAATCACAGAAAGAAACCTATTTAATCTCCCACCAAGAACACAAACCTGAGGTTAGGCAGAGAGTGGCAGCTAATAGCACAAGTCTGCCATGGCGGGTAGGCCTCTTCTGTAAGCAGAGACAAGCAAGCATCACTGGAAGAAACAATAGTGGGAAGAAGAGGCTGTTCTTACGCATTTCGATATCTAAGACTAGCTCCTCCAATACAAAATAAATTTTGAATAATATTTAGAGTTGGACTGAAGAAAACGGCAAACTAAACAAACAAACAAACAAAAACAAGTCTAACACTGAAAAATGTAAACGGGAGCAATGCAAACCTGTCAGAACTAAATCTTTGAAAGTCGTTTGCAGGTTGGCACACATTAAAAACCGCAGCTTGAAATAACTCAGGCTCCGTGCGCGAACAAGCAAATTTGAAGCTTTTCGACGAGTTGTCCCCATGACCCCACGACTAATTTGGCTGAACTGTTATGACATCTGTAGTGATTATTGTCATCGAAAAGTCATTCTATACCCTCCATTACAATCCCCACTTGTTTTCAGTTGCGACAGTAAACCTACCTGATATCTGTGTATGGGACAAGGGCCCAGTTAGCACACAGAGGAAACAGAGCCAATTTACAACTCCCCTATATTAAATTCAGGTTTTAATCCCCAACCCAAAAGAAGAAAATAGTAATTTCCAGCAGATGAAAGAAAAATCGTATGCAGCCCCAGACGAACTAGTAACACAAAGTCTTACATTTTTAAATTACAGAATTTATTGGCTAGTAAGAAAGAGTAAAGCACTAATTGTGCTTACAAGAATGAGTAAGCTCTAATGGCAGCGAACACTATTTTTAGACAAATGTTAGGCTGCAGAGGAATGGCACACTTGTAAATAGGAAAGTTTATAATTTAGCTAATCTGAAAATTAGAGGTTTCAGGAAGCATAAATTGACAGTCTCATCTGAAAGGATTTCTGGCTGCCAAACATTGGGAATAGTAGCCCGGAGCCTAAGAAATGTGAAGGAATGACAAGGCGGCAGGAGTGTGGAAGGGAGTGAAAACAAACAGGGCTGGAACAAAGCAGGGGACACTGGGCCAGGTTATGACAAGGCTAGAAATGATTTTTTAAGTATTCCATCTGGATGAGACAACAGTACGATGCCGTGGCTCAGTAATACATCTTCATAGAATTTCATTTTGTCATATAATTTAGAATGCGTGTGTGTGTGTGTGTGTGTGTGTGTGTGTGAGAGAGAGAGAGAGAGAGAGAGAGAGAGAGAGAGAGAGAGAGAGAGAGAGAGAGAGAGAAGAGTTCCATACAATGTTATCACATATATAGGCGGTTTATCCACTACTACATTCCAGAAAGCGGGGTTGGGGCTAGGAGATCCTGAGAAATACCTGATTCACCACCCGCTTCACCGCCCTCTCTCAACCGTCATGCTCCTGGCCTTAACCACTGCATTTCAAAAGTAGATGAGACCCCTACTTACCATTTTTCAAGCCTCCTTTTAAGTTTAAGCCCACTTTTATAAAAATCGTAGGTGATTTTTAGCAAGCGAGAAGGTCATCCTACAGCTATGATTTGATGCCAGAAAAACAAAACAAAACAAAACAAAAGCCCGTTCAGATGACTGCTGGCTTTACCTGAGTGAATCCCGCCTCCGCTATCTTATCTAACGTGTTCTCTTACAGTGACATTTTTGGTAAGCTTCCAATGCCATAGGTTTAACATCTAATAAAAGGTAAAGTGGTGACAGGAGAGCAATGCCCGGGGGAAGCAAGCGCTCTCTAACTCATCCTCACCGCTCTCTCACCGGGCGATGTCACTGATTCCACACGCGCTGCTCAAAAAAAGATAAACTCGGCCTCTGCATCATCTTCTAGGCTTGTGTCTGGATTTGGCTTCCCATCTGAACATAACAACAACAACAAAAAGCCCAAATACGAATGGTTTCATTCAATTGGAAAAGTTCTCTTGCACTAGAACTGGGTGTGCATCCTAACTCTACTTCTGTTTGCTTCCAGAAGTCATGGTGTTTTTTTAAAGTTGAATACATAAAGGCAAAACTAGTGAAACCCAGCGTCGCCCTCGCCTTAAAGGACCTTTTATTGTAAAGTACGCGTGGGGGCAGACAAGGATGCGTCAAGAAAATAAGAGGTTTGCTCAGCTGCTTAAAAACTAGCCTTCTGGCTTTGCTGCTTTACCCTTTTACTGGGAATCCAGTCAAAGTCTCACGTGTACAGTGACCGCTTCTTCCTTGGAACTGATGTTTTAGGCTGTTTCTCTCTCAAAGCTGTTGTTCATATTTCTTCCCCCTCCTCAAATGCTTGCAAGAGTCTCCACTTCAAACAGCGACATTCTGTCCACCTCCAAAGCCAGCTCAATGTCCCCCTTCCATGAGGCCTTCAATAACTCCCAAACATCCCAAATTCTCTCTTCTCTCAACTGAGATAGAATTCTCAGGCATCCCGAGAGTTTTACCCCAATTTAATATTTCTGTGCTCTCTGATTTTTCCTTTGCACTATTCCACTAGAATGGTAATCTGCATGAAGATTGGGCAGTTTTACGTCACCAGATCATCAATAGTGACAGGGGCAAATAATTGCTGGTAGATGGGCTGATGGATAATTCTTTTCCTGGCCAGTAAATGGGAAAAGGTAGTTATCTGATTTCACAAAGAGTCACAGCAGAAGAATCACATTCTGCCTCGAGGGAAGCAGAGGCCAAATGTGGCCACTCGTTTTGACATTCACCACACCCTTCAAATCGGCGGACCCCCTAATTAGCAGTGCCATTGCCAAGGACCTGCTGGATCAGTGCCCATGGGAGATGGGACAGTAAAATCTATTCCCTCACATGGAAAGGGACATTTGTGGTTCCAAGAAGACTGCCCAGATGGGAGAAAACGTCTTCCAAGGCCATTTATCTTGTTCTTCATCAACAGTAACATGTAGCCTGAGACTTGGCACACTGACCCGTCTGGCAAGTGGCTCAGAGGAAGAGGAGAACCTTTCAGTTTTGATATGTTAAACGGTGGCTTTCAGCCCCAGGAAGGTCATAGCACATGTGACATCTTGGTAAAGGAACAGCTGATGCAATAAATCTGGTATACAGACATTGAGAAATTTCAGAGAAAGTAACAATTTTTAAAAAGTACATATTTAAATTCTGTGAATAAACTGATAATACATTATGAATATTTCCACAACCTGTCTTTGGAGCATTTTGGGAAAACATGCATTCTGCATGCCCGAATAGACTCCATAGTTTTAAAAGGGCAATATTCTCCTTGTTCTAGAGCTTTTAGGATGAAGAATTTTAACAGCCCATGGGGAGGACAGCCTAGAAACCGATTAAGCAAATTCTAAGCATGGCCACGTGCTTTCTGCTCGGCAGCAGGTAATTATCAATCACATCATCCTGGCAAAAGCTTGACAACTCTCACTTGCTTTCTCATCTTTTTTTCTCATTATGCTTTTCTCCCTATAGAAAAAAAAGTCATTAAAAAAATAACAATCAGGGGGAATGTTTCATAAACTATATAAATGTCTAACCAATGTACTGTATACTTGAAAATGATAATAAAATTAAATTAAAAAAATAAAAAATAACAAACACCCGGACTGTTCCTACATGGCTTGACAGACCAATGAACAGCGTACGACTTTTCCTTTTCTTTTGCTCATTTTTGATCCATGGACACAGGACCTTCTCATCTTTTCCAATTCACTGGGCATGCACAATAATACCAAGTATATGCAGCATGCCATGCAGTCGACGGTAAATAAAAGTTGGCATTATATATATATATATATATATATATATATATATATATATATGCAGTACATTTTGCAAACAGGCAGCAGAATTTACACATCCAGTTCAAAATCCTCGCCTAAGCACACTGTGCACCTACGCCAACTTTGCTTCTGTCACTTAAAAGCATCTGTAGAGCTACTTTTTGGAAACTTTCCTGAGTTGTCGACCCATAACGTGCCTTATAGTCACACCATAGCCAGGCCAAAGAATTGTGTTCCCAGGAAAATCCGCTCTCATATTTGGTAAATGAGCCTAAGCTGCGAATTTGTTCCACCTCTGTGTACCCATAAATTCCGCTCCTAGGTGTCTACCCAAGAGAAATGAAAACGTATGTCCGCACAAAGACTTGTACACAGGTGTCCATGGTGGCATTATTCACAAGAGCCAAAAAGTGGAAACAACTCCGATGTCTATCAACTGATGAATGAATAAACAAGATGCGGTCCCGCCATAATAGAACATCATTCAGCAACAAAAAGAAATGAACTGCCGACACGTGCTACCGCGTGCATGCACCTTGAAAAACGTATGCTACGTGAAAGAAGCCAGAGACAAAATACCGCATGTTGTATGACTGCATGTGTATGCAATGGATACGCAATGTCCAAAACCGACAAATTCCAGGAGACAGAACGAGATGGCAGATTCGCGGTCGCCAGGGCCTCGGGGTAGGGAGGAACGGGGGTGACTGTTTTAATGGGTACAGGATTACTTCTTGGGGTGATTAAAATGTCCTAAAACCAATGTTTACACAACTCTGCGCCATACTAGAAAACACTGAATTCTACAGTTTAAATGGGTGAATTCCACGGTGAGTGAATTCAATCTCTAAGCTTTTTTTAAAAAAAACTTAAAAGGGAATAATGGCTATAACTGAAATCTAATTACTAAGAGGTTCATCTGTAGCACTTGCCTACCCTTGTGTTCGTCAAGAGCACATTTGAGATTTTCTAGAAAGTACCGGAGAAGAAAGGTTTTCTTAGCCATTGGCCATGCACAGCCCGACCGTGTGGCCGGCCGCTCAGCCAGCCACGGAGGACACAGTCCAGAGCTCCTTCTCCGCTTGCTTCCCTGTCTCCCGGCTCAGGAGCTAACGCCAGAATGTCCCCCCTTCCACATGTTTTCTTCTTGGCAGACAGTTTTTGTGAAAAAATATGTATAAAACTTCTGAAAGTTTGATTAAAAAGCAGAGGTTCCCATCTGAAATAGCCTATTTAGCGTTTTATGCTCAAAAAAGATTTAACACAAGTTTACCTACAACCCAGAAGGCTATGATTTTACAATTCTTGCTATTCGGAAAGAAAAGCTAGCACCTTCCTCACAGAAAGAAGTAACCACTCCCTCTTCTACGCTTCCAACACACTTTAATTTTTTACAACTATTGTTTAACTTACACAAATAATACCTGTTTATTTCAGCAGAACTGAAAATATGAAGATTTAAATTCATCCAGAGATATTTTAATATTTTGACATCTTTCTTTCTGATTATCTTTTTATGGACTCCTGAAAATTCCAAGTCACTTCTATATAGAATACCTATAGATGGATGAAGGAATTGTCCCCTTGCAACGTGGCAGACATTTCCATTAACGGGCAGAGTCTACTCCTCCATCCTTTGAATCAGGACTGACCCGTGACTTGACCAACAGAAGACAGAAGTAATGGTGTGCAGTTTCCAGCTCACGCCTCAAGAGGCTTTGGAGCACCTTCTCCCTCTCTTCTGACCCTGCATCTACCATGAGTACCGACCTGACTCACCTGAACTGATGGTTGAAACTAAGACACAATATTAACCAAGTGAACGAAACTATCGAGAAAACTCATTTCTTCCATTTGACTAAATTATTCTTGACGAATATGAATATCCAATTTAATCTACGAATTTCTACCATGAAAGCACATTATAAACATCTGTTTTAGCACCACTCATTTTTAAAGAACCTTTATGTTAGGCTTACCTGCTAAAAGATATTTAATTAGTGAATAGCACAGGAAATAGTGACATCGACTTTTGTCAACCAGGAGAAATATTTTAAGGTAACATCAAGCTCAAAGGTACCAAGATCAGCATATTCAAAGAATGCAGTAGAAAACAGGCATATTTAGCTTCTCTTTGCGAATCCATACTTTGTTCTCCAGAGATATTAATGTAACTGCTGAGGATGCTAGCCAATGGTATTTTTCCTAGTGGTATTTATTATAAAACAATCTTGGCAAGTGAAAGAAAACAGCACACAGTGCTAATATTTTGGTAGAATTATGTTTTATTTTAGTACTGTTAAGAAGAAAGATGTAAGCATGGAATGAGCACATAGGAATGCTGCTGATGTAAATGAATATTTACTCAAAGCCCAACTCTTACTCCCCTCTGATAGGGGTTGACAAAGAGCATTTCGATCTTGGATTTCTCCCAGCCTCACACAAAGAAGTGCGGCACCCAAAGAAATGCTTGTTGATGGCTCAGGGTGGTCATTAGGGCAGACGAAGCAGTACCCTATGAGAGGGCTTCTCATGTGATGCAGAAGAAGGGTGGGCAAGTCCAAATTACAGAGTGAGGACATGGCTGAAGGGCCCATCAAGTCAACTGGCTGCTACTGAGATCACTGTTACGAGGTGGCTTTCTTCAGCCACTTAGTCACACGGTCTTACACCCTCAACACTGCATCTGCCCAACACATATAACATGCTACCCTGCAGACAGGGCAGGAAGACGGACTGACTGTGTAAAAAGTATCGCCGTTAAAAGACACATGACATTTTACTAATGTAGATAAACAGTGACACTTGGTGTTCAAATGAGATTGCATGTATTTGTCCCATTACCACGTTTGATCAGGAGAAAACATCAGACAAAAAAACTGAAGACCATTCTAACAAAGTGGAAAGGTCATGAAAGGCAAAAACAAAAAAAAGACTGATCGTGGAAGAGACTAAGAAGCCATACCAACTAAATGCGACACGGGACCCTGGTGGGAAAACTGGCGACTCCAGGTAAGGTCTGTATGTCACTTAAAGGTACTGTATTTAAAGGTGTCAACGTGATTAACTTGGGAAACTGTTACCAAGGTTTATTTCTTAGTGCTCATAAATGTACACGATTGTAGAAGACAGTGACGTTAGAGGAAGCTGGGTGAAGGGTGTATGAACACCCTCTGCACTACCCGTGCCCTTCTGTAAGCGTGACACTTCTGCAAAATGACAAAGTTATTGCATATGTATTGTTCGGCCCAGTCTTTGGATCTTAATGACCGGTCGGTCAGGACAAGATTAACTCATATGCAAACAAGTCCAGAATTCATGATCCGCCCTCCAACCACATCAGACAACTTTTAGTTTCTGGAGTATGCCCTGCTTCCTCATTCTTCCACCCTTTGCTAATTCTGTTTCTTCTACTTGTCTCCCTCCCATCCTTGTTCCCCAACATACTCCCTGTTTTAAGGCTGACCTCACAAGCCCTCTCCCGTGGCTTCCTTGGACAGAGTTGGATTCTCTCACTTATCCGTTCTTATAGCCCCTTCTTCAAACCTGTGTTAGCTCAGATGATTAGGTACTAAATCAGGCCTATATGGACTGATGGTTACAAGCAAGAGATCTAAAACCAGGTAACCTGGATTCAGATCCTGGCCCAATCCCTTGCCGGCTGTGTAACCCTAAGCAATTAATTAATTTTCTGTGTCTGAGTTTCCTTGTCTAGAAAATGGGGCTAATATCAGCCCCATGGAGTTGATATGAGAACTACATGAATTCATGCAAATAACGTCATTCTGAGGGCGTTTGGCTCAGTTAAGTGCTCAGTAGGCGTGAGCTGTTATTATGGTCATCACGTGCCTCTCTAGAAGGACCTTCAGAACCAGGACCATACGTATTTACTTTCCTGGGTGGAATTCTCCGGGCTGCATTCAAATCTCGCCTTTGCCATTTACTGGCTTTGAACTTCATTAGATTATTGTGAGAGTTGAATGATCTAATGCCTTTGAAAGCATTTAGTAGGACTACTAGCTCAACGCAAGCATCTAATAAATATTAGTTATTATAATTATCTTGCTAACTCCCAGAGTTTTACACTGAAGACATGTTGAATCCTTTGATGCATAAGTGAATGGATCAGAAAGAATGATGGCTAAATATTTCAGTAGCTAATACAGATTATCATCATCAACTAATGACAGCAAAAATTAAATTTCTTCATCTGCCACCTCATGCCTCTAAGCTTTAGAAATGCCAGCTCTAAACCACAGATCCATGTTTGTGCTACTCTACTGCGGCATCCACATCTGGTCATTTGAAAGGATATCTATGGAGTCGACTAAAAAGTTCTAAGAACGAGTAATGTGCACAACGATACTTAGAGCCAATGGGAGCTATCCGAGCCGCAGCTGTTGCATTGAAGAATGTGCACATTCCCTAAGGGCAGCAAATTCCCTGAAGTCAACAGAACAACTCTCATTTAATGAGGAACTACTACAGGGCTGGACGAGGAGTCTGAATGAACTACTTTTCCCCAACTCTAGATACAATTCAGAAAGGCGGGAGGATATTTTTGCCATTTACTCATGGGTATATGCATTTGACAGGAATCAAACTGCATTCTTTTTGACGGTATTTAAAATGTAGTACGCAAACCTTCACACCTAAAATGTAAAGGCGAAATTGTACTGTGTCACAGTTACTGGACTTCTCCATATTTTCCTTGCAGTTTCAAAAGCCTCAGGTTGTATCTTCAGGCGCCCTCTGCGTAGCCCCTCATAGCTCGCAGGGCCTCGTGCAGTCACCGGATGATTTCACGACCTCCTACAAAGTGAAGCAGTTATGTTTCCCTTCAAGGTGAAGAAAGACATTCATACCTAACAAGTAGTGGCCCTGGAATTTGACCCCAGGCTTAGTTAGACACCTGCGAAGTCTACAGTCACATTGTCTTTCAGTTATGCTTTTGGTTAGCTAAGATTGTGGGTGACTGACTCGAAACGCTCCTCCCTAGGAGCCTGCGCTAACAGCTTTTGAGTTCAGCTGGGACTGTGCTGGGAAGTTCTGCACAACCTCACGCTGACCTTGTGCTGCTAGTGATCCATCTCCAGCGGACACTCAGTCAAGTGCAAGAAGTTACAAGGTAGTTAAAAACCCGGGAAGGAATCTCAACCAATGGAGGATGGAAACCAATGGAGACATGTTCCAGATCCCCATCTTTTTGACAGATCAAAGCAGGCCATACATTCTTCGTTGCTTCGCCCATCAAGCGACGGCATCTATTTCCCCCGCTCTTGAATCTGGGCTGACCCCGTGACTCACTTTGACCAAATATCATCGAATCACCATGCAGTGCGGAAGCCCAAGCCAGCCATTTCAAGAGAAGGGCCACATGCAGAAACACCACCAAGGCACAGGCATGTTAAGTGAAGACACCTGGAACTTTCCAGGCATCCCAGACACCAGCTGAAAGCGGCCAAGTGAGGGAGCCCAGCTGATGTCACATGGAGCAGAAGTGCCCAGCTGAGCTCTGATCTAATTCCTGACCCACGGAATCATGCCACTGAGCTTGGGGTTGGGGTGGGGCATGGGAGGGGGAGTGTTGTGCAGTACTAGATAACCGAAACACAGGTAGGTCATCCTAAAAGGCATCCTATGTTTTCTAGGGGTCCTAGTGGTACCTCAGTCACCCCCACCCTTTGTCCTCAACTGCAGTTCTCATGATACAACCGTACAATGGCATTTCCTTTTCCCTTATTCTTCCCTCCTGCTTCCTGGGATCCCCTCCCAAATAAACTACCCTCACCCAGGTTCTACCTTTGCAAGAACTCAAACTAAGGCATGGAGATTTTGCCTCTTCCACATTTTGTCATGGAGTTTGAAAAGCTTATACTTTCATAAAGAAATCATTTACCCACATTGCTCCAATTATGTATGGTAATAACCAACCATTTTTATTTCTAAAGAAAATATCAATATGAAGTTAAATGTTGTGTGTATAAATATATAGACATGGAGAGAAATTACAATAATAGATTGTGATATAAAACTCTGCAAGAAATCTTTCCAAATAAAAGGGAAAAAATTAACCTTTCTGCACTGTAAAAATATTGCATAGCAACATTTACGTAATGACTTAGAGAGAACCTTCGTAGATAGATATAGTAAGGTAATTTTCTTCTGGACCATTCAACTTTCTGATTCAACGAACTTTTTAGAAAATAGCTGTACTTTTTTTGAATGGTTTTAGATTTGAATGAATGTTTACGAAAGCTACATCTATCATATCTTTATATCTTTATTTCTAGATGAGGGAAGGCCGACTAGACAATCACGACCCACTGACCCTTGTGCATCCAGCTCCCCGCAAGGAGAACCACAATTCGAAACAATATTGCAAGGGGAAATGAACTATTCCACTTAAAAAAAAAAATTGTAACTCTGAATAACCTTTTTCAACTAAAAGAACCCTCAATGAGGACCTAAATATTTGATCATTTTTATAACACTGCCAATCTTTCACAGGGTACTCTCCATTATATGAGAAAAAGTGACATGTTTCCAACTTAATCATAAATTAAAAGATTAAAATATTGCCATCGCAGCGGAATAACAATACGTATCCCGAGTTCGTCACTCAGAACTGAAATTAGTCTGGGACTCACGTCTCACTTCTTGACCTTCAATTCTGCTTACCACTGCCTTTCACATTTATTTTCTTGTCATTCTGACACACATTCTAACATCATTTATTTACAATATACTAACATTAGAATCCAGAGTCAACATGCCTCCTGGGGGGCTCGCTGAAAGACAGAGCAACACTCTGTGATGCACCCTGAAAAGCACGCCTGTGTTTGAGCCCTCTTGTAAATCGTGACAGTGAGAACCTGGAGACGGTGCCTTCTCGCCCTGCATTTCTCTAAGTAGTCTGCAAGATAACTTGTCAATAGTTTAACTTTGAACTATTCTTTAATTCTAGTTTGATATATTCCCAATTCTTATCTGCCAAAGAGAAACAGGACCAAACTTTGTGTTAACACTCAGGAAGTTAGCTAAGCCGACTGGTACTTCTTTGTGGATGATAACACAATATTGGTGATTACCTATGTAATCAGAGCGGCAGAATTCAGTTGTAGCGTGATAAAAGTACAAGGAGGGTTTGTTTTTTAACACTATTCCAGGAAGAATTTCCATGTCCATTGTTATCTAAAGGCAGAATCGTGAAGGTCTTCATTGGGGTGGGGGCTGGGCCTGGACTGGCTTGGATTTAAATATCACATGGATGTCTGGACTAGATAGAAGACTTTTAAGGACTTTTTGTTTCTAATACTCTGTTCATAGAATGCTGAAGTCAGTCTAGAAATGTTCATGGGTGTTACAGTTAGATTTTGAGCAAAAAGAGGCATCTGCAGATGCTATTGTCTCAATCTAGCAATGTGACCTTGTTACCCTGGAAAGATGTGCATGAGATGAACCATGAAGGACAGTCAGCTCGGTCTCACATGATAGGAGCAGTAGGAGACAATGATCAGAACACCAGACTGAAGTGGGAGAGCACACTGCCATTTACCAGCTAAGCCGGGCTGGTCTGGCAGCCATCCGGTTCCCAACACTCTAAGCACCCTACAAACTAACAGTGTCTGATGCCATGAAATCACTGCAACTAGTGTGTGGGAATGGCGGCTACCCCTTGGCCTGTTGGCATGTCTTGGGTTATGCCAAATCCACAATGCAAGTCTGGCAAATTCCTGTGCTCCAAGTCACTAAGCCAAAATGCCTGGGGTGACAGCCTGCTGTTGCTCCAAGCCCATCATGAAAAGCATGCCTTACGTAACAGCTTGAGAAATAAGTTTCCAATCACCTTCTGCCATTGTCCAACCCAGCTGAGTCTACTCATTGACCTGTTGATCACTTAAGCCCTCTCCGACTGCCACGGTGGAAGGACCGAGGTTCCCGTCACACACGGTAGATGTTGAATAAATGTTTTTTGCTACAGTAATACTTTAATCCAAGTCCCACCTTTGTTGCCTCCTAGCTGTGTGACCTGAGCGACAATTCCGTTTTATTCATCCTTGCTCTCCTTGGCATCTTTTAGTACTTCCTATGTGCTGAGCACTTTCCAAGTACAGTCACGTGCTGCTAAACGATGGGGATATGTCGTGAGAAATGTGTCAACATCACAGAGTGCCCTTGGACTAGGTGATCTAGCCTACTACACACCTAGGCTGTATGAACAGCCTTTGCTCTCAGACTACAACTCTGTACGGCATGCTACTGAATACTGGAGGCAACTGTAACACAATGGTAAGCATTTGTGTATCTAAGCATATCAAAATGCTACATGACGATGCCTGCAATATCACTAGGTGACAGGAATTTTTCAGCCCTGTGATAATCTCAGGGGACCACCACTGTATATGCGGTCCATTGTTGACCAAAACGTCGTTATGTGGCTCATGACTATAATTAAGTTATGAGTGCCTCACAAAAATCTCTGAGATAGGCACTTTAATTATCCCTTCTTGACAGATGAAGAAATTGGGTCCTAAATACACTTTGTAATTTCTCTAAGGTCATAGGGCAGAGCTGGGGTTTGAATCCACGCGGTCTGGTTCAGAATCCAGCTCTAACCCAATCGCTTCATTTCCTTTCCAACTAAGTCGGGCTGCCTCTTAATTGGAGTCTCAGCGTTGTCATCTACAAAATGAAGGTTGAGCCTATCACCCTGCAGAGTTGCTGTAATAACAAAAAAAACTGGTGAGCATTCTACAAATATGAATTGTTATTTTGCTAATCATTATTATCATCACCCATCAACTGAAATAAGCGAGCAAGGAATCAATCGGAATTGCCAATGTCAGCAGAATGATAATATGCCCCAAAGCCAGAAAACATATTGGGCCATTCCAGGACTTCCCTGGACCAAATTCTTGTTACAGCAGGAGCCTAGTTATAACAACCCCCGAGCTGACATTGCTATCATCACCTAAGGTTTCTCCTTCCCCTCTCCATCCACATTGGTTTCTCTGAGTACTAGCTTGCTAATTGTTTCTCAGCCCCTCAGAGATGAAGTTTTTGGTAGCCCAAGCTGAGAACGGATCCTTATGCACACTTCCACTCCTGTGGATGGTAATTCACATGTCTCCACAAGCCGTCCAGGTATACAGAAACAAAAACATGTTATTTTCCTTAATCCTTGGGCCACTCAACCCAACCCACTTCCAATTTCTCCAGACATGGATATTCTAGGCTCAACCTTCTCCTCTCCTTAATGGGTGAGCTTCTCAAGCTGCTCTTCATTCTAACGGCTTCCAAAAATCTTGGCTATTTAACACCTCCAGTGTGATGTGGCCAGGCAATTTCAAGATTGTACGTAGTTTTTAAAATCTCTGACTACTCTGAAAAACAATCTTTTTAACAGTTTCTTTGCACTTGCTTCCAAAGCATAATAATCAGGACGGAGAATTTCCGCAGTAAGCAATCTCAGAAAACCCTGGGCCGACTGTTGACTTCTCCACGGAATCTGCCAGAACTGTTGTATCTTTAAGGATAGCATTTATGTTTATGTTTTATTGAACAGATGACATAGCAACAATACTGGGATATTTTCTAAAAGTCATAAACGCCAGTCTTTTTTTAATCGATATTAAAATTCACATATAGAATTCACACTTCTGAAGTGTACTATTCCGCAACTTGTAGTATATATCACCAGGTTGTGCAATCATCACCTTTATCTAGTTCCAAAACATTTTCATCATCCTCCCCAGAAACATGGAACCCATTAGCGGTCACTCCCCACCCCTCCCTGCTGCCAGCCGCTGGCAACCGCTTATCTACTTTCTGTCTCTATGGATTTGCCTATTATGGACATTTCATATAAATGAAATCTCACAATATGCGGGCCTGTGTGGCTGGCTTCTTTCACTGGGCATAATGTTTTCAAGGCGCATCCGTGTCGTAGCATGTATCAGAACGTCATCACTTTTCATTGCTGAATGGCCTTGCACTGTATGGATAGACCGCATCTTCGTTTACCCATTCATCCGCTGACGGAGCATCTGGTGGGTTCCACCATTTTATCTATGATGAATAATGTTGCTGTGAAGATGCATGTACAAGTTTTTGTGTAGATATATTTTCACTTCTCTTGGGTGTATATGCCTAAAGGTGGAACTGTCGGGTCATTTGGTAATTCTATGTTGAACTTTCTGAGAAGCTGCCAGGCTGTTTTGCGAACCTGCCAGAACATTTTACATTCTCACCAGCAGCGAAGGAGAGTTTCGGTTTTGCCACACCCTTGCCAACACCTGCCATCTTTTCCCTTATAGCTATCATAGTGGGCATGAAGGGGCATCTCACCGCGGCGTTGAGCTGCATTTCCCTCATAGCTCGTGAAGACGCCATTCTTTACCAGATAACAAAAGGATTTCATGTCTTCACAGATCACATTCCGCTTTGTTTGCCCTACTGTAACATAGATGCAAAGAGAGCCTCTCTCTATCATAGGAGATGGCTAAGGGAGGATGTAGTAGGCTGTAGAACAAGATGTCACACCCCAAAGGTGTGTCTCCGACACTGTTATCAGAACACAGACTCCCTCAGTCATTGACTGAATTCTAATATGAAAACATGTTCCCTCCTGAGGGCATCGGATTGGAAGAATCAGAATTCCAGAACAGAAAAATGAACTCACGTTTCTGCCAATCCTGCACGTGCCATGACATGCGCCACGGTGAAAGCTTATGTATTTGAAGGTGACATCTGGCTGGGCCAGAAAATAGAAGTGGAACTTTCTCAGATAGATATGGCACCAGGCAATCAAAAGCAGAGTGAGAAGGAGAGGGGAAACCCCTCTGCAGGGAACCTTTACACTGAATCATAAAACCTTACTCATGAAGCTTGAGGCCCAGACACACTCATTGTTCGCCATCTTTTTCCTTCCATACTCCATTCTGATTGGATTTCTCTCCATTTCTGAAGCATATAGTCACTTCCCCCACCCTTTCCTCAGGGATCCACTCCAAGACCCCCAGCAGATGCCTGAAACTACAAAAAGCACCGAACCCTGTATGGACTATGTCTTTCCTGTCATGCACACCCATGATGGACTTTAATTTATAAATTAGGCACAGTAAGAGATTAACAGCAATGACTACTGATAAAACAGAACAATTATAACAATATACTCTAATAAGAGTTATGTGAATCAAGTCTCTCTCTCTCTCAGCAAACTGGCATGAATTTTTTTCTTCTTCACTATTTCACGGAGAGAAGATTCGTTCTCACCGTAAACCTTAGCAACCTCAGCATACGACTCTTTTCTGTCCTGAGCTGAGAATTTTCACCTTTTCAATTAAAGGAAGCACTTAACAGCTTCTCTTCGGCATGTCCAAATTACGCTTTGGGGCCATTACGAAGCCAAATAAGGGTGACCTGAACACAAGCCCTGCGCTACCGCTATGGTCCATCTGATAAGCAAAACAGCTACTAAGTGACTAATGGGCAGGGAGCATCTACAATGTGGATGCACCGGACAAGGGGATGAGTCCCAGCCCGGGTGGGATGGGGCAGATCTCAGCACACTACTCAGAACGGCATGCGATCTAAAACTTATAAATTGTTTATTTCGGGAATTTTCCATTTCATATTTTCAGACTGGGGGTAACTGAAAGCACAGAAAGCGACAGGTACCCCTACTGCACTATGGTCTCTCCTAACTATGGAGTGTCGCCCCTCTTCTTTCTGGGGCTAAAGCCTCCTCATCCACTGATTTCAGCTGAGGCATCCCAGACATCCTTGGTCCTTGTGTCAGTTTCCTGTGGCCACCGTGACAAATTACCACAAACGTCCTGGCTTACAATGACACACACGTGTTCTCTTAAAGTTCTGGATGTCAGGGGTCCCACTGGGCTGGGATCAAGATGTCAGCAGAGCTGCATTCTCTCCGCACATTCTAGGGGAGAATCCACTTCCTCAAGTTTTCCAGCGTCTAGTGGTTGCTCCATTCCTTGGCTGGTGACACCATCCCCCATTTGCACAGCCAACAGTGTAGCGTTTTCAAAATCAATCAGTCAGTCAGTCAATCAATCTCTTTCTCTAATTGTGTCCTATCTCCCCTAACTCTGACCCTCCTGCCGCCCTCTTATAAGGACCAGTGTGATTACATTGGCTCACCCAGATAGACCATGATAATCTCACCATCTCAACATCCTTAACCACAAATGCAAAGTCCCATTTGCCATATAAGGCAGCATATCAATGGGTTCTGGGGACTAGGACATGGGCGTCTTTCGGAGGCCATTATTCTGTCTACTAGAGTCTCCTTGGCATATTGCCACACCATCCTGATCAAGGGCAGGGATTTATTTATGTGAAACTATCGCTTCCATAAAAGAGTAAGCATCTGTGCAGCCACGCCTGATCGTTCCGCATCGTTCTGTGTGTCAAGTACATAGCCGGCACTCAACAAATATTTGATGGCTACACAGCTGAGTGGCCAGTTTGCCTTTGCTGGACCAGAGTTCCTGTGGGAAGGGGGGAGGTAGGCTGAGATTATATTGTAAAACGCTTTGAAATGATGGGCCGAACAGTTTGGATGTCATTCTGTACACCCTAAGCCCCAGCAAAGGTTTTGCTCAAGGACTTATCATGATTCTAATCAGATGTTTGGAGTAAAAGCCCATCAGCCAGGTGAAGAGGGAGAAACTTCAGGCAGGGTGTCCAAGCAGGAGGCCATAGCAAATGAGGACCCAAACTAGCAGTGGCAATGAGAAGGTACAGCTGGACAGAGATCTAAGAACTTGGATACATTCCACTTCAAATCCTTTCTAGAGTGGAGCAAATGAGAAGTAAACACAACAGGATTTGATCATTTAACACAGGATAAAGAAAGGAAGGGGAAACTAGAGGCATCTCCAGCCATCTCTGGTAAAACTAAGCAGGTGAGAAAATGGTGACACCAACCGAATCAGAAACACAGAAAATTAAATGCGCTCAGAGGACAGGGGTGCTAATCTGTTCTGCTTCAAATATGTAGACTATGAGAAGAAGTTCGAAGGGCCTTGTGAACAGACAGCCTGCAGAAAATCAGAAATAGATGTCAGGAGCTCATGCGCAAGATCGTAGGTAGACACAGAGTTAGGAGTGTCCCTGAGAGGAATGGTGGCTGAAGTCACAAAAGTGAGTGAGATCACCTAGGGAGAACGATTGGAGGAAGAAACGCTGAACCGCGGGGATGGGTGGACAAAGACGAGCACAGAGAGAAGAGCAGAAGAGACGTTTGAGACGAGGGAGCCGTAGGGAGAGAACTGAGACGTCTCCGTGTGTCGCGGGGTGGGGGGTGGGGAGGGCGGAACGGTGCCGGCAGGTCTGCCCAGAGTCCAGGCAAGGGAGGTCCAGGAAGAGTCTTGGAGTTGGGGCATCTCTGAGAGAGCTGTTGCAGCAACAAATGGAGATAGAAAAGAGATCGCCAAGGTTTAAAGCGCCCGTAGTCATTGACTTTTTCTAGAACTTAAGCAGTTTATACTGAGAGTCAAGAAGGATGTCAGGGTGCTTCTGCCCTTAGTTTGTTGTCTGAGTCTGAGCTTAACCCTTTCAGTCCCTCTCTTTAGCAGTAAAATAAGGAGGCTGCAGCTTGATGCTATGCAAGGTCCTTTCTGAGTCTAAAATTTGCTCTTTCCAACTCTAGCATTCCAAAATTCTGGTGAAAGCTCTATTCCGAGGCATCAGAGAAGAGGCTGTCTTTACATTAGTCTCTATTTAAGTAAACATTACCTTAGAACACAGTCTAGCAGAGAGAGATTCCAAAAGAGAGCATATGAAAGTTGAATAACTATTTTCCTAATTTATAATTCTTAGGCCATTATGCTGATTTCAGACGTAATTCCCTATAAAATGCCCTTTGTCAATGTCCCCTTTGAAGCTGTGTTACTCTAATTACTTCCTCTTCGGTGCCATGAGTGAGCCTCTATTTTTAATCACAATATTACTCTCTGCCCATGTTTTAAATTTCAATCCCAGTTCCCGTCATTAGGTATTTACCATTTATTTCTTCCTTACACATGTATTTAGACACCCCAGATTTTCTCTTATCCTTAAAACCTTTTGAAAGGCTTTCTTTTTCTCCCAATTCAGAGCCTTGGTTGACAGGTATCAAAAAAAAAAAAAAAAGAAGAAAACAACAAAGAGTAAAGACAGAAACATGAGAGAAAATGGCACTGGAAAGCAAAACCTAGAATCCAGTGTCTTATACAGAGTAGCACACGAAACAAGTTTTCTTAACCTCGGTGCTACTGAAATTTTGAGCAGGAGTACTTATTTCTTGGAGGGCTCTGTCCTGTGCATTGTAGGATAACTGACAGCATCCCTGGCCTCTACCCACCAGATGCCGGCAGCATCCTACCACCCCAACTCTGGCAATCAAAAATGCCACCAGGTATTGTCAAATGTGCCGAGGGTGCCAACTCGCCCCCAGTTGAAAACCACTGGTCTATAGAAGTAGTTCAGCAGTGCGAGGAACGATCTGCCGAGGTGGAAAAGTACGAAATACGGAAGTGTTGTGTGTGTCTCTGCCAACTCCCATTTGCCTCTAGGATCCTCCGTATGGTTTTCCCGTGCCCGCTCCTCCGAGTGTCCATCCTCCTGCTTGTTTAGACGACAGAGTGACCTCTCTAAAACACACATGTGATCACGTTACATCCTCGTGCTTAAAAATTAGCAACTTCCCCCATTCTCTGCCACAAGGTTCCTCAGCCTAACACCCTTAACATCGAAGGTCGGATGACTCTTGGTTGTGGGGGCTGCCCTGTATGTTGTAGAGTGTCTAGCAGCATCGCTGGTCTCTAGCCACTAGATGCCAGTAGAACCTCCCGTGTAATAGGCCAAATAATGCCTCAAAACTGCCCACCTCCTAATCTGTGGACCCTGTGAATAAGTTACATGGCAAAGGAAAATTCAGGTTGCAGATTGGATTAAAGGTTGCTTAATCAGCTGACCTTTAAATGATGAGAGTACCTTGATTCAACCAGCTGAACCCAACATTACCACAGGAGTCCTTCAGAGAATTTGTGGAGAAATGATTACAGAAAAGGGTCAAAGAGAGGCAACATGGCTGGCTTTAAAGATGGAGGAAGCAGACCGATGGCAAAGCAAAAGAAGTGGACCCGAGAGCCTTCAGAAGGAACGCGCCCTGCCAACACCTTGACCTCAGCCAGAGAGACCCATTTGGGACTTCTGACCCCTAGAACTGCAAAATACATTCCCACCACTAGTTATGATAAACAAAACCATCTTCAGCCATTTCTAAATGTTCCCCGGGGACAAAGTAAGTCACCTCCCGGTTGAGAACCACGGCTCTGTGAAACGCAGAGTCCGAGTTCCTGGCATGGGCGTAGGGGACTCTTCGTAATTAACGCTACGACCTGCTGTGCTAGCATCCAACACGGAGCGAGATGCAGCCTATGCGCCAGCACACCGAACTTCTGACTTCAAAAACACGCTACATCTTTCACTTCTCCGCAGATTTGATGGCAAGAGGTGCCTAGAAGAGTAGGTAATGTGCTTTGGCCCTCCTGCCATTTTTATCCCTACCCATAGTTAGTTATTTCCTTCCAGATACGTATCTAATCTGTTTCCATCAGGTTATTACATGACAAGCCACGTGGTTGCTACACATATGAAACCACGGACGTCCTAGCCGCGTCCGTTAAACAAATCATCGCTCTTAAGCCCCTCGAAAGTTCTCTTCATTGGACACTCTGCCATCACCTCTGTGCCTTTGCATGTCCACTCTTTTCTCTGTCTTCAAGGAATCACTTCCTTCTTATAAATGGTAGTCATCATTGAGATCAAGTTCAAGTATTCTCTGCACAGAGAAGCCTTCCAAAGACTCCCCAGAGCAGGGCGAACCATCACATCTCCACCCACCGGCCCCGGCCCTCACTGTGCTGTGATCCTTCGGCACTGCACTGAATGGTCGTCTGAGCCATCGTCTCCTCATTGGACTCTGAGCTCTCTAAGGGCTGACACTATGTCTTAGCCTCTCCGCATTCCTGGTACCTAGATAAATGCTTGTGGCATGAATGAAGAAGCCATGGACAGAGAAAAGTCATTTTAATTATGGGTCACTGAAGCTGAGAAACTCCAGATCAGCTATGACCACAATGCCAGCTCTGATCCACGAGAATTAGGGGAACTCAGGGCTTGGAATGAGACCTCGCTCCATTACCTGTGATCGGAATGAGGAACAGAGTGTGGCTGCTAAGAACACAAGTCGAGAAGTATGTACCAATTGCGTCGGCATGCAACATTTATCCCTTTGCCTTCTCCCTTTTTCTACTCAATGGATATTCTACCCAGCATGTCCACGAATCAGGTTTTGTTAAAGCAATCCTGAAACGCACAGTGAGGAAATGTTAATAAGAGTTGTACCTGACTTTGTCTAACACGTCCAGGTTTTAGGCCATAAAATAGCCATTTGTGAGCTGTGAGTGAACTCAAGTCATAATACTACGGGCATATATGAGAGTCGCCGCTGTATGAACATAAAGTTTAAAACCAGAGAATCTCTATTAATTATATGAATGTCTAACCACTATGCTGTATACCTGAACCGAATATAATGTTGAATGTCAACTGTAATTGAAATTAAACACACACACACACACACACACACACACACACACACACACACACACACACACAGAATCTGCTGAAAGAACTAAGCGGAAATGCATGTGTTCATCACTGGCTAAACCCGAATGAAGGTGAATTCTCAGATGTGCTTATCAGTTCAATATAAGAGAAACAGAAAAGGTGAACGAACCACAAGAGGTCCATGGAGTCTGCAGGCACGCCCAAGAGGGATCCGAATGGCTTGGGAATTGGACAACGGCCCCAGACACCCCAGACAAACTTTATGCCGATGAAAGCACTTCTGTATGCACTGGCTAGATGGCCAGTATGGGGAGCTCCATGCAACTCACTGGTGCAGTGGTTCTCAGCTGGGGCGATTTTGACCCCTCGAGGACATCCTGCAGTGTCTGTAGACAGTTTTCATTGTCACACTGGTGGAGAGGGGTGCTATTGGCATCTAACAGGTAGAGGCCCAGGATGTTGCCAAACACCCTACAATGCACAGGACATCCCACCACAAAGAATCATTTATCTATAAATGTCCATAGGGCACAGGGTGAGAAAGCCTGAGCCAAAGCAACCAGGAAAAGCACAAGGACCAAATCTGTATGAACCAACTCTCCCCTCCAGGGCCCATAAGTAACCTTGCAGGGTGCTCACTTGCTGGACTTCTGACATTATTAGTAAAGATTCTCTTTTAGGACAAAGGGCTCGGCTTGCTTGCCAGGGAGAAGGACAAGCAGGGCTCAATAGAATGAACTTCCTTGGTGTTTGAGAGGGTTCCAGGGAGTTAAACCTTTGAAAGGTAATCCAGGACATTAAATTCCACACCCAGGGTTACATTAGGATATCTGGGCCTCTACTAAACAAAATCAGCCTTGGCAATTCTTGCCAGGATTCCATCCAATCTCTCCATGTCTGCCTCGAGAATAAGGAAATTACACATGCACACCCACCTACCCACCCCCCACACACACACACGCACGAACATTTTTAGGAGAAAATTTTAATATTTTTAGATGCCTAGGTACTTAGTTTTAACCATTGCAAGAAGGCAAAAGTCATAGATGAGCTTGCAGACCACCACAGAACAGTTAGAAGCCGCCCGATATTGCTGCAGTTCAGATTATGAGATCTGTCCTTTGGTTACGAGATTTTAATGGATAAGAAGATAATTTGTAATCAGTCGTGATCACCTATAGTAGAACGCCTTTTGGTCTTAACAGTAACAAACGACATCTGTACGCTATATTCCAAGCACGTACGGTGCTAAGAAAAACTGGGGCATTCTTAATGATACAACTGGGTTGAAACAGGAATGTCAGCGGCTATCTAACCCAAGAACTTGACTTGCTTTTGCATCTCTCTCTCTCTCCTCCTCTCCCCTCTCCTCCTCCCTCTCTCCCTCTCTCAGCTCCTACAGGTTAACCTGGCAATGTGTGCTTCAGATACAGAGCGGGAACCTAGCCCCTTCCAGAGATCAGGAGAAACTCCACATCTAGATGTTTGACATTCACATCTTTCTAATGCTGAGTTCCCTGGTTTGAAGAAAATCTCTCGCTCTCGACTTGACTTTTTTTCTACTGCCTATCTTCCTCCAGAAATGGGCAAAACAGTCAGCAATGTTTGTTAGTTTTTGTATTCCATATTTCCCCCATCCAATGGCAGCTGTCACTTTGACACGGTACCTAATATTTTATTAATATGTGCTGCTAATATTTCTGATCAATTCTGCTGATTTTTCTAAGGAATTCTATTAAAAGTCAAAATCTCACAGTTATCTCATGTTAACAGAATGAGGTATGATCTTGGATGCTATGTTCAAGCTCTTTTTCTTGGTTCTCTTTCCTTTATTTAGTCTAAATCTCCAGCAATTACATGGCATTTCGTTTCATTTCTGTAATTCTAACTGTACTTTAAAATATTTAATTACAACCGATGGAATCTCCCTCCCCTTATGGAAACAGATCCAAGGCAAACCTATAGAGTTTGTGGACTGAGAGTCATAGGAGTTGATCACTTTTAAAACAACTACTATTTATTCTCTAAAGGCATGCTGCTTTCTAAGTACCCATCAACCTCGGTTTTCCGTAGCTCTGTTCTCCATTCTTCTCAATCAGACAGCAGACATCCTAAAGGTACCAAATAGCTCCCTCCGAGTTCCCTATTTAATGATTCCCGATTCACAAATATTTCACTAACTACTAGTTGTCCTTGGTGGAATTTGGGCATATTTCCATGATTTTTCATAGCCTTAAAAAAAGCTTTCTCCCCTACATTAAACTAGTAAGTACTCCATACCATAGGTTTCTGAAATGAGACCTTTAGGGAGAAGAAAATATCAAACTAGAGAATTCTAGTAGTTACTCCCCTGCCACCCCACACACCAAGCTACACACACACACTATTGGCAACATCCTCCAGAGTAATGTTCCTGGATTCTCTGTAGAACCACCGGATGACAGACACAGTTCAAAATATATTTCATCCGATCCTTACAAACAGCTTGGAAATAGATCACTTGAGTTCCTAAAAATATCGGCTAGGGTGAAGGGTGAGGTGACCCTTGGAAACAGCCTGTAGCGCAAACAGAAAAGCAGGAGCCGCGTCTTCCCCGGCTCCCACCGCTGCTGCCAAGTGGAGCCCAGAAGTCCTGTCAAGACGCGCGCGGGTGGCCACTAGGGATGGCGCTTTTCCAGGCACTAGTCACCAGCCAAAGAGGCACAGCCACGCCACAGAAACCCCTCAGTGGGTCCCTGAATCTACAAATGTCATGCCATTAAAGACCTGCCCAGAGGTCCATTCTTGGGCCATGAGGACGCGCGGCGCCAGACCCTACCTCGACTTCCACACGACGTAGGAGTGCCGTGGCTGTTGGGTGGGGACTGGAACTTTCTCTGCTGGAGCCACCTCCTGGGAGAAGTGAAGATGCCGTTGGAGCCTCCCCCGGAGGAGCAGAGGATGGCGCTGCGGCCACTGCCCGGGCCGGCCAGGACCGAAGGCAGGTCCCAGGCCATGCTCTTCTTGAGGCCACTGCGACCCAGGGGGACCTCATAGTCAAAGTGGAAGCTGCCAGACGGCGACTTCTCCTGCGGGGTGCTGGGCATGGAGAAGGATGAGCAGAGGGGTCTAGGGGACGGGAGTCGGTTGGCCCGCGGGTGTGGGCCCCGGGGACAGGACGCCGCGCGGGTGCCAGGAGCCTCGGCCGCGCGCAGTGGGAGGAGACACGGCCTCCGGTGGCCCCCGGAGAGCCGCCCTCCGCGCCCGCCTCGCCCGCACAGCCTCCGATCAGGGCTGGGTCCAGGCTGCGGGTCTGGCGTAGCTTCCTTTTGGAGAAGCCCTTGGCTGAGGCCGCGCCGCCGGAGGCCGGCGAGGAGCAGGAGAAGACACGTGCAGCAGGCTTTGCGCGGACATCTCGGCGGGACGTGGCCCGAGGGCCACCCTCTTCCCGCTGTCAGAAAGCTGGCGCGTGCGGGCGCGGCAAGGAAGGGGCGAAGGGGCTTAGGCGAGGCTGCCCGGCGGAGCCTCGGGCGGCGGAGGGCGGCAGCGGCCGGCTCACGCGCCACCAGCGCTCTCCAAGGGCCCCGGCGAGGACAGAAGCAGGAGGTCCATCACCAGCCTTCTAGAAAAAAAGGCGTCGCGGGCCTTCCGCGGCCGCTGGAACCTTCCCCGGAGCCGAAGCGGCGAAGGGGTGAGGGAGAGGGGGAAGGTCAGGCGCTCGCCGGGCTCCCAGTCCCGCCGCCAGCGCCACTCCCCCTTCCCCGCCGAGGCAGGGGACTCCGCGCTCCCGCGCTCGCTGGCTCCGGACAGCCTCGAAGTCTCCAGCAAGCTCCTCCTCGCGCCCTGGGGACGGTGGCGACGGCTGGGGAGGCGGCCTCCTGGGTGTGCGCCCGGGGCGCGTCTGTGGGCGCTCCCCGCAGCCGGAGGGACGTCCTCCCGGGCCCCGAAGCCGCGCGGCCGGCCTCCGCTTGGCCGCCGCAGCCGCTCTTCCAACTGGCGAGGTGCAGGGGCGCCTCCGAGCTCCAGGTTCCCACAGGGTGCCCGTCTCGCCACAAAGTGGGACACTGCACGCTGCGCCCAGGGCCTTCCAAGGGTCGAGTGGCCACGGAGGGAGGGAATTCCCGGCCGCGCTCAGGGGAGCTCAGGAGGGAGCCCCAGGGCGGCTGCCCGCGCTCCGCCCGAGGGGACTCGTGATACTCGCAGCCCGCCCTTGGGCCCGGGGCGGGCGCGGGGACGTCCCCGCACGCTCACCCTAGAGGCAGCGGAAAGGGGCAGCCGGGACCGGTAAGGCGGGAGGGAAGCCAGGTCTGCAGCTGGGGCGGAGCCAGGAGCAGGAGAAAGCAGAAGCGGAGGAAGTTTTCCGGGCGCGCAACCTGGGAGCCGCCCAGACACCGGGTCTCGGGGGGGAAGCCGCGAGGACGGAAGTGCGGACTCCTGCCCGTCTCCCTCCCCCGGGCCCGGGGGGCGCCCGCTCCGCTCACGTTTCTGGGAAGGAAAGGAAGTGTCGGATTGCACCCCACCCACTGGTGTCAGATGGGCAGCCCAGGACGGCGGCTCTGAAGTCGAAGTGAAATCTCCAGCCGGCCTCCCCGCCACCCCCGCTGTGTTTGGGGTGGTGGTGGGGGCCGGGGAGGAGGGGGAGTCGGTTTGTTTAGGGAAGAGCAGGGATTCAGTTCAAATGGGCTGGAGATGGGGACCCGAGGAGAGTGCGGATCCTGTGTAAACGCACTCTCGGAGGAGGGTGACCGCGGCGGGCGGGGGTGGCAGGCACCCGCACGGCGGAGGTTGGTGCTCACAGAGCGGTGGGTCTCGGCTCTGGCTCCCGGGCGCCTCTGGGCGCAGCGAGCCGCAGCCACATTCCTAGGAGGCTGGAAAATGCTGCCAATGTCAATGTCCCCTGCTCCGAAAGGAGCCTGGTGGCAGCTTCTCCCGCTACTGTCCGACCCCGGAATCTACAAAGTGTGGAGCCCCGCCTGCCCTCCGAGGGCTTTTTGACGTGACGTTTAAGTTCTGCAACGCGTCGTCTTACGCGGTCCCAGCAGGGCGCAGAGGCGAAGTTGGCAGCGCCGGGCACTGTACTTAACTGTGCTCCGTGTCCCCTCTTACCACTTCAGGACGGAGAGAATTTTGCACAAATGTAAAGGTGACTTTCCTTTACTATCTTTTTACCGAAAACAACAGGACGAACTTATAAATACAGGTGTGTGACGCAAGCATTCGCTTTCTTATATATCGGAATTGTCTAAGCTTAATTTGGCACGAAATTATAAAATTTTCAGGGGAGAAATTTCTTTGTCTTTTTTAAAAGCGTGCTTGATGTACCGGATGTTCGACTGTTTGGAAGAAGGCGCGTCACATGAGATTTACTTAACGGAAGCATCCCATGCCTCTTCCACGAGGGGCTTCGTTAGGACCCCGGGATCTCTGCCATATCCAGCGAGACAGACTGGACCCTGGGAATTCAAGCTGTCTGCTCCCTGACCACGGAATGACATACGAATTTCCCATTACTGTCACCGCGATCCATCTCCGCTCCCCCTGAAACCTAAGTCTTTTCAGTGGCTGACGGTTAGGTGCGCCGTGGAGAGAGACACAGCATTTCAAACCGCTTTGCTCCCTGCTCGACTACACACGCCAAATTACATTTGGGAGATTGTCCGTGTTTGCTTCTTCTCTCCTCAAACAAATCTCATTAGAAGTCAAAGAGGGTGGGTCGTGCCTGCCCTTTTCTTAGTTAGCAATACCTTGTAACTTGTCGTTCATCATGAAAACACTTCATGTCTCTGCCATTCGGAGACCATTGCGTGGAACAGGTTATGCCTCATTGGATTTGGGCATTCGGAGTACATGGTTAACAGAGTCCACACCTCACAGGACCACATATAAGTCGAGGTGATTGAGCAAATGCAGTTTAGAATTCATATAAGTTCTAGTTCTCTAAACCCCTATGATGACCAACCATTGTGAGGTTAAAAATGCAACCCTGCCATAATTATGGAGGGCTAATAAAATGAATGCCCTCCAGACACGAAGTCATACATTCCAGGTCATAGATGTTGGAGAGTCAATGAGCAGAGGGACACTTCTATCCGCACTTGGGGCGTGGAGCAGACACATCCAGCTAATTTATCATCTTGTTTCCAACAGGTCCTGACCATCCACTAGCCTAGAGGACACAGTGAATACCTTGTTTTAAATATTCATAAAATTAAGCTCAGGTTCCTTTTAAAAAACCCAGTGTAAGTACATAAGCTTTTAAAACAGGGGGAAAGAAAGATTTTGTAAGGAAATTATTTGGATTTTTTAAATCGTATTTTGAAAACTATTTTCATTTCCAACCTGATTGCTGTTAGGTTTACTTTGCAGACTTTGTGGTTTATGGCATATGCATTCATTCTTAGTTAGGGCACCCTATTTTACTCTTGTTTGTTACATAATCCCTTTGCTTATACAGACCCACTCATGTTGGCCTTTCTGATTGACTGTCATTTTCTGCCAAACCTGATTTGGGAAGGTCTGGGTCTCATTTACCAATTTCAAAAATGGCTGGTGTTGTTACGCTGATCCCTAGAATCTTTCTGACAATTCATCAGCCCACTTCAGAAGCAGTATAACTGATAGTCTAGAAATAAATGGATGTGAATATTTATACTTTGAAGATCAGGTGTCTAAGGCTTTTTTATTAGGGCATTTGCCACTGAAAACTAGTGTCCATATTTGTTATTTGTTTTTTCCTCAGAGCTGAAGTTAATCAAAATCTTAGGATACCTTTTATTAAATGGCAGAATAGGCTGTCCGTTATTTATTGTCCGTTATAATTATCCTAGAAGTTTAGGATAAAAAAATCTATTCCATCTGGTCATGGCACAAGAACATTCTAATGAAAGTTCTAGAGTCCTTGGTCTGACATCAAGGTATCTTCTTATCAAGGATCCTAGAAAACATTGGTTTTCTTTCCACCCTCTTGAGACACTGTTCTACAAACACAGACATCTTATACCAAAGGATATATTCTGTTAAACCTAAATTTCCCTTTGCTTAACTTCATCCCTTAACATTTTCTTATCTCCAGCCAAAATTCCTCTTTCCTCTTGGTGTTTAGAGCCTTGAACTATGTGTAGATTTTTATCATGCCCCTTGGGTCTGACTTTGTGGTTTGGCTACACTATAAAGTCCGTATTTTGCTTTAAAACACCATCATTGTAGATGATCTCCTCTGGATTCCTTCCAGTCACTTATTTCTTTTCAATTCTGAGGTCTAATATTTTCGGATAGGGCATCCTATTTTGCCCTTGTTTGTTATATAATCCCACTGCTGATACAGTCCCAAGTCACAGCAAACTTCCTAATTCACTGCCATATAATATTTCAGACTTCTATCTGATTGGCTCCCAACTCTTAGTCAGCATCGCTCATTTTTGTTTCATCCTGCCTGTGCCCCTCAGACTGATCGTGATCCCTCTGATACCATTTCTACATGCTTAGTGACATGTGGGGTAAACAGTTCACAGCATCTCACTCTCCCATAGAAGTCAAGGATTCTGCCTCCAGGCTGCTGAAACGTGGAAAGGGGAACATGATTTTAATCTGCGTGATGTGGAATATATGAGAAATGTGTGGAGAACATTTCCAGGGCTTAAGAATGCTAATTGCATTAAATAGCCAGACTGCCCCATGCAAAAACTATTTGATTGTAAGCTAGGAATGTTTTGCGGCTGAACTAAGAATGTTTCTTTAGATTCGTATTCTAACATCTCCCTGAATGAACATAACTGTCAAGGCAGTTAAACTACAGTTGATAGACTTCCGTGGAGATAAATCTAAAGGTACAGGATAAATGCACATGGGCAAGATTAGTAAAAACTAACTTTCTTAAACACCAACCCAGCATTGAGGGACAGTGATCATTTTCCAAAGATGGAAATGTTGTCACAGTTTCTCCAGGTGAATATAATGATTTGTAAGACATAGGGGTATTTGAGAGCTCAAGTCCTAACCGGTACTGTGAAGTGAGAAGACAAAGATATAAGTTTTACTCTTTACCTTAGAGAACAATTGAAGGTCACAATACCAAAAGAGATATTCGGGGTGTGGGGGGGGGGCAACTTTATGCCAACACTAAAGAGAAGAGATGCTGAGCATGTCTATACCATTTGCTAACTTGAATTTAGTGCTGTACTCAAGATCATCTACTCAACTTGGTTCTGACCCTTTAATCATAACAATATAATAACAACTAACACTGTTGGAACTTACTATATAGCAGGCACTGGGCTAAAATCACACATGCACTCCAAATCAACAGTTGTACACACACACACACACACACACACACACACACAGCGCTATAATGCTTAACCTGCAATTTTACAAATGAAGAAAATCAAGACCTAGAACAGTCTCACAAGTCACTCCCTGGTCAAGTGGCAGGGCTGGTATTCAGATCCATGTGACCTAACCTCACACTCTAACTCTTAAAGGACTAGAATCGCAGATTAAGAAGCTATTTGATTTGGATGTGCTTTGGGACCCTTCCTGGATGAATTTCGATTTGGTGATTTCTTATCTAGCTATGTGACCTTGGGCACATCACGTGTTGGCTCTCATTCTCACTTTCCATCTGCAAAATCATGTCCCCTTTGGAAGGCGTGAAGATGAGTAATGGCCCTAGTGTATGCAGCATGCTTAGCACAGAGCATTCTGGAGAGAATGAGCATAGTAATGGGATTTGTTACTACAATTTATCCAAAATCTACGATTTTTCATTATTTTATGAATCCAGATATATTGAATGGCGATCCATAATGCCAGTTCACCTGGTCTTGCATCCAAAAGACCCATTCAGATCTTTCTCATTTGCTAATGAATCATTTGCTTAAAATTATTTGAAAAAGACCCATGGTCCACCCAGAGAGAAGTCATAGCTAAGATTTTCACCACTCTCCCCAAGTTTTAGCGAGGTCTTGTCAATACCAGCCAAATAATACCAACGTGGGCTTTCAAAGCAGGGCACTTTTTTGAGCTAAATAAAAGACAATTTGGGGTTTTCTATATTCAGAGCAGAGTGTAGAAAATGTTTTACCTTTGATTACATTTATATAGGGACAGGCCAGTTGTTTGGCTCAATATTTGATATCGATTTCACTTTGCCCAAAATTGGAACCATGAACCCTCTCTTTAAAACAGGCCTCCAGTTGAGGTTTTCACATCCATCTCGTCAATATCAAGCTCTGTGACAAATCCCTCCTGACATCAAACTCAGAAACCTACATGACTATTTTTATTCATCTTTCTCATTTTCTCCCCACTCTGTGTATCTAATTTCGCCAGCCCTCACCAATCATAATCTTTAAAAAAAAATCGAACTCGATGAAGAGAAAAAAAAGCCCTATTTCTGTGGCAGCATCTGCACTGACCGCACAGAAAAGCCTCTCGCAACACTGCCCATTCTTTCCGTTCCTGTGCAGATGTTAGCAATGTGTTGTTTTCCAGCGTTTCTTCCTTATCTTCTCCTCAAATTTAAAAAGCAGTTTTGCACAGGGACATTTTCCCAGCCATTTGCTTACATGTTCATTTCTCACGCTGGTGTGAGTACAGTATTCCTAATACCACCCCTCTGTTTTTAGCGCACGCATTAGTGAGGCAGGTGAGAAGCCAGGTTACATAAAATCTTAAGCCAAGTTGCGGTGTCGATATGCTTAGAAGAGTCCCGGGGGCCACGTGTGAAACGCTCGTTTACCTGCAACCAGCATTTGAAAGAACCTTTCAACATCGAATCCTAACTGTATAACCACCATTACTTTTATTTTTGGCTTGAAAACAACAGACTTTCAATAATAATACAAGTTGTCTGACAATCAAATTCGGTTTCGGTTTATAAACATTTTTGAACACGCATGTGTGCCAACGGCATTCCTTCTTCGTTAGTTTTGCTTTCTTCTGTCTTTGTGGGTGAAAGTGCACTTGGACTCTCAAAGTAAATTAATTTTTTCTGAACCTGGTACATGGTTCAGTTACTTAGTTATTGAAAGTGGTTTTTAACATCTTCCCATAGCATAGAACTACGTTGGAAGATGAGGAATTATGTAATAATGCAAACAATTTTTAATATTTTGTTAATTACTCTAAAATCTTCATAATCTAAACATTTTTCAATATTTCTAATTTTTCAAAGCAACTAAATCCTGTGGAATTTTTCCCTCTAAAATTTTTATTTTTCCCCCAGAATCTTCACTCCTCTATATGGCATGAAAATGGGTTCGCACATTCACCCAACATGCGCTTCTAGTGACAAGACAGGGTGGGGTACTGAAAGGAGAGAAGTCAAGAAAATCGGGAGCTGTGCCTTGGGGTAGATATCTTTTGCTCATCTACTTTATTGAGGGATAACCTACGTGCGATAAACTACAGCAGTGAGTCTTGACTGTTGCATAATCCTAGGGAACCACTAACACGACGAAGGTACAAAACAGCCCCATGGCCTCCTGGGTGTGCTTTATTAACGTATGAACGCTGACAACTAGATTTTGCCCCGTGTAACAACTGAACTGTGCCATCGGTCACGAGAGAAAGAGAGGGAGGACTAGAGAGCAGAGCTTTTTACTCCCTGTGGTAGGTTGACTCGTGTCCTCCTGATATGTCCAAGTTCTAAGCCCTGGTTATTAGCGAACGTGACCTCATTTGGAAATAGGATCCTGGCAGGTAGAATCGAATTAAGGTAAAGTCAGACTGGATTAGTGGGTTAGGGCGGGTCCTCAATCCAAGGACAGGTGTCCTTCAAAGGGATAGGAGAGGGTGATCTGGATCCAGAGACAGAGGTACAGGCACACAGGGGGGAAGGGTCATGTGAAAATGTAGGCAGAGAGAGACTGGAGCACAAGCCAAGGAATACCAAGGACTGTTGAAAACTAGAAGAGAAGCATGAAATGGATTCTCCCTTAGAGCCTCCAGAAGGAACCAATCCTCCTGACACCTTGATTTTGGGACTTCTGGCCTCTTTAACTGTGAGAGAATAAATTCCCATTGTTTTAAGCCACCCAGTTTGTGGTAATTTGTTACACTTCTGGAGCGTAGCGCGCCGCAGCTTGGTTCTCTTGTTCTTTCTAACAATTTAATAAAACCCAGAGCCAAGGAATTCACTGAGCAAAAGCGATCTCAGAAAACTTAAAAATAAGAAAAGAGAATGACTAATGAATGCTTGTCAGTGTTTCATTTTAAAAGAAAGGAGAATGAATGATGGATGAGACATCCTGCCCAGGTGCTAAGTGCGGGGACATCATTGTCATAGCAGCAGCTTAGCTGCGGCTGGGTCCCACACATGGGTCTAGCCCTCCTTCCTGATGGAATTCACTTTCCCCCTGGGAAAACTTCGACCCTTCGAGCGTTTGTTTGGGCTTGGTTTTATAATTAATCAATGGCACCCAGAAGTATATCACTGACTCAAGCCAGAGACACTCAAATTCAAAGAGTTGTGACACTTAAGTTTACCTTTTTTGGTGTTCGATTCACTCTGCATTAAGGGAACTGAGTGCACACCTGTGACACAAATGAGTTCAAATGCCAGACAGGGCTCCAGAGAAGCGCCTTTGAAAGGACATATGAGAATGGACCGAACTCCTCAACAGGCCTGAGAAATCAAAGCCCAGTAAGGTTTTCTCTGGAGAGAACCTCCAGAGATCCAGTTGAAGAAGCAGAGCCGCTCAAGTTCATAGCTGCATGCCCTTCATTTGCCTCCTGTACGATTTATTGGGAATTCCATGGGTATTTTTCACAGTTCACTGCTTTGTGGCGTGACAAAGATTAGAGACATACCAAAGAACTCCCACCCCCATTCCCCTTTAAAGATATACCAATGAAAATAAGGCCTCACAGCTTGCAATAAGGAGGTTGTGGATCGGGGAGTGAAACTTAAGGGCTTTTCCCCCTTTTAAAATAGAAATGGCTTCATAAAGCAGTGTCATGACTTGGCAAATGCAAACCGCTAGAAGTTGAAGATTTACTGAGCAGTGGGGAAAACCCAGGAGTGAGAATCAGAGATCCAGGTGTTAGTACAGACTCAGCTACTAATTAGCCCAGTCAACCCACCTAAGGCAAAATAAATCCCCACTCGCCTTCCCCATGTTGGCTTAAGTGTCATCCTTTTGGGAAGCTCTCCCTGACTTCGCCCCACTCGGCTAGATTAGGTCCCAGCTCTATGCTAACCCGCAGACCTTTCCTTCACAATGGCACTTGTCAAAAGC
Source organism: Eonycteris spelaea (assembly GCA_003508835.1). NCBI lineage: Eukaryota > Metazoa > Chordata > Mammalia > Chiroptera > Pteropodidae > Eonycteris > Eonycteris spelaea. The sequence goes on from PUFA01000276.1 coordinate 477,673, forward strand.
ATAAGTATACGGTGTTCGTTAGCACAGTCATGTCTGCTTGAGCCTTAACATCCCAACATCATGCGTTTCGTGAAGCAAGAGACATCACTGATTGTGTTCTCAGTGCTGGAGCAGTTCATATCATGTAAGAACAAGAGCTCAATCGATAATCATAAATCGAACCCTCAGCCCCAGTATCCTCATCTGAAATTTGGCTCTTCAAGTCCCTGACGGCTCTCGCCTTCTGTGTCTCAGAAAACCTGAAGTTATCCTCAAGCGATCAGTGGGAGGTATTTATTGATTGGACTTGTCATGGAAGGACTAAAATAAGCAACAATGATATAGGAATCTGTTTATCAAAACTTGGTATTTCATTAAATGCCTGGCCTTTGAGTTGGACGTTTCCAAGTTTGCATCCTAGGTGTGTTGTGTATTTGGGGGTGGGGGGAGGAAGGGGGAAGTGGGGGTGGGAGGGAGAGAGAGAGAGAGGGAGAAAGGCCAACCTTGGGTAAAGTGATTTAATTCCTCAGAGACTCAGGTCTTCCTCTGATACATAAAATTAATAGCTATAAGATTTAAAGCATTTAGTACATTTTCTGACATAGAACAAACACATAACTATTACCTGTTCTTAATAAAATTTATGAGCATGAATTATAGAAACAAGGAACATCGTACGGCTTGTGTAGACTTGCGTCTCTGTGTGTGCCGTCATAAAATCAAATTCCTAATAACAATAATAGTAATATTAGCTGACCCTTACTATGCATCAAGTACTTTGCCAAGTGCTTTAACACGGGTTACCTTATTTAATCCTCAAGACTCGAAGAGGTAGTTATTTTCTTGATTGTTCAGAGGAAGAAACTGATCACTAAAAGGTTAAAAATTTGCCTAAGTGAGCTAGTAAATAAATAGAGCGAGGATTTTCCCAAATCACCTGGTCAATGATGAAGCCAGTAAACTAATCCAAACATACAATACTAACTGGGTGTTTAAAACATGTTTTCTATGCAAGATGTGTGACAAATAGCAAAGTCATGGTGATCTCTCCATTCGCACACTCTAGACCACCTAAACAGGACTGGGGGTGTCTGTGTATGGGGGGGCACATGTAGAGGAAGGGAGAAAGGAGGGTATAACATTTTCCAAGGGCCCATTCTGTGCCAAAAACTTTACACAGATTATTTCTAGGCAATATTGCTGTGACATGAATATTCTTATCACCATTTTATAAATCAGTGATTCACACCCACATCCACCCAACATCAAAATTCATCTATTCCTCACTACATTTTATGAATTTCAAATCTGGCTGAAAAAGCAAAAAGATCACAGTCATCACAAAACATGAACAGGAATGTCATACCCCAAACTTCAAATTCCCTTTCTACTTTCTGAAAGCAGATGGGACTGAGCCAGCTCTCTCTGTGTGTTTCTCATGCATATTTTCACTTATCAAAGAGTTTTAGCCTGTTTCCCTTCAGAGTAAACCTTTAAATCCTGCCCCCACCCCATCACTATCTAGAGCTTTGAACATTTTCTTTGGGGCATTTTTCACATACTGCATATTCCTAAGTTGTGAAGCCTCAAACTGGACACAGTGCTCTTACAAGGAACAGATTCAAGCTGTGTTTAGTTTGAATCATGTGTGCCAAGAAGAAGTCGACTAGAAGGTCTTGATTTGCATTTTACGATTTGCCTGATGTCTTTAGGGTAGTGCTAAGTACATCAAATTCCTGTTCCTGATCATGTGAGGGGTGACCAGTCCTGACAAACTGGGCCATAACGTTATGAGAAGTCACTGTCAGTAAACTCTCTTTCATTGTTCAGAACAGCTCCTTTAGTCTACGGCCATACCACCCTGAACAAGCCTAATGCAGTCTAATGTCGGGAGCTAAGCAGGGTGGGGCCTGGTTAGTACTTGGTTGGGAGACCACCTAGGAAGACCAGATGCTGCAGGTGTTAAAAAGAAGTAGAACAGCCCCTTTGGCCCAAATGGGTTCTCATCAATGGGAAGTCGGTGTGCTTGAGCCAGGTGATCCCAGGTAGATCATTAAGATAACGAAAAAAATAAGTTTACTCTACTGAGAGCCCAATTTAAGGAAATAATCAACTTCGGTTTGATTGCATAAACTTTTTAAACTTTCCTTTATTGACAGGAAGCACCCACATCTTTGTAGCTGCTTAGGCAATCTTTTACGCATTCAGTGTGTCCTCGAATCCACATGGCTCTCTCTGACCTAGTTGTCAGTACCTCCATCAGCAAAGAGACTCATACAAGTAGGAGAAGTATAGAACCTTAAGAAATGGAGAAAGCTATGGAACAGAAAGGGCAAGTGACATGCCCATGAGACTGTGTTCTATTCGTTTTTTTAACCCCTGAGTGTTCCATAATCCCTGTTACAAGACAGGAACTCATTAACATGAAAAAAATGAATGAGTGAATGAATGAGAGGTTAATGGACCTAGCATTCTTGCCACCTGACACGTCCTCCAGAAAATTATTCCAAATTGCATCTGTGACATTAATTGACTCAGTTCAGTTCATTTATTTAAACATCTTCGTTGAGATATGTCACATATTACAAAATTCACCCATTTTCAGCTCAGTCCATTTTAACTCAATTTAGGCAAATAGTGCCGCTATATGTATTTATTTAGAGTCTACTTTAAAATTTGTTGGGAAAGGAGGTGAATATGCACAGTTAAAACTGGTTTTGGAATCCATCTCTTGATTTATTTGTTAATGCATCACTTGAGACCAATTGAGAAATGAATATATTTTCCAAAACACATATTGGCCCTAACTAAAAGAGGATTTTCAGTACATTTTGAACTTAGTGGAGAAATAATCACGATGATGAAGAGATGGCTTTTTTGAGTCAGAATCTTGCTAGAAATAAAGAGCTTCTAAAAGAGAACCATGGGATTTTCCGATGAGCTACCAGCTCCAGAGGCTAAGACTTCTAAGGAGAAGCCAGATGGAGTTATTATTACCAATTTTAGCAAGATAAAGTATTTGTTTTCACAGATTGCTTTAATGTCCTGGTTTCACATTTACTATTGTTTTAAAAGGCAAATTAAAAACACTGGAAATGAGAGGGCCAGATAAAACCTAAACCCGAACTGCCCTGAAGGGACAGAGTGGTGATAAAGAGACCTGGAGCCCCCTTCTGGAGCCCCAGACAGCTCGAGCCCCGAGGACTGGTTCCTGTCTCTCCTTGTTTGCAAAGGTTTAATCCATGATCAACAGGCTTCTTTCTATTCTAGGAACTCAAATTATTAGTCTAATGCAGAGTATCATCGACTTTTTAAAGGAAGGCATTGAAAATAAAATAAAGGAAGGCATTGAACTCAATGAGACCTTCATTTGATAAGATTGAAATCCATATGAAAGCAATGTGCTAGTGACAAAGACCTTTTCTGTTTATTTGTTGTTGTTACTGTTGTTGTTGTTTTGGGGGGCTTTGTTTGCTTGTTTTGCTTTGGTTTGGTGTTTCTGGTCAGCTTTTATGTTCTGCTGCTAAAGTACCAAGTGAAGTGAAGGAAATGAAACTTCTCCCAATATGTGGCTCTTTTCGTGGCAACCAGGGGACATCTTAGAAATACTGATTTTCCCGCGTGACCTTTCTAGAGAAAGAGAAACTTTGGCACAGATCTCCTAATTAATCTGACTCAAATCAGATACAATTTTCAGTAGGTGGGTGTGAGCCTCCAAATTCTTGTCAAAGCATCTCTTGAGATATTTCACCCCAAAGTGGGCGAAGTAAATAGGAAAGAAAGTGTCCCTGCCATCAAATTGCTTACCAAATCACAACGGGAAGCACGCGACAAATACAGAAACAAGTTAACATAATTTTAAGAATCAATATGTGTTATAAAACGTAGAAAACAGAGGGACCGCTGGGCTGCTCTAGCCACAGTGATGGAAAAAGACCTTTCTAAGGAGGCGTAGCCAATTTGACTTCCATTTGCCTGAAGGGAACTCAAACTAAGAGAATAACCCAAGGCAAACACTGGTGACCCTAAATACCAGGAACAGGAAAGACCAAAGCGAAGGCAAAAGGGTAAGCCTCAATAACCTTGACACTTTACCAAGGCATGCTTCAAGGTCATTATGAGAAAAAGCAGTCTGGCTTCTCTTCAGAGACCTCTTAGAGGCTTTAATCACTTGCCTTGGGATTGATTAGTCCACTGGTTCTCTCACCTTTAGAAGGCCAGGTTACTCCAATTCAACGTACAGATCTATAATGTCTCTGAAAAAGACAGTACTTCTATGACTAAAAATTTATTTGTAAAAATACTTCACTTACACTCAAAATACAGCTTCCAGTACTAAACATAGTTTTGGCGGTGTGCCATTGGCTGACATCCTATTACATCTGCCTTTAAGGGCATGCTCGCTTTCTAGTTCTCATGCTTTCAGACGCTGCTGTCAGTTAGGTTCACAGCCCTGCAGGGGCAGTGTTTCAATGACCTCCCATGTTTTCATTAATTCTTTAGAAAACGTACACAAACATTATTGTTCATATTAGGTTTTGCAAACCTTTGCCCTTGTGCTTTTTTTTTCCTTTTGCAAAATCCTAAATTTGGTGCTTAGACTAATTTGACCTCAAAATATATCATTTTTTAAATAAATAAAATACTTGACAAGGTCCAGAAACTAGTGCTGAAATGGAAGTCAGGGTCCTCTCCAGCTTTCTGAGGCCAGGCCAGCAGAGCCACAATTATCCCAGTAACTCAAGGGGCAAATAAAACGCTCTATTTTGGGGAAGGAAAATAAACATTCAAAGAGGACTATCTACTTTGCAGGGTGATCCACGACAGAGATCTCAATGACTGTTACCTGAATTCTTCATCCGCCCCAATCTTTTGAGGTATTTTCCGGAGTCTCTTTTCCCCCCGGGCTATGAAGATCAGCCCCAATGTCATGATTTCTTGGTAATAAACATACAAGAAAACCAAATGATCCTCAATCAATGGACTAATTAAACAAGACTCCAACATTCAAGGAATTACTCCTGACTCCAACCAACCATGTTACTTTGGTCAAATCTCTAAATAATTCTATCCCCTTTAGCTCCTAGTCTGATGGTGAGGATAATGATAAAAGTCCTCTAATGTGTTAGCCATCTTTGTTTGCTTGCTCATCTACAATGCTTGAGAACTATGTCAATATCAAAAGCCAATCCCGTAGTAGAAAAACCAGTTTTTAAAAGAAAATCTACATATGTCTTATTAAAAAAAATCTTAAACGTAGAACTTTCATTACTTGTTAGGATTTGAAGGAAAATTTGTAGAACACAATTTCTAAGCTGTTTGCCTCATTATTTCCACAGAAACCACAAGGGGAATTAAATAGGAGAGCTGAGCAGTTATATGAAAAGCTCATATGGAAAAATAGCAGCATTTTAATGAATTTCCTGAGTACTGCAGCCCTGCAGAGATGATAGAAAAATGATTTTTAAAAATGGGTCTGAACCAAGCAAGATGAATGAAGATACTGAGTCTTGGAACATACAAAGTTTATGCATATCAGTGGATTCATCCTAGGGCCGGGTTCTTTCGCCCAATTGTCTATGAGACTCAGACATAAATTCATAGTTCCCAGGAAGATAATTGTTTAGAATACAGACTAAGAGCTGGGAGGAAGATGGGTGAGGGGAAGAAATTCCATCGACTCAGATTGTTTCCTCTCTACCAACTGGGCCTTTAGGAATAGAAACACGGGAAGAAAGGAAAATAAGAAGGGTGGTGAGTCAGAAATTGCAGGCTGACAGGTTGCAAAGGGGTTTGCATCCTCTCGAGAGGGTTGCGGAGGGATGTAATGAGAGATGACAAAAGAGAAAGCTCTCCCAGTTCCCCTGTTACAAGCATGGCTGGCTGTCGAATACGGCAATGCTAGACAGTTTACACTGCTTTCTCTTCAAGAACCACTATCCAGCAAATCATACAAATAGCAAAGCATATGTGAGAGGCAATAGAGTCAAGGAAGGACAAAGAGCATGGATGATGGCTTTGAATTCCAGCTCTGCTCCTAACCAGCTCTGTGCCTCCATTTCCTCCACTGAAAATTGAGACAATAGCCATCTTTGCTCCTGGCCCATTATGAAAATTCAATGAGTTAATACTTGTAAAACGCTTCGAATTCTGCCTGCCACATGGTGAACACTCAATGGGCATTTTTTAAATTGATAAGTACAATTATGCCTAGCAGCCTTTATTCTGTGTTTTGGTGGGTTTATCAGCTGATAGAAACCCGGAAGTACTTTTGATTGCTCATAATTTGAACTTCATTTTTTTTCTTTCCAAGTGTTTCTGTTTATAAAGAACAAATCATTAGAATATTTCCATTTAGTTTTACAATTTTTACAATTCTGGAAAAATTCTCTAATGGAAATTTCCACCAAAAAAATTCCCACCACCCACCCCCTGAAATGAAACCGGTTTTCAGAAAGTTGATTAATTCCATCATGGCCACCCAATGTTTTGGGGTTGTTTTTCTTTTTTCTTCACTATAGCACATACACACAATGCGTTAAAGGTACTGAGGACTTTTTCTCCTCTGTGAACTGTCTTGACTTTCTTTCATACTGGGGTTTTTAAAGAATCCATTTGTGACTTTATGGAAACATTTCTAATGAATGGTGCTGCTTTTGAAGTTGAACACATTTATTCTGTGGAAAATATAAGTAACACTTGGCATGGGGGAGAGTAGGAAAATTCTGAGAAATAAACCAAAATATTTATATATTTTTCCACAAAAGATGTGCACCAATGATCTTGGGATATATGAGAAAACGAGCTTTGCCCTCGATGCTAAGACTACATTTGCAACAACATCATAAAAGATGCCATAAGCTCTCCCTTTGTTACTGGGTCGCCACAAAAATGTGAGTTGGGTGAACTAAGTGTGTTTTTAGCACTATCTTTAGCTTCTAGTCTGGTGGTCCTTGTTGGAGCCAGACTTCTCTTGTTAACTCGAATTTTTTTGGCAAAACGTAAAATAGCTGTTTTATTATTCTTCATGTTCTGGAAAAGATAGCTTCGAGTTAATACTACTCTTTGAATTTATTCTGTTTCTTACACCACTTCGCTTTTATCCAGTTGCCTGGTATTCTTGCACCTTCGATTTGAATACTCTGTAAATGATTTACATTTGATGAATTTTATTCCCTCAACCACATTTTGATGCCAATTTTTTTTTCCCCCAAAGAAAGTGCTTTGAATGGAATTTTAGTAAATTTCAGCAAAGGAACTCAACGAAATAATTGTTTCACTACAATCATTTCTTATCGATTTAATTCTAGGCTACTAGATTATTTAAAGGAAAAATGAGAATAGATTTTCCTTTTAAATAATAATCTATGTGCCCCAATTATTTTCTGAACATATATACACATATAGACCCATACAGGTACACGCATAGACATACACATCTGTGCGCGTGTATAGGCATATGCATTATAAACATGCCTACCTAGCTTTCTTCCAAATATGTTTTCATAATGGTTTGTAAGGTGAAGTAATAACGTCTCTTCAGTGAATGATGTCAGGGGACTTGGACACGGGCCCTCTGAAAGTCTACCCTTGGCTCTCAATAAGGAAGATAAATACCAGGTGATCACATCCAAAAGCGGTAAGACAGTGAGGCAGGTTTTAAATAAAATTTCTCATTTAACTACCATTTCTCCTTTAAGCAGGTCATGCTTTGGCATATTAGGTTACAGAAAATAAGAAGTCTGCTTGGGAAGCTGGTGTAAACAGTGCCGAAGAAAGCAACCTAAGTACTGTCCACTCGCCCAACGCCCTGCCTGCTAAGATGTGCTTCCCTACAGGGAGTCAGCGTATGCTCACATGCAAAGGTGCACTGTCTCTGGGCAATTATATTCCCATCCGTGTGCCCATGACCCGGAATCTGGTGCATGCCCCCTAAGAAACAAGTCACGCAAGTCCTTGACAACAAGCGCGCTGGCGGTGCTCGTCCAAGGACAACACGAGCAGCCTTCCGTGGCTCACAGGAACTCACACTAGTGTGCAGATCGACACTGACCCGCTCCTTACGGAACCTGCCATGCTCCCGAAGTTCTTCTTTGTAGAATTCATGCCAAGAGTCCCATCTTAGTCAGTGTGCCATAGACTGGTGGTTTATAAACAACAGAAATTTATTTCTCACAGTTCTGGAGGCTAAAAATCCAAGGTCTTCGCACCAGCATGGTCACGTTCTGGTGATGGCCGTCTTCTCGTTGTGTTCTCCCATGGCAGAAAGAGGACAAGGGAGCCCCGGGGGGTCTTTTTTATAAGGGCACTAATCCCATTCACGAAGGTCCTCCTGATACCCACATTGGTGGGCCTGGGTGACAATTTCAACAAATGAATTTGAGGAAAACACAAACATTCAGCCCATTGCAATTCCAAACTGTACACTCAGGGTGCCACTGGATTGTTCTGGATGATTTTGACTGGACGTGTTCCAATATTTCTATTTTCAGGAGACCCTTTGGACACCCATTAATACAAACAGCAACAGTTTCATTCTAGGGAATGTAAGCATTAATGGGAATTACAGAAGTTAAATGGAACTAGATTTCTTTCTACCACTGGCTAGAAAGGGACAAGCGGATATCTTTCCTTTATAACATTTTTTTTTAACTTTGGAAAAGAAAAACCAGTATATCTTTTGCCCGTCTCACTTCTGACACAATGAAAAAAGGCCTAAACTTCACGATAAGAGTTCTTTTGAGAGCAACCTTCAGTCCCCAACTGGGAAAAACAAACAAACGAACAAACAAAAACAAAAAAACAAAGGAGTAGCCTAAAAGGACTAGAAGTGAAATAAAGGGTCAGCCTGGAGAAGGCCTTGGGGTTCCGAGGACTGTCACAGAGGCCTGCGTGCGATGCGCATACAAAGGGACTGAGGGGGAGGTGTGCTCTCTAGTCTGGGACTCAGGAGGAGACGTGCTTCCCCTCCACCCCCTCACCCCCCCCCACCCCTGCAAAAGAACTGCGTCTCCTCCAGCTGTAGCATGAACGATTTAAACCACTTTGAGGTTTAAAAAAGGCACTATTCCTTTTTTTGTGGTTGCACAAAATTTTTGAACTGATTGAAGATTTCGGGTGTCAGGCACAGTAAGCCCATTTAAGTGAAAATAAAAGCATCGAAGAGGGAATGACAAGGAAAGCATCAAGGGAACGCAGTTGACACCAGTGTGTGACATGGTGGACCAAAAACCAAACTCTTGAAAACCGTGCGCAAGACCTACCACGTTAGTCGGAATGGAAAGCTGCCACAACCACCAGGTTAGTTTTCAAATAACAGAATTTTAGAACCAGAAATTGTATATAACTCATCTTCCTCCAGTCACTGAGGAAACTCGGGCCACACAGTCACCCCGAACTGGGTTTAGAGTCTTTGCATCCAGGTTTCTTGTGCCCGAGTCTTCTGACCTGCTGGGTACCCTTCCACTGAGTATCCACATAAAGTGACTTGAGTATAGGGTCTCTTTCAATTCAGCATCACCACCCCCCGCCGGCACTGCTGCAGTATTTGTAACGATTACTGCAGTGGTGGACACCTGTTATTCCTCATGACCTCTCCCGGATTCCTTCTCTCCTCTCTCTCCACCCCCCACCCCCTCCAGGATTCTTGCCACCTTTGACCTCAAACTACTTGGCCCCAGGTCACATGCTTGGAGTGTCTTCTTCCTCATTGCCAAGGTGCAACTCAAGACATGCTGTGTTGTGTAGCAGTCTACCAAAAATGGAAAGAAGTGGAGAAAGATTGCCACGTAGTCCCAGAAATCACTTCAAATTGGGCATTGGCACCCTCCTGGGTTTCCTCAGCTATATTTGTTATAGAAAAATCTCTTAGTGACTCTCTTTCCATGAGCCTCGACCTCTCTCCCCTTCCCTCAGTTCTAAGATCTCAAATCTATTTCTCCCAGAGCACAAAGCAGGTAGCTCCATCTTCCTCAAACTCCTGATCTGTGACTAGGTCCAGAGGCAGACCTTTGCAGAGTCCAAAGGCGCATTAAATATTTTCCTAAACCAAAGAGAGTTATTTTGTTGAGCTCTATCTCCTAGCATACACACACGATTGTAGTTTTAAAACACAACACCATTTTTTCTTAGGTCACAGCCATATTAATATAAAAATCAGACACATCAAAATCATCATTCCATAAGCCTGCTTACTCAACTTGCAGAGCCGTTGGTGGTTTACAAAGTCATTTTGCTTCCTGGATACCTCTCCAACTCATCCCCTCCTTCACATCGTCACTGTCACTGCCACTGCTGTGGACCTTGCCTCCTCAATTTGTCTCCCTGACACCATCTTCTTCCTCTTTCCGATTGCATTCACCTGGCCAACAAAGTGTCCTTTCAAAAATTCAAAGCTTATCAGGATGCTCACCCAGTTAATCACCATAAACGACCATCACCAGCTCTCAGAAGCATGTGTGGCCTTAACAGGCCACAATCTAGTCTGAAGTTAGCACCCCACCCTTACACCCTTCCATTCTCCTAATGACATCGCCTGGCTGCTTTTAAACACACCTTCTCTTCTTACACCTTGGTATCTTAACAGAGGCCTTTTCCTCCTTTTGGAATGTGACCTATGATCTCCTTAAAAATGTCTTAACACTTAGATCTGCTTCAGGACTCAAGGCCCAGCTTGACCATCACTTCTGTGAAGTCTCCCTCTTGGTTCTCATAACTTGCGGTACATGCTTTCATTACTGCATTTTCCACATGATACTGTTAGTGTGGAAGTTTCTCCTCTACCAGACTGCAAAGTGAAAAGGAATATTGGCATCAGTTCATCTCGGTTCCCTAGTACTCATCACAATGCTTAGCTCTGAGTAGGTGCTCAAGAAATCTCATTTAATTGAGTATCATATGAGCCATATCGAAAATAAAGTAAGATATTTAAGGTACTGTGGTAAGCATTTTGGATTAACTTCAACTTAAATCTCTTTAAATCTCTTTAAAATAAGCAGGACCCCTGACTTATTTCATTCAAAACCAAGGGCAATAATGTTTCCTGGATAAATATTGGGAAAAATTGGCTTTATTTATGAAGAAAAATAATTTGAATTGCTATCTCAAACCATCATGCAAAAGGGACTCAAAATGAATTAAATTCCCAAAATAAAAGTTGCCCATGGAAACAAAGCAGTGATCAGAACTAAAAGTACATAAAAATGGATTGAACTTTAAAACAGTTAAGTAAAATTGTAGGAAACAGAATCTGTTTTCTGTTTCTTACAATAAGCACTTATGTAAATGAAAATCATAAACACAGAAATACAAAACAACATATGAATATTTTTTAGGATATATTCTTATCCAAAGACATATATTAACCACATTCCCGGTGTGTGCCTAAGGCAAGGACAGAATAAAGAAGTAAATTAAGGGGGAAAAAAAGAGGAAAAAGATATTCCTGAACTGATAATAGCGGATTGTGAAGGAGGGTTTTTCAAGGGCACATTCACTATGTAAAGACAAATATTGTACCTGTTTGGGTGATATAGTGTGAGATGAAAATAAATGAGAAAAGTAATTTTTTGTAAGTGGTAATGTAGGAGATGGTAAATTGTGTGCTGAGAATCTAAGTAATTCAGTGGTGAATTTAAGGTCTAAATAATAAAATTAAACACTTAAAACAAATGCAAAAGAATATTCAAAGTTTGGTCTCATAAAACAATGGGTGGGGAGGGCAGCAGAGTGTCTGTCTTCCGGGTGTCATGTTGCCTTCTGGCATCTGAAAATCGGCTTGTGGCTCAGTTCTGAAAGCAGTGATATAGGACAGGCCCGGGCGGACAGAAGAGTGTAGTTCCTGCTCTGCCTGTGACTTGCTCTGTGATCCCAACAGGCTACTCCACTGCCCTGGGCCTGCTTCCTTATCAGAATGTCACAGATAACAAACAATATCACTGCCTCATCACAAAGGGCTATTAGAGAGCCAGCAGAAGGGACTGGGCTTTACAAATGACTCAGGGACTCCAGCTCCCAGGTGGACAGTAGTACCCATCAGCCATTGTCAGAATTCTACAGCCATCGTGTTAGACTTACGGAAGGAGGGTGAGAGGAAGCGGGGAGATGGCCACCTACTGAACCCACGTAACTGTTGTCTGAGCATTTGTCTTCGGATCTGTTAGAGCTCACTTAGCAGGCTGTGTCCTTGGGGGAAGTCATCCAGGCTCCGGGGCTCTGGGTCCATACGACCCAGACCTCACATTTCATCTCTAGAGAATGACTTTGGATGAAGGTCACATGATCATGATCTGAGACCTACGTTTCAAGGACCTGAGAACAAGATGGTCCCCATGCAGGACTGCCCTAGAAATTTCCTTCCTGTTTTGATTGAAGACAAATTGCTAACTGCTTTTGTGGGAACAAATGGAAGGTCTACTGGTTTCACTAATCTGCCGGCATAAACAAGGGAAATCCTCATTCTTTTATATAAAACAGTACATCTGGATTTGTTAAATATTATTGCTATTTTGACACAATTTATAGTGAGTATGTCCTAGGATTTAGACTGAAGGCAAATATTTATAAAATGTGGGGAATTAATTGTTAAAAGAGCTCCAAAATTACTTGCATTCAGACAAAGCGAACAATAATTTTTTAACCATTAATAGTTTGCCTAATAAATCTGCCTGCTGTGTTAAAAACAGAGTCTCTTCCAGAAGTATACTGACCGGACACGGAAGTCTTCCCATGAGCCATCACTGATGCCTTATTCATTAGCTCCTACAGCTGTATAACATGCCCTGGGAGCAGGTGAGCGACCAAAGGCAAAAGTCTTAAAAGGAAGAAAACAACCACTATTGAAATTATGAGACATATTCTAGAGTTGGACCTACAACTCAAGCCTTTGACTTGATTTAGAAACTTGGGTTGATCTTATTGCTTTAAGATACAAGATACCAACTTCTCTGTGCAGGAACAACAACAAAAGGTATATTTTTCTTGATGCAAAAATTCCTGACTTTGGGCTAAACACGTACTCTGTTTTGGCAGACGGAAGGACGGGTTGCAAAGGGCTTGTAAATATTCTGTCAGGGAGCGCCTGTGTGTGTTGTAACACAGTTCCACTGACATCATTAGCATGAAGATAAAGCAAGCAAGGAGGAGGGGCTACCAAGAAAAGAGAAGTCACTTTATCTGTGACCTATTATTGAGTGGCTTTTTGAAACCTGAGTCATCAGTTTAGTATTGTCCCATGGGGAAGGGTTAGGAAGTGATAAACAAAATAAATGACAGACTCCAAATGGGAAAGCACTGCTCTGGGAGCTATTGCCTGCATAACAAGGAAGACTGGATACAAATGTTTGTCCTATGGACGCGCATAAAATACTGGGATGAATCAGTTTCTAGACTGAATGTACAGTCACGTGATATTTATGATGCCATAAACTGAAAGCGATTAATAAACCTGCTACTGAATTTACACTATTCTACTCAATTTACACAGTCATATTTGGACAGCAGAAACCATTTTCGTACTGTAAAGCGTCAGGAAACGAACAGTGGTGACATAAACTGAACTAGATAAATCTGATGGCTCTGGCACCACTGACGTTATTCCTTGCTTACTGTCACTTTGAGAAAAATGAAACCCCCAGTTCTGCTTATTTGATTCAACTCATTGGCAAGATCCCTAATCTGGGAATGCAAGCACAGAAAAAACTCATAATAAAAAATATAGGGATTAATCCTGTTACCGGACATGGAGAATCATTTATGATTTTTGTAGATGCGGGCAATTTATTTAAATAACACTTGGAGACTAAATCTTACACAATAAACTGAGGATAACAGTATATACCCCACTCTACTGCTCTCTGTTTTATGGATCACTGAGAAACATACTCTTCAAAGTAAGAATCACGTCATCTTTAACATGCAAGAGACATTAAAGATATGTAACTGATAAAATAATTGCTGTTTATTCAGCATCTATGAATTAAGTAAGTGGGTTCATTAATGTTTCCTCAATCCAACAAATATTAAATGTGTAACTATAATGAGCAGGGTAATTTGATCTTCTTTTTATAATCCTGCCAGCTGAGTGAGTTCTCCAACAGAACTACTTAGGGAGGTGGTGTGTATTATGTTGCTATTGCTTAAATAATGTGAAAATCCTTTACACAAAGGGCTCCAATGTTTGGTTTAGAATAAAATAACACTTGTTTCTTTACTTTAAATTTATATATTATTTCGTTCGAAATATGTTTTCACCTTGACTTTCTTATCGGAGTTGATCCAAGTGGCTTTGATCTGAGTCAAAAATTAAATACGAGCTCAAAGCACTCACCAGCATTGTGCTGGGTGTGATTTCAAAGAGGCGTTGCCCAAATGCTCAGGACAAAAGCCTCCTCTGGGCTCAATTTAATGCCTCCCAAGTTTTAGCCAAAGGGAACACCCACCCTGCTTTTACAGGTGTCAGTGCTGGTGAGGATGAATACAGAAGATCAGTCACAGCGATTTGCAAGGTAGTTAAGGAGCTGTAACTCCCTGCCCACCCTCACCATTCTCATCCTAGGTCCCCGGTTCCCGTTTCACTGACAAAATCTGAAGACTTCCTCCGGTTCGTCTCTGCACTACATCTATGCTATGTACTCTTCCTTCCAACCTCCCCTGCAGAAGGTCCTCCACGCGCTCATCTGTTGGTTCTCATTAGCTTTAAATCTCTGTGGCGTCATGAGTAGTGAGCCCTTTATATTAGTGGGAGGGGCTGCTTTCTGTATTTCATGAGTTTTTTCGGTTGCTTGTCACTACTGCTAATCTTTTAAAATAAATAAATTGGCTTTAAGTCGACTCTATTATAATTCTTTTAATTTATGTTATCTTTACTAGTCTCACCTTTTTATATTCTTTGATCTTACTCTGTTTCTTTTATAACTTAATTCGGAGGGCTCATTTATTTTTAGTCTTCTTTTCTAATATAAGCGTCTTTGAGTCTGTAAACTTCCCACTAAATGGCACTTTAGCTGCATCTCCTAAATTTTATGTGTAGTATTTTTAATATCTCTAAATTTTAAGTTATCCAGGGAGGAGACAAAAGAACTGAAAGCTAAATCAAGCCACATTCAGAGACTGCAATATGCTGATCAGCCCCGCAGCCAGACCTCAGGAAACCTGCAGAACAAAGGGAGATTTCTGCCTGGATGGCTAACAAACCATTTCCCTCACACTGTGAAGGAAAAACAGTCTTAAGTGGCGCCTTATGCAAAATAAAATCATTCATTCCCTAAGGCTAAAACCACGGGGAACCTACGGATCAAAGGCTGGGAGCTGCCTGCAGGCCTTTCATGCTCCTTATTCTTACCTTTACACACTCCTATCCTTCCTCACTGTCTGTCCAGACCATCAAAGGAAATGGGTAAACAAAGGCTTTTAACTGTAACTCACAGAAACTAAAGTATGATATGTCAACTGAATTCCCCAAACACTCAAGGGTTCCCCTCAGTGTCTTTACTCTGTCTCTCTCACTGTCCCGGTCTATTGTCTCTGACCCTCTGAGTCTCTCTTAGGCTCTCTTACTCACTGTCTCTGAGAGGACACCATGCTGTCTATGGGGGCGCTACCCCTTCTCTAATAAACTTTTCTTTTAACTCTGGTGGGCGTTTAAATTCTTTCCTGCGCTCAAAGAACCCTTTTTCTCTCAATCCAAGACTTGAGTTCCCCCCACTCCGGGGAATTTGCCCTGTCCTGCATCATAAGTATTTTCATATTTCCAATATATCTCCTCTGAACCGCATATATTAATTTTTCTTAATTTCCAAAAGTGTGGTTATGTTTTTGTTTTCTATTATTTTGGTTGTTCTTGGATTCTAATGTAGTTCTTATCAGAAAAGATTAGATGTATAATGGTTTTTCTGATATTTTCTGTTGAGATTATTTTATGTTCCAGTATGTAGTCAAATTTTCTAAAGTTCCACATGTGCTTAAAAAGAATATATACTGTCTAGTTGTTCTGTTCTGTATTGTATAGTCTCTCTCTCTTCTTTCTCTCTCCATTTATATATGACCAAGTTTGTTTATGATACATACCATAACATTATGGTTTTCTTCATCTATGAATTATTGAGAAGGAAAGGTAAAAATGATTGTAAGTTTGCTATTTCTCCTTATAATTCCATCAATGTTTGTTTTACAGATTTCGAAACTATGTTATTAGACAATATGTTTTAAAATGTCCAAATCTCTGATGTATTAGACCTTTTATTAATTTGTAATGGTCCTCTTAGTAACCTATTTGTTCTTGGAGGCACAGATCACGTTTCATTCATTTTTGCATTCCCAAAACCTAACACACCGCTTGGCACATAGTAGGCTCAGTAAATGCTGAAGGAACTCATGAATGAATGAGGGTTAGGAGAAGGAGCATCCTTCCAGGGAAAAGTTACTTAGAAAGACAACGGGAAAGGGCAATGTTGCTGCTGGGAAGACAAAATCTTAGTGTGATGGGTGTAGAGAATTGGGTCAATTAGGAGTAAATTATGACGCTCCATGAAAACCGAGCCTAGAGTTATATGTTTGAAAAATCTTAAAATGTGGAATCAGAAGGACTTTGAACAGAAGACAAGGGTGATGAGAGATTTTAAAGATGAATTTTTCATTAAAGCATAAAATTTAGAGATTTCGTCTACCAATAACTGCCATGATTGAAAATCAAATACTAATTATAGTACCAGTTACAGGATTTCTAGAAGATGGGTACTCACCAACTCATACTTTTTTATATACAAACAAATGTTTACCACCGGGGCTAGTGAAGATGCTCTCTTACTTCTGGAGTCTCCATTCTACATTATATAAAATATGAAAACAAATCCACATCCCACGAGAAGTATAATTCATTGCTGTAAGAAAAGTTAAGAATTTTATAACTATGTTGTTTTATGATATTTGGCTGCAAATAACTTTTGATTTATGAATGGGCTGTAATTTCTCAACAGTCATAGTTCACAGATGGTTTTAAAGGTAATGAAATATTTATGGATACTAAATGTAATTATTAAAGTTGACATAATTTAGACTTTGTAGACATTTAATTAAACATTTGTTCATTTCTGGTTTATAGTCCTCCCTTTGTATTTTTGATCCCACAAATTTAATTTCAAGTCTGGAATATGTTTTAAGCCTTGAAGAGCCCCCACACCTTAATCACATGCTCGTAGGATATAATGAGCAAGCACATTGGCCCTACCTCTACCCGTACCTGCTTTAATCCTGCATCAAGAGTATCATCACCATTTTTGTAACTGTGGAAAAAATTGGCAACAATGATCACTGGATCGCAGGAGAAACCAGCCTACATGATACTGCTGTAGTGATGAATATGGCAGTTTTGCTCCAAAACATCAAGCAGGAAAGTTCCTTCTCATTTCTGCAGTCTTGGTCCACACGCTTCTATGGAAATGATCTTTGCTGCCCAAGTTCTCTTTGTGATAAGACTTCATAAATTCATTGCCATGAATTTTTCAAAAGTTGATACTTAAAACAGGAAGCCAAACGAGCCATCCTTGAGCCTAATCTAGACTACGGAATTCATCAGCTTTCAGTTATCTGCACTGTGGCAAAGTTTGCTGAGGGTCCAGACTTCCAAATGATGAAAGAGTAGAGAAGTGTAAAATCATTTACATTTGCTTTTAGGTGTTATTTTAGTCTTTATCTCAGATGTCTGGGGACTGAGATTAATACTTTAAAATAATGGAATCACCCTGTTAGGATCTCATGCTCTTCCCCAATATGATCTCCCTCAAAGCACCTTTCTAATATTCTAATATCAGAAAACCAAGCCATAACAGAAAGCTGAGTGGCTGTTCTCTGAGAGGTACAGAGAAGGAACAAAGGATGTTTGTGAGGACCTGCTGCGCACTTGACACCTTACCTACATCCTCTCATTTAACCCTCAGAACAATCCTACGCAGTCAGCATATCGGCAGGAGGGTATGGAAACAGTCTAGGGTCAGACAGCTGAAGAAGGTGGCAGATAGAGGTTTTAAACCCAAAGCTGAATGTAAGGCCAAGGCCATGTCTTTGCACGTCGCTCTGGAAATGGACTTTTTTGGGGGAGGAGGTGTGGGTCACGCCATCCTAGGACGTGGAGGTAATTATGACAACTTAAATTTTTAGTTTATGGCCTCTAGTAGACTATCTAAAGATCCCACGTACATTGACCCACTGATTCATTAGGGAGAGTTGGTGAAAATGTCAATATAATCTTGAATAATTGAAATCTGATTTTATTGTTGATATTTAATATTAATTAAAATAAATTTAATATTGATGTGAATTTTATTTCTCTCTCCCATTTCCAGAGTTTGTTCAACTTTCTTACAAAGCAAATCTGCTTGTCTTTTTTGTATTAAAATTTTTTTGAGCAATTTAATTAGACATCCACTAATTTATCTGCCACTAGTTAAATATATTATTGTAACGCATGATTTCTTAAAATAGGAGCTAGTTATTTTTACTAAAATAATTCCTCCTTAAGGTCCCATTTGCAAAAGTCTATTTCAGGCATGCCTTTTGAACTTAATTTTGATCTGTGTTGACTGTGTATCACTCGTCTTCTATTTATAGCCCAGGGATTAACATTCCCGTGTCCCCTTTGACCCATTATTTCCAACATCTAATTCCTTCACTGAGACCTAATTAAATGTAAATTAAAGTATTTAAGAGTCCAAATTACTTAAGTGAAGCGACCTGGTCTGTATTCAGTAAGAGTTTGAATATTTTCTTAAAGAACTGAAAGCTGATTTTATTTACTTACAACCGTATTTTGTGTCATATTGAAGATTCTATTAGTATCGTGTGGTATAAGAGCTGTAAAAATCAGTTGACTCATTGGAGCGGCTAAGTAAATCTTCAAAGGGTAACTGCCTTTGGAGCTTTGGGCTACTATAACAGAATACCGTACACCGGGTGGTTTACAAATAACAGACACTGATTTCTCACAGTTCTGGAGTCTGGGAAGCCAGGGATCAAGGCGCCAGGGGATTCTGTGTCTGGTGCGGGTCAGCTTCCTGGTTCAGCAATGGCCATCTTTTTGTCATGTGGTGGAAGGGGCAGGGGAGCACTTTGGGGGTCTCTTTTATAAGGGCACTAATCCCATTCTTAAGGTCTCTGCCCTCATGACGTATTCACGTCCCAAAGGCCTCACCTCCAAATACCATCACTTCGGGGATTAGGTTTCAACCTCCAAATTTGGGAGGGATGTAAACATTGAGCGTAGAGCAGTTGCTAAGTGTACTTTAACTACATATGAAGAGGTTAGGTATCAGGAGAAAGCTATATAGAAGTGTTTTAACAAAGGATAAACCTAAGTAGGCAGATTCTGCTAGTTGCCTATTCAATACCCACTCTCTCTTTCTTCCCGTTTTCCCGGTGTGTTCTGGAGTGAGCATCAGCTATGGGACACTAAGGTGATATGTGTAACACAAGCAAAGCTTTCAGAGGGTTCTGGAAAAGCTTCTGCTCTCATGATCAAACAAAACAGCTGCCACGGGCCTCCCCATTCTTGCTGCCCTGCATGCCAACATGAAGTGTGAGGCTGCAGCGCCCAATCCCGGGGCCACTTGCCAGCCAGCAGGAGGGGAAAGCGAGACGCGCCACTGGACTGGAGAGCACGGAGCCACGCAAGCGATGCCAGCGGCCATCTGTCACCTCTGCATCTCTGGACGTGCAAGAACCAATCCTGACGAGACAGTCTTGGCTCTTGTGCTCCACGTGCTGTCTCACAGGTGTCCCGACAGTGCACTTGTGAACTTTTCTTCTAAGACTTGGCCACTCGAAGTGTGCTCCGTGAGCCAGCAGCCTCGCTGTCACCTGGGAGCAGGTTCGAAATGGAATCTCGGGCCCGCCTGACTCTCTGAATCGGCATCTGCATTGGACCAGGATCCCCGAGTGATCCACAGGCACATTGAAGTTTGAAAATCACGGTCCTAAGACGTTTTGGAAACCAGGAGAGAGAACAATACATACTCTGTGTACACATAGAGAGTAACGGTAACTTTTCCAAACAAGAAATTACAGGGGGGGGGAAACGGGGAGCAGAAGGCTTAGTCTCAAACATTTGTCTGTGTATCACGTTCTGTGTGCCAGGCACAGACACACACACACACACACACACACACACATGTGTATATGTATGTATATATATATATAGAGAGAGAGAGAGAGAGAGAGGGCGAGCTACAGTTTATATTCATTATATCATTTAAACCTCAGATATGGTAAATATTTAGTCATTGATCCACATGGTGTAGATGAGGACATGAGGCTTCAAAAAGTAAAATAATCTCCAGAACCATACACACAGAGTTGTCGTTGTTGTTGTTGTTGAGAATTGTTTTTAAGAACTGGTTTTGAACCTAGGTCGTCTTGACTTCAAAGCCCACCCCTTTCCGCTACACTACACTGCCTTTCTGGCTATGGCTTGAAACGAGGCAGAAAATGGAGAACACTTTGGAAGGGATGGAAGATGTGCGTTAATAGCGAGGGCCCAGAAGAATGAACAGCTAGGATCTGCCTCTCTGGGCAGAATTCAGGAGATTAGGGCGATCAAAGCTCCCGGAGGAAAAGAGAACAAGATGGGGAACTGTGGGCGGGGTGGGGGGCAGTTTGTATTGTCAAAGGCAAAGGACAGGCGCACACTGAATTCCGATGAAAGGCGAAAGCTGTTAAGGACAAAGCAGCGACCCACGTTATGAAATGGACTCGCTTTAGAAATCCTCAGCCAGAATTTTAAACTCAAGCAGTTGTTTTCTGGCTTGATGTCCAGGGATCACTTCTTATCTGAAACACTCATTTTTGTCCATATTCAAAGGCAGTTCTGCTGACTGTGCTGTTGGCTTCGCATCACGCATCTGCTCAGGGGGCCTGATTTGGGCAAATCTGAACTGCCTAAAATGGTGTTGATTCACATAACCTGTGAAAACACGGACTGAAATTAACAAGCATCAGGACGTATTTACTTTTCCTCAGGAATGATAACGTGCAGTGGGAACAGCCGCGAGGGAACGCGGGCTGGCCCTCGCTGTGGATTGAGGGAGGCCCTTTATCCAAAGAGCTTTGGCTCCTCCAGCAACGGCATCACTAACAAAAAAAAAAAAGGAAACTTCCTGTTAACCTGCCCTGGGAAGGTGACAACTTGCCTTGAACGTCTCACTTTTCTCCTTGGACCAAAATCTCTATCATTAGAGATCCTGTTGATTAACTTAGAAAACAAAGTTGAAGGATTGTCCTCAGAAAAGCTCCACTCAGTAAATATTTTATAAAACTCAGAATAGCAGAGGAAGCCAAGAGACTCCTCTTTCCCACTGGTGTCTATTTATTAAGCCAAGATAAATGAAACTTCCTAACACATTGTTTGGATAGTGTTATTTCTTTGCTTTAAAAAAAAATATATGATCCCAAATGTCCCCAGCCCTCAGTCATCATCTTTCTCACCACGCTGTTTTATTGTTTCCTCCGTGATCACCATCATCTAAAATGATCTTGTTAATTTGTTTTCCGGTTATCTTCTGTCTTCCCTCTTCCTCCAACAAAGGCTCCAGAGCAGTAGAGACTGAGCGTCCTCGTCATCAGCTCCTGGGACTGTGCCCGGCCCTCCATAAATACTTGGTGACCAAATGAATCATGTCCAGCACAGAGAAGACAAACTCCAAACTCATCCCTCTTTTCACTTTGAGAACTTCCATGGGCCGACTCCAACCTTGGTTTCCCAGGCTTGCAATTTCCCTCCCATCACATTTGAACCCAGGCACACTTGCCCTGTCATTGGTCCCCAAAAAGGAGGACTTCTTACCGAGTGTCCCCATGCCTGCTGATCTTCCTTACCCTCTGCCCAGCCCAATTCTGTCCATGGCCTGTCGATGTTTTTTCCTCTTTGTGAATCCACCCGAAGTGCTCACACCCATATATACCGGACTCTTCACATAAGGGCTTTTCACATAACAGACCTTTTAAAAAGATACGAATTGACTAATAGATTAATTTGGTTAATTAACACTTAGAAGGTACAGTTAGAAGGGCCTGAGGAAGAAGTTACTTGTGATATGGAAACATTAAGGGAATAATAGAAAGGGATTTGTCTGGTTCAGTGGTGGTACCCTATAGACCAGGGAGAGAAAAATAAATTTCCTTTCAAAGACCACATTGAAAAACAGATGACTCTCAAAAAGCAACTTCCCATGTCATTTGACTAAAAGTAGCCAAATGAACTGAACTTTTAAATCATGCTCGATTTGAAACGGAACTTTTTTGGTGACTATAGATAGATTTTAAAAGTCACAGATGCCATGTTTAGTCCTCAAGGCTTCCCAATGTATAATACATAGGAAATAACAGTGGAAATGCAAAAGATTCACCTGTGAACATCTCACCCACTAGCTCATTGGGAACTGCATTTTAATTATAGATAACAGTTCTAAAAAAATGATGTTAGCTTGGTCAAATCGTGAACAGCGACCTAACACGTATCTGAATCGATTAGTCTTTCTGGCATATCGTCTAATGCGATGATTACTCCCCACATTTCGTTATTTCCTATTATTTCCTACACAGCAGGACATAATTTCTAACTGTGTAAATGATACAAAGCTTTTTATCAAGATGAAGAGAAAAAGAATCGCATATGCTGACTTATAACCTCTTGGCTCACTTTCAAAGGTTGAAGCTTATATTTTGGCTTCACTACAGTGTATGAATATATGCAAAACTGTCAACTTTGTTTTTAAAATCCTGGATTTTTCAATCTAAGATAAATCTAAGATTCCTTTGAATAAGAGTTCAAAATTAAATTTGCTATCAGAAAAGGCTTTCGATTGTTCCTCCATTATGTGAAAGTAAAAACTTAGTTCTTGTTGCATAATTTGAATTTAAATCTGATGTCGAAGATTGCTACTTTGCCTCAATCCATAAAAGCATGTTGCCAATGTTTTCAAAATTCTGACATAAACCGGGGATAACTCTGAATAAAACTTCAAATAATAAATTTTCTATCACAAAATGCTTTTAGTTGTTTTACTATTAAATGTAAAATTACCGAATGAGCCCCATTATGTGATTTGAATTTTTCATAAACTTGAAAAAGGAAGGTATCCTTATTTAAAATATTGAAAAATAATTGGTCTATGGATATTGAATTTTTTCTTTTCTGTAACTTACAAACGTTTTGACTTCAAGTGTGATTTTTATAGTACATTTTCTATTAATGATTACTCTGGAACTTATAAGTAAGAAATTTCTTTTCTCTGTTCATTCTGTAGGTCAAAATATTTAAAACCATGCTTCTGTGTATGAGTGTTCCTATTCACTGACGTTTGGAAATTCTATTTAACTGTGTCTTCGTGTTTTAAAAACAGATGAAGTAGGGGACTGATTGATTAAATCCTCTGCTTCGGCCAATGGAAGTTCTCTATGTTCCAATGTGAGAAGATACTCAGGACACGTACGACGCTATACATACGACGATACACGTTTGAGAAGAAAAGGTAGGAAGTAAAAATAAATATTCATGGGAGTAAAACGTCGCAAGGAATAGCGTTTCCTGTATTTTGCCTTTTAAACCAAGTAAATCTATGAGCTATGCAAAAATAAAAATAAAATCTATTCAAAATCATGTGAAACAGGTTTCTGATTTGCTTACCAGAACATAGGATGACAATTAAAACATGAGCTGAAACTAGCATTTAAATTTCTTTGCGTGTACAGTTTAGTGGTTTTCAGTATATTCACAAAGTGTGCAACCATCATACTAATTCCACAACATTTTCATCCCCCCAAAAAGAAAGCCTGCTCATTAGCAGTTGTCACCTCCGATTCCCTTTTCCCCCAGGACACTAGTCACCTTTTAAAATTACAGAACATTCAAGCACAACATGAATTCCAAGCAAAACTCAAAACTGGCTTTTAAATACCACCTGTTACAGTAGCATTTGTGACCAGTATCCACGGTATGTATGCTTCTAGCAGGTTTAAGTCGACTGTTAAGCTCAGTATCTACTTTTATTTCTATACTTTGACTGTTTCTTCTTTCTTCTCCTCCTCCGCCTCATTACTATTATTATTATCGTTTATTATTATTATTATTACGAGGCCCACGTGGGCCCCGCAGAAGTACAATGTCCGCATTCACAGCGTTGCCAGACCTACTGAGCCGCATTCGGCCTTTGTCCCTAAGTTCTTCTCATATTGTCGTCTGCTAAAGGCATACTTGGGAATTCACACGTTCATTATCATAAACACTGCTATCGATTTGTTTTTGGTTGTTACATTTGATTGAAATGTCAAAGTGAATTTCCAAATAGGAGGAAAAAATAAAAGAAAAAGAAAAGAAGGAAAAAAAGTCCCCTATTCTGGAGATGTAATTATTTTCACATGTGTCACGGATTACCCATATCTACTATAGAAATGCGAATGTTATAAATCAAACCCAAGTTAAAAATTTTGCTCTCTACAAGCAGGTGTGAGAATGGCACTTGAAGAAGGGTAGTCTAATTAAGGAAATCACGCAACAAATATTTATCATCTGACACGTATGAGGTGTGGTAAGAAAGTGACGGGAAGAAGGCCACTTGGGGACAATAGAGAAGGTGAAACTGCCCTGCCCGGCATGTCCCCATTTTTCATTTCGTCAAGGATCTTTCATCCGGTTCTCACTTCCCACTTGTTCTGGCTTCTGCGTGCTCACGAAGCTTTTGATTGTAATGCTGGACCACTCGGCATCTCCCTTTCTCCGTCCTCAGCCATCGCTGTGGTTCCCGGCCTTACCGTCTCCCATCTGAATCAGGGGACGGCCCGCTGTTGGGTCTCACACAGCCTCGACTCCCCTTCTCCTCCAGTCCATCCTCTTCATGGCTACCAGAGCTTTCTTCTAAAGTACAGATCTAGTTGTATCAATTCCCTGATTAGAATCATCCAGTGGTTCCCCTCGGCTGCAGGGTAAATTCTACTCTTTGCATGTCATGTAAGGTCCCCAAAGCTAGCCACAGTCCACGCGTCCAGCACGAACAGCCATGAATACTCCAGCACCGGGGCAACTAGTTCCCCACAGAGTACTCCCCAGACAGGCCATACCTTACCCCACCTTGTTCTTGAAGAAGCATCTTCCATGCTGTTCCCATCTCAACAGCTCCTCCCCGATCCCATCCACCTAGAACACTTTGTCTCATTCCCTAAGATCCAACTAAATGACATCTTATCTCTCATGCCTTTTTTGGTGGAAGGGTACCACCATCATCTGCGCCACGCTTTTAAGATGCAAGACTCTCACGGGATTTATTAAGCACTTCCTTCCAAAGTCCCGATGTTTAGGAGCGGAGCTGGGCCATGCCCTGAGGATAACGAGTTTTTATTTTGTATCCAGTTGTGCTAGATGCCAGGGAAGAATGGGCACCCAGTGATGGAGGCGAAAATAATTATGGCCGCCCATCTTTTATGAACCCGAGGGAGCATTTGATGAGACGGAGGAGGAACTGGAGAATGTCACCGAAAACTGTCCAATGGTTTGGACAATCCAAAGGAAGACTGTCCAAAGATTTTCATTGGTGAAAAAGAATGTAATTCCATGTATATGCCATTATTTTAAGTCAGCCAAAGGAACCACGTGTAAAATGGCAGAGTATAAATAACAGCACCTGCAGCTTCTTCAGTTTTTCTGGTTCGTTTTCTGATAGTTTTATTTTGTAATCAAGTTTAAGGAAGGTTGAAAATTATGTTTCTCATGGTTCATATTTTAGATGAGGATAAACAACTCTACTGTGGTAATATTTTGTAAAAGGTTCAACTTTTCAATCAGGGGCCAGTCAGGAAAGGAAAACTCACACGAGGAATTTTAACAGAAAGACTTTGATATGAGGAATTGGTACAGGAGCGCTGAAAGGCTGTAACAGGCCCACCGAGGGCAGGCGGACGCAGTTAGTGCAAGAGGAAGTGACCACCCTAGGGTGGAGGGAACAAGGAGAAGGAAGAGTCTGTGGTCATCACAACCTCGGAGATCAGAGGAGGGGTGTACGGAACCGGGTCCCAGGCCTCTGAAGTGGGGACACTGGTCCCATGGTGCTGGTATTTCTGAGACAGTGCACTGAGGCTGGTTCTGGGAATATGAAGACAGGGGGAAAAAAACCCCTGAAAACTTAAAAACAACTGCCACTGCCAGGGGTGACACTGACAGGAATAGGAAGCAAACAAGAAAGAACAAGTCCCTTGTACCGCCCTGAGCCTTGTCGTCTCCCTGCAGCTAGCTGTACCCCACCTATTGTCCAGTCAGAACAAGGAGCCAACTGGCGGAAGAGAAGTGACATTTGTGGACGGTCAGCCCCAATGTCCCAGAGAACAGTGCCGAAGGCTGGGTTTGGGCCGAGAAACGACAGCTTAATGACCGGCACGCTTCCTAACTTAGTAAAGTTTACTTCCACGCTTCAGTAGTATAAGAAACATTTTCATGGAGGAACAAATGTAAGCAAATTTCAATTCTAAAAATCCATCAGCTTTTATAAGTTAATTACAAGTTACACAGTTTGTGTGTTAATGTCCTGGACTCATGATTTCGGGCCTCCTGTCAATTACTTCTCAGTAACAGATGCCTTAAAGATTCTAAGTCCAATTTGAGAATAGGGTCCATATCAACGAGACATGTATCTACTGAAGACACATTTCAAAGTTAGCAACCCTGGCCTCTCCTTGCAAGATGCCTGCAGTGCCTCAACCTCCACCTTGTAACAACCAAAAAAAGTCTCCGGACATTGCCAAACGTCTCCTAAGGGTTAAAATCACCATTATTGAGAACCACTGCCTACCATCACAGGAGTACAATGGTGACTGAATATTTTTGACAAAGAGAACTGAGAAATGGGCCTCATATTCTTACCATCCCTAACTGGAATAGCCTCTCTACTAACTCATTGTGAAACTTATAAGTGGTTTTCAATATTCTATAGGCTCCATTTTGGAAAAAATGATTTCTCACCTTTGGGGATCTCATTCCTATATTTAGGCCAGAGTCTTTTCATCTCTGCTTGTCACTGAACAGAGAGAATTCCTGAATCTGAGTGTGCCTTGTTGAATTCCCAAATATAA
The DNA here is from genome assembly GCA_003508835.1 of Eonycteris spelaea. Lineage (NCBI taxonomy): Eukaryota > Metazoa > Chordata > Mammalia > Chiroptera > Pteropodidae > Eonycteris > Eonycteris spelaea. The sequence continues at coordinate 504,754 of PUFA01000276.1, forward strand.
AGCTCAAAAAAAAAAAAAATAGTGAGTTATGCTTTTGAAATGCTCCATACTATGGATCTCAGGCTTTTCTGGTCAGAAGCCAGAGTTTTGAGAAGTCCGAGTTGTTAAAGCTCTCATATTGAAAGTTTTTTAAAAATGTAGGTGAAAGTAGAAAATAGTTGTCCTCAAGAGCTTTTAGATTCATTAATAAAAGAACCATTGAATACAAATACTAAAGACATGAGAATTTTTTCTCTATTTCACCAAATACCTAAGAATGTTTGAAATAATTGTAGCTAATACTTAAAATGTTCATTTTAAATATTAAATGCTTTTTCAAATGCTTTCAAAAGAAAACCCAACAGAAATAAATACAGCACAAAGAAAATGAAGACTTCCAAAGCACATTTGGTTAGGCGCACTCACAACTAATTTTATCTACATTTCCTGAAATATGGGAAGTGGGTCATTTACTCTGCCAGAGTTATTTCATACAATTAATAAATATTCTATACAATTAATTCCATACAATTAATGAAGCCGATATTAACGGTCATAAATAGTTTAATCAAAAACATGTCTCTGTTCACTGATGGTGGTAAAATGATTTCTCTCCCTTCCACTCTGCATAGTACATAATACATGCTCAACATGGAAAATTTACAAAATAAAGATGAAAATAATCGCAAAAAAACAGACAATTTTAATGTATTTCATTCATTATAGCATTTTTCTCCACTATATTGGTCAATGTTTATTCATTTATCAAAAAAGCATTGCTAGGGTTGGGATCATATTTCCTTTAAGTTTCGTAGCTGAATTTTTTATTGAACATTACATCATGGCCATTTTCCCATGGGGCTAAACATTCTTCAAAAAGATAAAGTATTCTTGACTTGTTCATGTTGAAGTATATTATGCTTAATTGTGTTTATGGGTTTTTCTCCCTAAAAGTATTAGTACTCATGGAATTAAGCTTCTTTGATGATTTATTTATTCAGTGTTTAATAAAGTTCAAAATTGGTTGTAAAAAAAAAATCTCTAATTTTCTATTTCCTAGATTCTCATATTATTTTCTATATCAAAAGAAAAGCTGAGATTTGGGAATTTGTAAATCACTCCTTGCCATGTATCACTGACGTAAGTCATTCCCGCTTATGTAAAGCAGTTATCACAGTGTTTGGCACACGGTCAGATTTCAAAGAAAGTTAATATTATTCTTAGAATTCTCACCATTATTCTATTTGAAACTTTAGCCTCAAGAACGAAGCGAACTCCATAAAAGGAGCACGTAACCATGTGTCATTTTCACACGCGTTGCTCTAGGGCAGGCTTCCCAGCCTCGGCAGGCCTGAAAGCTGCAACCGGACCATTCTGCTGGGGACGAGCCTGCACACGGTAGGATGTTTAGCAGCATCCCTGGTCTCTCAGAGCGGAGGTTCTCTACCTGGCAATTTTGTCCACCACGGGGAAGTTGCCAATGTCCAGGGACACTTTTGGTTGTCACAGCTGTTGGGGTGGGGGTGGGGGGGTGGGGGTGGTAGAGATCCTCTGCTCTAGGTAAATCTGTCCAAACCATAAAAATGCCCCTCTCTAAAGACCTTCTGCCCTCTCCAAGCCTTTGGTGTGTGTGTTTTATTCTAAAATCTCTATCCAGAGCGAGGTTCCCTTATCTCCTGAGAAGTCTCTTAAGCTTCCTTGTGTTCTTGAGATACTAAAATGTGGATGGTGCCAGAACCAGCCACCAGAGGTGTCTGACCAACAGAACTGAGCAGAGGCAAGCCTGGAGGTGAAGACGTAGGAATTAACCAAGGAGTGAGCAGTAAAGTCATGTAGACGTCTCTATTCCCTACTTCCCTATGCTCTTAGAGGAAATAATCAAATAGAAATAGCATATGGACAAGAAAAATACTGGACTGAATTCCCTTTAAAACCAAACTTTATGCTTTTAATGAACTTTTGTTGAACACCTGTATGAGTTCCTCATAGTGGTTCTAAGATAGAAAATCTAGGGTCTTACAAACAAAATCGTTTAAAAATGTCTCAGATCAGGTGGTTAAAGAGTTTGTCCGTGTTTTAGAAGCTGTTTCGAATATTTTACTAGGAAAAGAAAGGCGGATCAATATATATGAGATGTGCAGATTTCTGCATTCACTCTTCGCTTTGTAACAAGAAGTTACGTAGTTTAGGGGATGGATGTATCGTTTGGAATCAGTGAATTGAGAGAACAGACCTACTAGAAGGTCGCAAGCACAAAGAGCCCACAGGAACTTTCTGCCCTGACTCCCTCGTCCTCTAGTTAAAGGAACTTCATCATCCAGGCTTGTTGGCTCAGCCTTACCCACTCGACCTAAGCGGGTCCTAACTGAGCATCGTGTGGTTCACGGTGGCTCATGTTGCCTCTTCACACAGACATCATAGGTCCCTCTAGCATCCCCCTGATCTTGTCCCTGTCCCAGTTTGCCATCAGGAGCTCTGCCTGAAAGGCCATTCCATTGGGATGGGGCCTTGATTACCCTTTCAGCCCTTCTCCCTGGGCACTGAAACTTGAGAAGGCTCTTTTCACCACTCCCACCCACAAGTCTGACCCCCAGCCTATGAAGTGGGTCCCAAGGCCCTTGCTCCCCATTGGATCTTGTAATTCAGACAGTCGGCCACCCTTCCAGCTAGGTCTAGAGACAAGAAATCTGAAATCAGTATCTTTAAATCTGTGGCCCTGAGGCCACCTGCATCATAATCCAAGTTAGTGCCGGTCAAAAATGCAGAGTCTTCAAATTGCTGAGGCAGACTGGCTAACGGTGTGGCTTGGGGGTAAAAATACTTTTAAGCGAGTATTCTAGATAATTCTTTTGTACATTACAATTTGTGACCACTGCCTTAGATCAAGGAAATTTTACTCACTTTTGCAGTGCCCCCACCTCCCCCAAAACTAAGATTTGGGCCTCGGCCTGTTTCCCCTCAGAGGCTATTCTGAGTTTGGTATGATTTAACTGATATCGAAGTTCAGGTTGGTCATAAAGTGTTTTTTTTTAATTATGCATAAGGTATCTTGCTATAAGAAAACATTGACAAACCTTCGAATCATCGTTGGAGTCGCCATCTGGTGGTCAAAGTTGGGAATGGCATGCTTCCCTGAGAAAATGATAAGAAGGCCGCAAAGTGGGAGTTTTAAATATTTCCTCGGTATCTTAAAGGACCGGCGGCCACACCCTTTCTTTTTTATCTCGTGTACTCTGAGTGTTTTCTATATCAGCAGAGGGTTTTGACATACGTCTGTGGAGTGTACTTACACTTTCAAACAGGAATGATTTCAATTAGATGATCCAGCCCAGCAAACTTTTTTTTGTAAAGGGCCAGATAGTGAATATTTTAGATTTTGTGGGCCATGTGGTCTCTGTCGCAATGACTCAACTCTGCCATTGTAGAACGAGAGTAGCCACAGACAGATATGTACACAAATGGGCATGGTGTGTTCCAATAAATCTTTGTTTATGGGCACAGAAATTTCAATTCCACGTCATGTTCACATGTCATAAAATATTACTTGTATTTTTTTAACCACTTAAAAACTCCACAACCATTCTTAGCTCATGGGCCTTGCAAAAACAGTCAAGCGGCAGGGTCTGGCCCGGGAACCATAATTTGCAACTCCTGGTTTAGCCTACGAACGGCCCTGTTTGTGGCTTTCAGGAGGGTTGTGAAGGATACCTACGGCACATCTGTGCTGGGTGCCTTTTGTTCACGTCTCCACATGTTAAAGAAATGTGGGACTGTGAGACTAACATCCCTCTGGTCTAGAAACTTCAAACCCTGTAGAGCCAACAAAACAACCATGAAAAACAACTAACAGGCTGAGTAAAGGGCTCCTCTGGATCACTTCTTATAAAGATGAGCTCACACACACACACACATTGCAAAGTGTATGAGGAAACCAAATGCCACGAGAAATAGCAAGGATAGTAGATGAATCTGATCTGATCATTCAAATACTCAGGGAATAAGCTGAGCAGTAGGGTACACAGAGTTGAACAGAACATTGTGAATCGGAAGAGAGATCCACAAAGACCAAATCAGTGAAGGGTAAAGGTACCCAAGCCGCTAAATGGGAACTAGGGAGCAAGACAGAGGGAGTGGTGAGCTCCGAATACAATCAACGGGAGCTACGGCCGGAAGGATGGAGAGAAGTGGAGACAGGCAATAATTGAAGGGATAATGGCTGTGATATTCCCAGGGAATATTTTTGCAGACACGTGTAAATATAATGGGGGACTTGAAAACGTGGACTTTGGAAGCAGATTTTGGTTTGACCATGGTTTCTCGTGTGCTATCTGAAACCTTCAGCAAATAGCGTAAGCCTTGTTTTCCCATCGGCCAATCTACCTTCAACAGGAAGATGGTGACACCTGTTTCTGTTACTGAAGCTCATGGAAGATCTCAACCAGACGGTTGAACTGACTTCAGAACTAAGGTGGCGCCTTGGATTTCTAAACTTCGATCCTCGAAGTGTCGTTCTCTCCCACAATGTTCTGGCATAAATCATTTTTATTTGTTTTAATTTCTGTCTCTTGTGTGTGTGTGTGTCTGTGTGTGTGATGTATGAATGTTTTGTTTCCTTTTTACTTTCCCTGTCCTCTCACACTGAGTCCCCATCATGTCACCGTATAATTATCGAGACATTCCACTTAGATCCTCCACTGCCACTCGGGTAGCTGGCATTTCATATGTACATACAGTTCTCTCTATGTGTTCCCCTCTTGTCTTGGAGTTAGAGTCTCCTGGGACCTTTAAGAAATGAGAAGTCCATGTCACTTAGCCATCCCTAGGACAGCAATTAAAAATAAAACTAAGTACACTTCTTAGAACACCAAGTTTTTTCTCACTCTTAAGTGACTTTCCTATTTCATTTACTTTCTTTTTATGGAGCTTGGGGTAATACTACTCTATCGTGTTCTCATGGATTTCAGCAGGAAAGGATGCTTGACTCACAGAGAGAACATGGCTGCCCTCATTGTCCCATTGTCCCTGGATTAGCACCTCTACTTTGAACCTTCATATGCTCCCCAACCCCGCTCCCAGTTTCTTCTATAAATGCAGATTATTCTTTTGCCAAAAAAAGAAAAATCAACTTAAGTTTTGTAAAATGATAATTGGGGGGAAAAAATGCCACAATATCCCCAAATTTAGCTGATAATGGGTACATCAATTTGAGTAAAATTAAAACAATAAAAAATCTTGTTCATTATTGAGAATCGAACTAGCAATTAATAGCTCTGGTAGACTTGGACCACAATTCTTCTTGGCTTTATTTCTTTGGTACTTCAACTCATACAGAGTTAAAACTGGAGATGACCTAAAACTCACACTGTCTGTGTTCCTTGTTTTGAAGTCAGGCAGCCGAGGTCCAGAGAGATAAACTGAGCAGCACCTCCTACATCCTCCTTACTGCACTTCGCTTTGCCTCTGCGCCTGCCTTCTCTGAAGACAGCATATCTACATGTTTTATTAGGCAAGAGTATGATTGGGGATGACCAAATATTGATCTAGTCTCATGTCACCCCTTTGACAGCTGTGGACTTTGGGCTCCACTGAACTGAGGTGGGTCACATAGTAAGTGCACTAGTTTCCTATGGCTGCAATAACAAAGTATTACCAATTGGGTGGCTTCACACAAATCTATCATAATCTTACAGTTGTGGCGGTCAGAAGTCCAAAGTGGGTCAGTAGGACTGCCTTCCTTCTGGAGGATCTAGCAGAGACCTTGTTTGTCTCTTCCAGGTTCTAGAGGCTACCTGAGTTCCTTGGTTCATGGCCCTGACTTACTCTCATTGACTTCCCTCTTCACATCTCCTTCTCTGCCTCTGACATGCCTGCCTCCATCTTAGAAAGGCCCTTGTGAAACACCATTGGGCCCATCCAGATAATCCAAGATCATCTCTCTATCTCAAGAACCTTAACTTAATCATACCTGCCAAGTGTGATTTGCCATGCAGGGTACCACATTCACAGGTTCTGAGGATGCAGACATCTTGGGCGGGTGTGTGTGTGTGTGTGTGTGTGTGTGTGTGTGCGCGCGCGCGCGCGCGTGCGTGCATTATTCTGCCTTGAATAGAAGTATTGGCTGCACTTGTCACCAATGACATGTCTTCTGTTAATGTCGTGGTGTATAAGTAAAACATTTTATTGCCGTATAATTTTATCAAATGTATGCCTCCTCACCACCATTATTGTAGTTTCCCTGAGGGTAGAGACTCTTCCTTAAGTGTCTTTTGTCCTCTGCAAGGTCACAACTTCATTTGTGGCAGTTGCTTAGTGATACTGATGCACTCAACTGGATTTTGTCCAAGAGTACACTACGTGAGAAATGATCCAGGTGTATGACCCTGATATTTCCTTCCATACAACACATGCACTCACCTCAAAAATTTTAGAAGGGCTAGTGCCAATAGCATATTTACAAAATGACTATTGCAGGTAAAGAAAAAGGCATAAATATTTAATTTTCCTTATTAAGCTGCTTGAAATCTGTAATTCTATTTTCTTCATTCTTGTGTGTTTTCTCTACATTCTTCTATATTTCCTTCCACTGAGTGACTCTAAGTCATGAGACAGTCCCTTACATGTGGAAAGTTAATTGCTGTCTTAACAACTGACACTTAAGTGATGTTTTATGGTGATGTATGCCGAATTGTCACGTGACAGTCACACAGACAAACTGAGAAGCTCCTATTTGTAAAGTTTCCACATTATCAATGTTACTCATTACCTTCTCAAGTGTTCTGGAGTAAATGGGAGAAAAATAGAGTCTTAGAAGTGATTGAAAATGGTCCCAAAGCTTGTGCATACGCAAAATGAATTTCTGAACAGACCGCCAATATTTGGAGAAAGTGGGGAACTATGTTTATACTTAGGACACCCCAATAGCTCACTTCTCCTGTTTTGATAAAACTACATGCAGCATTTGCAAGACAGACCAACACCTACAGAGATTCTTGGCTGCTCAGTGTTAGGGACTGGGAGAAACCCGTGCTGACCATCTATCCCCTATGAGAAGCATGTTTGGAATATTAAATATATAAAAACACGACATCTCCCCTTTGTGTAAGAAGATGCTTTTACTGACCCCTGTCACCAAGGGGTCAGTTGAGGATAAGTAGTGGTGCTGATTCAGCATTGTCTTTCTGCTCCTTCCCATTTGTGAACAAAGACATGGATTTTTCAATGGTGAGCTGGGATCCGCTGGTAAGGAATAAAGGGAAACAAGCGTACCAGGCCCTACCTGATCTCAAATATGAACGTTTAAATTCACTAACACCTTAACAAACTGTAAAATAGGATGTTAACAAAGGGATGAAAATAATGCTCTGATTCATCTGTCAAGGTGCGTGGTGTGCATGTGTGTGTATGTTCACAGGCCCATACACAATCACAAACTAATTCGAAATATAAACTAATTTAGGGTTCTATCAATCAATCTCTGGAAATAATCCAACCAAGAATGGTGAAAACAGTGCTTAAACTCAAGACAATACCTTCTGTGTGAGTATCTACGCATATAAACGGGCTTAGTTGTAGAGTTCTCTTCGAGTTGCTTCAGGTTTAGCATGACATTATTCAACATGATTCACCCCTTTCCTGATGACCCCTTTCACTTTAAGAGACCACACTAGGTTCCCGGGCTGTATGTCACAATCTCCTAAAGCGGAATTAGCCAGAGGTCAATAAACGCCATTTTGATAGCCAAGGACCAGTGATAGGTATGTTTTTTTATTAAATTAGAGGCTATTTTTAAATAACTCAGGGTCCTCCCTTCTTACAAGTAAATCTGAATTTTGAGGAAAATGTAAATAAGGAGCTTTTGATGCTGTCAATTCTCAACCAGATTTCTTTATTCCCACTTCTCTTCCACTCCCAAGCTGTGTTCCATTCTGGCTCATCTTCCTTGTCGACGAATGAACAGAATTAGCTGAGTAAGTTGCTTAAGGAAGAACATTGAATAGAATGTTTGTGCCGCAATTGGAGGCGAAACTTCTAAAGAAGGTGACTACTGTGAAATGACAAAAGGTAGGGTGAACAACAGGGCCTGGAGTCGTCCGCAGAACCCTTGAAACCACACCATGTGCACCATATTGTAGCTGCCTCTTCCCCCGCTCTTAGAATGCAGTTGTCAAACGCGGGGCTGTTTTTATGTTTAATGTATGCTTTAAATGCAGTCCAAAGAATTATTTTCTTCTCTGACGTATTTTAGAAAGTAAACAAAAATAAGCAATTGCATACATTTTTTAAAAGTTTTGGAATTCTTTATTCCAACTTCCTTCCTCTTTTCCTTATCGAACCTACTTTTGTCTTTAAAAGAAAAAGTCCACGAGACTGGCTGCCATATACAGACTCAAACAAACACCTGGGTGCCAGACTAGAACAGATCTTTTCATGGATCCCATCCTGTCGCAAACTCCAGACCGATTCATTTGAAATGAATTGCGCAGAAGACCCTCAAGAAAAGGGGGCTGAGGGGACCACGAAAGCTCACGGCAGAGGTTAAATGTCTCTGTCCTCTGTGTCCGCCTGCTCTCTTTCTCCTCGAGTTTCTGTTATTCTTCCACCTCGCCTCTGTGTTCCTGTTTCTAGTTTTACATCACCACATCATGGTGATAAATAATACTTTACTCCACAAGTAACGATTATTTTTTCCAGTCAAAGTCTTTGTATAGAACGTTCTTACCTTATGAACGTTCCCCTCCAGGGTTCAATGATGGAGGACTGGCTTTCTCAGTCTTGACGCTGTTGACATCAGGGGCTACAACAATTCTGTTGGGCGCCGTCCTGTGCACTGTAGGACACAGAGCAGCATCATGGCCTCTTCTCAGTGGATGCCAGTCACATGTCTCTCCAAGAAGTGACAACCAAAAGGTCTCCAGACATTGCCCAATGTCTCCTGGGGCATGAAATTGCCTCCAGTTGAGAACCATTGATTTAAAGAAATATGTATTTCTCATTTCTCCAGGGTTATAATAATTAAAAATATAAAATTTCTACTAAAAGTCTTGTGCTGAAGCTGGATATTTTTATTCCTAAATCACAACTGGTTTCATATCATTTCAGGTGTCCTTACCAGCGTTTCTAGTGTAAGGCATATGTAGCCCTCATAATGTAAAGAGACCGTCATACAAAGTTCACGTCACCATCCAGCTCGATGCTCACGTGCGGTGGGGTCACAGCCTAGCCGCCGTTTCTCCTGTATGGTCATACTTGCACACCAACCTCTGGCACAGTCACGATGGCGACATCTGGACTTCCTCCCCTGCTCTCTGAATGTAACCCATCTTCTATTTTCCATTCTGTCTCATTCTAAAGTTTTTGTTTTCTTCTCTAGCCAGCTTCTCCTTTTTCCCAGGGTTCCATCAAGAATCCCCGCTGTCTTGGGTTTAAACGGCCCATTAGATGGAACGCTATCAAAGGCTTTCTGAAAATTGAGATGATCCATGTTGCATGCATTACCGTTTTCCAATGTGTCTGTAAGCTGCTCCAAAGTATACAAAGGAGCCAGTGAAGTTAGATAGATAACATCTTTCTACATAAAACCCCTTCACTCTGTCTTCTTGAGGCCAAAACATCCATCTGAAAGGGAGAAAGATGCTTGTCAAATATGTTTTGAATGCGGCCCAAATATTTGGAAGCTTGGCATCATGTCGACAGCCATCTGGAAGGCTGATAAATTTTTCTTCTGGATACTCTAGTGGTGTGTAGCCAGAGCTTCTGTCTTGGAATACTAGTGAGTATAGCTGTTCGGAGTTAGCTAACATTTATGGAGCCCTTACTAAACATCACGCGTACGATATGTATTTGATCTTCACGAGCATCCCTTGTGATGTTTTTGTCCTTTTACAAATGAGAAAAAAACTTGAGCGTTCTGTCTGAATCCCACTCCAGTCTCTCTCTTCTACAACAAAGAGAAAGAGCACAGAGTCCTGCGCCCAAGATACAAATAACTCCCACTGTTACTACTCAGACTGTGATCCTTGGACCAACACTGTCAGTAAGATTTATGAGCTTGCTAGAAATGCAGAATCGGGGGTCTACTGCCGGCCTATGGAATCGGAATTGCATTTCAACAAAATCCCTAGTTGATTCCTACACACATTAAATTCTGAGAAGTACTGTTCTTCGGCTCCACGACCATAAAAAGGCAATCACCTACTTGGTCACTATGCCTGTGTCGCTTTGCACCACCACGCTGACCAGCTACTCAGCCTCTTCCTGTTGCCCATCTAGTGCCCTCCACTGGGGTACTCACACGTGCTCCTGGGCATTGAATTTGGCCTCGCATTCTCGGCCAGAAAAGACCAAGAGGTTTCAGCTCCTTTGCCAACACCGATGACTCCTCAGTGGTTTCCTCGAGCTTTGTGTTGAGAAGGATTCTGAGGCTGTATCGAGCTTAGTCTACTAGGAGTCTGATGTTTGGTTTGCCCAGGTCTGGGGGGAGGGGGTCAAGAGAAGGATCTGACTGGACACTCGGAAGTAACAAAGATACAGAAAGCAACTGAAGTCTTATTGGGTGATGAGGCGTTGCATATAAAAATGGTTATTAATCTTTTTTTAAAGAATCTAATGGACCCATGGTTCTCTGCTTCAGAGAAAGGAAAATTAATACATAACTTCACATGCAATTTCAGGGGTTTAAGGGGCCTATAGGCACTCCTGATGCCAGGTTAAAACCCCTTGATGTACAGTCAGTCATCTGGGACGACTATTTGGGTGGGTCCTTAGTTCACACCTCTCACCAAAACACATTCTGATGATTCAAAGATTGATCATTCCAAAAGAAAACATGAGTCTTAAGGTGGTAAAGGCCTTTCAAAACATAAGACAACAATCTCCAGCCCATGAAAGAAAAGACTAACAAATTCAACCACATAGGTAGGTGTGCGTTTGTATATGTGTGTGCGTGCGTGTGTTCCATGTGGAAATAAAACCACCAACAAATACAAAAAAAGGCAAATGACAAAATGGGGAAATATTTGCAACTCTTATCAAAGACAAAGGACCAATTTTCTCAGGAGCAAACATATTCTTAAGTTGGTAAAAGACCAAGAACTCAGTAATGTGAACAAGTTCACAGAAATTGACATAAAATCATCTAATATCTGAAAAGATGCTCAGTTTCATTCACAATATAAGAAATGCCACTTTCAAAAATTAATTTGAAAAATATCAAGAAGACTGAGCAGAGCCTTGGTGAATGTACCATACATTACTGCTGCTGGGAACGGTCAGGTATGACATCCGGCACGGTGTTCACCAAACTGAAATGTGCGCACCAATTGCTTGGGGACGTGTGAAAATGCAGTTCTGGTTCAGTGGGTCGGGAGTGAGACCTCCGGTTTTGCGTTTCTAACCAGCTCCCAGGCAAGGCCAACGTGGCTGGTACACAGACCACACACTCTATCCATCGGGCAATAGTTAATAAAAGTTTCAATGCACATATTTCTTAAACCAACAATATAATTTCTAGGAGTTTATCCTACTTATAATCTTCCACATGTGACAAAAGGTGTGCGCGCAGAGGTATTCCTTGTGAGACTGGGTGTAACAATAACAGATAATAAGCGACATGAGTGTCTGTCACCGTAAGTGTACCAGCACAGAACTTTCCCACCCCCTTCCTTGTTCCTGCTTTGTATCCACAGAGGTTTAGAAGAGTAAAAACTACATTTGCCAGACTCTCATGCAGCTAGGCCGTGTGACATGATTTAGATTTCATCGATGAGCTATGCGTATGAAATTTAAAATAAAAATGCGACATCTTCCTGATGTTTTGGAGTCTGAAAAGTAAAGTGAGGCAGACATCAGCATCTGCATCAGGCTGACTCTGTGTTCCAGACGCTGCTCACTAGCTCCATCAGTAAGAGCCTTAGTTGTGGTGACAGTAGTGACAGAAACAGTAGCAGCTTCCTGACTTTGTAATCACAGAAATTATGTGACCTTTAAACCATTAGCCCCAGAATGCAGCTCCTGACTCCCCTGACTTGCTTTCAAAGAGTTTTCAAGCACCCAATTTTCTGTAGCAAATCCCTTTCTATTTGAAATACCTAGTCTGTTTGTTCGTTTGTTTTAACAGTGACCAAAACAGTATTTGGCACCATGATGGAGAATGGGGATTCAATATCTAACCTGTTTGGTTTTCATGGTGGTGATAACTTCATCACCACATTGGCTTATATCACCCCACCATATAAAATACACTAGACAGCTGAAATATTATTGAAAGGCAAAAGGAACATGAAATGCTAAATGAGGAAAGAAATGTGTAAACACCAAGTACAGCCTCATGCTTAGCTGTCAAATTGAAAAATAGCTACATATATTTTTCCTCGCCATTTTATGTATGTACCTTTATATGTCAACCAAACCTCCTTTCTCCCTCCTGTTATTATTTTCTGTCAAAATATATAATATAAATCATGATTTTTTTTTTGTCATTTAGTCCTTGGGTTATAGGATACAAGTGTTCAACTGTGACTAATTTTCATTTAATCCAGGGATGGATTCTGTAACTGATGGAATTTGTTCTCTCTCATTTATGGGGAAAGGGTGAATATATTTTACTTGTGTAAGGTGTAATTCTATTACGTAAAGTGTGACCATGTTGTTGCGATTTAAGGACAGGTAGAAGGGTGGGTATAGCCAAAGGGGTAGACAGTTTTGCACAATTGGCCCTTGGTATCCATTTCCGTTCCCTTTTCTATTTTATTTAGGCTCTGCCATGAGTTGCTCTTATATAAGAAAGTGAGTACGAGCTGGAAAGTGAGACAAGGGTCATCTCTCTGATATTGCGCAGGCTGCAAACTGTCACACAGACAAGAGTGTGTGTGGCTGGCCTCCATCCTCCAGGGTCTACCTCCAGTTTCTTATGAGACAACAGTGACACTTGTGGCTATGGTGACAGTAGCTTCTGGAATTCCAGATTCTGGCTATGGTTGTGTAACTATGAAATCGAAGTCCAGTGGCATGACTTTTACTCCTCGGTCCCTTTCAATCACTTCGTTGTCACCTAAATAAATCCCTTTATGAAACCGTCTTTATGTCAGAAATAGTGGATTTCTACTTCTTGCATTAAAATCTGACTGATACAAGGTTAAACGAATTATAGTACATCCATAAGTAGGAATAGTCTACAGCAACAACAACAACAACAAAAAAGATGCATCTCTGTGTCTTCACAGATGGAAGAAGCTGCATGATTTATTATTAACTAATTGCCTTAGTCCATTTGGGCCGCTATCACAAAATACCATCAACTATGTCGCTTAAAAACAACGGAAATTTGTTTCTCATAGTTCTGGAAGCTGGAAGTCTGAGATCAGGACACCAGCACGGTCAGCTGAGGGCACTCTTCTGGGTCAGAGACTTCTCGTTGCGTCCTCACGTGATGAGCTCTCTTTCGCAAAGGCACTAATTCCACTCATGAGGGTTCCACCTTTGTGACCTAATCACCTCCCAAAGGTGCCAACTGCTGCTACTATCACTTTGGACGTTAGATTTCAACATGTGAATTGGGGGAAAACACATTCAATCTGCAGCTGCAATGAAAACATAGCACGATAATACTGCACATGGTCTCACACAGTGTCGTGTGTGCGTGTGTGTGTGTGTGCGTGCACGCGCGTGCGCGCACACCTGTATACGCATAGAATGTCTCTGGAAAGATGTATAAGAAATTCATAACAGAGATTCCCCTAAAAAGAGATATTGGGAGGCTGGGAGTAGAAAGTAAAGTAGATTTAACTGGTCACCCTTTGTGCCTTTAGAATTTTGAACCAACTGAATATATGAGGCATACAAAAAACAAATTATGTAAGAAATAAATGAAAAGAATTTCTGGTGCAGGGTGAGAAGAAAAGAAGACCTAGAAGAAAACCCCAAGAAACATCAACAGATAAAGGAAGAGAAGAGGAAACTGAGACAGTGTGCCAGAAAGCTGGGAAGAAGAAAAGGGGAAATGGTGAAACAGAAGCAAAGGGAATAGAATGTTTTATGAAGCCAAGAGTCATCGAATGAATTGAATGCTGCGAGAGGGCCAGCAAGAGCAAGAATGAGCAGTGAATTGTCACTTGGTGTAACAGCAAGGCCATTGGATGTCCTGGTGAAAGAAATTTTAGTGGAACACACTATGCATCCTTCTGAGGAATATGAAGAGGTTATTGGATTGAAAGAAGAGACAAAGTATACTTTTTCCCAAGGTTATATTGCTTGTTTAAATGCTCAGAGTCAACTCAGGTGGACTCTGAAGATTCAAATAATTTTGGAGATCCCTACATACAGCAAAGAGATACATACCAATAAACTGCTGTAATTTAAATGCTACATATTGCTTGCTAAATGAAATTAAGTCAATTCGGCGGGGCAGCCATTTAATGACTTTTAGAACATGCCTGCTAACATAACTTCCTAAGTATTAGTAGCTTGGTTATCCAGTAGAATCTGGCCTTTTACCTCGAAATTACAATCCTAGTCCTTTACTACTTAAAGAGGTTGATGGTTGCTAGTAATTTGGAGGGTAACATGCATGGTTACCCTCAGTTTGTACATGGAAAATGAGATTCGAAGGATTAAAGTTTGTCAAGGCTAAAGAAAGGGTAAGAAACAGTGATTTTGTGGGCTTTAAATTTTTTTTGTTTTGATTTCTTGTACTAAATTCATGTTAAAACCCATCACCTTCATTTCCCTTCCAGAATAATTAGATAGAGTAATTTATCAGCCACGTTTTTTTTGCCCCTTGGAACTTAAATCTAGTATAAACAACACTGATGTGGATATTCAGTGGCACAGACGGCATACAGTTTAAGTTATATGTAAGTTGAAAAAATATATATATTTATACATATGTTGCATTCCACAAGCTTTATCATCCTCACTTATGACAGAACTTAAAAACCAGGACAGTATACATTTTGCTGTTTTCATGCTCCTTTAGGAAGGTCTCCTGGTCTCAAGTCTGTAAGAGACCTATCTACAAAATAACCAGTTCTCATTTTTAAATTGACTGGAAAATGGCATTAAGCTAATAAAAGTGAATATTTCGGTCTAGCCGAAATGACAGTTTAAACAACGCATAAAGAATGCATGACTTGTCCCAAGTGCTATTTTACAACTTCAGTTTATTATGATCCTAAAAACTGTTATTTTTTAAACATAGTTGGATGAAAATTTTAAGATTTCCAAAAAAGGGAAGTTTGATAGCTTGCATCTATTTGGTCAGAAACACTGTCTTTATAGGGAATCTAGGCGCTTTCTGTTTATAAAATGAATCCAGTATTATTTGTATTTTTTCTTTTGGGATATAAACAAGGAAAAAATAGTAGAAAAGATTCAATACAGTAAACTGTCAAGCTATCAGGTTTAATCTATGAATCTCAGTGAGAAGACCCAAAGATGGTTTTAGTTAAGATAGGTGACTTAGATCAGTCAATATACGGATTTAAGAAACACAGAGAACTGCAGTGACATCCTTGACCACATTTTCCCACTGCCGACTGTGGTTGAAGAGGCCACATGGGGCATTAGGCGATTCCTGCAGCTACTCTGATGTCTAGACTTGAGGCAAAGCAGGCTGTGTTCTTATCTCCTAAATCTTTGCACACACTCGTTTCCTCTCCAATTCTGTCTTTCCTTTCAGTATAGTATCTCCTCCAGAAAACCCTTCCACGGCCTTGGGACATGAAATTGCTGACTCCTCTGTGTGCTCTTCTAACGCTCTGTGCTTGTTTCATCATTACGTTTCTTTTTTTCTTCACCGAGTCTGTAAATTTGCCCGTCAGAAACATGCTTTTGTGCGGTCATCTCTATCATTCTTCTAGTATCTAGCACCGACTCGCGACTTTTTGATGAATTAATGATCAACATGACTACTCTGCATAAATCCTCTCTTGCCTGTCCTCGTTGTCTCTCAGTCCCTGTGCTTCTCCTCCTAGGACACACATCTCTTTCAAAATGTAGAATTTCCACTAAAGAGTCACTGCAACTGGAACTTTTCTCCCTGGTGTAAAGCCCTGCCGGGTAGGCAAGGGGCAGGTGTCTTCAGGACTCGAGCTCTGGCTGTGCCTACCGTCAGCTTCACTGTGTTCTTCTCGGCCTTAGTGTGGGAAGGTCTATATGTGTCTTACACACGTCTGTCGTTAAGTCTGCCCGCCTGCCCCTTCCCCTGGAAAACGCAAGTCCTGTAAAGGGTGCTCACGTGTGACAAGGCTCATAAGGGATCAAAGGCGCAGAGTAAAGTGGTAGTCAGTGATGATGACGGTGATGACAAGAGCAAACGATTACATGGCCCAGGCACTTCACGGTATATGATCGCTTAGCCTTCCCAGCAATCCTGAGTTACACGTGGGTATCTTACTCAAGCGGATGAGGAAACTGAGGTGTGTGTACACGCGCCAGCACGCATGCGTATTATGTGGAATGTGGAACGCAGCGACCCGGGGTGGAACACGGGCTCGGCCACCTGCCACCTGTGTGCCTCTCAGCTCAGAGCTCAGCACGTGGGGTCTTGGCGGGTGCTGACCACGCTGTGTTTCTTTTTCTTCCTTTTATTTATTTTGAAAAACATTTTTATTAAAATATAACTAACATGCAATACTGTATTAGTTTCGAGTATACACCATAGTTATTCAACATTTATATACCTGAAGAGGTGATCACCAAGTCAAGTCCAGCAACCGTCTGATGCCATATGACACTGTCACAATATTATTGACTATGTTCCCTATGCTGTGCATAACATCCTTATGACTTATTTGCTTTATACCTGGAGATTTGAACCTCTTATTTCCCTTCACCTTTCTTCCCAACTTTTTTTGATTTTTCGATTACAGTTGACTTTCAACATTATTTTATATTAGTTCCAGGGGTACAGCATAATGGTTAGACATTTACACAACTCACAAAATGATCCCCCTGATAAGACCTGCATGACACTATACACCGTTATTACCATTATTGACTATATTCTGTTACTTTATTTTTAATTTTTAATTAATTAATAAAAATTTTTAACGGTGACATCATTTTATGAAATCCAGGAAGTTTCCCATGTCATGTTTGTTGAGCTCAGTCTTGATTACATAAGCATTCATTTCACAATAGGTTGTCTGCGGCTTTTGTAAGAATGTAATACTTCACAGTCAAAAAGTTTGAAGGGGAAAAGGAAGGGACAGTGAGTGGGAGGAAAGGCGGGAGAAAAGAAGGCAGGGAAGAAGAGGGAGGAAAAAAGAGTGACAGGGGCGAGAAAGGAAGAGACTGACTAGATAAGCATTGTATAACTGTCAACTATTATCGTCTGAAACAACTCCCTATGCTTTGGGGCATTTTTGAAGGTAGGGCCAAGATACTCATCAGTAAGAGGTACTGACTGACACTGTTGTGGTACACATGTATCACCAGCTCTTTTTGGGAGGGGAGCTTACTTCTGTGGAAAACAGCTCAGCGTTTCACCTCTTATTCCTCTTAAAACTTTTTTATTATGAAATAGCACAAACACACAGAAAGTCAGAGAGAATGATATAATACCTGCATACTTATCACACAGCTTTATAATTCTTTATATTGTGTCCTATTTGTTTCGGTTATTAAGTAAAAAATAATTAGTTATACAATTATGCAACTGGAACACCCCTTCCCCAATATGGGCGCCTTACCTCACCCTGTTACTCCCCTTTCCAACCATCATTATGAACTGTTTATTGTTTCCATGTATTTCATACAAATGTTGTTTACACTATTATTTTGCATGTTTTTTAAATTATGTTTTACTCATTATTATGGTTTTGATACAATGGCTCTGCTATTTATTTACTATAGTATTCTGTGTGACCATACAATACATTTTATTCATTCTCCATTTATCACATATTTAGATAATTTTCATCATTTTTTGCATTAATAAGAAATACTAGAAAGAATATTCCTATACTATTACGTAAAGAATTTTCCTAGATAGCTCCCTAAAAACGGAATTGGTCCATCAGAGGATAGTGCGTCTTCAAATTTACCATCTATGACTAAATCGTTCTCCCAAGCATCCTTTTTCCTATTTGCACTCCCAATGGCAGCATATAATAATTCGCATCTCTTGCAGAACTTTGTATTATCTAGCATTTATGGTTGTTATGAATTTGAGAATGTGAAATTAATATTGTTTGAAGATACACTGCCCTAAACACTAACAAGGTTATACATGTTTTCAAATGTTTCTACCATTATAATCTCCTCCCATGTTAATTGTCTATTTATTGCTCTATTTTCCTTTTAGGTCATTTTTCTTTTAATCTTTCTCACTGACTCATAAGCAGTCTCTAAAAATTATTCTCTGACATCTTATTTTTTTACTATGGTAAGCAAATTAGGTAAAATTTGAAGTTGACATATGACATACAGACAGAAGAGCGTACACATCATAAGTGCAACGGCTCAGTACATTTTCACGAAGGTACCAGTGGCCGCATCGCAAAACAGAACATGTCTAGCACCCAGAATATCCTCTTCTGCCCCCCAAAGGTAATTATCTAAACCCCTAACGTTGCAATATTTGTGCCTGTTTTTGAACTTTATATAAATGGAATGACCCACTACGTACTGCCTAGTGTGTAGCTTCTTTCATTCAATAATATTCTTCAGAGATTCCTCTGTTATTTGTTTTCTCGGATATATTGTATTCTGTTTTGTTAGTATCTTACAATGTATGTATCTAGGCTACAGTCGATGTAATATTTGGCTAGTTGCCAGTCTAGGGAGCTGTTGCAAAAAGTGCCACTATGAACATTTTTGTACGTGTCTCTTGGTAAACGCATGTATACATTTCTGCAGGGCATACAGCTAGAAATGTGATAGCTGGGCCATAGGGTATTATATGTTCAACTCTAGTAAAGCCTTCCAAACAAGTTTCAAAAGTCCTAGTTTCCATTTATACTGCTCCCTGCAGGCTTGCCGAAACACTGTAGTGTTAACTTACCTTTCCATGTAAAGTGTTCTGGTGGGCATGTAATAGCATCTTGGCAATTTGCACCTCCCTGCTAAAGTTCATCACTTTTCGATATCCTCTCTCACACTGTGACTTGCTTTTTCATTCTTTTGATGCTGCCCTTTGATGAACAGACATTCTTAATTTTAAAGTAGTCTACCTTCTACTTTTCAAGTAGTCCTTTTTGTGTTTAAAAATATTTTGCTACCTCCAAGGTCATAACGAATTCTCCTGTGGTTTCTTCTAAATGTTTGATGGTTTTTACCTTCCACATACACATCTTCAATTCATCTGAGATGTGTGTGTGTGTGTGTGTGCGTGAGTGTGTGTGTGTTGGGGGGGGGCAAGAAACCTTTTTCATATGGACATGCAGTTGACTCAGCATCATTTATTAAAAAGACCATCTTTGCCCCATTACACTGAAGTAACCCCTTTCTCATAATTCGAGTGACAAGTGTGGGTCTATTTCTGGACTTTCTATTCTGTTTGTCTATTTGTCTATACTTATGTTAATATCACAGCATCTTAATAAGTCACAATATCTAATGATACCTTATAAGTCCTTTAAGTTTCATTCTTTTACTGAAATATTTTTGACTGTTTCTGGTCCTTTTCGTTTCTGGACATATTTTAAAATCTGCTTGTCAAATTTTTTTAAAAGGCTAAGATTATACTATATTTGTAAATCTGTAGATAAATTTGGGGAGAACTGGCATATGTACAATATTGAATGTCCCAGTCCATAAATATGATATATTCCTCCATTTATTTAGGCCTTTTTAATTTCTCTCAATAGCGGTATTTTTTGCATTTTTAAATTAAATTTATTCCAGGTAGTTGACATTTTTGATGGTATTGTAAATGATATTTTAAATTTCATTTTCTCCTTGCTGATTGCTGCCATGTAGAAATACGACTAACATTGTATGTCGCAACCTTATGAAATGTACTTATTAATTCTTTCTAAGTGAAACTATATTATAAATAGCAGTTAGGTTTACCCCTCCCATTCTCAAAGCCTATTTAATGCATGATACACATGACATAAAGTATTAATAGTTCTATTTCGAATATACTGAATCGCTGTTATGCGTATGGCAAATGGAAAAATGCAAGGCCCTGGGAAAATGTTGTAAAAGACATAGAGTTGGGTCTCATCGAAGTTACAAATTAGTGGAAGAGAGAATTAACTAAACCAGGACACAAATCGATGCGCAACGATAAGCTGAGATGAGAGCTTGGCTGAAACGAAGGAGCCAGTGGAGATAGGATGAAATGCCTGACGCCATCCGGGATGACCAACCTGACAACCAGGCCGAAGACTGAAGGAAGAACATTCTGGTTGTAATGGTAAAGGCAATGGGACAAGATCGGTGTGGACAATGTGGGAAAAGAGCGCAGGAGGGGAGCATGAGAAAGGCCACGCCAGATGACACATTGCCTTGCTCACCATGTCATGTTTTCCTAAGAGCGAAGGGAAGGCTCTGAGAGACCAAAAGCGATGGAGTGTCACCAGAGATTTACATATTACACGGCCCATCCGCTTGTGAAGAAAAGACTGTATAGAACACAGATTGGATGCAAGGCATCCAGCTAGCAGGCTACTGTTCTGATCCAGGAGAGAGATGACAGGGGCTAGACAGTGGCTCACACTAGGGTAGCGGCAGCAGAAATGGAATAAAAGATAAATGCATGGGACAGCTACTGAGATGCAGGATTACTGATGGGGCTGAGAGAAAGGGTGTGCCGAGGAGTCCAAATTTTAAGAGCTACTTAGGAAGTAGAACTGATTGAACGTTGAGGGTGAGGAATACCAGCGAATAGGTGGTATCCAGAAATGTGGCTTGAACAATAGGGAGAACGGTGATTTAGACACTGAGATTCACTGAGACACAGCAAGAAGTTTAGGAAAAAAGGTGATAAGTTCCATTTTGAACTTGTATTTGAGATGCTTTGGGTATTGCACGGGTACAAGGCGAGCAGGCAGATTAAGGACAGGAGTCTGACACTTGGGAGCAGGGTGTCTGCAGTAGACACAAAGGTATGGGAGTCACAATTTTGCAGCTTATGGCTGGCCCCATTGGCAGGGTTGAGATGGGACTCTTGGAAAGTGGCACCAGTAAGAACTAGGCTGGCAGGTCTGACCGTCTCTTAGAGTCCAACCTCCTTTCAGCCCCCAAATGATCCACACCTTTTCTGTGCAACCTCCCCAGTTTAATTACAGCCCTTCGTGGGTGGTTGCTTAGTGACTGAGAATCAGATTTACTAGTTACTATTTTCCTCCACTGTAAGCCAGGTTATTATGTAAAGAAAAGCAGAAGAATTATCTTCACATTTTAGCCACTTTTGCAATCTTTTTGTTCCTATATGAGAACTGGTCTTTCACCATCCTCTCTAGCATCCTCCTGCAACATACCAACATTTAAGAAATAAGATGCACAAGCCACGCTTGTGTGTACCACTTCCGTAACCGTTTGCAAACCCAGGGTGGAATTAGAAGGTTCATTATAGCTAATATTTTTTTTGCGTTATTAAATTTTTCTCAGATGTGAATAAAATAAAAAATTAAGCTGGATACAAGACTTGTGGAATAAACTCTTTATATTTCAAACTTGGTTAAAAATGTGTCTAAACTTGGCTCACTTTCTCATTTTCACTACATATAAAATAGTGGCCACATCAGCAGGTACTCAGTATATTGACTATTATAGTCATGAGGACACTTGGTTGCAAGTGACAGAAACCCATACGAAAACTACTTAAAGAAAAAAAGAATTGATCAACTTTGATAGTGGGGTAGCTCACCCAATCTAAGAAAAAGCTGCAGAATCTGAGAATTCATGGAACGCCATCATCAGGACACACTACCCATTGGGATTTCAACTTGTTTCTGCTTCTCTTTATGAGTTAATTTCATACATTGTTAGCTCAGATCATGCTCTCCCTGGGGTAGGGAAGATGTCACCCCAGTCCTAGTTTCCTTTCCACTCAAGTGGCTTTCTCCCCATGTCCAAGTGGCAAAGGACAGGGAATGATGCTGTTTGGTCTTGCACCCCACTGAGATGACTGCCTTTTTGCCCAATCGCCTTGGCGGGGAGATGAGATATTTAATTGGGCCAGGCCTGGGCTATGTGCCCAACCTGTAGCCAGAAGGAGAGACCTGCCCCCAGAATAAGGAATGTGGCAAGTCTCGAGAGGCTAAGTACCATCACTACCATACGATCCACCGAACAGTGGTGTCAAAAATTCAATGTGACAATACCTCAGAATAATCATTATAAATGATAATTCATTCTCATTGGGGAGTATTGTGTACATAGAATAAGATTGGGAGATGAATCCTGTACTCACTGAACATCCCTAGAAGTTTGAATGTTTAAAAAATATATTTGTGGTAAATTATTAATCTCTGAAAAATAGAATACGAAAGGCATTTTCAGTTACTTTCGATATCAAATTTGCAAATTTTAGTCTAGATTTTACTACATGCAATACAGGTAAAATAAAGGATAATCTAGGTTAATACTTTTTAATTTGGTGACTAAGCTAATTTTTTTCATGATCCATTAATCACATACTCGTATGGTATTCTCTTTATGAAATTGTTTCAAGAATACCAACATGACCATTAATTATAGAGTTGTGTAAGGAGAAAGTGTACCTGTAGCTATGATGCTTGGCAGAACTAGAACCTGATAACATTTACTATAGCTTAATTATCTTTATCATTCTTTCTCTAAAAATTTAAAAAATGAATTAATTATGGGGTCTAAAAAGCCATATTTCAAACACGATAAAACCAAAAAACACTTTTTAAGATTCACTGACTGGACTATGGCCACTTAATCAATGATCAAAAAACTCATAAATTTCAGAATATGGTTAACAGCAAAATTTACAGGGTATGTGAACTTTGTTCCCCAGTCAAGTTTCCCCCAAAATTCACAATATACAATTAACAGAAGTAGTTTCTATATTTATAATACAAAGTCATTTTTATGTGAAATTAGCCAAGGATATAGTCATTTTACTCAGAAACATTATATGACGCTTAAGTAAAGCAAATTTGAGGTTACTAAAATCTTAAACCAAACTTTAATGGAGCTTTAAAGAGGTCATGGCATTTGAAGAGATATATTACTTAAGTCAAACTTTTTAAAAAATGATTTTATATTCTGGATCTTGTATAAAACTCTTTTGTAAATTTCTCTGGAATTTGAAGTGTAATCTGGCTATTGTAGCTGATATGACTCTCGATACCATGAAGACAAATGATTGTAGGATTGTAAGTTCAGTGTGCTTTTGTCATGAAAATGATATTCTCTGTGCTACCGCTAATTTGATATGTCGCAGGTGCAGAGAGCATAGATTACGTGACAGCATAAAGACACAGACATTTGAAACCTCCACAAACGTTTGCATGCCTTTTTCAAAGCTTGCAAAACTTGCTGGGATGTCAGCAAGTAAACTGAGAAAGTAGCAGGACATGGGAACTGGAGTCAGAGTGGAAGACACGTTTACTGATGTGCCACCTTGGGCAAGTCCCTTAATGTCCCTGAGCCTTAGTTTTCTTTTTAAGTGGAGATAATACCTACCTTGGAGGATTATTTATGGGGTTAAATCAAATGAAGAATGAAAAGCCTGGCATGTAGCCACTTCATGAATAGCTGCTATTACTCGGTTCTGTTACACGGAGCAAGCCTTAGCTACGAACATTTAATCTTGACTAAGAAGGTTGAGAAACAAAAGTTATTTTTAGACCTGTCACCAGGGAGCAATTTAATGCCAATGATGGCTTTACTCAAGCTTGTCGATGGTTGTAATCGTCACCCATGCCATCTTCGGAAGCACCAACTGATCCTAGTGAAGTCTAACATACGGAAAGAACGATCGATGGCCACGTCCCATAGCTCTGAGTGCATCAGGACCCAATTACATGCTGCGTGCTGGCCATTCCTGCTCTTAAGCATACAACAGGAAGGCCTGACAAGTACCTGCCGTGGTTTACCCCTCAAAACACTAGGCTTATCCTATACAATAAGAGTTCGAATTCTTGGGTGAACAAATGACAGGGCCGCACTGTCAGTATTTTGTCTCAGTGCATCTAAGCTTCACGTTTAAAAAGCTGCTCATAGTCCATGGCCATGCCACCCTGAACGCGCCAAGTCTCGTCTGACCTAGGAAGCTCAGCAGGGTCGGGCCTGGTTAGTACTTGGATGGGAGACCACCTAGGAAGACCAGGTGCTGTAGGCGCTTAAAAAAAAAATTAAATAATAAATAAATAAATAAATAAGAAGCTGCTCGGATGAGCAGGAATCCACATTGTTTTGTGATGCTTTTTTGTTGTTAACTATATCAACAGTTTCCCGTGTCCACGTGTATCTTTCGTACTGTTACATGGCTTCGTAATATAGGTGTTCCGCTATAATTTGTTTCAGGCTTGTGATTGGCTTCTAACGAAAGTAGGTTGCTATTTATAAAGGAACCTTGACTTGCGTCTCCGCCCAAGCATAGCCTTACGGTTTTGTGGAGAAGAGGGGTTAAGAGCATCGTGGGCCCTGGTGCTAACTTGAACTCATCCCAACTTTGGGCAAGCTGGTTAACGATGCACGTCCCAGTTTCTACATGAGTTAAATGAGGATGATCACAATGCCACCTCATAAGGTTATGGGGATGAGTCCATCTGAATACGGAATGTGCTTAGCACAGCGCCTACCACAACGTAAACACTCAGTAGATCTTAAATACTGAGTGAAAAGAAAGAAAAAAGCAGCCTCTAGGAGCTGGGCGGGCCCTCCCAGCTGGGCCTGGCTGTTCTCCTACTGACCATAAACAATAGCACAGAATGTCAGACAAGACCACTTCAGTGACCCACTCTGTAATCATGCCCGAGCACAGACAAAACATGACTGCTGTCCAAACCACAAAATACGAAACGGTCCCTCTCCCAGCAAATGAGTGACAGCTGCTTGTTTGCCAATTGCAACTTCAGCCTCAGTCTAGTCTCCCCCTAGGTAACATTGGCTCAAACACCCAATCATAAAATCCCCTCTTCCCGACGGCGTCCAATTCGGAACAAAAGCCCACTCTTCCTTAACCCTGCTCCGGATCACCCAATAAAAGCCCAAGTTCTACCCGCCTCACTGAAATGCATCGCAACTTTTGTAAAAGAGTCATTGCAACTTTTTATCAGAATACCGTTAACCTCAGAACACACTCTTAGAATGTAGATCTGCATGTTGCTTATGACCAAAATAAGAAAAAAGTATCTAGTTGTGCAATCCAAGTTGTAAGGCCATAGGTTATTACAATTCATAAATGAGGTGTTCCAGAAATTCATTTCAAGTGTTTCTAACATGAGTTTCCAAGTGAAACCATATCATAAATGCTCATGAGATGTACCTTTCATCCCCAAAGCGTATTTAATCCTGAATACACACACAGTACTATTTCAAATGCATCATCACTTATGTCTTCACGTCCAGGTAAAAATGCACTCTCATCACGGAAGATCTATCTCACCAATATCACCAAAATTAGCAGTATAGATCATGCTAAGTGCCGATAACTTAACTCTCTAAACTGCAGAAAAGATGTAATCAGGATAAATCACACCGCAGAGCAAGAAAGCTGGAATTAGGCAGCAGTTAATTCAGTGAGTTAGGGGCTCAGCAATGCATCAAAGACGCAGGTGAGCGAGCTGGTCGTAACTTTGTGCCCTCCCCAGAGCATCCCGGATGGCTAACACCATGGTGCCAAGATGGCTGCAGCATCTACCCACCTTCCCAGCCAGACGATAAAGTCCAGTAGGAAGAGACAGGAAAATCTGCTTTTCCAGAAGAGCCCTCTCTCCCGCCTCCCCTGAATCAACTGGCAGCTTTGGAAACAAAATTCTAACGTTCAGCAACAGGTTTTAAAAGTTCCCCCGGTGTTCCAAATGTAAGCTCAGAAGCCAGCCCTACCGCATGAGCTTAACTGAGTTTGACCACTGCCTGAGCTCAGGTGGAAGATCTACCTGAGAACCCAAGAGGGCAAACACCTGAACAAAATTGGGGCTCTGCCAACCGCCACGGAGCAGGAACAACAGAAGGCCACAGGTGAGCAACTAACTAGGGTTGCCACGTGGACACGCCTTGCTGTAGCTAAGAGGAGGGACCTGTGCAGGTCAGTTCCCCACTAGGTGACCTATAAGAAATAAAAGATTTCTTAGAAAAGATTTGATTGCTATCTTAATATTCTAATCCGCTGCAAAAGCTGGAAAATGACGGGGGAGGGGGGGAGGAGGGAATACCTTATAAACTTCAGCTCAAGACTGTTTAATGAATTAAGCGAGGAGGCTGTTAGACTGAGGGGCCTCTAACGCCAGTGGAGGCCTCTAAGGAACCCCAAATCTAAGCCTGTAAATGCCTCAAGGTTACGGAAAGCAAACCTCTAGGAACAAGCAATCACAATCAGCCAACCGGGCTTGAAGGTACAGCCGATCAACAACCGCTTTCTTTGCTTTCACGCTCTATGTCTTTCCTCTGGCTCCTGTCAGTCGGATGCAGCTTTTGCTCAAATAAACTCGAAGCATTTTGAATATGCCTCAGTTTCTCTCTCACCAGTTCTGGCATCAAAACAAGGACCCCCCCCCCAACGCCGGCCCCCACGGCCCCCAGGAACAGTGAGCATCCAGGCATAGGTACCTGTGAAGCCCGTGGCCTTCGCCGCTTTCTCGCTGCGTCTGGTGGCAGCGGCACGTCGCCCTCGGTCCCCGGCCTTGGCTCTGCGGCTTTTGCTCTCTGAGCTTTCAGACTTCAGTTCAGCATCTCCCTTAAAAGACTAGGTCCAGAAATTGCCTGGAATCGGGCTGGTTCCGACTTAAAAGCTGGGCTGCATGGGTGCGGGCGTGGGGGGAGGGCGGACTGCGTCCCACTTGGAACCCGGACCCATTCCGGGGAAGGACCGGGTCCGGGAAGGGCTGGTTCCGACTTAAAAACTTGGCCGGGTCCAGGATTGTACTGGGTCTGACTTAGAACCCAGATGGGGCAGTGTGAGTCCTCAGATGAATAAAATGTTTTAAGGTTGAGCAAGTAGATTAACCTTACCAAAGATAACCTTGAGTTACAGTGGCCTAAGTGGAGAAGAACTCCTTTTTTTTTTTTTTAACTCATTGAAAAACTTTCCATTTTCAATTACAGTTGGCATTCAATATTATTTTATATTACTATCGAACTTTTAACCATCCTAGATAACCTCATCCATTTCTGAAGTGCCCTAGAGAAAAAAGGGTCTCAGTCAGGCACTCACTATAAAGGATACAGGGAAAATTATTTTTCTACCTGTATGGTTTCTGGTGACTAGGATGAGGCCTGCTGGGACGCCGCACTCACTCTGGAGCCTGCACAGGGCATCCTGGGCAAACCTGCAGAAGCCGGCGAAGGATATGAATTAGTAGTTGATCGATTGTCATGGGGATGGGAGCACGGCATAGGGAAAGCAGTCGGCAGTAATGTAATGGCGAGGTGAAGAGCCAGAGGAAAGAGCAATTAGTGGGATCATTTCATAAACTATATAAATGTCTAACCAATGTACTGTATACTTGAAACTATAGTAATATAATAAAAAAAAATTTTTCTTTCTGAAGTCAACTCTCCCAGGTCTCTATCTGTGGGGCCTGGTCCAGAGACGAAGGAAAAGTTTCACATTGGCCCTTCCTTTCCAAATTCAGATTGGCAGGAAAAAAAAAAATCACTGGTTATTGATCCTTTCTCTCCCAGAGACAGCTATTGCTTTCTTGTGTCATTTTGATTCCTGAGAACTTGACTTGGCAACCATCGGGTTGGGGACCCCCCAACATTATAGCTGGATAGAAATGTGGGTTGCACCCTATTTGTGACTAGATGTGGCTGGGCAGAAACATGAGTTGCACTTCATTTGCAACTATGATCCTCCCCACTGTAGCCAGCTCTCGGGAAAATTGTCCCTTTATCTTTGGAGTGGCTCTGATTCTTGGAAGGGTGGTATTTTCTGTACCCTCTTTGGGGACCCCTCTTGTGTCCCTGGGTTATTCCATACTGCTGAGAATATTTACTATTTGACCGGGCTGAAACCTCTTTTTTTTTTTTTTTAAATAGTTGCATGATCGGAAATTGGCCACGTTGGAAGCTGATATTCAGAGCCATCCGGAACTTTTTATTTTTTTAAAGCCTTTTCTCCTTAGCTAAAATGAAACTATGTACCCAGAGGGAAAGAAAAACCTTATGAAGCCATGGTGGAAGGATTGACTAAAACATTCTAAAGACGAAAAGCTCTAAATCTAGAACATTTTCCATCTTAGTTGAAGAACTGCCTGTTGCAAAGGAGCAAATTGAGGATAATGTAATTAGATGGTTGGGTCAGTGTCTAGATATCATTCAGGTTGCAACCCAATTCTTACAGGAATTATAAATAACTGTAATTACCTTACAAATTGAGACTTTACAGGAACAGAAATGCAACTCTAGAAACAATTCAGGACCCGCCTATCCTTTTTACCAATTACTAGACTTCCCCTATTCATCTCAAAAGGCTTGCAAATATTGTAAAATATCTGGATTTAGGAAATAAAAGCCCTTGTTGGAGACACTTAAATACTTCCTCTTTTTTTTTTTTACTTCTGAGATGTAAATATTCTACCTGGCCTTCTCCAGGAAAGCCAAGCCATCTTTTGAAATGCAAACTTCAAGGAGGTAATTCTTATCAGAAAAAAAAAAAAAAGAAAGAAAGAAAAAAAAAAAAAGGAAAAGCCACTTGGAAATTAAGTGAATGAAAAATCTTTAAAAACTTTTTTCCCCACAAATATTAATAAAAGCTTTAGTCATATGAGCAGGTAACCTTAACTTATTATGTCTGCCAGAAACACAATTTGGATCTAACCATCCTCTTATAACTAAGTTTTGTATTATTAAATCTGTGTCATTGGCTAAAAAATTTTTAATGAAAGCTGTAAGATCTCTGTCTGTATGTTTGTGAAAGTATGTTATAGAGGTGTGATAGTTTTCTACCTCTGGATGGTACTGCTAAAGTTAATTTGTAAAAACCTCTATTTTTTAAAGACAAACAAGCATTTACATAAATCAAGTTTACTCTCAGAAATATAGAGCCCAAATGTCTTTCAAATTCACGTGACCTAGAATAATCTTTGCTAAATAAAAGCTAGTCTATATTTGTTGGTTTAATTAAATACTTTTATCCTACCTAGGTTTACCAAAAGTCAGATAAGCTCATTTTCTCTCTTGCAGAATTTGTCAGCAAGAAAGACAATTTAAGATGATGATTAGTTGTTTATTGCCTCATGAGCAAATTTTCATGAGTAATCTTAACATAATTGTTAAGAACAAGTAAATTAAAAATATGTAAGACAAAGGTTAATAAATACACTTTTCAATAATAGTTTTATGGTATGTCTACTTACAAATAATTTTTAAGATCTTTTTGGTAACTTGAAACCTTAAAATGATGACTATTCATTGAATATCTAGATTATTTTCAAATAAAATAAAATACTGAAACATTAATTACTGAACATAGATTTGCCTACTTTTGGCTTTCTTTTACAGAGAAACTCAAGATGTTTGGGTCTATTAGTAAACATATATTGTGCCACATGGAAAAATTTACTATGAGGAAAAACATGTTTCTAGAAATTGTGAAATGTATTTATAAATTTGCCAAACCAGAGAATGTTGGTATAAAAGACACTCAACGTTGTTTACTTCTTTCTTAGTTTTCACTAGGAGTGAAGGATTCCAAGGATTAAGAATCCTAATTAATAGATGTAATTAAAATCCCTTTGGTAGTAATAAAGGTAAAAGAAAACTGTATCTATAAACTGAACTGAATCCTGAATTCTTTTGGTTTCCTCAAATATCTGGCTACAACTCTCCAAACTGACATTTCCAACTTTCTCTCATCCCTCTGATCTGGAATCACGAAGAACAAAGACTGCCCTCAGATGTCCTTGGAAGGGGAGATGGCAGGTCCACCTCACTATCCGGATGGCAGCCAGACT
This sequence comes from Eonycteris spelaea, assembly GCA_003508835.1. Lineage (NCBI taxonomy): Eukaryota > Metazoa > Chordata > Mammalia > Chiroptera > Pteropodidae > Eonycteris > Eonycteris spelaea. The sequence continues at coordinate 534,774 of PUFA01000276.1, forward strand.
TCGGGGAACTGCACACTGGGTCTGCATGCCACGGTTAAAAAGGATCCCCCGCTCTTGAAAACGTGCACCAGCTGGGGATCTAAAATTCAGATTGACTCAGGTTCCTCCCCGGAAGATGATGGCCTCTCGAGGTGAACAGCTCTCCCAATGTCACGGATCAAGATCTTCATCTCCAATATGAAACCCTTACTCCTTTTGCCTTTTCGCTCCTTGCTTTTTTGTTAATGCACAGGAAGGCAACTCCTTAACTCTGGCAACGATTGCTCAACCTACTGCTAAGGCCGTAAGGGCACAACAGAAGGCCCTGGGCTTTCTTGCGAAGGTGGCTTTACATCATAGAATTGCCTTGTATCACTTATTGGCTGAACAAGGTGGAGTATGCGCCATAGCAAATACCCCCCGCTGTAGCTGGATTGACACTTCTGGTACCGTAGCAAATTCAAGAAATTAACAAACAAGCCACCTGGCTAAAACAGGTTGATGCCCCTTCAGGTAGACATCATTTGATTTATGTGACACTAACTGGTTTGGTTCGCGGGGGCCCTGGCCAAGTCTTTCGGTATCATCCTCCTAATAGTCATCATTATAGTGTCGCTGCTGCGTTATGTTCTCTCAAAGATCTTAAGTGCATGTTCACAGCCATCGGCAGTACATCGGATGGTCTCACTGGGAGAAACAGAAACAAGATGAGCAATGAGATGAACAGCAAAATCAGTTCTTCCACAGACCTGACATCATGACCTATGAGTTTCACAATGAGACAATGACACAGGACAGGGCGAACTCTCCGGAGTGGAGATTCAAGTCCTGTGCCTAGAGGGGTCTTGACTGACAGCAGGAAAGAATTCACGTGCTCGCCAAAGAAAGAGTCAAAAAGAAAGTTTATTACAGAAAGGATAATGCTCTATAGACAGAGCATGGTCTGTCCTCAGACAAAGAGTGAGGGAACCGAGAGGAGGGGCGGAGAGACAGAGATAAGACCAAAGGAAAAAAAGGCATTTTTTCCCCATGAATTACATTTTAAAGGCTTTGTTTACCTACTTCTCTTTGATGGCATGGGTGTACTATGCGAAAGAGTATGTAGCGTGTAAGGTGTGCTAACCTTTTTCCATTGGTTCCCCGTGGTTTTGGCCATAGAAAATGAATGTTGGGTACCAATTAGAGAGTTTTTCCTTCCCGGTGTGGGGAGATGGTTTGTTAGTCATCCCAGCAGGAATCTCCCTTTGTTCTCTAGGTTTCCTTTTGGTCTGGCCCTGAGGCTCACTGGCACTTTGCAGGCTCTGAATACAGCATGATTTAACATTTTAGTTCTCTTGCTTCTTGCCTACATTAAGAAGAGCAACATTAGCTCTGATGATAACTGAAAGTTAGGCAATCAAGCATGGATAAGATGACCAAAAGGGAGGAATTGTTAAGTTAAAGGAGGCCATTGGACTGACAGGGCTCAAATGCCTTGGAGGCCTGCGTAGTAAGCAAACAAAAACCTAAGCCTGTAAATGCCTTGAAGTTGGTAAATCAAAGCGCTAAGGACAACCCATAGCGAGCAGCCAAGGAGTCTTTACACTAAAGCTAATCAATAGCTTCCTTATTTCTGTCATTTGTCTTTAAGTCTCTCCCCGAGCTCCTGAGAGTGAAGTGCTCCTAATCACCTCTGGTTTGGTGCTGCCCGATTCCAAATGATTTTTGCTCAAACAAAACTTTTCAAATGCTTCAGTTTGTTCAAGGAAAGTGACGTCCTGTTTGCAGCTTTTTCTGGCACTGTCCCTCCTCCTAGAGATGTAAGCACTTGTGTCTGCTCTCCTCAGCATCGGCTGCATCAGAACACGCAGGAGGCTTCGCACTGGCTTGCATGCTGCTCCGGCGCCCTGAAATGAGTCCTCTTTGAGGCCAGGGATGACACCTGCTTATTCTACCTTGTGTGCCAAGCATCCAGCACGAAGGAGGTTCAGTAACTATTTGTTGAATGAGTGAATGGTGGACAAGGAGAAATGGATGAGAAACACCTAATATTAATAGCAAGCATTCACCTAGGACTTATTTTATGCCAGGCACTACGCAAAACCACGTACACCAGATAGACTGATTTATTTCTAAGACAACCCTGAGGTGGGAGCCACTATTATCTTCACTTTAAATGTAAGAAAACCACCTCGCATGGAAACTAATCACTTGTCCAAGGTCACAAACTAAGAAGTGACAAGTGTGAGCCTGATCCCAGAGCCCACCCCGGAGTGTGATTTTTTACCTTTACACCCAAGAGAAAAGGATGCCCCACCCACATTAGAGATGGACACCTGTCTAGTGGCTGCTAATCCGGAAGAGGGCTGCCCTGGATGCTGTCACTGGTGTGATGTGTAGCTTTTAGCATCCTGAGGGCTTCTGCATTCTTGGACTTTTTAGGGAGACAGAGAAAAAAGTGTTGCTCAAGGGAAGGGGCGGAAACGGAGAAACAAAAGAAAGCATCTCAAGTCTTGTTCTGAAAGGTTAGTCTGAAGAGGAAATTTCCATTCCGTGGGCCAGAAAAATGAAAACTTCAGTTAATACTTCAGTTACGGTTTAGCCATGACATGCAATTACTTGTGCCCCACAGCTCCCCCTGCCAATTATAGAGAACACCACCGTCAAGATCTGGTCCCCGATAAACCACAACCTGAAGAGGAAGCGTGGCCACAGTTCTGGTTTCTGCAGTGTCTTATCTGGCCATCTTTCCTCAAACTGTCCCTCCTCTAGTAGCCCTCATTCTGGCCACTCACCCAACTCATTAGGGCAAAAAAACCTGAAGTCTCTCGAGATTCCTTCTTCCATCTCCCCCTTCATATCCAATTGGTCACCACTGAGTTTTGTGAATTTCATTTCATAATCTGTAATTCGTCCATACATTCGATATGTAATGCGTGCCTTGAGAAGGCAGTGAAGAACTGACTTCCCCCAGCCCCACCCTTCAAGCCTCAAAGAGCGGTGTATCTTTTCTTTTCTTTCTTTCTTTTTTTTTTTTTTTTAACGCCTACAGCACCTGGGCTTCCTAGGTGGTCTCCCATCCAAGTACTAAACCAGGCCCGACCCTGCTTAGCTTCGAGATCAGACTAGATCCGGCACGTTCAGGGTGGCTCGGCTATAACAAAGACAAAGAACAGCGTATCTTAAAGGAAACATTTTGAAAATTAATAGCCCATTCTAGTGCTGAACAGTAAACGCAAGAAACAAAGTGGCAGAGGGCTGGGAGCGAATGCGGGAGTATAGGGTTCATCCAGGGCAGCCCCGGGGTTTTTCTCTTGGCCAACTCCAAGCTGAAAGGTGAAGAATGCGTAGCAGAAACCCTGTGAACGGGGAGGCAGGAGCACATTTCTGGGGGCAAGAACAGAAACAGCCCCGGGTGAAGAGAACCGGCAGCTCACCACTACCTCAGCCTCAAAGGCGGGCCCAGCCTGACCTTAATCCAGTAACTACACTGCCCAAAGACGGGACAGAGCTGGACGGGGAAGGGACAGAAAGAAACCCAGCACCGTCTTTCGCGTCTCGGGGAAGTTTGACCTTCAAGAGTCTCCCGGCGCTTGTCATTCGTTCAAGTATCTCCTGAGCACCCGCGGTGCAAGTAGCTTCTCGTTCGGGCCTCGCAGTACTTCCTGCCTTCACAGTTTTCAATGCACTGGAGCAGACAGGGTTTGAGGGGACAACTCTCAGAGTGCTGGGGGTGGGAAACCATGCTGGAAGCCGGAGACTTAGGACGTTAACGTCCCAGTAAAGACTCATCGGCCTTGCCGCCCATAGCTCACACGCTGTCACTGGGAGGCTCCAGGCCTGCTACCTCCTTGGCATCGCCCAGGTTTGCCCCTGTGCTTTAGTCACTCCCCGGCCACCCTTCCACCTTGCCCACCTAGACCCGACTCCAGGCCCACGTCCTCTTCGCGTAGCCACTCGGCGACGCGCAGCTCCGCCAAGGTGGCCGGAACAGAGCGATCGGTGGGCCCCAGGAGAGCAGCCGCCGGGGACGGCCGCAGGCCTGTCTCCCCACTGCTGGTGGCCACCCCAGACGCGCTCCCTCTTAACCGCCTCCCATTAGCGGGTCGGAGAGCGCGCGCCCGGCGCGATGCCCCCAAGGGCACAGTCCGCGGCAGCCGCCTTCCCCAAGAGGGCGGAGAGGGGAAGACCTTGGCCGCCGCTGGCGGTCCCCGCTCGCAGCCTTCCCGAGGCCGGCGGGGACTCACGGGGCGCGCCCGGAGAGCGCGCGCGCCAGGCGACTCCGAGGTCCAGCAGCGGCGCGGGGCGGGCAGAGGCGGGACCGAGGGCGGGACGGCCACAGCCTCCGCCATTCCCCGCTCCCTCCCTCCAAGCCCCGCCGCGGCGAACCACTTCCCCACCCCCACCCCCACCCCACTCCCTCCCCCACGGCGCGCGCTCCGCCCGCCCGGAGCCTCGCCCTCCGCCACGATGAGCAAATGAGCGCGAGTGAGGGCATGAAATTTAAATTCCACTCAGGGGAGAAAGTGCTGTGCTTCGAGCCTGACCCCACCAAGGCGCGAGTGCTGTACGATGCCAAGGTGCCGCCGCGGAGGGACAGGGAGGAGGCGCGGGCCGGGGGCCCCCGGACGGGATGCGGATGCGGGTGCAGATGGCGGCGCGGAGCAGGGGAAGCGGCGGGGCCCGGGTGCTCCCAGCCCGTGGCTCCTGGGCCTGCGAGGAGCCACGCGGACGGCAGGGGGCGCCCCCGGGCGCCGCGGGCGCGGGGGGGGGCGAGTCGGGGGCGGGGCGCTTCCGTTTCCGCCCGGCGCGCGGGGCTGCGCACGCGCCGTGCGAAACCTAGTGTCTCCGATGTCGCGTTGCTGTGGCCGCGGCGTCACTTTTGTTGCGCACGCGCGGTTCTGTTGCGCACATGGTGTCCCTTTGCGCACGCGGCATTCTTTTTGCGCACGCGACGCCGGTGAGGAACGTGCGTCCAGGTGGCCGCTCACAAACGGCCACTGACCTCGCGTTAAATCGCTCCTCATCCTGCGCGGTCCGCGCCGCGTGGGCTCTCGTGTGACTCCCTGCCCAACAGACCCGGGTCCTAATCGGTCGCGCCAGAGAGCTGGCCGTCGACTCGCTACGTCACTGCCCTTGGGGCCCCAGTCGTTCTTGGGCCGGACCCCTTCCGTAGGCGCCGAGGGCAAGGTTAAACCCCTGCCTTCTGCCCTTCTCAGGGCCTCGCAGCATTTAGAGTTTCAACCCCCGAACCGTGCCCCGTACCCGTCTCGGGGGCTCTCGCGGGGCTGAGTCACACATCTGCAGTCGTCAGGTCTGGATGGCGAGAGGGAGGGGCTTCGCAGTCTGGGGTGGGCCTGGCCCGACGCCCCAGGTGCGTCTGCGCAGCGCTGCCGCTGGGGGACTTTTCAGGGACCCCGGGCTCTGGTGTTTTACTTTAAAGCTCCATCCCCGCAGCCCCTCTCTCTGTTTTGTTTCTATCCCTCCTTTCCCCGCCTGGGTCTCCCCAGAGCTGGCACGTCCTGTCATTTGTCTCATATGTTCCCTCTGGGGACACCGGTTGAAGGCGAAACCTGCCAGCCATCCTGGCCTTGGACGCTGGCGCTGGGGAGACTACAGCTCCCAGAAGTCTCAGGGCTGCGGCTCTCTGGCCTAGACGCTCATTTAGTGACAAATTGGCAGGCCAATGACTTGAGAAGCTGCATCCATTCTCACACTCAGAGACCAATCACAGGGAAATGGGAGGGATGTTTCCTAGTTTGAGGCATCCACTCAGGAATAAAATGGAATTGAAAGGAAAAATGTTTCAACGCAGCTCCCAGTCTAAAAAAGGAGCGAATGCTTTTCTTTTCAAAAAGGTCTATGATCTAGTTTCCCTGCTCTAGCTTCTAGTATTCTGTATGTTATCTCATTTCTGGACAATATTTCCTGGTTTCAGATTGTCGATGTTATTGTTGGGAAAGACGAAAAAGGCAGAAAGATCCCAGAATATCTGATCCATTTTAATGGTTGGAACAGAAGGTGAGTGCACTTGTTAAACCGGATTGAAAACTGATAATCTCTGCAGCCCAGGAGCATTGCAAACTTCTCTGTTAAGTTTTAGAAACACTTGTAGAAAAGCTTCATTTCCTGTTTTTGTTTTTGTTTTTGTTTTTTGGTCAAACCTTGCCTATTCAAAAGAATGATTACTGTTAAGTTGATTACATTTGGGATCTCAATGGGTAATTCTGGAAACCCGAGTTGCTTCTGTATCTAAATGATTTCCTTTATTGGTTTATTTGTATATTTGTGTGGTGTGTGGTGTGTGTGTGTGTGTGTGATTTTGACACGTTTAAATACTTTTCTAAAGTATAAAAGATTCTGGTAGGCATGTTCCTGTGAGGTGCTTTTAGAATTTCTTTCGAATGAAACTAAAATACTGAATTTTACATCCTTTTTTTTTTTTTTTTTTTTTTTTTTTGCATATTAGCTGGGATAGATGGGCAGCTGAAGATCATGTCCTCCATGACACGGATGAAAATCGGAGATTACAGCGTAAATTGGCAAGAAAAGCTGTAGCTCGCCTGTAAGAATACAAAAATCACAACGTAAAATGTTACGCAATGCGTTTTCTCCTAGTGTTTAGAATTTTTATGATATAAAAGTATAAATTTGAGCAGCATGGTTAATTAAGTGATTTTACGTATTGAAAGCGTGTTAGTAAAGACTCTTCTGTTGTCTTCTAGATCGCTGCTCTGTTTTCAGAGGTTGTTGTATAATATTTTGAAATGGAAATGACCATTTATATTCTAAAGTTTAATTATTTGTCTGGTACTTCAGGATCTTTGTTGTTATATCTAGTTTTTACTTCAAGGTCCGTATCAGTCAGCATCAGAATTTATTTCAGTCTTGTCTGTTTTTTCAGGAGAAGCAGGAAGAAAGAAAGAAGCGCTGTAGGTGTGCCTGGTGTCGACTCCGTCTTAAAAGCTCCAGTTGAAGAAAAAGATGAAAATGATGAGAACTGTGAGTGGCTTGACTTATGTTTCTCTGCTTAAAAGAACTTGTAGTAGTTCTTTTTATGCTGTAGGATTGCAGGGGCGAGGATTCATTGAATTATAGACAGGGAGACATTTTAAGGTCATACATATAACATTTGCCCTTTTGATTTTCGACAATGAAAGTAACAGTCAATAAGTTTGTTGTTAGTCCTGCTCAGTCATGCTCTTTATCATAACCCTCAGGGGTCCAGTCCGGGATGTTCTTGGTATCTCCTGGGCCTCGCCTCACTTATGAATGCAGCAGGGGCTCCTAGGACCCTAGGTAGCTGAATACTTTCAGGTCATTTCCCTTTGTGGTTTTTGCATCTATTGAAATTTGTGTAATGATTTGCAAAATAAATTGTTATTCGGAAATGTCTCGTATTCAGCATTTAAAATGCATGCAAGACTGCAGTTTATTAATACCAGCAGTAGGACACACACTCCACCTTGAAGAATTGTTAGCCTAAGGGTTAGGGAGGTATATAACCCAGGCTTGTCTGATAGTTCTTGTTTACCTAGCAATAAGCACTTCCTCTGATGACAGTAGTGAAGAAAAGGATGAAGCAATAAGTGAAGAAAGTGATAGTGAAGAAAAGACTGAAGTGGTAAAACGTTTTTATTGTAAAATCTCCTTGTCTCTGGTGTCTATTTTAGCGGTAAAATTATGTGGTAAAATTCTCGAGTTGTGAATCATTTTGTAAAAATACATTTTTAAACCAAAGCTTATAAAGTCGTATTTCATATTTCAAGGAAAATAGCGCTTTATTTATAGTCATCATGTGAAGCTCTCGATGGCTCTTTATACTCAAAAAGTATTTCCGTAGTTACCTCTCTCATTTCAATGAAATCGTGAACTTTTTTTTAATATATAACAGTGACATTTTAAAATGTGTATCAGCGTGTGGCATCTTCAGCCTGCCTTCAAAGCTAACACACATCCCACCGGTACACTTACATGGGAAAGAAGCAAAATGAGCGTTTGCAGGGTGGTTAGTGCCGTAAAGCAAGTTACCATTGGGCCTTTAGAAAGCTTTACATCAGAGCACGGGGCGGAAATGCCGGTGTCGGTGTGGAGGATTAACTGGGTTCGTATCATACTAGGCTCTCGTGTGTTCTTCCTTTGGATAGAGACTCTCCTGCTAGTGTCAGTCGTGTAAAAGTACGGCATTGTGCTATTGCAGAAGGAGGGGCTGGAGCTGCACACGAACAGGGAGATGGAAGAAAGAATAATAACCATAGAAATCCCTGAGGTTCTGAAGAAGAAGCTTGAGGACGATTGTTACTACATCAACAGGAGGAAACGGGTACGCGGGGGGAACTCCTAAAAGCTGCATCTGTGATAGCGTAGCCATATTTTGTCATCGCAGACAGAAACAACCGGGAGAGTGACATTTATATTTTTTAAGTTTGCTACTGAGTTGCGTTTTCAACTTCTCTGACGGTACTTTGCCGTGGGTTAGACCTAAGTGTGCACAGACTTTCCCGGCCCTGGCTCCCAGTTAGAATCCTCTAGGGAGCTTGGCAAAGTCCTGATGCCTGGGGTCCACGGGGGGAGTGAGACGAAATTGATCTGAGGCCAGAGGTCACCTGTGGATATAATCTCAGGGGCGCCCCAACTGGTTCTAATGGCTCACATCAGAATCAGTGCTTGCGTTCATATACAGAAGTAATGCTGTAATCTACATCCAAGTGCTTCAGAGCATATTTATTCAAAAAATTCCCTTTGAACAGAATTGGCTTTATTTTTTGAGTTTAAAAAGTGATATAGAGAAAACCACTGTTTCTCAGAATATATGGTTTTACAATTTTTGTTAACAGTTAGTGAAACTTCCGTGCCAGACCAACATCATAACTATTTTGGAATCCTACGTGAAGCATTTTGCTATCAACGCAGCCTTTTCAGCCCACGAGAGACCTCGTCACCATCATGCCATGTCACATGCCAGCATGAATGTGCATTATATCCCAGCAGAAAAGAAGTGAGTGGGAGAAGGGGGGTTGGCACCCCGTGGTTCTCTCTTTGTGTATTAGAGAAGTGACTTCCTTTTAGAACAGGTAATATTGTTTCCATTTCAGTTACTATGGATTCATTTCATACATTACGTCATATACAATTTAATATCGAAGTATTATCCCTTTTCTGAAATGTCCAATAACTATTTAGGTGTCTGGTCTGGATGCAACCCCCAGACCAGTGTGCTCCGTGATGTAACTTACAGAGATAACTCTTTTTCCTTCCTTGAGAAGCGCCAGAATGGGCAATGAGAATTTTATCGAAGCTTGTTTACAGACACATTTTAATTCCAGTCTGAGTAATTGTCCTCATCACCTGCCTTGGTGCTTGTGACCCAGCTGGAGTCGGCTGGAGTCGAGTCAGACAAGTAGATCATTCAAGTTCAAACAGGAGTTAGGAGTTCATCGGGTCAGCCCCTTTCAGCCTCCAGGGACTGGGGCTATCCACCTTCTGCGGCACAGGCTGCTTGGGCTCCTCGCGTGGAACTGGACACGTTCATTTGTGTCCTCTGCGGCCAGTTAGAATTACCACTGTGCTCGCTGCACTTTATAACGTAGATCTGTGTTGCCTTTGAATTACCGTTGACATCTACAAATTCATTCTGCACATTTGTAGGTGTAATGTATAGTCATTTATAACTCTGCCTTATTAAAAATGTACAACCTCCTTAATGAGGTTTTGGAAAGTTCTGTTTATTGCGCCTCTAATCTCTTTTTTTTAATCCTTCCAGTGTTGACCTTTGTAAGGAGATGGTGGATGGAATAAGAATAACTTTTGATTACACTCTTCCGTTGGTTTTGCTCTATCCATATGAACAAGTTCAGTATAAAAAGGTGACTTCGTCCAAATTTTTTCTTCCAATTAAGGAAAGTGCCACAAGCACTAGTAGGTAAGTTAGCCTGTGGTTCAACCATCAGATACTGGCAATCGAATAGCTGAATCTGTTTTTGGAAGATTTGTGTCTGATGCTGTGGCCCGGCATGTTTGGAGGAGGGAGAAGATGGGAAAATGCGCATACTGATGGTTTTCTTTTTCCTGGGGGAAGCTAAGCCATCATTCACTTGCAAATGGCTCGGAAAGAGTTTAGCAAGATCCTGGCTTAGAGAACTTGGTCCGATTTTGAGCAGCAGCCCTGTCTTTCCAGAGACAGTGGGGTGAAGTGTGAGTGAAGAGGACACGGCCTGAGAAGGGGAGATGTGGGTGTGAGTGAGAACCCTCGCTGGCTGTGGGGCTTGGGGGTCGGGGGGTGCCCGCTGAGCCTTTCGCTTCTACCTCTGTGCTGCGCATGAGCCACCTGTCCCTTCCGTCGCCTTCTCTTCCTTCGTGGCTCCTGTGTCCTGGTTCTCTGTTCGCCTTCCTTTCCTGTTGGTTTCACCCCAGGTGAGAGGCCTGTACCACTCACTGGGGACCTGTGTCGATGTGCCCGGGCCCTGCTCCGAGCCTCCGGGTTCTCAGTGTCCGGGGTGAACTCTGCTTCCATATGATTAAGGCTTTTCTAGTCCTGCCAGTGACGACACTGTGGCGACAGAATGTGCTGTTATTGCGACCAGGGTTTCTCAGCTTTTGCCCTGTTGGTGTTTTGAAGCTCATCGTTCCTTGCGGGGGGCCCAGCCTGTGCGCTGTCGGCTGGTTGGCACCATCCCTGGCCTCCAGTCACGCGATGCCATAGATCTTTCCCAGTCGTGGCAACCAAAACTGTTCCCAGATAGTGTCCGTGGCCCCCTGGCAGGACAAAATCACTCCCAGTTGAGAACCTTCTCTTAGACAAACATAAAAGGGATCACAGTCTGTAATGGCAGCGTGCCTCAGCGTGACTGAGGGAGCTAGAACTCTAGGGGAGTGGGGAGGAGGCCATGTAAGAGCCCCCCAGGTTTTGCGGGGACGCCGCAGGCCGGGCGTGCGTGACGCAGGCTCGTCTTCCGCAGGAACCAGGAGGAGCTCTCTCCAAGCCCACCTTTGCTGAATCCATCCACCCCGCAGTCCACGGAGAGCCAGCCGGCCACAGGGGAACCGGCCACCCCCAAAAGGCGCAAAGCTGAGCCCGAAGCCTTGCAGTCTCTGAGGCGGTCCACGCGCCACTCTGCCAACTGCGACAGGCTGTCAGAGAGCAGCGCCTCGCCTCAGCCCAAGCGCCGGCAGCAGGACACGTCGGCCAGCATGCCCAAGCTGTTCCTGCACCTGGAGAAGAGTAGGTCCATTCCTGGGCCCGGCCCGGCCGTTTAGTTTGCTTGGTCTGGACCAGGCGCCGCGCTCCTGGACGGATCCAGCCAGCAGGACGGGCCGGGGGGAGAAGGGCCCGAGGGCGCGGGCACAGCCGCATTTGCCTGCTCGCCTGTGGCCAGGGAGCCCAGGACTTTGGCCCTGACGGAGGCTCGTGAGGCATTTCCCTAGCCCGCGAGCAGCTGGCTGCGAGAGAGGTGCCACCGCCGCCTTCGGCTCCACCTGGACGCTTGGCGCCCGCTGGGGTAGCTCTCTCACCAGTCCCTTAGTCACTCGCCATTCCCTCCGCCAGCCCTGATCCGCCCTACCGGGCAACCACTGATCACTTCCTGCCCATATGGATTTGCCTTTTCTGGGCTTGAATTCGTATCAGTGGACTCGTGTGACAGTCATGTGGCCTTGTCTGTGGCTTTCACTTAGAATAATGTTTTCCAGGTTCATGTTGTAGCTTCTATCAGCACTTGATTCTTTTTTTTCTTTTTTTTTTTGCTTAATAATAGTCTAGGTTCTGTCTTACAATAGGATCGTTATTGTTAGAGATTAATAACTTCTCTGCTGTTCGTAACAGCCTTCCGGCTGCCTTTAATTCAAGTGAATAATTAACATCTTTTCGTTTTGAAGAGACGCCTGTGCATAGCAGATCATCCTCGCCTGTTCCTCTGACCCCAGCAAGGAAGGGAGTACGGTGTTTGCCAGTTTCGAAGGCAGAAGAACTAATGAAATCAATGAGGTAAGGAGTTGTGTGTGCTGTTCATCCCTAGCGAGTCCTCCGTTCTGTGGTAGCTTAAGGAAGAAATCGAGTTTCCTTAGTGTTACGCTGCCTTTGCCGTGGATGTTAACAGATTTGTTTATGTGATGTGTAACATTGCATCGTTGGTTTCCGAAATGATAAAATTGTTAGAGGACTCCAGCCCTACATTGACATTCATCTTTATCTTAACATAAGTATTGAAATATGAGTACAGTAAATCTTCGCTCAAATCATCAATAGGTTCTTCAACCTACATACAACGAAATACAATGATCTGCAATGAAACCAGTTTTACCGTAGGCTAATTGACGTAAGCAAGAGAGAAGTTTCTATAGCGTCTCATTAGCATTGTAACAAAGTGATGTGATTCAGGGACCTGCTACATTTTCATTTTTTAGAATAGGCATCAGAACACTTTCTCTGCAAAAGGCTCCAGAGTAAAATATTTTAGGCTTTGTGGGCCACACAGTCTCTGTCAAGACTACCCAACTCCAAAAGCAGCCACAGACACTGTGTAAATGAATGAGCATGCTATGTTCAAATAAAACTATAAATGCAAATTTGGATAGCAGATAACTTTCATGTGTTGTGAGACATTGGGTATTTTTTGCTACTTTTCCAACCACTTAAAAATATGAAATCTGTCCATAACAGTAATATTAATAGCCATCCCTTTGAGAGCCTGCTGTATTTCAGCGTTATGCCGGGCGCTTGATCTAAATTACTGCAAATTCTTGCCTTCTCACCAGTTTGCATGTTCCAGATGAGGACACTTTCCATTTTAAAAGAACTATTTTTAAGGCCAGTTAACTGGAGTACGTAATGAGTGTTTCAGGGGTTCCACAAATGTCTTAGTCCACTAGGGTATTCAGTGAATCTCACCTAGGAGGTGGAGTTTCCTTGTTCTGGGTACAAGGGCAGAGAACATTTGGTGATTGGGGCGGTGGTGGGGGATGTCAGCAGACTTTCCTCTCTGAAGGGTCAGGTTGTAAATATTTTCAGGGTCACGTACTACGTGCTCTCGTCCCAGACTACCCAGCTCTGCTGTTACAGCATAAAATCAGTATGGACAGCATGCTCCATGCCCCCCAAAGTTAGTCATGCACACTGGGACTTTCATATGGTTTTCACGTGTCGTGAAATATTATTTGTTATATAGCAACTATTTTCAGCACAGGAGAGTCTGACTGGATTTGGCCCCAGGGCCATAGTTGGCTGACCCCTGATAGAGAAGCTAGAAAATGCAGTCTGGTTTGCAATGATGTCCATGGAAGGTTAGGACTTTTCTGGTGCCCTGATGCCCGGGTTTCCAGACAGGACGGCCCCGCAGGTGTTATTAGGTGTTATTATTTCAGAGAAATCATGTTTCCTTTAGAAAGCTGCTGATTATTCAGGCAGGACCATTCCCACCCTGGTCAGTGGCCGAGCTCGCCATCTAGTGGTCATGCAGACAGCTGCAGGCTCTGGTGAAAAGAAGGCTTTCTAGTGAGTGGCTTGGACTGCGGCCTGTTTTCAGTGACTCTGAGGCCTTAGTGTAAAACGCACTTAGTGAGTGTGTTTTAACCAGGGCTCTGCATCCAGATCATTGGAGATTCTACTCTCCCGAAGCCGTGTGCCACACCACTGCATCAGGGGAGGGTCCGATGCGCACAGTACTTGTCAGGATCACGGGCGGACCTGTTGCACGCCCTGGCTGAGAATCCCTCCAGTACAAACCTGTTGTTGCCCCATAATGTATCTTTGATAAGTAGGAGATGATAGACTTCGTTGAGATGCAGAATTGACTGAGCGAGGTCGGCTGCCTTGCTAACTAGCCACATGACCAGCTTTTGTACACACGTGTGTGCTTCATGCCTCCAGTAATTGCAAGGTTATGTTTACAAGGGGTCAGATGTTGGGGGTGTATAAAGATGCTGTAAACAGCACGCCTGGCCTCCGCATTCTGCGGCACAGGAGTGGGGTCGGTGAGGCAAGGGCCGAAGCCAGGACCTTCAGCGTGGGGTCACACGAAACCATGGGGACGCCTGCCAGCTTCTGCTCTTGCATTTTGTTTCTAGGGTTGTCTTGGCATCCCGCTTTGTCTCCTGCAGGGTTTCCTTTGGCCCTACTATTTCCAGATTAGGTTCGACCGACCCCAAAAGGCAAAGCAGTAACTCGATAGAATAGTTCTGTAGTTTATTGAAGTGTTTCTACAGGAGCTTATCAGAGAGTTTTGAAATTCATCTCTTTAACAAAAGCCCCAAATCCACCTGCAATTCTGACATTCGGAGTGAAGGAAAATCAGTGACCACGGTTGAAGTCTGTTTTCACTTTATTCAGTGAATCCAATTAGTTTCCAAAGTGAATATAACAAAGTGAATATAACAGAATCTCGAATCAATGGAAATGATACTCCGAACATCTTGGGTTGACTTTTACTGCTTCACTGTTTAATACAGTGCGATTTCTAACAATAGAAAAGGGTCAAAATGGCTAAAACGGTTACAGCTAATTTACAGGTAGTAGTTGAAAATTAGGAAACCAAAAAATTCCTTAATCTAATTTTAAGTCTCCCCCAACTTTTATTTATTTTTATAAGTTTGTGTTTATTTTGATATAGTGGCATTTTTCCTTCTACATACAACTTATCGTCATAATGGTTAGGTGATTAGAAGTGTCTTCATGTTGCCGAGGAAGGTGGATCCCACTGTGACTGATTTAAAAGGAAAAACGTTTAGAAAAATTATGGTAGAAAACTAATATACATACTGATGTATAATATATATGGAAAACACATATGTATATCTTTCCATGCCCCCTAAATCCTAATTCCACCACTAAGAAATGAACATGAACATTTTGGTATACACCTTGCTATTTTTTTTCTATGTATTTACATAATTATACACATTTATATCGTGTATTTACTTTTTTCCAAGTGTCTTATTAAACTTGTGTTATGGCTTGATCCTCTTCGACATGATAGGTGATTCTCCCAAATCCTGGGATCATGCCCACAAAGAGCTTCATGGGAAAGTCAGAGGCCAGGTGGCTTTTAGAACCTCCATGTTGGTTCGGTTCATTGTCACCATTTTCTCCCATTTTCTGTGGATCAACTCTTGAGGTGCCAGAGGGCTGGGAAGCTTAGGGGGTGGTTAGGAATGTGACACTTGCTTGGTGGTGCATCTGCCTGCTGGCCTGAGAATGTCAGAACTGGGTACTTCTTCCGAGGTCCCAGTTGTTGACATCTGTTGGTGACGGAGGGTTACGGCATAATAACAAAGCGTGGGTTCGTGCTTTTCCCAGGTCCTGTCCTGGAAACTTGTACCTGACAGCTACCCCCCTGGCGACCAGCCGCCTCCACCCTCCTACATTTATGGGGCACAGCACTTGCTGCGCCTGTTCGGTAAGAAGCCCTGCGCCTCGCTCTCTTCGTTCCTCTTTTTTTGGGGGGGGGGTGGAAGGGTTTGCCTTTAACAGTTGTTAACTTCTGTACATCTTATAATTTTGGGGTCTAAGAAAGAAAATCATTGAAAGGTGACCTGTTCAAAAAAAAAAAAACAAAACAAAACAGCTGCCTTCCAAAAAAAAAAAAAAGAATCAAATTTCATAAAAATTGTGTTTCTGCTATTTGTACCACTTCTCTGTCTTTGTGTTCAGTAAGAGCTTTTCTTTTCGTTTGATGATGTAGAGCGTAATTTCAGTTCAAATAAAGCCAAACAGTTCTAGGCGATCCTCGAGTGTGTTTTTTTACTCATCGCCAGATTCTGCCATTTGTAAATGGTTTTGCTTTTCTTTTTAATGCAGTGAAACTTCCAGAAATCCTTGGAAAGATGTCCTTTTCTGAGAAGAATCTGAAGGCTTTACTGAAGCACTTTGATCTCTTTCTGAGGTATTTTTGTTACTTTGTCAAAATTTAATCTCTACTGCCCTCTCTGTGACTTCTCTGACTCTGTCTTTAACGGCTGTGGAAGCCAGCTCTGATATTTTACATAGTAGCAGTATTGCCTCAGCACGGTTGATTCTAACTGTGCTTGTAACATAAGGGGTTTGGGGTTATTTCTTTTTTTCATAATTTATCTGGTTTCTGAGTCAAGGGTATTCATTTTATGGGGGTAAAATTTTCTGTGTCACTAGGAGAATCCAGTCAGATAACCTTGTGAAAAGAACATTTTTCAGGAGAAGTGATTGAGATTGATGATATAATTTTATATTTTTTATTCCAGAGTACCTTAAATATTAGATTTGTCTTTGTTGCAGGTACATAAAATACTAACATTCACAGTTTGGATTTGGGTGTTTACTTTAGAGTTAATAGGATAAATTTCCAGTAGTCTGTGTTGACAGTTTGTGAATTCAGAGAAAGGTATTCTTTTCTTTACCTGACAGCCATTCATTTGATCATATCTTAGGATCATTTGCCCCAAGCCTTACCGTCCCTCCCCACCAACCATGCTGTGAGCCTGACCTGCTTTATGCCTGCGGCCCAGCTCTGTCCCGCCCAGATGTCTGTTGATCAGTTTCTCTCCTTGGTATTCAAGGCTGGTCGTCACCCTGGCTCACCCAGCTTGTCCTAGAGACCTGGCTTTGTTTCTTTCTTCTCTTAAAAGGGGTGCCATTTCCTTATGGTCAGGCCCCAGCCTCCAAGAGCTAATCAGGTCCACTCTACCACAGGGTGGGGAACGCTCCAGTAGAGAAATCAGGCTTGGAGTTTTTAAAAGATACTTTTGTGTAGGCATTTTAGAAACAGTGTCCGTGAGTGGAATTAGATTTTATAGCATTTTTATATTAGAAACAATAAATATACCCTCTCCCTTCCAACCTCCCCTCAAACAAACCCACAACTCTGTTTGGCATAAAAATTGTGTAAGCGGAAATCAAATAATGCCAGTAAATCGTAAAGAGGTAGCTGTAGCTGCAGGTCAGCATAGGAAAGCCTGCTAATTTTGAAGTCTTTCCAATACCAAAGAAAAATTAGGGTTTTAAGAAGTAACTTAGAAAGATTTACAAATAAATAAAGTAATTGGCTTTGAAAGTGTATCCAAAGATGCCAACCAGAGAATCAATGGACTCAGCCACTAATAAGGGTGCAGTCAAAGAAGAAAACGTTCGCTCTTGAATGCATTTTGAGTCAGTTTTTTCTAAAGAAAGTACTGCAGAGGTTTATCCTGAAAGTTTTAGGAACTTGGACAGACGGGAGGAGGCTGGGGAAACAGATATGAAGCTAATTAGCTTACTAATTAACATGACCCATGTGAGAATGTTTTAGCTCTCTGCGGTGAGATCTTTGACCCTTCAGAGTCAGGGTAACACGTGTGTTGTAGACTCTTGAGTGCCCACGTTGTAACGTCGTTGTCAGACGCGTCAGTCTTGTCCACGTGTTTTGATACTGTAAGCTGGAACTGTAACACCTTTCGGTGTGGCAAATGAGAACACAAAATGCCCTTTACTAGTTATACCATTCCATTTTGCTATAACTTAGCCCCCGTGAGCAGTACGAATTTCTCAAGTGAAATTTGTTGAGTTTATAGTTAAATTTTTTTTTTTTTTTATAGTTTGTTTTGAAAACAGGAAAATGTAGAAATAGTCACTGGGGCCTTTTTTTTTTTTTTTTTTTTGCACGGAAGTGTTTGTATAATCAAGACTGACACCTAGTGGAGTTTCGGTTCTGTTTCTGTTCGCACACTAGAGAGTGACAGGGTTCTGATGAGACAGTGGTGACCGTAGAAGCTGGACATGTACAATGGAAGTGATCATTATGCAGAAGCGAAGATCATATTCAGTTTTCTCCCTGGTACCCATCAGGGGAGAAGCGTTGCAGCGGCTGGGACTTAGGGCAGTGCTTGCTGAGGTTTAGCCCTTACGTGGTGATCATCGAGACTTGTTTTCTCTCTCAGGTTTTTAGCAGAATACCATGACGACTTCTTCCCGGAGTCCGCCTACGTCGCCGCCTGTGAGGCGCACTACAGCACTAAGAACCCAGGGCGATTTATTAAAGTTTTGATGGCTCTGAAAGAACAGCTTCTCTGCCTAGCTTCGTGCTCTGGGTCCCCAGTGGAGAACTGGGGGGACGGTGGGCCTCCTTCCCTGACAGAGCCAATGGGGTGCCCATCCCAGGGGGCTCTGGCAGAGGCGGGCCTGTTTATTTGCGTTATTTTACTTACATACTGTAGTTATTTGTGTTCAAGAGTACGTCCTTGGTGCCCGAATGGCCTCCATCATCTGAGCCTCGCCATTGAGCACGATGCCAGTGCTATTTAGGCTGTTTCTGTAGACGTTGGCGTCGTTACCAATAACCATGGTTTTCTAGTTATTTCTTAGCACTAAGCAAATTGTTTTGCAAACTGTTTTCATTCTTACGATGAGACTGAGCAACTGTGTCTACCAAATTTTAGTTTTGCTTGGAAACTGCAAAGTTAGCCCCAAAATATTTTAGAGGGAATTGATATTGATGGCAAAAGAAAATTTGCAGCTATACATTTGCTCGTTACAGTTGTTTTTTCTGTAAAATCTTATTTTTGGTGATCTAAAAAAAAAAAAAAACCATTGCCTGACTTGTTTGAGATTTCACTGCTAAACTTTGTCGTGTAATGTTATGGTTCCCATTCTGTAAAATGTTATTTTTGGTGATCTAAATAAAGCAGAGCCCATCTCGTTGGAAAGAACCAGCAGAGAGAATATTCACTCCGGCCTGGTCCTCCTCATTGCAAAGGTACGGTAAGGTGGCCTCTTGGCTCGTAACTTTTTGTTTCCTTTTGTTTAACCTCCGTGCCTTTATTGTTAAGGCCTTCTGTTTTCCTTCCCTTCTTCCATTTGGCCTCACTGGACGGCTTGACTACAAGAAGGTGGCTCTTGAATGCAGCTCTTTGCTCTCTGGTCGCCACCTCTGGGCTGGGCTAGGGCCAGCGCGTTCCTCCTCAGCCTTGGCCGGCTTGCGGTCTAGGTCACCCTTCTAATCCTCCTCCTGGTCCCTCACGTGCCTTCCCCCTCCCCCAGGATGTTGTAGGAAGTTCTAACTCGGGATGTCAGCACGACCCAAGCCTTGAGTGGTGCCTGCCTTTTTCCGTAGCTCAGCTCAGCTGACCTTAACTTCGGAAGGGGCCACAGGGAGGTTTTTAGAAATTTGTAAATGGTCACATCAGAGAAACTTCTGCATACACCGGCCGGTGAGAATCAGAACCCCTGAATGGGAGTAGACACCACTGTCGTGCAGTTAGCTGCTAAGTAGCTTGGGGTTTTGGTGTCTGGAGTGGCCTTTGGGCCCACGCTAGGTTTCGTCTCTGATTTCTGCGGTGCCTGTTCAAACCCAGAGCACCTGCGTGCGCCCCAAATTGTTGGGAACGTGTAATCAGGAATTCATGGCCTGGAGCAGAAAAACATGTCGCAAGAGTCTGCGTGTTAAATGTCTCCAGTGAAATGAACATAGACTGTCTCTTGGAACATATGTATGGTTATGTACCTCGAGATTACAATGAATTCATTTTCTAATAATGAAAAATTATTTTCTTCCCTCAAAAGCATTTTGTAATCACGAACTTCCCTTTAGCTGATTGTTTGCAGCTTGGGTTGATTTAAGCAACAAAAAATTCTCTATTGTATGTTCATAATTTTTTCAAATAATTCCTCAGTTAAAAATAAATGTCTAGACCATCCTTATAGACATTATGACATGATTCTCCTGCTAATTTCTAAGTTGTTACTTTTCTAAACTTTCAAACCTTGCAGTCGAGTGTCACATTGTCAGTCTTTTCTGTCATTTAGTGGTGAGCTGAAAATAATATTTCATTACCTTCCCTATCAGAATCTTATAATAAAACGCACTGAATTGTGCACTTTTAAGGTGAATTTTATGGTACATGAATTATATCTCAGTCAAAACAAGGAGGTCTAGATATTGGCTATGCCTACAAAGAAAAATAGACTGTGACAGCGCATTTTGGGGGAACTTAAAAGGCTGTCTGCTTCGGCATCCCGGCAAGGCGGCCTCCACGCCTCACCGCCGAGGCCCGCCAAGCTTCCTCTTCTTGCTCCACTGAGTCCATGCTTGAGGCTGAGAAAAGCCAGTGCTGTGCCTTCATACAGTTTCCTTCGTAAGCAAATACGGAGTTGACAGATCATCACATTTCTCTGACTCCTAAATTCTGCATGGCAGGACACAAGGAATAAGTATATGCTGATATCGTGATGTAAGCAAAAAGGTTAACAGAGGTTAGTGACAGCAAAAATAGTATGAATTAAAAATAATGCCAGTCGTAGGCAGTTCATCTTTGTAAGTCTTCACGTTTTAGCGTTTCTTTGCAACATCCATCCATCTTCACCCTTCCAGCAGGTCGTGAAAAACCATAGGCAGTAAAGTGCTCGGCTGTGCTTTCGTATTGATTTGTACTTTGCTCGCTGATGTACAGCCTTCAGTGGAATGATTTAATAAGTCATTTTGGAAATCTGCTTTGGCACAAGGTACATTACAGCAGCCTGAAGGTTCCATTTACTGCTCAATCTTCACTACGGTAAAGGTGACTTTTGAGACACTCTCAGGTCGTTAGCTTCTATTAGTTGTCCATGATCACCCAGGAAATAATTTGGGGCGAGATGATTTGTGAGCTGTATGGAAACACACCTATTAGTGTCGGAGGACGAAGGTGGTTTAAATGTTCAGGCAGCACATTAAACCATCTGAAAACCAAAAATGCTCTCTTGGAGGGACAATCTAGTAAGATTTTCTTTTGATAAACGATATTCTATGGCTCATAAAGCTTAACCAGTCACAGGATTGAAACCCTTTGTTAATTTGGTGGTTCATAAGAAACCACGGCGTAGACAGATTGAAGACTGTTTCTGAGTCATTACAGACACATGTGTACACACCATGTCCCTGTCCCTAACCTTCGAAACGTGAATTTCCAGCTTCTCTTATCAGGAGGTGGGATCTATTTTCCTTCCCCTGAATTTGGTCTGGACTTTTTCTTTTTTTCCCGTTTGGGGGCTGATTTTCAGTAGATCACCTCCAGGGAGTTGCTCTGCTTTTGTAAGACACCCTGACCAGTCTGGTTTGGGGACTTGCTTCGGCTAAGAATATAGGGCATAAGTGATTCACTTCCCTCCTCTCCTTGGAATCCTGCTGAGATGTGAACAACTCCCGACTAACCTGTTGGCTGGTAAGAGGCGGGATGCCCAGTTTTCTCACCACTCATCCAACAAAAACAGCCGACTGCCCGACATGGGGGCAAAACCACTTGAGACAGCCACCCCATCCCCAGCCTACCTACCAGCCCACTTCAGATGTAGACAAGCCAGCCGAATTCTGCCAAGCCTAGCCCGGGTTCACAGTACCACCCAGTTACACTGTCGATCGATAATACATGCATATCGTTTCAGGCCACTGCATCTTGCGGTGGTTTGTTATGCAGCAAGAGCTGACGTCACAATGAGCTTTTGTGGTGTTTTGGGACTTATCTATGGGACTGCTCACACTTCACTGGCTTGGCTGAATTTGCTGAAATCTTGGCATATTTGGAAGCCATTAGCTCACCGAGGGGACATCTTAACTGTTTCTGCTACTGCTCAGGTCACAATAAAGAAAACGGATAGAGACAGCAACGCATCTTAGGGATTTTGTAATCAGCGCAACGTGAGTTTTGTTTGTTAAAACAACAAAAAAAATTCAAGATCCCTCTCATTCTCTGCCTCTGAAAGGAGACCATGCTCTCTGGAGCGTTACCCCTTTTCTAATACACTTTCCTTTTAACTCTAAAAAAGAAATAAAGTTTGAGAAAACAAGAAAATAACAAAATACATTTTCACCATAAAATTAACAACTAGTTATTTTGTAAGATTTGCTTTCAGCCACTGTTAAAATGGAAATCTTTTGGATTTGACTAAAATTCCTTTTCCTGTTACCTGGAACTCTGTCCCCTGCCCTTTTCCCAGTGACAGCACAACCCCGAGTGTGTAGTGCGGGTTCATAGCGTGCACATGGAAGTCCTTGCTCTCATACTCTTCATGTTTTTGTGATACAGAATCATGTTTACGCATATACAGAAACACGTGTACATATACCGATAAGTATATTTACATAACCACGTCAATTTGTTTTTACGTATGCACGTTTAGTTTAATCCTTTTAACCGCCGTATAGGAGCCTATCACATGGATATAATACCCTCTATTAATTCTGGTAGCATTGGATATTCTGATTGCTTCTGAGTTCCCCCTTTATTAGTGCTGCAAACCAGCGCTTACACACAGTTCCTTGTACTCAAATACCAGTCTGTCTCTATGTCACATGCCCAGAATTGTTAGATGTTCAGACACATACTTTTTCACATTCTCTAGAGTATAAGTCACCCCATTAGACAGGGACCTGGCTTTATAAAAGTTCCTGGGTGGCAAGTTTCAGGGGCGGTCGGCTTGTAGGACATAACACACGGGGCTAAAAGAAAAGAAAACCTGGATTAAAACTTGAAAGCATTTTGAAACATTCTCCACGTTACCTTATCGCACCCTCCTCCCAGTATTTAATGTAGCGTTGGGAATTGTTATTTGGTGGTGTCATAGAAATTAAAAATAAAATAAGTTTACAGTAGTAAGGAGGGTAGGAGGTGATGGTCTGCTACTAATAGCTCACTAATTGGTTTCCAGGGCAACAATTAATGACATCATAGAAAGATGTTGATTGGTCATCCAAGGAATATTTCAAATTTTGTGTTGAATGGGGCAAATGCCCACGTTTAGATCATTTCTGAGGGGTCTCAGGTTCATTATTCAACAAAGCAAACCAGTCCTTTGGTTTTTCTCAGTTGAGAGGTCAAGTTTAAAAACCCGCCTTTTACCATGCAAAGACATGGTAAACATACCCCATGGTATAATCAAGGTTAGGTCAAAACATTCTCCCTATAAACAGGAGAAAATCACCCTAGTTGTTTAACCGGTAAGTAGCTGAATGTTCTTCGATTTTACACATCACCTGTCTAAAGTGAACTAATACACAACAAGCCTGTCCCCATCATAAATGTTCCCAAGAAACTGGGTGCACCCTTTGTCCTTCAGGTTCAGTCCAGACCAGCTGATCACACTAGGATGACATCACCATCACCCTATTGTTTTCTGTGTGTAACCATATTTGAGAGCTGCCTGAGGTTTTCCGATTTATGTCAGGTTACATTACAGATGCTCTGTAATGCAGTTGCTCTTAGTTTAAAATTCTTCTAACCAGTGATAAGAATTGCTGGTTTGCAGAGGTAATAATACTCTATCATGCATTTTGAAAAGAAAATTGAGGAGAGATAAAACTATTGGAAAAAGTACATCCTGTGCTCAAAATTTCCAAGCCAGATCAAGCACAAAATCATGTTTATAATGAGTAGTAAAATAATATCAATGAAGTAGAGTGCTTGCTCCCAGAATCACTCCAAAAGGAATATCTGAGGCTAGTTTTTCGGTTCTATCCTTTAAGGTTTTTGGAATCAAGGCTCCGGTTTGGGAGATATCCAGCGTATTTTCTACACTTGAGGGAAATTTTCTAAAGAAGTTTCAAGGTGTTGCCAGTTTTTCAGGGGTTATCTGGCAGCTCCAAATCCACCGCTCTCTGTTCTGCTGTTTTTCTGAAAATTGGGACTCTGCACACCACGTTTCCCCTGCGCCGCCTTGCTTCCAGCTTCTGCCAGCAGAGGGCGCCGGAGAGGGAAGCCAGAGGAAGCGGGAAGCGGCTTCATCCTGACTGCCGTGCTTTTCCTGTCCTGGATGCAATGGCACCTGGACCCGGCGGCGGCAGCTGCTTTCGGCCTCCGCCGGCTTCAGCACTTCTAGAATCGTCCTCCTGGGAGGCGCCCCTGCCTCAGAAGCCGGAGCCTTAGCTCCGAAGGCCCCTCCTCTAAAGCCCTGGGCCCAGCAGCGAACGGGCAGCGGCGCTCCTTCCCCCACAGGTATCCATCCACATGCACTAGAAACATTTTTAGAGTTGTTTGATACATTTTCCAACTTGTTTTCCAGCCGAAGTATTGTGATTTACGCTCTCACTGGCTGTGGGTGAAAATGCTTCTAGAGGCCCTCTCCCATTCAGTCGTTGTTCATTAACTCAGCATTGTCTTTTACGGGAGTTTTTTTTTCCATTTGAAACTCTGGGATTCAGTGGAGATTGGTCGCGATGGAGGCCGAATGGCCCATCAGGGCTGAAATATGTCTCTCTGTCCTTTCCAGGTAAAGTTGGCGAGACCTGATCTGGCTTTTCAAATATACTACAATCGCGCCTTCCTGGTGTTCATAGTTTCAGAGTTATTTTTCAGTAGCTGTTGTTAGGTACATTTTAACAGTTATGATTTATTTAGGAGGCATTTTCCTCCTTTTTCATTGGTTTTATTGATCAAAGGCGATCGCTTTTATGTTTTGTTTAGAGAAACTTGCTCTTGGATTAATTAACGCTCTTTTTCTGTTTTCTAATCTATTCATTTGTATGCTTTATTTTCTTCATCCTACTTAGACTTAAAAATCATTTTCTAAAAATGTTAAGGTAATTATTAATTGCGAGTATTAATAGTATTAAATCAAACAATCCCCGAGTCTTTTAAAATCACGTGATTCTAAACTAACATTTTAGCCCCCCCCCCCAAGTAAAAGCAAATTAAAAACTAAAAGGTACAGACACACAAAACACAATTATCAAGAAGGGAAAAAAAAAAATCATCCACCGTCCCCCCCGTAGCTAGTTGCTATGATCATTTTGGAGTTTTTTCTTCTAGTCTCCTCTTTGAGGCACCTATCTTTCAATGGTTACTTGAAATCACTGTTTTGTGAGATTTAAATAAGCTTTGCCTGAGCCGCCCTTTCCACTCTCCATGGGAAATTTAATCCTTTGCTCCAAGTTTCTGTGACTTCAAGGGGACTTTTATTCTCATGTCCAGACCCGTATCTTCTCTCTTTGCCTTCCTCTCCTTAACCATTTTCCCTCTTTCTTTCCTTTTTTTCTGGGAGTAGTTATCAACTTTGATGCTTTGATCACTACTCGATTATAAGTTGCGTCTCCTCAGCAGACTTCAATTCAACAACTCTCTTTTTGGTTTCTGTAAAGTCTTTCTCCTGACCTGTGTTCTGTGTGATAAGACAAATAGATGGGAAAGAAATGTTTCCTCGAAGATGAGATTCTGAAACCCTGATCCTGAGATGGTGGATTATAAAAAGAAATCTTTTCAGAGTTTGGTTTATATTTTTTGTCTCATTGCTGTTGCCGGATGATTTCACTGTCTTAGATGTGTCTCTGCGTCTTACCTGTAGTTCAGGAGACGCATTTTTTCATCCGACCCGCTCATACCGCCATCTGAACAGAATGATGTTTCTCGCTTTTAAGATATAAAAGAAGATTATGGAGTTGGCTTGTTTTCGAACTATTTTTAAAAATCTTGAAGTTTTGAAATACTGATTGGAACATTAAAACCTTAGGCTGGCTTCGTGTATTGCTACGGATGACAAAGCTTAGTGGTTTCAAAGAGCAGTGATTTCTTCTCACCGCCCCGTCTAGCTGCCGAGCCTGCGTTAGGCGGTTCACTGCAGTGGCGTCGGCCGGGGCCACTTCCGGGGCTGCGTTCAACAGGGCGCTCAGCTGGCCAGGGACACCCAGGACAGCTTCACTCAAGACTGGTGCCACAGCTGCGGAGCCTGCTACATCTGAGGACTGGGGGTGATAGACTCTCCACATGGTGACTCAGGGTGCCAAGAGCAGAGTAGAGCTGCCAGGCATCTTCTGCCACCTTCCACTGTCAAAGCAAGTCACAGGGTTACCCCAGATTCAGGGGGAGAGAAAACAAACTCCACGTCTCGGTGGAGAGAGCAAAATGCAGCCCAGCGAGGAAGCGTTCTCTGGCAGCCATATCTGTAGAGACGATCTACTAAGACTTAATGGGGACCCCATTCTTTGCATTCAGGAAAATAGCCCGCTAGATATGGCAGTTTTACACATCTGGCGTTTCTTGTGTCATAGAGGCAGTGAGGGTAAATAGTTAAATGTCTCATGCATCGCTCAGTAAAGGGCCAGGTAAATAACTTAGGCTTTGCAGGCCATACGGTGTCTGCTGCAAACCACTAAATCTCCTCCATGATAGTGAAAGCAGCCATGGACAATATGTATGTACATGCACATAGCACGGATAGACAGGGCTGGGTTCTGATACATTCTTCTTCACAGAAGACGGGTGGTGGGTGGGATTTGTCCCGCGGGCTGTCTTTGGCTCCCCGCTCCCTGGTGTAGAGAAATAGTACTCTTCCTACATTCTAAAGGAATTTAAAATTAACCAAAGGAAGGAGATCTCAGATTAATGATACCACAGAAGCTGTCTGAAACTAACTAAAGTTAATGTAATAATGAACACGTAGCGAGCTTGTCCTTGTTATTTTTTTTTTAATTTTTTAATTTTTTTTTTTTTTTGCTAACATCATCGCAAGCTGAGAGCATCAAGCACCGTGTGTGGAACTTGTTTTATCTAAACCTGACGGTGATAATGGCGACACATCTTTTCTCCCGGCTTGATTGCCATTGCATTTTAGATTCTATAAAATCATTTCACGTCCTCAGAGGAAGGGCATTTGATAATGGGAAATCCGATTTGGTAAGCAAAAGGCAAACAGTGGGATCGTTTATAGTTTGTTTTCGAAATACATTTACTAGTTTATGTTCCCTCGACTCCAGATCTTTGAGTTCTTTGGTTCTTAATGATGGAGCAGAAGGAAAGGCGTGATTTTAAAACCCTCTCGACCGCTTTTTGTAGTGAATGGGTTTTTTTGTGCTCTGCGCTTTTCTGTAAACCCTCCGCATCTCCGATTTCATCAGTGATGCATTAGTGCCTTATGAGGTCACAATGTGTTGTTTCTTTTCACATCCATATATGTCCATAGGTGGGTGGAAATTGTGGGAGCTTTTCATCAGCGTGCATGCCGTGTAAGATGACAGGAGGGCCCAGGGAAAATAATGTCCATCCTCAGCACCAAAGACACTTCTTTTCATCTATTTTTAGGTATATGTGTCCTATAAATCAAATATACCATTCTTCTCATCGCTACGTTATGGCTCATATTAAATCCAAAGAGAAGTATTTGTTTTTGAAATTAAAATAGGAAAGCTAAACGGTGTATGATCCTGTATATCAATATTTTTCAAAATTCTGGTCGTGTCACTGGCCCTTTACAACTCTCAGGTCCACACTGCGGTTTCCTTGTCCTTAACATACTTTTCCTTCCTCCCTGCACGTGAGACACCAGGATGTAATGTAAAGACTTGCTGCCTTTGGGCCACGTATTGACTGACAGCTGGCAGGCCCCACCCATCTCCCCATCAGCTTCAGGCTGTCCCATCCCGACCCGCCCCCTCAAGGCCACAGAGGTGGGAGGGAGCTTCAGGCCCAGTTCCCGGCCTCTGGTCCCCTGGAAGTGCAGCAGAGGTTTGGAGAGAAGGGTGTGCTCCACTGTGGGGGGAGGGGGTCGAGCAAACCCGCTCCCCCGCCCACCCCCTGGGTCGCTGCAGTCGCTGCTACTAAGTGCCCATTTCTAAGCCTGGAGGGATTTGTTTAGCTGCTCTTGCATCCTTGCCCGGATGCTCACATCTGATTACAATAACATTGGGCCGTCCATTCCGTGGCTTCCCGCAGGCAACACGCTCAGTGTTTAGACTGTAGATGGCATTAGAATAGCAGTTGTCACCTGAGCTCCTGCTCCTGCCACAGAAAGGTCATCTCCTCGGCTCTTGTACCGGCCATGAGTCTCTCTGGGATGTGTCTCAACGGTGGAGTTACAAAAAAATGGAGCCGTTTCTAGCACCCTTGGTTAGAAGTGCTTTTCGCCTTCCTCTTCGGCCCTTTCAAATCCACGCTTCCTTTGTACTTTCATTTCATGACTTCTCCCCCTGAGCACTCTGCCTGAGGGTTGGCTGCTCCTGTTTCACCGAGTGGGATCAGGCTCGTAGGACCCAGCACGGAGCCTGGGTCTCTGGGAGGAGCCATTTTTCTTTTCTGCTTCCTTGAGGAAAATCAATCCACAGAGATGCAAAGATTTTATTCTATTTCATCCACCAGCCAGCCGACTGGCACTTTTTTTTTTATACATGTGAAGTTACCATGCATTGGAAACGTTGTTTCTCTACGTTTCCTTTCAGAATCGTCTCCTTTGATTTTTGTCCTATTTCCTTTCTCACCATCTGTTGAAATAGCTTCTTTAGAGATACTGAAATTGAGACATTAAATATGTTCGGGAGACTGATGGCTGATGTTAATGATGGAAGGTTTGAGGAGGCGGTCAAGGGTCCACTGTGACACAGACTTCAGTCGGCCCCTCTCACCCATGGTTTCGCTTTCTGCATTTCACATACCTGCAATGAGCCGTGCTCTGAAAATATTAAATTGAAAATTCCAGAAATCAACAATTCACACGTTTTAAATCATGCCCCATCCTGAAGAATGTGATGAAATCTCACACCATCCGGCTGGGGACGAGACTCATCCCTTTGTCCAGCGCCTCCTAGACACTCCGCACCCCTTAGTCACTTAGTGGCCATCTCAGTTATCAGATCGGCTGTCACGGTTTCGCAGTGCTTGTGTTCAAGTGACATTTATTTTACTTAATAATGGCCCCAAACTGCAGGAGTAGCGATGCTGGCAATTTGCGGATGCCAGAGAGGAGCATAAAGTGCTTCTGGTAAGTGAAAAGGCGAATGTGACACGATGAGGTATTTGGAGAGAGCAAGACCATATTCAAAGCACTTTTATTATAGTGTATCATTATCATTGTTCCCTTTGATGACTGGTTATTGTTGTTCATCCCTTACCGTGCCTGATTTATGAATTAAGCTTTATCATAGGTAGAATGTAATGTGCATAGGGTTTGGTGCTCTCCTTGGGTTTCAGCCATCTACTGGGGGTCTTGGAATATTTCTCCCGTAGATAGACGGGGGACAACTACACCCATTTTCCTACATTTTCTAAAAGGCACAGAGTAGTCTTAAAGTGCCAGTAATGAGTTTTTTGAAGACTTAGAAATGACAGTTATTTCATTTCAATTTCCTAGATGGCTGTGTAAATTGCCATCTCATAAGGATCTGGGCCATCA
This sequence comes from Eonycteris spelaea, assembly GCA_003508835.1. NCBI lineage: Eukaryota > Metazoa > Chordata > Mammalia > Chiroptera > Pteropodidae > Eonycteris > Eonycteris spelaea. Next base: position 563,797 of record PUFA01000276.1, read on the forward strand.
CTTCTTGGCCTTTTGGCTAAGATCAAGTGAACGATCTGGGCCTTGGCAGGTGGAAAATGAACACTTTAAAACATGCCGTTCACTTTTCTGCCCGGTTGCCCTCATAGAAATATTTATATGGTTTCCATGGATAGTTCACAGTTGATATAGATAGAAATTATTCTTCCAATAGACTGTTCAATATTTGTAAACTGCTTATTTTATCTTTTATGTCTGCCTGTAAACAATAATTTAAGAAAGATGGTCTTTTCCCAAGGACATTTTCCCGTTGCCCAGATTTTCTGTATCTAAGTGAACCAAATGTAACATTTTCCTCTGATGTGACTCAAAATTAGCTTGCTATCAGGATACGCAGAAAGAGTGACACGATGCAAGCCCTGTTCGGTGTTGATGACTTAGTTCTTTATTTTGATCAAGTCAACCAAAGAGCATCTGAGCATATTTTGATCACCTTAAAATAAAGAATTATTTAAGACGTGATCACACAGATAATATCTAGTGATAAGTGACAAACGTGTGCTTCCCCCCCCCAAATTTAGTCTTATTCTCAGATCAGATTAACTACTCACTGTTCGACAGAGATTTTGTTTTCTTTTTATGAGTTTCAGGTATACAGTACATTGGTTAGATGTTTATACAGTTTATGAAGTGATCCCCCTGATTACTCTATACCCTCTGGCTCTACACACTGACATTTCAATAATATTGACTATGCTCTTTATGCTGTGACTGTTTGGTAACTACTAATTTGTACTTTGTCATGTCTTCACCTTTTTCTCAGATCTCTAAACACCCCCTCCCCCCTGACAGTCGCCAGATTGTCCTCTGTATCTGTGAGTCTGTTTTCATTTAGTTTGTTCCTTTTGTTCCTTAGGTTCTGCATAGAAGTGAAATCATATAGTATTTATCTTTCTCCTTCTGACTGATTTCACTCAATATAATCACCTCTAGATCCATCCATGTCATTGCAGATGGGCAGTCGTGTGCTTTTTCTTGGGGACCTGCTGGAATGGTGTTTTGGCCCCCGGTCAGCTTGAGTCACATGCTTTGGGGGGCCCATCATCCCTCCTAGTGAGCTTCACGATGGCCAGGTTGACAAATGATCTATGTCTGGGCCTCTCTGACTGCAGCACCATTTATTACAATTGGCTGTTATGTAGCTAATTTGTCAGCATGGAATCTGCTCTAAATGGCATAAAATTAAGTGGTTTTACTTGGATGTTGCACATGATTCTTTAATACTCATTTTGCCCTGGCATAGCAAGGAGATGCTTTGCGTATGGATTCCAAAACCAAAATGTTAAAGAAACAAATATGCATTGTATACATATTCATGGATGTCTTGAACGAAGAAAGAAGAGAAAATTTGTCTAACAAAATATATTTCACGTTTTACAATAGGAAAGGATGGTATAATCATTTTTAAGTTGAAATGAAAATGACAAATTTCATGTTATTTTAAAATTTGGTTTAAATCTTTGAAAGTAACATATAAAATATGTTTATTTGTAAACTTTTTATTATGAGAAATGTTGAACATATACAAAAGTTGACCCAGTAGACTATTGACCTCCAGGTATGATCATAAGCTTCAACCGTTATCAGTTCCTAGCCACTCTTGCTTTATGTATACTTCTACCCACTTTTTATACAGCTCAAATTATTTCGAAGGAAATTTCAAATATCATATCATGTAAAAGTACCTTTACAAACAGGAGCATTTAAAAATGTCAACAAAATCAAATATAAACAGGTAGTAGGTCAGCATAATTCAAGAAATGGAATATGTCTACCCTTTAAATATTAACCTGATGGCAGAAACTGGACTTACAACATAATGATTTAGGTATAACTTGGGAGCTGGTGAAATTAAAATGTTCTAATTGGCCAATAAATATTCATTTTGTATATGTGCATATTTCTATATGTATAGAAAGAGTCATTTAAACAATCACTGCAATTTTAACCATCATTGCTCAGAGTCGCGAGACTTTTATTTGCTCCTTTGTGCTTTTATTTTACAAATGTATGGCAATGAAACTTATTGCTTCTGAAATGATTTTGACTATGTGCAGGCTATTATACAAAGTGCCAGGTGGAAGTAGGAAGATAACAGATTATTCCTTGTTCCTCATTTCTGATAATTTGCATCGGCTAAGTCTATACATATACAAAGCCAGCATGGCAGGCATTTTTGCTTTTTGCTGCCTTCTTTGTTCCCCCTTCTTCACACTTCCTGTGGGCGACACCCCCTTTCCCACTCCCAGGCCCCTTGGCTTGTATGTGAGGTGAGTGGCTTCCACTCCAGCTGCAAGGCTGGCCATGAAACATAGACTGGCCAGTCGGCTTCTCGCAGACCCTCAGCCACCGTGGCGATTGGTTCAGGACAGACATGTGACCAAGGCAAGCCAGTCCAACAAGAGCGTGAGCGGATTCGGTATAGGGAAGATGTAAGTGTGAGGCCTATACTCGAAAAGTTAAACCTAGAGTTACCATAAAACCCAGCACTTCCACTTCTAGTTATATACCCAACAGAACTGAAAACACGCATGCACACAAAAGCTTACGCGCAAATGTTTATAGCTGCATTATGCATAATAGCCCCAAAGTGGAAACAATGCAAATGTCCATCAACTGAACAATGGATAACAAATGTGGTCTATCCATACAATGGAATACTATTTGGCTGTGAAAAGAAATGAGGTCCTGATACGCGTTACGACATGGGTGAACCTTGAAAACATTATACTATGTGAAAGAAGCCAGTCACAAAAGACCATAAAAATATTATTCTATTTATGTGAAATATCTAGAATAGGCAAATCCATAGAGACAGAAAGCACTGGTGGTTCCCTGGGGTGATGAGCAGGGGGACTTGGGGGGAGGCGGTCTCTGGCGAGAGGATGCTAGTGGCTATGGGATTCATTATGGGGGTGACGAAACTATTCTAGAATTGGATAATGGTGACAGTTGCACAATTGTCAGTAAACTAAAGCTGGCATGTTAATCAAGAATAGAAAATGCCGAAGTGTTTTAAAAAACATCCGGTATAAAATTAAACAACGCAAGGAAGATACAAGAATTGATTTGATAGCTTCCGCCAAGTCACATTTCCGATTGTTAGGCTCACTCGTTTTTATACCAGTTTTCAAAAATGCAGCGTGCACTTTGCTGCCTTCTTGAACCCCGGATATCAAGCATAACACAGCAGTCACCCCCACCTCACCCTTATCTGCGATTTCTCGGTCTCGGTTTCAGTTCCCCATGGCCGACTGTGGTCCGAAAATATTAAATGGGAAATTTCAGAAATGAAGCAGGAAGTTTGAAATCGCTCTTTGTTCTGAGGCGCACGATGAAATCTCGTGCCATTTGCTCTGTGCCGCCCAAGGATGTGACGCATTCCTCTGTCCAGTGTCTCCCTGCCGTTGACGCTCCCTGCCCATTACTCATTTCATTATTGGTTGTCAGTCCTCAGATCGACTATCTTGGTATCATAGGGCTTGTGTTCAAATCACCTTCGTTTGCTTCCCGATGGCCCCAAAGCGCAAGAGTAGTGATGCTGGGAATTTGGATATACCGAAGAGAAGAGAAGCCAGAAAGTGCTTCCTTTGAATGAGATGAAAGTTCTCGACCTAATAAGGAAAGAAAACATCTTATGCTGAGGTTGCCGAGATCTATAGTAAAAACAAATCTTCTATCCGTGAAATTGTGAAGAGGGAAAATGAAATTTTCCTGTCACACTTCAAACTACAGAAGTTAGGGCCATGGCGCGTAGTGAGCACCAAAGAAACACTGTGTTACAAAGCCTGTCGCTCACCTCGCGTCATGTCCTCACACAGGTGTTGTGTCATCTCTTGCCATCACAAAGAGTGAATACAGTACAACACTATGTTTTGAGAGAGAGACCGCATTCGCATCACTTTAATGAGAGTATTTTGTTATAATTGTTCTATTTTATTCTTAGTTAATGTCGTTAATCTCTAAGCATGCCTGATTTATAAATTAAACTTTATCATAAGTAAGTACATAGAAGAGAAAACATAGTACATAGAAGAGAGCCCAGCACTCTCCAAATTCTCAGGGGTCCACTGGGGGGCCTGGAATGTATCGTTTTCATTTTGGTTCAGGATAATTACTGCATTCCTTGCACACATTAAGTACTCAATAAGCGTTTGTCATCTGCACGGATAAATGAATGTTTTTACTATCGTATTTTCTTAAGATATTTGGTGTACAGCGTTGTCTTCCCCCTTAAAGTGAACGGTTTCAGACAGTCGTATTCTGTATTTGTCTATTTGTATTTCTCCTTTATATGCTCGGTCTTCTTTTTTTCAATTGGCTAGTTCAGCTCAGGATTGAAATAATGTTCAAATATCGTAATTGTTATGTCCTTCAGTCTCTTTTTTTAAAATTTAGTTTTATTTTAGTTTCAAGTATCCTTAGTCTCTTTTTAACCTGTAGATTTTCTCCCGCCTCTTTTAAAATTGCTCAATCTCGCTGTTGCTGATTTGTTTCTATGGTGTTGTTTAACATGTTCCTTTGTCCCCTCTAGTTTCTATACACTAGTAGGTAGATCCAGAGGCTTGATCAGAGTCAGGTTCAGATTTGGGGGCAAGGCTGCTTCTTAACTGCTGCTGTTACTTATATGAAGGGGCACTTCATGTCTGGTTGTCTCTCTTGTGTCGCCAACGTGATGAGCAGAGAGCCATTAATTCATTTCCCCAGTGTCCTTCTGCATTGTTTTAGGGTTAGTCTGCACAACCAATAGCGTATGAGAGAAATGATGGTATGTCACTTGTGAGGCGAGGTCATAAAAGGCAATATAGCTTCTGCTCCTCCCCCCTCCCTTGGGCCACTTGCTCTGAGCAAAGCCAGCAGCCATGTCATGGACACCACATGGAAAGGAGCTATGCCTCCTGCCAACAGCCCTGTGAGTGAGCTTGGAACGCACGTGTTCAGATGGCTGCAGCCCCAGCTACCTCCCGGAAGATGCTGAGCCAGACCCCTGCCTTAGCCACTCCTGAATTCTTGCCCCACAGATGCTGTGTTGTTTTAAGCAACAAAGGTAACTAATTCAGTGTATTCTAATTCCTCCTTTCAATCTTCATTTATTACTAGAATACTTTTATAAAGAGAAACTGTCCTTCGACGACTATTTGATTACTGTGTGGTGCAGTTAATACAGGAAATCACGATTATCCTTTTAACTCAGAATCATAATCATACCATACATGTGTTTTTATACGTATATGTACATGAACACATATGTGTATAGATAGGTAGATAGATTGATAGATAAATTTAAGGAATTTAGAGCATTTATTTTTTTATAGTTTGCCCGGAACATCATATGTTACTGGTTGTATAATATTCATCTGAGTTTACTTAACTGTTTCTCCTTGTTGGAAATGTGATTTGTTTCTAGTGTTACTGCTTATAGCCTATCAATTGGAAATATATTCACACAAGGCTTTTTATGATTTTAAGATTATTTTTTAGATCAAATTTCTAAAAATATAATTGCTGAATCCAAAGTTATAGGTATTTTTAAGGCCTGATACATTTTTCTAAATTACTTGCCAAGTCTACAGCCACGCCACCCTGAACAAGCTGGATCCCGTCTGATCTCGGAAGCTAAGCAGGGTCGGGCCTGGTTAGTACTTGGATGGGAGACCACCTGGGAAGGCCAGGTGCTGTAGGCGTAAAAAAATAAAAAATAAGGGATTGTAAGCTGGCAAGGTCCTTGCAGTCGGTGAGGTCAACCAAGGGTTGCCTCGCCTAAAACAAACAAACAAACAAACAAACAACTTGCCAAAAAGAGAGTATAGTTTCCACTGGCACCAGCAAAATCCTTGTGGCCATCCCACTGCATTCCTATCAAGGATCTTCAATATTCATGCAGCAAACATTTGTTAAGTGCCTACTATGTGCCAGGTGCTGGTCATAAAACCAACCTTGAAAACCTCACTTTTCTTTATTTGTCTGGTCAAATAGTACCTTGCAAATTTCATTTGAGTTTTTTAAATTTACTTTTAAAATATCCCTCGATACCTCTTGTTCATTACCTCTGAGTCTGACGGGCATCGATTTCCATCCGCTGTCCACCGGCGAGTGGCCTTGCAGTCTGCACCTCTGAACCTTCTCTCTCTATCCGTCCTCTATTTCACTTTTATTTTCTATGGCCTGGGAAGCCGGGTAACCACCCTTCTGAGGACGATGAATTAAACGAGGTGACCTTGATTCATTTACCGCCGCTATCCATTTTCAGAAACAGAAGTGTAAATCCTTTTCAGGCCATATTTTATTTAGCTAGATTTATTATTTCTCTCAAGAATAACTTTCTCTGAAAGTCCTGGAGGGAAAGCAATGTTGTAAAGATGCAGCGAGATGTTTTCTGAGAAAGACTGTTTTGTAACGGAGACTGTCATCCTCTAAATTAGAGAGCCAGGGACTGGTTTCTTCTTTAGTGACATTTAGGGTGATGCTTCGAGAGCTCAGATTTGGTTTCCTTTCAAATTGATATTGCATAGGTTACATCTTTAAAGAAACGAGTCGTTCATTCTAGACCAAATCACCAAAGAGTTGTTTCTTTGGAGGGGCTACTGTTTGGGCGGTTTCGAGTTCATTTTAGATAATAACTATGCCCTTTTCCATTCTGAAAGTAAGGTAGGACATTTTCCCAATCAGAAAAGGAGAAAGAAGAAAATAGCCATTGCCCGCAGCCCCATCCCCGGACCAGTCACCACCAGTATTTGAGTTTACATCTGTCATGCAGGTGGTTCCTTTGGCTGCCTACAGGTCATTCATTATGATTTTGGATAAACTGTATGTCACGTAGTATGGGGTAAGGTACTTCTGTAGGTCCTAGAGGGAAAAGGTAGACTTATAAACCAAGGTCGACAAGAGACAAAAAGGCGTGGGTGCCCCATCCCCTCAGTAGTCCTAAGAAAGGAGTTGTAAAGTTGGCTTTAGGCTGAATATGCATCTGAGATCCATGTTCTAGCAGAGTCACCCTGCCCCATAAGAGAGTTCCTTCTTACAGGAGAGCATGAGAGCAGCCGTGTCAAGGATGGAATGATCCGAAGGCTGTCACCGGAAGATCTAGATTTGGTTACCAACTGTTTGCAGGACTTGTCCAGAAATGCCAGACACCCAGGACCCAGGGCCTTCGGAGTCCATGGGAACTTGTGACCCATTCCGCCCCAGGAAGGGAGCCAAGGGGCCAATGGGAGGCGAGATCAGCTGAGGCCCCTCCCAGTGGGATAAGGGCTAGATGCATTTTTCTTACATAAAATATGATCCCAGCTGGGTTTCCATCCAGGTGACTCAGCTGCAGTTGGGGGTGGACTCCTGGGTCACTCTTATCCCCTAATTTTCCTTTAACTGGTTGTGTGTATGTGTGTATGTGTGCCTATCTATCTATCTACACACACAAACATGCACGCACACATGTTCTGTACAGTCCTCAAAGTGAATTCTAGTTCACTTTCAGACACACAGTTCTTCATACAACCTTGGAGTGGTTTTGCTAATGTTGTATTCTTATTTTTAAATTAAAACAGCAAATGATCATCTTTAAGTGCAAAAGTTTTCATGGTTTTGAAAGGTAAGCAGAATCCAAACTGTGAAAACTGGATTTATTTGTACCTTTCTAGGGACAGATCTTTTATGTCAATCAAGCCATACATCCTGTCACTTTCTGTTTCTATTGTCAGGTCTGGCTGCTTCTCAGCTCTGGGGGATAAAAATGAGTAAGCATGAGGTCCAGGCTGTGGCTCCTTCATTTACCTCAGTTTATTTCAGTCAAAATTGGGATATTTCCACAGAGAAGCAGGAGATCATTATAAAACCATTGTATGATTTCTGTTTAATCCCTCACACAGAGAGAACAAAGCAGGGCTGAATTATCTGACAGGAGATTTTAGAAATTTGGAGGCAAGGTCAAGGAGCCAATTTTGGCCAAGTGCCCCCTAAAATGTCTGCCTGGGGCTGAGGCGAAGGGGAGGGGAGAGGAAAAGAACTGTCATTAGTTTAGCACCTGCTGAGCCAGAGTGGCACACGCTCACTCATTTGAGCCTCCCAACAACTCCTGGAGGGATCTGTGTCCCCGTTTAGTGACAAAGAGGCTGAGACACATAGGTAAATAACATGCAGCTAATAAAGGAAAAGTAGGACTCTGAACCCAGATCTGTCTCCCAAAGACCATGTATTTCCCACTCCCGGGGTCCTGTCCTCCAGAAAAAAATATTAAAAATTATATCTTACCACTGTTTTGGCATAGACAAATATAATCCAGGCTGGAGTCCTTCTTATATGTATTATTATGGTTTTTTTCTCTTCTGATTAAAAACATTAAAAATTTTCATGGGTCTCTCAATAGGGTGTCAGCCCTGGACCCTGGACTCACCGTCCAAATGGAGAAGTCGGCCCTGTCCACTCTGACATGATTCTTCCTTCAATTTCTTTGTTTTATAGGAAAAGGGAAAGTTAAGGGAAGCCAGAGCTTTGGGATCAAGAGAAATGGAACGAGTCGCAGAAGCAGAGAATGACTAGCACCGGAGTTGTAAAGTCATTGTGATCAGTTGTTTTCAAAATCTTCCTTTAGCATCAGAACCATTTGCTATAAAAGGGTGATTCTTCTATGCAATGTCAGCATATATAATTGATCAAAGTAGGCTGGTGATGGCGCTCCCATTCCCAAGCACTGTCCCATCCCCAGGGACTCTTGAGGAACCCTTACTGACTTTCATGGCGCATTGGAACGCAATGGGAAAGTCACCTCTTTCCCGGGTGGAGTCAGTGAGACCCAGAGAAGCTGAGCTGCTCTTAGTCTCTCGCTGGATTAACAATAATAGTAGGACCCAGGCCGGTACCTGGGCCCCGAGGCCGGACTTGTTTCCGTTAGCCACCTCCTCCACCTAGCCTTCCTGGGGCCGAAGAGTCACAGCCAAACCCAGTGTTGAAGCCTTTCCGTATGATTTAACCGGAAGATATGTGAAAATAATGGTAGGCCGGCAACCTTTCCTCCATCTCCAGATGACTTTTTAACCTTTTGTTTCCTGTCCCTTTGGTGTGTTGTTCTGGTACCCGCAGCTGTGCTCAGTCACCATGTCACCACCCCTGCTGTGCGGAGGGTACCACGAGGGTCCCTTACCGACCAAGGGTTGACCGTCTGAGGCCGGGGAGGTCTCCATCACCGTCCTGTGCAGTGAGGTCTCATGGACAGAAGCTGGCACCAACTCTGATGCCAGCCCTCCCCTCTGGTGCTCATGTCATGGCTGTCTTGCTGGTTTCCTTGAGGGTCAGGTGCGTGACGGCTCAGACAGTGTCCAAGCTAGGGCACTCCCTGGTTGCAGCGGGGGATTCACAGGTGGGAGTGCGATCCCCGAATGATAGGTTTTCCCTGACAAGAGAGCGACACATCATAGCCGATGAATTAGTATGGAAAATGAGTGAAACAGTGAATGAATGGTAAGGACATTCAAACACCAGGAGACGTCTGACGTTTCTTTGTGAGATCTCCTGGCTTGAGGTTCCGGCCATCATACCCTCCCATCGGCCCTGTAATGGATCCAGTTGTCCCTATGAGACTTGCTCCTGAGGATCCTGGGGAATGATGAAAGGCTGGAGAGGAAGATGCCCTATCCGGGGTAGGACAGAAGACCGAATGTGAGTACAGACTCACACACAGCCCTCCATGTCTCCCTCCTGTCAGGGTCAGTTCTGCTCTGGGCTTCGTTCTTCATTGTTTTCTGCATCTGTACGTAGTCATTCAGTCGTAAGGAGAAAGCGAGGTGGGAGAGTCAGAAAACATAGACATTCCAGTTCTGGCTCTGCTGAGTGACCTTGGGAAATTTGTATATAATCCCTGGAAACGTCATTTTCGCCATCCAACAATGGAAAACGATGCTTCCTGTCTCACATCATTGCTTTGAGGATCAATCAAAATAATCGATAATCTCTAAAATAGCTCTGAGTAATCTCTCTCCTGGATATGCGTCTCAGGGAAATTCTCACACATATATATCAGGGACATTTCGAAGGCGATCATCATGACGTCCACGGTAGTGGAGTGTTGGACGCGCCACCACTGTGGGGGTTATTAGTAAACGGGGGTGAATTCGTATTCTGGAATATCTCTTAGCAGTTGGGAGGCGCATGCTGGATTTGCACACAGCAACGTGGGTAGAACCTAAGAACAGTGCCGGGTGAAATAAAGTCAGAAAGAGAATGAAGTGCGTTTCGATTCCAGTGCACAAACACACCCCTAAATGCTGTACGATGTCATACACAAATTACAAAATACACATCAAATACATTAGAATGGCGGCATGGAGGAATGGGAATAGAGAGCAAAGAAATAAAATAAGGCTTTTGTAGAGTCCAGTGAGGAAAATGTGCCATAAACTTGGGAGTTTAACTCACTCCTCTGCATCCAAAACCCCAGAATAAAATTGTTTGGCAGTAGACTGATCGCACAGTAGGCCTAGTTATGCACGATTAGTTATATCTAACTCTAGTCCAGGGTCTCTGAGTCTGAGCACGATTGATGTTTTGGACTGGATCATGCTTCGTCACGGTAGGGCGGGGGCTCTGGTGCACACATCCTAGGAAATTTAGCAGCATTCTGGCCTGTATCAGCCCCAGTTAAGTCAGTCCAGAAGATCTTCGCACATCACCAAATGACTCAAGGGGTGCGGAGTCACCCCTGACGGAGAACCACTGACTTACAGACTGGCGATAGTGAAACTGAGGATGAGCTTCCAGAAAAAATAGTCTTACTGTAATGTGCTGGATGAAGTTGTAGGTCAAAAATCTATGTTTGGTGTGAAAGAGATGTCCAGGCAGAGAAGCGAAGGAAGAAATGGGAAGAACTATCAACAGCCAGACCCTGTACCACTAACGAACCAGAGTTTCCTTTCGAGGACCCTCGACGTTGGAAGACAAGCACGTTTCATTTGTAATGAAGTCAAGAAAAAGCACTTTGTCCTTATTAAGATGTGTGTGTACATGAACGTGGACATAGATGCACATATGTGCACAATCGCAAATTCTTTATTTAGTAGTATCCTAAATATTCCTGTTTCTTCCCCCGTTGGTTCTAAGTGCCGTGGAATATTATAGTTTTCTTTTTGAGTCATCTTCTAAATAGATAGTCCATAATTTGACAGTGTGAAAGAATGTTAATTCTTTCAGGAAAAATTGGGGAACTTTCTATCAGACAGTGGGTATTCAAAAATTAACTAGACAGCATCTCCCGTGATTTTGTCTGCTCTGTGCTATGTATTTTAATGCATTCTTGTGTACCTCGTATTCTGTCACTTCTAATTTATGTCCCTTTGGAAGAGTAGATCTTGGGTTTAAATATATTATTAACATCCCTCGAAAACATGTGTTTTGTTAACATCCCATCCGTTCTGTTTTCACAACATGTTTATGATCAAATTGGAAGACGGGACAAGAGGTAAGGAAAGGGGAATAAGGATGTTACAGCTTTCTAAAACTCTGACTGGTGTTAATTGAAAATGAAGGCACCTTATTCCCCTTGTCATTTTGATGTATCTCTGAATTTTTGTGAACGGATTTTCTTTTAAGCTTCAGAGATTATAAGCTATGCAGTATTCCAGCTCAGCTGCTATAATTGATTAACCACATCTTCCATTTTAACAGTACAGTGGCTGGGAGGAAAAAAATAGATTACAGTTCCAGCCTTTGAAATTGAACTTCAGTCTCTTGCGTTTCAGCTGGGGACAAAAGAGTTTTCTTAGACTGTCTAAGTTTCTCTTTGACATCAGTGTTTTTAACTGTCACGCATACTTAATTTTGCAGAAACCATCTTTTTATTTCAGTCTGTGAATACGTGCTACTTGGGTTGGAGTTATGGAAATTTGGGTGTTTCTAGTGTTTGGCTACCACGAATAAAGTTCCTATGAAGACTTATATACAAGTCTTTGTGTAGACATATGCTTTCATTTCTACTGGGTAACTACCTAGGAATAGAATACCTAGAAATAAGAGTATGGAAACTCTATAAGAAAGTATCAAACTCTTTTCCGAATATGTCACATCATTTTATACCCCTACCACTAACGTATGAGAATTCCCGTTGCTCTATATTCTAGTTACCACTCGTTAATGCTAACCTTCCCATGGAAACCATTGTATTGGGTTTAGAGTAGCATCTCACTGTGGCTTTAATTTGCATTTCCTGATGACCAATGATACTGAGTATCTTTTCATGTCCTTATTGGCCATTTATAATCTTCTTTTGTGAAGTGTATTTTCAAGTCCCATTTACAAAATGCAGTCGTTTGTCTTTTTATTATTGAGTAGCAGTCCTTTTTATCATCTGGATTTGTGTACTTTGTCATGGATTATGTATTGCAAATCTGATCATAGTCTGTGGTTTGCCTTTTCATTTTCTTAATGGTGTCTTTGGGTGAGCAGAAGCTTTTAATTTTGATGAAATTCTGTATGTCACTTTTCTATTTTCTGGTTAATGCTTTTCGAGTCCTGTTTAACAAAATATTTGCTTACTATAAGGTCAAGAAGATAGTTGCCTGATTTCCTCCATAAATTGTATGGTTTTTGCTTTTACATTCAGGCCTGTGATCCGATGAAGGTATTTCTATTTAATATTTATATACAAATCTGTCAGGAACATGAAAAACAATTTATTTTACAAAACATCTCTTTGGGGGATATAATGGCATGCAAAACATATGTCCTAAAATAAGTTATTCAGAGTGGCCTATTAAATTGCAATTGTGTATTGGTAAGCAAGTGATTTAGAAAATCAGCTGCCTTTCATTCTGTTGGGAGAGCTTGCTAATTATTGTAAACTCACTTTGTAATAATATGGGAAAGATTATCTGGCTGAATTCAGTTTTGCTAACAAAAGAATGAGCAGGCTTTTACATACATTTCTTGTACGCAGATGTGTTTCGCAATTTGAAATAATTTCTTATCAATGGCATATTGTCTCTCAAAGTAGCTATGGTTTTGGAAATCTCTTCTCTCGGTGTCTGAGTGGAACAACTCATTAGCCCTTTTCTTTTATGAGTGGCGCATGGTGAACCGTCTGAGAGGTGCTGGGAGTGGTCTTTATCAGCAGCAAGACCAGCTGTTACAGATGACCTCTGTCTCGATTCCCAAGCAGAAACTGCAGAAAAATTCAGTTTGCAGATGGAAACGCCTCCCTCTCGTCCTCCTTTTCCTATTCATCAAGCGTCTGAAGCACGTCTGGTATACCAGGGGTAGTACACATAATTGGAGGATACTTCGTGATCATTAAATGTAATTTTCTTATTCATTTCTACCTACACGAAATATGTGAATAAATAAAGTTCTAATTGTGTAGGGTAGGCTGGCAGGCTAGAAATTCAGGGAAGATTTCTGTGTTGTAGTCTTAAGGCAGAAGTTTTTATTTCCTGTAAACCTCAGTTTTTGCTCTTAAGGACCTCAGCTGTTTGGATGAGGCCCACCCACAATATGGAGAACAATCTCTTTTAACGACAACTGACTGTAGATATCACATCTACAGTACCTTCACTAAGCTAGAGTTCGACCCACGAACCAACCATAGTCTAGACAAGTTGACACTTTAAAATTAACCATTACGATAGTATTAGCGATTTTGACTGTTAGGTCATTTGGAACCCAAACTTTTTATAATAAACTATTAGCCTAATTTTTCAAAAGGTATACAATTTGTCGCAAATCTTGTCATAGAGGACTGTGTGCGTTCAAAGCTTTGTGTAATGAAAGTATTTATTCCTGCTTACTTGAAAGTAAACAACGTCTATCATAGGCATAGAGAATAAGAAGACAAGCCACACGCTGGAGAAAAGATTTGCAAAAAACATCTGATAAAGGACTGTTATCCAAAGTATACAAAGAACGCTTAAAACTCAACAATAAGAAAGTGAACAACCCGATTAACGAATAGGCCGAAGACCTTAACAGACACCTCACCAAAGAGGATATATAGATGGCAAATAAGCATGTGAAAAGATGGTCCACATCATATGTCATCAGGGAAATCAAAATGAAAATGAGATGCCACTGCATACCTATTAGAATGGTCAAAATCTGGAATACTGACATGAAATGTTAGCGAGGATGTGGAGCAGCAGGAACATCTCGTTGCTGGTGGGAACGCGAAATGGTACAGCTGCTTTGGAAGAGAGTTAGCGTTTTTCACAAAATTAAACATACTCTTATCATCTGGTCCCACAGTCACACTCCCTGGTATTTAACAAAAGGAGCCGAAAACTTATGTCCACACAAAAACTGCAAAGGGATGTTCGTAGCAGCTTTATTCATAATTGCCAAAACTTGGAAGCAACTGTGATATCCTTCAGTAGGTGAATGGATAAATAAAGTGGTACATAGGACGATGGAATATTATTCAGTGCTCAAAAGGAATGAACCATCAGACATGAAAAGCTGTGGAGGAACCTTACATGTATATGACTAAGTGAAAGAAGCCAATCTGAAAAGGCTACATATCGTGTGATTTCAACTATGCGGCATTCTGGAAAAGGCAGAACTATGGAGACAGTAAAAAGATCAGTGATCGCCAGGCATTAGGGAGGGGGAGGGGGGAGTAGGCAGAGCACAGAGAATTTTTAGGACAGCAAAAATACTCTGCATGATACCATAATGATGCATACGTGTCATTATACATTTGTCAAAACCCATAGATACAATGTACAACACCAAGTGTGAAATGTCAGGTAAACTGCGGACTTTGGGCGATAATGATGTGTCAGTGTGGGTCCATCGGTTGTAACAAATGTACCTCTCTGGTGGGGCATTTTGATCGTGGGGAAGGCTGTGCATGTGTGAGGGCGGAGGGAGATCTCTGTACCTTGCCCTTAATATTGCTATGAACCTTAAACTGCTCTAAAAAAAAAAGTCTTAAAAAAAAAAAACAAAAGAAAAGCTCAAACCCAACCCTTATGGTATTATTCTCACTTCTTAGATAAGAAAATGGAGAGAGAAAGTTAAGTAGCAGAACCAGGACTTTTATTCCAATTTCTTTGCCTCCAAAGCCCATGGTCTTTATACTCTGTCACATTATAGAGGGTCACTGACAGTGCCCCTCTCATGACCTCTTGGCTCTCACTGTTCCCATATATGACTACAGCTTCCTGCCAGGACTGCAGAAACGTGCTCGGCTCTATGCCAGACAAGTGTCAGTGTCTCGGGGAGCACCCTTTGATAATGATGGGCAGGTACCAGTGGAAAACTGTCCCAGCCTCCTCGCCTTGTAAAAAGGACAATAGGACTATAAACTGTGGTGATGGCCGCAGCTGCAATCAAGGGCTAGAACTGTCTGTGATAAGTTAGGTGCAGAACTTCAGAGTAAGCATTTAGAAACTCACAGCAGTTGGGCAGAGACATTGTGTGTCTTTTGATTCTAATAATTTTAAAAAAAGACCTGTATTTCGTATGTGTTTTTATTTCATTTTTTTTTTTCTAGTGATTCATTTTTGTTGTCTTTCCATAAATCTTGTTTTGGACATTTTTTAAAAATTGGTTTTTCCCCACAGGAGTTTGAGAGACACTTTTACAGCGAGGGGTTGACAAACTACAGCCCATGTCCTGGCTGTCTGGTTTTGCAGATAATGTATGACTGGAAAACAGCTGTACCCGTTTATTTACGTATTATCACGGCTGCTTTCACATCACAGGGGCAGAATTGAAGAGTTGTAACAGAGATCATTTGGCCCACTAAGCCGAAAATATTCACTGTCTGACCCTTTCTAGGAAAAATTGACCGACCCCTCTTCTGCTCTGTCCCCCGAGCTCGACTGACCTCCAGTGGCCCACAGTGATAACTGGCTTGCTGACATACCTTCTATTGCCTTCTTTCCTGTCCCCTTCTCATTTCTCATTCTCTGCCAGGATTTCCTAGATCTCCCAATATAAAGCGCCTTGTACTCATATTCTTAATCCAGGGTCTACTTCTGGGGGAACCCATCCAATGCACACAGGATGTCCTGTTTGTCCTAATCCTCGGCCAAACTTACAGCAGAGTAGGGACCACTTACTAACAGTGTCAGCGTCAGCACATGAGTTAAGCTATCACATGTATGTCAACTGTAATTAAAAATAAGTTCAAAAAATAAAAAATCATATAAAAATCCCTCCCCCCCCAAAAAAAAAGCTATCACACTGCCCTGACCCCCACTGCCCTGTCTCTTATGCAACGCCTTCAGAAAATTCAACTTCGTGGGTATGGATTTTTCTGATTTCATTTACTCTGTCTTATCAAGCAGCACCTCAGCACCAGGGATGTTGGAGGAAGAGGGGGAGGAGGAGAGAAATCCTCTCTTGCTCTACATAGGATGCTCCCTTTTCATAAGAGCAGTCTGCTTGGAGTCAGTCCCCAGGTGTCCATCACCTGAGTCGGGGCCAGTTGTTTTCAGCTTCACGGGACATGGGCAAGTCATTGGCCACCCGTACCTTATTCTTGCTCCTTTCATTTGTCTCTGCTTGCCCCTCCTAATTACTTAGGTCATTTCGGATTTTAATTCTGTCTTCTAAAGTATAACGCTGCCATAATTAGGCCATATGTTAATTAGCAAGATGACGTCTTGTCACTCATGAGGGATGTGGATCATCCTAGAAAGTGCCATAGAAAGGGGAGTCCGGCAGGAAGAGGAAGTCGGAGGAGGCTGGAAGTGACTCTCTGCTGAGCCCAAACTGCCCAGAGAGCAGGAGAAAATGGCGGGATGCAAAAGGGGGAAAGGATGGGGTCGCACAAAGAAAAAGAGCTAGAATTGACCTCTTTTCCACTCTAGGGATGAGATGGAAGCCAGGAGGCACGCCTAAGGCCAAGAAGCCACCAGGGATGGCAGAATTTTCTGAAGGACTGAAGGTGGCTGGGGTCGAGGTCAAGGCCCTGATGGAAGCCACGGGCAAGGTGAGTGTCAGGCATGTTCCTGTCTCCGATCCCTGGAAGCCTATGGGGATATCAACTAAAACTTGCAGCCAGGCTCTGCGTCTGTGGCCAGTCTAAGTGCCACTCTAAGTACGGGAACCTTTGAAGAGGTTCAGGTAGCCCGGGGACTGTTTCTATATGCTATTTATTAACTTAATGTTGGTTCCCCGTTTTCTGTTAACTAAACTTATTTTCTGACAATCTGGAATAAGGAAGTTGGAAAGAGGATTGGACAGGTCATGATGATTTCATATTTCGAATGGTGTCTGTCACCTTTATTCACTCAGGAGACAATTTTCCAGGAAACTAATTACTCGGGGAATTCATGATTGCGTGCAATGACATGCGAATTATAAAGATATTAACCTCCTCCAGTTTGCCATCAGAACATGTTGTGATGGGAATTTGTTCTGTCATCACCCAACTATTGGATGAAAGGGACCAGGATATTTGTTTTAACTTGTGTATTTGCCTGAATTTCAAAAAATTTCAAAAGACATTTGACACAGGAACTCTCAGAGCATACCAAAGGGGAAATTGTGAGGATAAAGTTTATGCTAATAATAGTATTAGTAAGTAGTGTTATTATCATCGCTAATATTTGTTGAGTTCTAGTATACTTCAAGCCTTTAGAGGTATTACTTCTATTGTGTCTAACAATCCCTCAAGGGAAGTCTCATTATCCCCATTTAACTTGAGGTTCACTGACACCGAATCATACTCAAAGATCACACTACCAGCTGAGACAAAACTGAAATCCGTGTTTGTTTTTTTAACTCTAAAATTTGAGCTCCTGTGAGTATACCGGAGTCAGCAAATTTTTTTCTGTAAAGGACCAGTAAATGTTTTCAGTTTGCCAGCCAGATGGTGTGTGTTGTGACTACTCAGCTCTGCTGTCATGGTGCATAGGCAGCCAGAGACGATACCTAAATGAATGAGTGAATGAATGAATGAATGATGTTCCAATCAAACTTTATTTATATACTATATTTGTCTTTAATGCAGTTTTAACATGTTATGAATTGCCAATGCTCTTTGGAATGTTTCCTTTTTAAGAATGGTAAAATCGTTCTTACGGGCTATAGCAAAACAGGTGGCCGGCCAGGTTTGGCCCGCGGGCCATAGTTTGCTGACTCCTGCACTATAGGAAACTGTGTCTCTAACAATGACATAGGAAAATAATGACACAAAAGCAACCGAGCTACATATTTCACCTAAGGGAGCCAAGTCAGCCACAGGAAACCTCGTCGGCCCGGAAGCTGTAAGAAACAATAGTTTTCATTCCGGCTCTGCTATCACATTAAAGGTGTAGATTTGGGTGCATCTCAAACTCTCCTCATCTCCCAGAGACAGGTCCCTAACAGTTCCACTGTTCTTTGATTCTAATCATAGTATGCTGGTACCAAAGGACCTCCATACAATCAGAATTCGGATCTAAGACCGTTCTCTGGACGGCACCATCACTGCCATTGGAGGACTTGGAGGTTCCGGTACTTAGAGTGGCACTTAGACTGGCCACAGACGCAGAGACTGGCCGTGAGTTTTAGCTGGTATCCCCATAGGTTTGTGGGTGAGAGAGAGAGTTTGCTTGTGAACAAGTTAAGTTTGAGGCACCCAACAGACATGAGTGGAGACAGTTGCATATAAGGAGCGAGAGTTGGGAGAAGAGGCAGGACCAGAGGTTGAAATTTGGGAGTCAGCGTGTAGACCGAATCTGAGTATATTATAGTATCAGAGAAAATCTTTTAAGGCTAGATTTCCTAATGTCGGCGCTGCTGACATTTGGGGTGGCAGCGTTCTTTGTCATGGGCCCGTCCTGTCCTGCAATGTGCATGATAGGGTGTTCAGCAGCATCCAGTCCCCTACCCACTAGATGCCATTAGCATACACACCCAACCCACCCCCAGCTGTGACAAGCAAACATATCTGCAGACATTGCCAGATGTCACCGAGGGTGAAAGTCACTCTTCATAGAGAATCACTGTTTTAGGGAAAAGGCTGATGATGGTCCCCAAGGACTCCAGCTTTGGAGGTCAGAAAGAGGAGGAGGAAATAGGAAAAGGCACTGAAAAGGAGTGGCCAGTGAAATAAGAGAAAAACTCATTTGTGGGGTCCCAAGTGTTTCGGGTGAGCTTGGTTTAAGAGTTGATGAAAGGCAGAGGTCAGACAACGAGTAGCTCAGAGCTGAGCCCCAATGAGCCCCACCATATTTCTGGGACCCCCTAGTGGTGGTAGAAAGGACAGGGGCACATGAAGCATTAAGGCCATACATTTTCTTTTCTTTTTTTTTCAGTTACAGTTGACATTCCACATTATTTTATATTCGTTTCAGGTGTGCCGCATAGCGGTTAGACATTCATATAACTTACGAAGAGATCCCCCTATTAGTCTAGTCCCCACCTGGCGCCGTACGGAGTTAGTACAGTATTATTGACTGTATCCCCTGTGCCGTACTCCACGTCCCCGTGACTGTTTTGTAACTGCCAATTCGCACTTCTTAATCCCGTCCCCTTTTTGGGAGGTCATACATTTTCGAGCTGCATGCAGCCTGACGATAGTGTGGTGGACGGTGTTTTCTAGTGGGGAATTAAATAGGAGGTTACAAGTAACACTAAGAAACGTAAGCTAGAGACGTGTTTCTTCTTCTTTCTCGTTTCATTTTTAGAAATAATTACCAGGGAATAAAAACATTATCATCTGGGTACAGGAGAAAAACAAGAGCAGAAATAGAGTCACTGTGGTTTTGAGGACTGGAAAGGGACTTAAGACATGAGGCTCTTGCCATCCTGAACTGCGGGCAGAATCTTCTTTGTTTTGTGATGGCTTCACTCACTTCATGCCTAATGGTAGTTAAAAAAATACACAAAAACAAGTGAACAGATTGTGTGAACTTTCTCTTTATACATTTGAAAATTGAAGAGCTATGACTTAATAAAGACTCACTATAAAGGTTTTAAAAAAATCAATACCTCATATCGAAATTAATGTCATTACACGAGAGTGCCTCGTAGCCACGGGCCTGATGCTGAAGAACCAGAAGGAGAGGAAATAGCTGCTTTGCCCTTGATAGTTAAGTCTCCTTACTCCGAAATGGAGATAATAAATGTACCTCGCGAGGTTATTATGCGAAAGCGCGCAATAGTGCCTAGTACATAGTCGGGCTTCCATAAACGTTTAAAAATAATATCAGTGTGGCATGGCCCTTGCCACCCTGAATGTGCCCGATCCCATCTGATCTCAGAAGCTAAGCAGGGTCGGGCCTGGTTACTACTTGGATGGGAGACCACCTGGGAAGACCAGGTGCTATAGGCATAAAAAATAAAAAATAGGGATTGTAAGCTGACAAGGTCCTTGCAATCTGTGAGGTCAACCAAGGGTTGCCTTGCCTAAAAAAAATAAATAAATAGATAGATAGATAAATAATAAATAGATAAATAAATAGAATGATGCTGTATATCCTCTGTGCCAAAGAGCATGGCACACAGGCGTGTAATGCAAACGAGATGGTCAGGTGAGCTAATGGTACTGTGTCAACGTCCGTTTCTGGCTTTGGCAGTGCGCTATCGTTAGGCCAGATATTCTCATTCGGAGAAGCTGGGCGGAGGATATACAGAGCTCTAGATTATTTCTGCAACTTCTTGTGAGTCTCGAAATTAAAAAAATTCAAAAAATATTCAAAACGAACAAATAATTAGATGTTGAAAGACACCCCCTCTCGCCCCGTTTAGGACTGTTGTGCATCTTAGGTTCATTTGGTTTTGTGGTCAATTTTATCCTGTAGATTTGTTTTTATTTTAATGGAGACTCGTATCATGAGGAAGCCAGACCATCAGATTTTATTTACAAATAACAAAACAGAATCTAGTCACTATATTTTGGACCATGCAATAGGTTATAATGCAGACCAGGAACTTAAGTTGATGGTAATAAATATGCAGTCACAAAGCCCAATGATAGGTAAAAGGGTAAAATTAAACAGGATTACCATTCTGTCTTTAGCTTTGGCATATTTTATTTTTGGATAGTCCAGGACTCATCTAAGCTTGCCAAGGAGTGAAATTTTCACACAACACATCCTTAAATTCCCTGAGAAGTAGAAAGTAGAGGTGGCTTGCCTACTTTTTTAGGTGAGAATTTCTACTTCAGCAGACTGTGGGGAGGGCAAGCCTCCTCTATCTTGCTGATATGCCTAAGATGTGATCTATTTATATTACAAACCATATGCAGAGCCTGGCAAGGCTTTCTGTAAATGAGCTCATGGCTCTACCCTGAAACAGGGGGCTGGGAGGGGGGGCCCCAAATTCATTAGGAACCTTTCACAACCATTACGCCTCTTGGTGCTGATTGTACAGGAAGGATGAACAAAAATCTATGAGTTCTGATAAAAAGGCTCAATAATAAATACCTGTCAAGCGGAATAAGATGTTCTCCTTGGTCTTTGCAGGTCATCAAAGTCTAGTTGTTAAAGACTCGAGTACTTTTTAATGGGTTTTTCTTTTTTGTATACCGTACAGATTGCAAGTAGAAATAATTTCAGATTTGTCTTACTGATGGGCCTCCTTTCAAGGTGTGATGAGTTTTTCTAGAGCTTCATTCAAAGCAATCAGTATTTAGAGAACATTTGTCCAATGTTAAGTAATTAGATTTATCTGTAAGGGAACGGAGACGAGCTCTTGCCCACATCAAAAGGCTCCCAGACAAGGACAAAAGAGATGAGAAAACAAAGAAGTCTATTAGGACAAGACAAGCACAGGGACAGAGGCATATACAAGGTTCAGAGAAAGGTGTAGGGGGACCCGGTCGCTGTGTAGGACACACTGGCTTAAACTGGGCCTGCAAAAGAATGTGTTCTTGGGGCATGCTGAATTTGCTACAAAATTTAAATAGGTTGTGTTTTCATCTAGATGGGTATTCTGTGTGTTTACATGGATACACATATATATACATATTTTCTCTAGTTACTCGTATGAGTCTGTAGGTTTCTTAAAACTTCTTTTTATCATAGTGAGAACATTTAACGTGGCTTCTACCCTCTTAAATCTTTAAGCGTACAGTAGAGTGCAGTTAACTGCAGGTGCAGTGTTCTGTATTAGATCTCCAGAGCTTATTCATCTGGCGGAATTGAAACTTTACGCCCAACAAGTAGCATTTCCCATTTCCCCCTCCCCCCGCCACCCCGCCCTTCGTCCCCAGACCCTGGCGACCACCATTCCGCCCTCTGCTTCTGCTTCTCTGAGTTTGACAACTCCAGGTTCCTCAGATGCGTGGAATCCTATAGCATTTATCCTTCAGTGACCGGCTTATTTCACTTAGCATAACGTCCTCCGGTTCATTCATGCTGTCCCCTACTGCAGCATTTCCCTCTTTTTTTAAGGCTGAATAATATTCCGTTGTGTGTCTATGCCAACATTTTCTGTATTTATTCAGCCGTCTATGGACATGTACATTGTTTCCAGATCTTAGTGTGAATCGGATGGGCCTGTGTCTTGCTAATACTCATGGCCACATGATTTTCGTGCATTTGCATCTAAATACTGTGCAAAGGTGTGTTTTGCTATAGTTGGAATAGAGGGAAGTGGATGAGAAAATGGAGTCATTCTAGAACCCAGGAGAGTTGGGAACGCGGGATTCGAAGAACCTGGACTAGAGTATCAGTGGCATATTCCGAGTTCCAGTGGATGTTTTGCATAGATGCCATCTTTATTGGTCCGAACTAACACAAATTCCTTCATAGGAAGTGTAGTAGCGCATATTCAATGAAGAATTAGTGCGCTCCTCATTTCAACCATAACTGGATAAGACAGCCATTTGGTGCCTGAATAATGTCCCTGCCTTTAAGCGAACGGGAAAGTTGTGTCTGTGATAGACCCATTCACCCCTCCAATTCTTATCACGAGCGAGGCAGCAACAGTTTTAATACTTTAATGAAAAGACCAAAAGAGCTATAGATATATTGGCAGTGTACCAATCACAAACTGCATTCAGTTGCTAGTAATAAAAACCATTTAAAGGGGTGGCTTAAATTATGGCTTTATTAAGTCCAGAGTGGATAATCCAAGGCTGTTATGGTTGGTTACATGATATCACCAGGAACCTATGCTCCTCTTGACTTTCTGCTTTGTCATTCTAATCCTCTTGGTCTTAAAATGGCTGTCAGAGCTCCAGCCATTGTATTTTCATCCCCAGCATGAAGAAGGAAGAGCAGAGAGAAAAGAAGGCATCTGGCAGCCGTGTTAAGCCTTAAAACTGCCTCTTTGGATTTCCCTTTCAATGACTTACACTTATATCTCACTGACAAGGACCATCTCAAATACTCCCAGTCATAAGAGAGACAGGGATTTTCATTTTTAGCTCATCACGTTTTCTTTTCAAAATAATCTCAGGGTTCGAGTAATACAAAAAAGAGAAAATAGATATTTGGTAGACAGCTTGTAGCCTCTGCAACATTGGGATCTTGTAATCATTGGGTTCTTGATCCAACTTTAGCAACTACTCACATTCAGACTTCTTGATATAGGAAAGAAAGAAATGCCTAATGTTAAAGGTACTTTATTTAGGTGTTTGTTATTTGCAGCTAAACATCTTCCTAACTGTAAACACGTATAAACGCTGCTTATTGATGTTTAACTCTTAGAATTGACTGACTGACCAAGAATCAGAAATTCAGATATACGCGGAACTAGGTAGGCGATGCGAGTGAGTGATACTGGTTGGGGACAGGACCGTGGCAAACCGGGAGCGGGCACCCATCTAAAGCGGACTGCTGTTGCTATTGAACTGAGAGCGTTATTTGCATCCAGGATTGTCAGCCCGCTGTTACCAGATACAAAATTTCAAGAGAACCAGAAAGCTGGATCTATATACAGATTGCAAGGTCAGGAAAGTCTTTTTCACACCATATTGCGGCTACAAAGAAAAGCATCTCATTTCTTGATTTAATCTGTGATTATGGCCTCTCCCGATCTCCCTGCTGCTGGTTAGAGGAGAAACCCAAGAGAACACCAACGCACCTAAAAAGTCACTCTTGTTCCAGTGTTACTCCGTTCTGAACATTTAGGAAATTTTTGCTTTCTTCTTTTGAAATTATTCAGGTATAATTATGTACCATAAATTTACGCTTTGAAAGAAACAATTCTGTGGTTTTTAGTGCAGTCACAAAGTTGCACGACAATTGCCACTGTCTAATTCCAGAACATTTCATCACCCCCAAAATGAAAACGTGTACCCATTAGTCATCACTCCCCTCCCTCCAGTTTCTGGCAACCACAAATCTACTTTCTGTGCCTCAGGATCTGCCTACTCCAGACATTTCATAGAAATGGAATCATAAAATACGTGGCTTTTTGTGACTGGCTTCTTTCACTTAGCATAATGTTTTCAGGGCTTACCCATGTGTAACATACAATAATACTTCATTCCTTTTTACATCTAAATAATATTCCCCTGTAGGGAGAGACCTCATTTTGTTTATCCGTAAGCTGATGGACATTTGGATTGTTTCCATCTTTTGTCTATTGTGAATAATGGTGCTACGATCATTTGAGTACAAGTCTTTATGTGGACCCACGTTGTCAGTTCTCTTAGGCATATAGCTAGGAGTGAAATTGCTGGGGCCTGTGAGAACTTTGGGTCTAACGTTTTGAGGAACTGTCAAAGTGTTTTTGCAGAGCGGCTACGCCAATTTACATTCTCATCAGCAGTGTGTAAAGGTTCCAGTTTCTCCACTTCCTTGCCAACTCTTGCTATTGCCTGTTTTTTTTTTCTTTTATTATAGCCATCTTAATGGTGTGAAGTGACAGCTCTGTGGTTTCAATTTTTATTTCCTTAATGACTAATAATGTTGAGCATCTTTTTATATGCTTCTCGGCCGTTCATGTATCTACTTAGGAGAAATATTTGTTTACATCTTTCACCTATTTAAAAAATTGGGTTTTCAATAATGAGTTGTATGCTTATTTTTATATAGTTTAAATATACGTTATTGTCCTAATTTGCAGGTTACAAATGTTTGAAAATTGGCAACTAATATGGTTCAAACGAATATGGAAATACCCAGTTTCTTCCTGCCTTTATCCTAAAAGAGCAGTGAGGCGTAGGGGGCAGGGTGTGGCTTTTGTAACTCGTGGTCAGAGGGAAGAGTGTAGGCTCTTGGACAGTTTTCTGGGCTCCTGAAGTGATGCTTCTCACCCGCGTGGATGCTGCTAGCTTGGCTGGCATTAGTGGCTGAACTTTTGATAGGAGAACTAGTAATCTGGCTGCTCTTGGCCTTGTCAGGGTCTCGTGTTTGCGCTGGTGCTTTGGCCTCGGCTCTGCCTCTCTTGTCACTTCTGACCTCTCTGAGGTGTGACCATGACTTCCATCTGACCTGTCTTGGTCTGTTCATACCACCGACTGGGCAGCTCGCGACAACAGACATTTATTTCTCACAGTTCTGAAGGCTGGAAGTCCCGAGATCAGGGAGTAGTGATCAGGTGAGGGCGCTCTTCTGGGTCGCAGACCTCTCATTGTGTCCACACGTGGCGGAAGGGCGAGGGAGCCCTGTGGGGTCTCTTTTTAATAAGAACTGTTTCCCATTCATGAGGGCTATGACACCTTGCATCACCCCCATCTACTAATACCATTTATTTGGGGAGGGGGTTAGCATTTCAACATACTTTTAAATGTGGGGGGAACAAGAACATTTAGTCCATATCAACCCTACTCAAGTGGTCTTCTAAAGAGTCTTCAGTAGACACCTGCCCCCCACCCCTGCACTATGACCATCCCGTTAGCAAACTCCGCATCTAGAAACTCAGCCACTTTCCACAGAGGAACCTGGGGCCACTTGAACAAGCTCATTTTCAAGATCTCCTTTTGTGAGACTTGGCTCTCAAGCGAGGCGTTATGATTGAATGGTATGAGGAGGCTTCCAGACACTCTGTATTCTCCCCAATTTCTCCTTCATGTTTCTCCTTTGCCAGATCCAGTCAAAAGAAAAGATGTCAGGAGGCCCAACTGCCCACTTTGCTCTCCTGATTTTTTCTCTCTTGCCTTTTCACAGTTCCTCAGACCAGAAGTCAGGGTTTCCAGAGAAACAGAACCAGTAGGGTGTGTGTGTGTGTGTGTGTGTGTGTGTGTGTGTGTGTGTGTGTGTAAAGATATTTACAGTAAGGAATTGGCTCACACTGTTATGGAGGCTGACAAGTCCCAAGGTCTGTAGGCAAGCAGTAGACAGGAGAGCTGGTGGTGTGGTTCCAATCTGAGGGCTGGCAGGCTCAAGACCCAGGAAGAGCCAATGTTTTGATTCAAATTCGAAGGGAGGAAAAAGCCAGTGGTCAGTTCGAAGTCATCACTTGGGGGATGGTCAGCATTTTTGTTCTATTCAAGCCTTCAACTGATTGGATGAGACCCACCTACATTAGGGAGAACAGTCTGCTTTACTCAGTCTACTGATTTAAATGTTAATCTCATCCCAAAACACCCTCACATAAATGTCCAGAGGAATGTTTGACCAAATATCTGGGCGCTCTGTGGTCCAATCAAGTTGCTACACAAAAATTAACCATCACAGAGGTCTGTTCTTTAACCTCCATTATGACTAGGATGACCCATACAATGGGTAATCTGATCTAGAACACATTGGAGAGTGAAAGAAGGCACTAGCTAGATGAGATGCATGGGCGACATGCATAAACTGGGACTATTGGAGTCAAACCAGGCTGTTTGGTGACCCTACTTATAACGTATCCTCTAACTTCCATAGCATGACTCCAGTGGGCAGAGATGGAAGGATTGCCTATTGTCAGGGTACTGTAGACTTGTATTATGAGGCTAAGACCTAAAACTTGTCCCTTGGAAAACTTAAGAGGGACATAAAGTGATCTAGATAGAGCTAGTCTTGTTGGATTAGTGTCCTGCTTGATAAACCTATTTTTGTGGATCAGAAGATGAATGTTCCCTTGGACTTTCTCTTCGAATTTCCTCTATAATGAATTCTGGTCTCTCTCCAGGCAGCTGTATGACTGAGCATTCTAGGGTGAAGGTCATGAAATTGAGAAGGAAAAAGAGTAAAACATCAAAGAAATATTAAGAAATAGTACTTTGGTTACAGGTGAAATCTCTCAGTTTAAAATACTGAGAAACTAATTTAATTTACAAATTTCTATTTAAATGAAAACAAAACACATCTATGTCATGTTTCACTCAGGGGTCAAAAGCTTGTGACCCTTGCTGGACAAATCACAGGCAAGGTTTGTCACAGAATCAGGTCGATGGGGACAGCAAAGGAGCAGCGGAGGGAAGGGAGCGATCATTACTGCTTCTTTTTACAAAATGGAGAACCAAGAGGCATCGCTTACAGTGGAGAGAATGTGAACTAGAGAAACAGATTGTACTTGCTTGTGGCAGCACCGACCAATAGAGGTCTTGATCTGGAGATGTAACTAGAGCATATGCCTAAATATTAGTGGACCCCATTAGTGGAATGCAAGTGAAGCCACCATTTTCCTACATGAGAACATTAAAAACAACTTCTCTTGTTTTTCAACGTGAGTGTACAATACTTAGGAAAAGAATAGAAATGGCCGAATGTCTACCTATAATTTTTAACTTAAACTTTAATTGTATATACATATTTTAAACCTCATGTTATATAAAATATATAGTCATACAGAGTTACTCTTTTTCACAGATGCCATGATACAATTTTTCCCAAACTCCGTTCGTGCACATTGACATTCATCTCTCCTTCATCTAGAGCCACTTGAAAACAGTGACGTACTCGGTTGAATCCACCAAGTTGGTTGATTATAGCATTTTTTGAATTTAAGCATAATGCCGCCATTAGACATTGTATCACGATTCACATATATCCATTAATATGTAGTGAGCTCTCCAACATATGCACGTAATGCATTGGGATGAACTGATTTTTCAGCAAGGTTTGTCTGTGATGGCACCCAGAGCCGCGATTTGAATTCATTTCTCCAGAACTGATGACCCAATCAGCATTAAACTTACCTCCCCCCATCATGCCAAGTGACTTCTAT
This sequence comes from Eonycteris spelaea, assembly GCA_003508835.1. Lineage (NCBI taxonomy): Eukaryota > Metazoa > Chordata > Mammalia > Chiroptera > Pteropodidae > Eonycteris > Eonycteris spelaea. Next base: position 591,775 of record PUFA01000276.1, read on the forward strand.
AAGCATCCACATTGAGTTTGATTGAGGTCCTTTCAGGTTAATGTGACTTTTTTGTTGTTCAAATTTGAGTGATTAGGAGACTGCCTGTAATCTGAAAGTCTTACTAAGGACTTTATTTCTGATGAGATATTTTTGAGGAAGTATTTGCCTTATATTTGGGTATATACAGAGTTTGGGGAAGAAGGGCTACTGGCAATTTGGGGGTAAGGGAAGTAAATTAATTTTTTACCTATAGTAGAAGCAAGTTAATAGAAATTTGATTTTGATAAACCAAGAAATTATGACATAAAGCATACTATCTAGAGATCTCACGGCAATGACCAGGTGATCAACTACTAGTAATAGTCTCAGTCAGTGGCTTGTGGGGACCTAGACTGGGACAGGGTAAGACCAAGTCAAGAAATGTGGTGTTCGTTATAAAAGCACCTAAACTAGAATATCTTATAATGAAAAATGTAAAAATGAAAGCAGAATATTACAGTAGTCCAAATGAGAGATGGTGAACCGTGTCTTTGGCGATGAGGATGGAAGGAAGGAAGAGACGTATTTTAGAGTTGCCTGGGCATAGAGCTGATGGGACTTCATGCCCGGATAATGGGAGCTAATGGAGAGGTAAGAATGCAGGGTGACTTCTGCTTTCCCAACCTTGGAGGAGACTGGGTAAAGATAGCACCAAGTTGGAAATGCACGAACAGGGGAGTGAATGACAGTTGGATGCACTGTGAGCACACCTGCTCTTGGTACCTGAGGCCCGTTCAGTAGACATGATTCAGGAGCGCAGGAGAGAGGCTCTTGGAGAGATACGCATTTGGGATTCATCAATGTATGAGTGTAGATACAGCCATGGGAGTGGTCAGAATGCCCAAGAGATGTGTTTTATGCAATCTGACAAGGCTGGGGATTGGGTTTTGGGAAAGCCATCACTATTAGAAGAGAGGAGAGAGAATCCAATGAAGGACGCTGAGAGAAAAAAATGGGACAGACAGAAGGAAGGTCAAGATAGGAAGAGAAAAGTGTCAAGGAAAGAATATCCCATAGTATTTAGATTCCAGAGGAATTCTGAGTAAAATAAGGAATGAAACTACCCTCTCGATTTAGCAGAGTTCTTTCAGACTTTCTAAATAAGGCTGTGAACTTGTTAGAAGATCGATCTTTCTGCTTGCAGTTTAGAAGAACCTTTTGGGGAAAGGGATGATTTAGAAATATTTCGTTGGAATAAATTCAAGATTCATCAAGAGGAAGATGACACTGGCAAAAATAACTAAATGCACTCTTTGCCCAAATTTGCCTGTGGCCCGGTGCAGCGATGACCTGACGAACACCTAAACTGAGCCCCCTGCCTTTGTCCTCCAGGACTTCAAGTTCACTGTGTGTCTGACTTGCTGTCCTTTCCAGTTCTGTCTGGTTGTCCCTGATCCCTGCCTCATTTTCTTCCAATGCCCACCTCTATGGCAAGGGCCTCATATTTATTGCTGGGATTTCTGTCGAATAGATATCCGATTTGCCTCCAGACACCCACTGCTGTCTTCCTCATTCCCACGGAGATAGCTAAAGGCTGGGAACTCTGGGGAGACAGGTTGTTTCAATACAAGGAAGACTCTCAGACAGAGTGATTCAGGAGGCATTGAAAGAGTTAATCAAAGAGGCACCAAATTTCCATTCTCTGAAGATCTTCCAGCACAGACTAGATGACCTTTCACGCTGCAGAGAAAAGAATGCCTTTCCTGGGTGACCTTTAAAATCCCTTTCTGTCCTAAGAGTCAGTGGTATCCTGACACCAAACAGAGCATAGAAATCAAGGGTTGGAAGGGTCTTTAAGAGGTCATCTGATTCACTTCCTACCAAATAAATACACCCCTTCTACTGCCTTATTGAAGAGAAACGCTCCCGCTTCTTTTATTATTTTTTTTTAATTAATAAACTTTATTTTTTAGAACTGTATTTGGTTCATAGTAAAATTGATGGGAAAGTACAGGGAATTCTCATATACCTAACCCCCTCCCGTTCCCCCCCCACACACACACACACAGCCACCCCCACTATCAACATCTGGCACTGGAGTGATATATTTGTCACAAAGATGAACCTATATCAACAATCATTGTCACCTAAAGTTCATAGTTTACGTTAGGGTTCACTCTCGATGTTACATACTCCACGAGTTTTGAAAGATGTATAGTGACATGCGTCCACCATTGTAGTATTTACAGAATAGATTCACTGCCCTAAAAGTCCTCTGTGCTCTGTCTCTTCATCCCTTCCTTCTCCCGACCCCCGGTGACCATATTCTTCTTATTGTCTCCATAGTTTCACATTCTCCAGAATGTCATATCATTGGACTCACGTAGTACGTCGCTTTTTCCAGATCGGCTTATTTCACTTAGTAATATGCAGTTAAGTTTCCTCCATGGCTTTGCATGGCTTGATAGCTCTTTTTTCGTTGTTTCATTTTAACGCTGAATAATATTCCATCGTTGGATATACTACTGTTTATTTGTCCTGCAGAAGGACATCTTGGTTGCTTTCAAGTTTTGGCAACTATAAATAAAGCTTCTATAAACACTCGTGTGCAGGTTTTGGGGCAGACGTAAGTTTTCAATTCATTTACAGTTGTCAATTCAAGGAGCACGATTGCTGGATCATATAGTAAGAATATGTTTAGTTTTGTAAGGAGCTGTCAAACTGTCTCCCAAAGTGGCTGTACCATTTTGCGTTCCCTCCAGCAGTGAACGAGGGTTCGTGTTGCTCCAAATCCTTGCCAGCATTCAGTGTTGTCAGTGTTTTGGATTTTGGCCATCCCTTGACTTCCCTTCGAATGCTCAAACAATAGGAATTTGCCATGTTGGAAATGCAGAATGCATTTCATGGCCGAGCAAGGAAGGCCTTATAGGGGACTAGGCTGAGATAAAGAATGTTTGTGGCCACCAAGTTTGCTCTTCTGTCTGGTCCTTCCATTGGCTCTCCACTGATTTCTCAGAGTCTCAGTAATACCAGAGCTCCGGTTGTGAGCTTCATCAGTGACAACGCTCGTCACTTTACAGTTACCAAATAAGGTAGTTCCTTCTATTGTTAGAAGGGTCTGACTGACATCAAGTTTTTTCCTTAAGTGAGTTTAATGTGCCTAATGAAAATTGTCTTGTATTTGTCCGACCTCCATTATCTGGAGTTGAAAAAATGTCCCCTTCTATGTGGCTGACTTCTAGTTAACTGAAGATGGAAAGCTATCTTATTCCTCCTCATTTCTTCTCTTACCTAGGGTGTCTGTTTTTATCCAGGTCAATATGTATGTCTCTTTACAAAAGTGAACTTTTGTAAAAATGGAAGGATGAGAGGACATATATTTCTGTACATGAAAATAATTACAACATACATTTAACACGAGAGAGATGAATTTGTTCAATGTATATGTATTTTTACAAAAGAGAATGATAAAAAGAAATACATTTCAGTACGCGAATATAATTATAACTAATATTACACGTTTAACACAAGAGAGATGAACTTGTTTAAAAAAACATAACACATGTGTAGGCTGTATGATTATACCTATAATCCATCTGCTTTTTATACATCTTTCAGTTTTCTTGGTAAGATCTCACTTGGGTTGAAACTTGGCAAAGCCTTAGTCTGACAGCAGTTTTTAAAATACAAAATGTGAGAACAGGAGAAAAGGATCTGTCATATTTTTCAATTACAAAAGCACTAAGGCAAGGAATAGCTTCTTTATCTTTTTTTTCCCCTTTTTATGAACTCAGTCAAAAAAGGAAGGGTTGGAAGAGTAAAAACCCTAGCACTTCTCAACTTAAAAAAAACTTTCTTTAGCTATTTAAATGAGAGAAGTAGTCAATGACCTGTTAGAAGTCAAAGATGCCTCTGTAATTAAAAACCACCCTCCAAAGAGCCCATTCTGCTAATGTGTCTTATCTCCTAAAGCTGGAAGGAGTCCGCGTTCCTTTCAGAGTTGAGAGCCCTGGGAGCCGTTGTTGCCCTCTTGTTTCATTGAGCTCGAATGCTTTTTTCTATTTAGTTCCATCGCTGTTGGACTCCCCCTCCCTCATCCTTCTCACTACCCTTATCAAAGCAGCCAGATTCCCTCAAGGCAGCAGGACCGAGGGAACAGATACGTGTGTAAACAGAGAGGATGAAAAATAGGCATGCACGGCATGGTGTCCTGGGAAGTGGCGTGTGAGGTGGAATGTTGGGAGGAACGGAAGTGAGCATGGGTACTAGAGGGTCAGGTGGCTGGAATAAGGGGCTGGACTGGCTCAGCCAAGTCATTCCTGTGTCTTCTTCCCGCCTTCCTTCTTCCTTTTTTCTGTCTTCTTTCGTCGCCCTTCCTTTACTTCATTTTCTCTCTTTTCCTGTCAAGCGTTTTGTCCTTTCTCTGCTCTCCCCATTCTTCTTACTCTTCTTTCCTGTAAGTCCTACTCTTCCCCCCCTCCCCCAAGTGTATCACTTGCCATGTGTTCAGGAAACAGTTAACATAGCAGGCCTGAGGCTACAATCTTTAAAAGGCCTGACAAGGTCGGCCCTCGGCTGGCACCTGGAAACTTTGCCTTTCAACCATTCACTAAGTGACAGCTTGTCTTGCCCATCTGGGGCACTAAACACCTGCTTCCTTCTGGGAATCTGGACTTTTGGCAGTTGTAGAAGGTCATCATGCCTAAGTGACAAACTCCCAATAAAAATCCTGGACGCTGCGTCCGAAGCGGGCCTCACCAGGCTGAACATCATGGCCGTGTCGCTGCATCTAATTGCTAGAGGAAGAAACACATTCCTTCCTGGTGTTAGAGCGAGAACTGAGGAAATCTGGGCATGGATTCCTCTCGATCCTTCCTGATGGATTTCCCCCCCCCCTTGGTAATTACTGTAAAATACACTATAACCGTGAGTGCACCTCCTTCTGAGTGCTGTGAGTCTGTCCAGCAAATCACAGAATGTATGAGTGGTCTCAGGACCCCTGAACACCAACGCGAATGTTTTTCCATCTCTATTGCCTTCATAGTGGCAATTGAAAGTCAGATAAAGTACTGCTGATTTTTTTTTTTTTTAACCTGATGAAAATTATTACTATTTCCCACTGGGAAGAGACTTATTTTGGAAGCAGGGGTGAGGATGAATGGAGACTGCTAAGCACTGTGCTAAGGGCTTTATACACATTGTGTCCTTTAATCAACAACCCTGTGAGGTAGTTATTATTGCTCTTACTTAGAATGTAGGAAGCTGAGTCACCGAAGATGACAAAGATGGGTGTTAGAAAAGGCAGAACTTCAGTGCTTTAGTTCAGTTAGGGGAACATTTGTTGAACAACTAATATATATCAGGCAGTGTGCTAGGCACAAGAGAGAAGCTGGTAAATGAGTCCAAGAATCAGCTGTAGAGTTGCTCACTATTTAGGAAGGAGACAGCCAGGTCAATCTAATTGTTACGCTCTCATGAAAGCTTAAGACAATATATGTGCCCGGGGGCTATGAAATTTGACTCTAAATATTTTTGATGGCAAAGCCAAACTTTTTCTTTAAATTTGTTTTTACTATGTCCCCTTTCTTTCAAAGGAAATGCATACAAGGAAAAGCAAAAGCTCTATTTGTTCTCGACTAATTTTTATTAGGTTTGGAAATATAAATAGTAGTATCTGTTCATGACAAAAATATCTGACCGTTCCAAAAAGGTAAAGTGAAAAGCAAAATCCACATCCATTTTTCAACAATTTTCCCTTTTCTATTCTCCCGAGAGAATTACTTTTCCATTTTCCCATTGTCCCATTTACTCCCTAATACTGGGAAGTATAAAATAAGAAGATGGGGCCAAACAATACCTAAATTTAATGATTAAAATAATAAATTACTCAGAGCCTTTCTGGGAAGAGTTTAAGCATCCTGACTGCCAACGGCCATGCTGGACTGAATTTGTGTTTCTGACTATGAATTATATTTCTGACCATAAATCATATGACTATTTTTGTTTATAATTCAGTTCATTTTTAAACTGAAACAAAGAGTTGCATTTCAATGCTTTTTTTTTTTTCATTGAAAAAATCCTACTGGTCAGTTCTTTAAGTTAGGGATCTTGAATATGTATGTCGATGTTGGATTTGGAGAAAATTATGTTGAAATGTTCCTGAATTCAGCTTCTCTAAAAGCTGAGATTTTTTTTTCTTTTATCCTGAGATCTGAAAAAAAAATCTTACTTTCCTAAGGATGTGATAAAAGAACAGTGTGACAAAAATAGATTCGTGCTCAACTACTACAGAAATAGGCAATAGTGGGTCGAAATGATAACTAATAGCCAGGAATAACGGGGGGGGGGGTCACGATTTATGTTAGAACTGGAGGGAATCTCAGCGCTCACTTGGGGTGTCTCCTCATTTTACATATAGGACTATCGATTCTGCTAATGATGAAAAATGGAAATGAATGTTAATTTACAGTGAGAGTACAGTTTGTGTTTTGTTTGTTGTTTTTATCCTAGAGGCTATGTTTTGTTTGTCCCTGGATACGAGCGTTCTCGTGTATGTTTGGGGAATTTGCAGCAGTACAAGCTGAGTAATTAAGTTATAGAAAGGCCACTCTGTTAGATCTGAATCAGGAGAATGGCCGGGTCTCACCGAGCTTATTCCTACGAATTCAAATCGAGTAAGTTCAGTTCAAATGAACTCATCAAGAATCTAGCACAAATTCTTGCCCTATATTCTAAGGTGCTCTTCATCCCTTGGGGAACAGAATCTGCAACATAAAAAATTAGAAAGCAATATCAGAGTTCAAACACGTGAGACAGACAGAAGGAGCTAGAAGGATATTCATGCATTTTTATGGGCAGAGGAAGGCACTCTTCTTATTTGTAAAATGAAGATTTGGGATTAAATTGATCCAGCAGTTTTCTTTTCTTAATTTTTAGTAAATTCATAGAGTTCCGTAACCACTGTGACAATCATGTTTTAAAATTTCCCCATTGCTCTCAAATTTCCCTGGAGCCTGTTTGGAGTCCACTCCAGCTCCGTGCCCCAACCCGACCCCCACCGGGCCCGGGTGAACTTCGATCTTTCTATATCTTATAGATTCGTCCTTCTGAAATTTATACACATGGAATTATACAGCATATGTATTCTTTTGCATCTGACTTCTTTTTTTAGCATAATTTTTTGAGGTTCATCCATGTTGTAGTATATATATCAGTGGTTGTTGCTTTTTACTGCTGAGCAATATTCTGGTTTATGGCTAGCCCGTGTTATGTGTATGGGGTCACCAGTTGATGGGCACTAAAGTAATTTTCATTCTTTGACTATTAGGAATAATGATACTATGAGCATTCACGTACAAGTCTGTGTGTGGACATATGCTTTCATTTCTCTTGGGTAGATTCCTGGGAGTAGAATTGCCGGTTTGTATGAGAAGGTTAATTTTTAAAGAAACTGACAAGTCATTTTACAAAGGGGCTGTCATTTGACGCCCCTGCCAGCAGCATATAAGGGTTCTAGTTGCTCCAAATGACTGATGAGGTATGTCCTTTCATATGCTTATTATTCATGTGTCTTTTTTGGTGAAATGTCTATTTACATTTTTTTCCTCATTTTTATTCTTATTTTTTTTTTTTTTTTACTCATTTTTAAATTGGCTCATTCACTTTTTTTTATTGTTGAGTTACAGGAGTTCTTTATGTATTCTGACTACAGAGAACTAAGAAGTGAATTAATTTTTGAACTCTCCTTATGGATTTTGTTACCAAAAAATTTGGGGAAGTATTTGACTTCAGCTAGGTACGATGACAACAGAAATTTCGGAGAATGCGAATGTGTAACAGATACACAGTGAGGTTCTGTTATCAACTTCTAATTCTTCACCACACGGAAGTTAACGAAATCCTTTCATCTGGTCTGACTAAGAAGAGTCTTTGTTTTGGTTGAGCAATACCTCCTTCCTCATTGGATATTCGCTGAAAATAAGAGTTCAGCCCATTGGGCTAAAAAATGGACGTGGGTGAGGCGGAGGTTGGGATATTCCTGTTTCGCCATCTCCTGCCATCTGGGCCCACAATCCTGCCTCGTATGTGGGAATCATGTACGAGTCAGCAGGAAGCACCAGCCTTTGTCGCCGAAGTGGGCCACACTCCACGTTCTGAGTGTTTGGGGAGAACGCTGTGTACGTTTCCGGCCTCTTCAAATTTACTGAGACTGGTTCTCTGGCCCAGTCTAGAGTCTATCCTGTAGAATGTTCCACGTGTCCTTTAAAAGAACGCTTACTATGAAAACTCTTACAGAAGAAAAGAAGTTGATTCTGACCATAAAGTATCCTGTGAAATGTACTTTGAATCAGGTTATGCTGCCCTAGTGGAAATGAAGCTTCTTCCTATCCCCCTAAGGTAGCTTTACGAGAAGATGCACATTTATGATACAAATTATTAAAAAAGCAAATATAATTGCAGAAATCTTTAAAAACGTAGCTGTCAAAATAATATATATGTGTGTATCCCTGGTTCTAATAAACAGTCGAAGGTGTGAAAATATTAGTTGTTTTCTCACCCTGTTTTTCAACATTTGTGAATATAATATAGGTTTATTAAAGCCGTTCCTATTCTTAAACTGAACTGTTTGACATTTATTTAATTAAAAAGTTATTCATTTACCGCTTATGGGAAGAACTACAGTCGCAGACAAAGACTAAGTTATTCAGGATATCATTTTTTATTCCTTGCAATATGGAGTTGATATGAGCTAAAAGCACAAAGCGACAAAACTCAGCATTAGGCAATGTTTTGAGGCATTGTCATGCAGTGTTAAAAAGGAATTTTAAGTTTTTGTGGGATAAAATTTTGTGAAAAATTGTTACTTCTGTTCTTTCAGACTTGGCATTGATCATTTTGAGACAGAATCTTGAGATGAGATGGACATTTTCTAGGATCCTTCCTTACAAAATAAAAACCAGCTTAGGACCATCGGATTCCTCCAGTTTGCACAAAGAAAGAAGGACCACTTTTCAAGACTGAGCTCCTGCCTTTTCATGGTTTAAAAGCTAAATAGTTAAAATTGCTTCGTTATTCAATTTCTCACTATTTCAGGAATAACAATGAAGTCCTGGATCAGGGAGGAATTACCGAAATTGTTTGCTCTGTGTATTTGAAGAGTTTTGCTTTTGGGGTTATCTCTCCTACTGCTTTGCCTCTATCCCTTGTTACATTAAATGGTTTCCCTTAGACTTTAACTGCTGCCGCCGCCACTTCAAATGAAATGCTCATTTCTGCTTCCTGATGTTCTTGTCACTCTGCTCGTGCCCTTCTTCTTCCTCTTGTTGGGTGTGCTTGTCCTGGTCTTTCTACTTGAGGATTCAGACTGTCACTTCTATTTCCTTTGCTTAACTTGTGCCTTGAGTGTTGCAAACTTCCAAGAATTATTGTCGACTTGAACAAAATTAGCAGTTAAATGCAACAAGGAAACTTCTCAAGATGGTGTGAAATTAAGAATACATTTGCGAGAGCACTTGAAATCTGTAAGAGTAGGCATATATGTTGGAAAGAATAGTTTCTCAGTGTATTGTTTCCCCTTGAAGAAGGAGTTACTGTGGTGTTCAGCTGTCTGTTTTAATCGAAGCAAATTTATTCAGTTTCGTTCCTGTTTCTCAGGTTAATCACCTCTTTTAGATTGAGGTATAAGGACAAGAACTTCTTGGTTGAGAATTTTCGAAGTAATTTTGACCTGAAGATCAGCTTGTTCCAGGGTGTACGTGGACTGTATGGTTGAAGCCACTCTGTGATTCAGGTGACATTTGCAATCCTGACTCATCCCTTGCTTGCCAAACAGCATATTGATGCCAGAGAATGTCTCCTGATGATCATCGAAGTTGCCTTTGCTTCGTTATACTTGCTTTTTCCAGGATAGGGAATTGGCAACTTAGAGCCAGTTGGCACCTGACTAGCTATTAGTAATGTGTTCTTCTCCCTCCGGGATGTCAGCTCCCCAAGGGCTCCGCGCCAGTCACACTTTAATGATATTTAAAAGAGACGAATTGTCTTGGAGAAAATGTTTCTGCTTTGGAAGTTATCTTATGAGGTTCTTAAAACCTGTTTATAATGAACTCAGGAAAGAGATAAAAGTTTTGTATATCAGTTGGATTTTTCCTAAATCGAGTCAGGACTAGATAAGGTTCCTTCATCGTTGCTGGTGATGTAGAAAGAGTTAGAAGGGCTTTCGAACTCCTGGTTACGCTTGGAGATGAAGATGATTATTGATTCATCTTCATCTCGTAGTGGTTGAAAACTTTCTAAGATTCTTTATTTACATAAGAGTAGAATCGATTTGTAAATTTTAATTGGAAACTCCGAGATTCTGTCACGAAGTATTTTTAAAAAGTTTTTTTTTTTTTTTAATTAAGAAGCAGTAAATCTCTGCTATGGGACACTTACACAATTTCAAGGCATTTGATGATTTTATCTCTTTATATTAGTTGTGGATATGTTTGGTTCAAAGGTGAACAAGGGTCAAAAGCTACAACGGAAGGTTGACACTGAGATCTGAAATAAGTGATATCCGAGGAGGAGGAGCTAGAATAGCGGAAGAAGTGTATTAGGATCGTTAAAGGATAGAAAGAGATGTATTACAAATTTTAAGAGTTTGAGCAAAAATCAATTGGAATTGGGCAGCAGCAAATCCTTCAGAATGTCTTATCAGGTTTCAGCCTGGACAAGCAATAAGTATTCCCAGCAGGACTGAACAATTCCATGGACCCAAGAGGGGTCCTCAAAGATGTTACCCTCCCAAGATCCAGCACCACTCCCAAAGATGACCCCCCCAAAAAGAAACTTAGACAAGGCAGTTCCCCTGAGAGCCGGAATTGCTGAGGAATCACAATAGTCGGTAGGACCCCAGGTGCGAATGAAGTGTAACCCACGTTTCTGCCCAGCCACGTCTAGCCACGAATGAGGCACAACCCAAATTTCTATCCAGCCATATTTTGGGGGCCCCCGACCTGATGGTTTCCAAGCCAAGTTCTCAGGACACAAAATGCCCCAAACCAGAAGGCAGTAGCTGTCCCCGGAAGAGAAAGGTTCAATAACCAGTGATTTTTTTTCTTGCCAGTCTGATTTTGGAAAGGAAGGGACAATGTGAAACTACTTTCGTCTCTTGATCCAGCCCCACAGATAGAGAGACCTGGGGAAGCTGATGCCAGAATTCGTATCCTTCGCCGGCTTCTTGCGCAGGATACCACCTGCGGGCTCCAGAGTGAGTGGGGTGTCCCAGCGGGCTTCATCCTAGTCACCAGAAACTGGGTCTCGTCCTAGTCACTCTCCTTTATAGTCATGCCTGGCTGACAGTCCTTTTTCTTTAGGACACCTTGGAAATGGATAAGGTTATATAAGATGGTTAACAGTTCTCCACTGAGGCCACTGTGATTCGAGATTATCTTTGGTAAGGTTAATCTACTTGTTCAACCTTAAAAAAAACATGTTATTCACTTGAGGCCTCACGCTAGCCCCAGTCCAGTTTCTAAGTGAAAACCAATCCAAGTCCAGCAATTTCCAGACCCAGTCTGGAAAAAGAAACATTCCAAGGAAGTCTGAAAGATCACAATGCAAAGGATGACGAGCTAAGAAATGGGATCCGAGAGGGACTGGCCCATCGCCTCCGGAGGCAACAAGAAAGCAGGGAGCTCAAAGGGCAGCATCACACCGGAAGTGATCAGAAGCTCGGAATGAGATTTTATAGAGACAAGGCAAGACATTATTGTTTGGCTGTAGCTTTAAGCCCCGTTGGCTGTTAGTGATCGGTTGTCCTTAGCATTTCGATTTTGTAACCTTGAGGCATTTATAGGCTTAGGTTTTGGTTTCCTTACATAGCCTCTACAGCATTAGGGCCACCTCAGTCTAATAACCTCCTTGTTTGATTTAACGGATCTTATATTTAAATCTCTCACAAAAGTCATTTATTGGGTCAATTTCCTATGTCAGCTAATTATACTGCGAGAATTTTTCCATGACTGCAATAGCGATGGTGTCCTTCCAGAGGGTGAGGTCTGTTGGATTTTTGTTTGCCTTGCATGTTCAAATTGATATTACTTTTGGTCTCATAGTTCCTGTTTATTTGATTTAAAAAATAGCACAAACATGAAAATAAGAAATAAAGAAGATTTCCTAGTTTTATTTTTAGTCCTGGGTCGATAAATATGCACCTGGCCAGAATCTGTCTTTCTTTAATGAATGTACTTATTCAATTTAATGTTTGCTCAACATTATAGGAATAAAAACTTGAAATGTGTACAGTCTTTCTGGGGTTTGCTATAAAATTGATAACAACTAAAGCCAGCAGAAAATGCTTCATAGTCTAAGCGCTCATGTCCAAGCAGGTGAAGTCCCACGTGGGTTCTGAGGTGGAGGAGAACCTTTCCAGTAGGATAAGGGCTGAGCAGATGGAGTGGGGACAACAGTTTGTGGTGTGTGTGTGTGTGTGTGTGTGTGTGTGTGTGTGTGTGTGTGTTTTAAGGCAAGGCAACCCTTGGTTGACCTCACAGATCACAAGGACCTTGTCAGTTTGCAATCCCCTATTTTTTATATTTTATGCTTATAGCACCTGGTCTTCCTAGATGGTCTCCCATCCAAGTACTAACCAGGCCTGACGCTGCTTAGCTTCTGAGATCAGACGGGATCGGGCTTGTTCAAGGTGGCATGGTCGTAGGGACAAGAGTTTTGAGGACAGTCTTCTCATGGGTTTGGCATTTTTAGATAGACCTTCCACTGAGTAGGTAGGATCTTGAAAGGAGGGTTTGAGGTTGGGAAATATTAAAGGGAAGAAATAGCGTGAGGAAAAGCATTTTGGTCACCTGTGGGGCTCACATGAGGACCAAGGAGGAACTTGGATTCGTGCCAAGGTATCAACAAAGGAAGAGCTAGAAATTAAAGTTTACACATAAGTTAGGTGGAGATCAGGGAAATTTGGACGCCAGGCTCAAGATTTCTTGTACAGGTATACGGTTTTGAATTTCTACATAGCAGTGAAATGTCAGCTCCCACAATGCACCTTGCAGACCTCCTATCCTGTGGAACATTTGTCCCAGGTCCTCAGCTTCTGTCCTCTGGAATTGATTTGGAATTAGCTGCTTCCCCAACAGTGACCGAGAGGGGAGGGGATATGAAGGTGTGCTGTTCCAGAAGCTACAGACTCCTCGTTGGTTGACCTTGACTCGAGAAGTCCCAGACAGCTTCGCTGAACCTTCTTTAGACATTAAGGGCACCTAGGGGGCTTTCACCCAAGTGAAAGTTGGTCTGTCAGCTCTCGTAACCTTGCCTGGTTCCTTCCATATTTCCCTTTGCACAGGCATTTCCTCTAATAAAACCCTCGGATGTTTAATGTCCTCTTGACTTCTGCATCTTAGAGGAAGGACCAGGATTAACTCCAGGTGTTTTAAGCATGGCTAAGGAAATTGACTTGAAGATGTGTTTGTGTGGCAAGCACGCTGCTTTTGTTTATGTTGCGAGGCTACTTGTGGAACCGGTGGTGATTATGGAGGTACAGCACCCTGTAGGGGACCCTGGGTGTGGGGAGTGGGGAGTCACTTAAAGCTTTTGACTTATGATCAGAATGATGACAGGTTATTTCATAGTTCAGTCATAAAGTCTGATTAAAGTCATCTGTATGACTGAAGAAAACATTATTTCAACTCTAGTGCATGCAAACTAAAACAATAATTTCTGCCTCCAATTTAGTGCACCTGACTTAGAAAGAACTGATGTCTTAAGTGTTTGACAAAGACCGCTTAGACATTCTTTTCCCCACTATTTTTTCTCCTCAGTGTCCCTCTAACACATTTTATCATGAATTATGACATGGCCATACAATTTCTTAATTTACAATGCTCCTTCTTTATATAAATCTGTGAGAAAATTCTTATGACAGCCAGGAATGACTTTGACTCAGTATTAATAAAGACTTATGTTAAAGCATGTGCTTCGTTCGTCTGTTCCTCAGCTTTGTGTGATGCTTTGTCTTGCATTGAAGTAATTCTATGTTTAGGACCTTGCCACTCGTTGCCTTGGATATCATGGACTGTCACAACTTTAGGCTGCGGCTTTGCCGCAGATGCCAACAGGAGACAATAGGCTGCCAGGCAGAGGCAGAGAAAGAGAAGGCTGGATTCCCACACATTTTACCGCCTTGGCAAGTGACATTGCACGGATCTGTGAAAATAACTTCTACTGGGAATATATGTCATAAATAAACAAAGACTGCTGGGAAAGTTCACAAGAGTGAAAGCATGAGGGAGGAGGCAGAGAGAAGCCGGGGTGTGGATGGCATTGCCTGACAGCACCAAACAGGTAGTCGGACATACCTGAAGGGCGAGGACAGGAGACAAAGGAAGCCACCTAACGATGCGAGAGCCAGGAGAGTAAGCTGAGACTTCGAATAGGGAAAAAAGAAGAGAAAGGGAAACGGCCAGTGGTTTTCATTTGTATGCACAATTGGACACTAGGAGCTTCTGGTATCCTTCGGGAAAAGCATGTACTTCGTCCTGAGTGACTGAGGGATTATTTAGCAAACATGAAAGTAGTCAGACCCCTCGTCTTTATATGCAACGCTCTCCCGTCATTCTTTTGTTGCTTTGGGAATATTCTGGGGAACTGATGTCTCCTTTATCCACGAAGACTCCCGCTTATCTGCTAATCCCCTAAAAACAGAGATGCATTCCAAAATCAAGAGGCGTTTAATGGACGCTTTGCATTGACCTTATCGCTCTTTGATTTTGTCAGCATTCTTGACTTCTGTTTATAGTAAACTGTGTTTCCTTTTATAATAAAATAGGTTTTTCTCTAGTAAATATTTGTTCTTGTGCAGAAAAATGTGCACGAGCCTTAGAATTTACTGTTACCAGTAGTTTTCTAACATTCATCGTTAAGTTGAGGAGGGTGGAGGTAGTAAAATCAGCAGGACATCCATTCGTGATGTTCCCAGGAGAAGTATTCTTGCGATGAGTGGAAACGAGTGAATTACGCCGCCTTTTAAAAATACATAACACATTTTGTACAAAGCAGATAGTCAAAACCAAGATATGATTTATCTTACAGGTGGATGGAAAACAGAGCAAGAGAAAAAAATAAGTGACTTAATGACCTAACTTTACCCAGAGAGCGGACAATAAAATGCAAGATTCGAAACCCTGCCCTTCCGTTTCGTCTCCATCTTTGACAAATACGGGTGAGTGTTTGCAATCATTCTGAAAGTTGACCTAGTGGCCATAGAAACAAAGTGACCAGCACAGCGGCGCTGATTTGGCTCAAAGAGTGTTTTCGTTTTCTTGCAGACATCATTGGCATGGCTTTGTTTTCTTATTCGTGAACGTGAAAATGTGTGACTTGATTTTTTTTTTTTTAAAGCGCATCTGCGTGAGCGGTGTACATCATATGACGATGTGCTACTTGGAACTAACCCTCCACAAGAAAGACAAGTCTGACAATAGCAGCAGTGATAGAAACAGCTCACGGATTGTGCTAACGGCCATTCCATAGATTTTCTAATCAATCCTTACGATAGGATTAGGTAAATGTCTTCAGAATTTTGTGAATATGGAAACTCAGGCTTAGAGAAGTTAAGACATTGACCAAGGTCCTATATCTAACATGACTAGTCCAGGATTGTTCCTCTCTCTCCAATAACAATTATCTTAACCGGGGCAGATTATGTAACCATAAACTGAGTGGCGATTGGGACACACCAGATTCTTTTACGCATTTGAGTTTTCTATTTTTTTTTTTTTAATGCCTACAGCACCTGGTATTCCTAGGTGGTCTCCCATCCAAGTACTAACCAGGTCCGACCCTTTGATTTCTCTAAAAGGCTTCCCAGATTATAGAGAAAGTTGAATCAAAACAAACCAGTTCGTACAAGGCTTTGGCATAGAAATAACTACTCCGTGGCCTGACCTTACGATGTCTTATGTCCATCAATCACTTGCTTTGGAGAGAATGACCTCACAAAGGAGGTACAGTTTCTAAGCTACCAGTTCAGGTAATAAAGGACCATGAACATTGAATTTAGGCAGTAACAGGAGAAGCATAGTAAACGAGCACAGTTCTCAGTTGTGGGGACCTGGAAATTCACTGATGGCTGCTGAAGGGCCAGGGTAGACAAATTCTGTGAGCTACGGTGAGCTTTTACTTATGTACCTATATCTCCAAACTTATCTGTTCACACATCACCTCAGCAAAAAATTGGCAAGGCTGTCCACATGTACGTGTGTCTGTCTATGTATGTATGTTTACAGATGATATGAATTAATTATACGAATGATAAGAATTAATGTATTACGAGCTCTTAAAAGAGACTTTTAAACATGCATCAAGTTTAGGAAAATTTCAGAAAGTAATGGACTGAGTGTTGTCTCATAGTTTTTAAAAATACGTTGCCAATTGTGATGACTTCATGCTACCATTAGCCAATTTCTAAGAGGGAAAATACACTTTGGTGGTGAGACTGATGATCAACAGGATGTTAATCCATGTTTAGACAGTCTTCTTAATTTCGATTTCGTGAGGCTGATTTCTCATCGGAACTGATCGTACCAGTATTTTTCAAGCTATGTGTCACAACCTATTAGTGGCTTATAATATTAACTAACATCACTTTTCAGTAAAACAGAAGGGAACGTGTTAGAGTACGTTACTGAGAAGTAGTTTTGAGAATCTCTTACTTTTACTTATGTACCTATGTCTCTAAATCTGGATATATTTACATGTCTATATATGTGTCTGACTACTGAATCATGCTGTGAACTGGGAGAATCAGGCGCTTTTGAAAGTATTGAATTAGGTCATTATTGTTTTTATCTAAGACTCGTCTCTGCTAAAGAATTTGTGCTAGGAGAAGGAAAAACGTGAACTCCATGTTTTTCTTGCTTTTCTCTTGCACTTTTGTTATTTACATCACTTTCAATCTTTCTTTTTCTTCTTTTTTTTTTTTTTTGCACAGAACTTTTTAAGCCATTCATGTTTTGTGTGAGGGTTCATTTAGTTATAACCAGAGAATATCATCTGTAAATTCACATATAAACTACAACTGAGCGAAAGTGATACAGGTGCCTGACAGACCCTTCAATAATTCCTTTCCCTCAAGCAATTTCCAGTAGCACACCTGGTTCGTGAGCTTCAGACATCCTGACCGAGAGAGCGCACCATTGGTGATCTTTATATGAGCTATTCATTTCTTTCCCATTACTTTAGACAAAAAAATACTTTAAATAAACGCTCAGATTTTCATCCTGTACCCCTGTGGAGCATGAACGCTGCTTCATAGATGCTGAGTCAGGGGGGTCGCAGCCACCTCGCCTTCTGATTTGACCTCATTCCACCTGCTCGAGTCTGACTGCACCAAACACAGCAAACAAGTCCCTGCCTCAGGACATTTGAACTGGTGGTTTTTAATCTCCGTAATTTCTATGAGGCGGGCTCTTTGGCCTCACATGGGACTTGACCCAAAAGACACCCTCTTGAAGAAGCCTTCCCTGGTCACTGTGTTTTATACAGTCCACTTCTCTCTCCTCGGCCCCTGTCACACTCTATTTCATTACTCATTTTCATTTATTTATTTTCACAGGACTTATCACTACCTGTTTAATGCCACTGCTCCCCCCACAACATTAAGCCCCTCTAGAACAGGACCCACCGCTCACTCCTATAACCCCAGAATGTTGTTGGAGCTGGTAGATATTTATAGAAAGATTCAAAGGATGATGCAGCATTTCTCCTGTCCTTTTGCTTCACTTGAGCCAGTCCCTTTGGATCCGGTCTTCTCATTTGTCTCTGGAACCAGTGTCTCCCCAAGATTTCATTTGGCAGAGACACTATTAGGAAGAATGGGGTAGTTGTGTGTGAGTGAGCCGAATGCTGAGAATTCGAAAGGAACGCTCATGACCCAGGGGTTGGGAAGGGACTCCGGTCCTGGAAATTCTGATGGCTCATTGCTGCTAAGAGAATTATCCGGTCGCCAATGCATTGGAGAACAGGGACCTACGACTGAAGATGTATTTTGCTATTAGCTCTAAAGGAGATCAGATGTTCGTGTCCCATAGATAATTTCCATGATCAGAAATTTGATCTCCAATTGGAGATGTTTTCTTGAGACACAATTAGTGGAGACTGCTAAATTTTATCCCTGTAGACAAAATATTACCATCTGAACTTGGAGTCAATCACCTGTACCCAAATGCCCTATCATCCTGTCTCATGTCTGGCACTCAGCGGGCTCTTAATTGGTCTTAGTTAGGTGAATAAATAAACACAGCCAGGCATGGAAGTTGGATCTGGCCTGGCTATGACATTATTCTGCTGTGCAATCTAGATCAAGATCACAAAACTGTGGCCCACGGGCCAAGTCCAGGCCTCCACCCGTTTTTGTAAATAAAGTTGTATCAGAACACAGCTCTACTCATTGGTTGAAGTATTTCCTTTAGTATACAATGGCAGAGCTGAGTAGATGTCTATCTGGCCCTTTACAGGAAAAGTTTGCTTACCCCTGGGCTGGAGGACATCGCTTAAGTCTCCGGGAATTGATTTTGTCATTTGTTAAATGAGTCGAATGGACTCACTGGTGTCAAGATTCTTTTCAGATCTCATATCTGAATTTTCGGGATTCAAAGGTCCATCAAGAAACTCAAAGTGATATGGACTATTGTGTTCTCAGAAAACATATGATTTAAGAAGTTATGCTTTCATGAAATGGATGTAAAGATTTTACCACATGTATCGTGAGGACATTTGGAACATTACAGGTTGAGTTCATTTCTGTGGTTTGGTGTTTAAGTGCTTGGAGCAATAGACTCATTATGCTGCTCAGTGTCTTCCCACAGCTTTCCCCAAGGGCTTTACTAAAATAAAAGGAAAGAGCTTGAAAAGTAACTCTGATAAGTGCATTCACTTACGATCTATAATGCTTTAAGTGTGGGTCTGGTATATGGAGTTAAGAACTGAAAAATAATGTTATACTTTAGATAAATTATAAATAATTTTAATATAACATTAAAATTCCAGTCGAATTTCTTTGACTTACCCTGAATTCATTTATGGGCCAGATAAGAAAATGATCTATTGCTGCTTATCACAGGAGGAAAATTCTCGTTTGGGAAGCAGGATTTGTCTTTATTAAGTTAGAATCAATTGTACAATCTTGATTGGTTTTCTTGTTTGGGTTTAAATTATAAATACTTAAGTAAATAAGAGCCTCATGGATACCTTTCAAAGATCGTTAGATCTGTAAAAATTTGTTCAGGTCGTAAAATTCGCATCGATATTTCTTTCCATACCTGTCATCCTTGTCCTTAGCTACTCCTATTACTGCTGACTGTACCCTGTATCGCAGATAACAGTGTGTGAACGTTACAATTAAATCGTGCAGTCAGGAGTTTCTAACAAACTGAGCGAAAAGAAGTAGAATACATTGAATTTTTCTGTGCAGATAAGCAATAAGTTCCAATTCAGGGATTCCGTCCCTCGGTCATTAAACATTTATTGAGCATCTTCTATGTGGCAGTTTGGGCCAGAGGGAAATATTTCAGTTATATGTTATCTTTTTAGATTACAAATCTATAGAAATTTAGAGATTTCATACCATGTTCCCATTTGATTTTCAGCTCAAATTTGGAAGGGACTCAGAGGAAGGCTTCTGCCTACCTCTAAGGTTTGTGTGAGACCCTCTGGAGAAATAGCGGAGAGATAGAGTGGAGAAGTAAGCCCAGCCTTGCACCACCTGGAGAAGCTCTGTCCTCCCCAGGAGGGCTTCTCTATGTGAAATCTTGGTGTGGACTGAGGAAGGCCAGGCACCTTGTTGACCTGAAAATGGGGAGCAGAAAAAGGGTAGTGACATGGCGCTGGGGCAGGACAACCTCTGCGTGCAAGAGGCTCGATTCCTAATTCACACCCTACACTGCCTCCCAGATCCAAGCAGGAAGTTGGGTTTTCAGCTTATGGGGAGAAGAGCACTTCTGAGTCTAACGCCCAGATAACTCTGGTGCTCGCCCAACACCCCGCTCCTAACCAAACTCAGATTGCTGCTTTTCCCTTGGGTGTGGAGTGCTAGAACCAGGATCTGTGAAATGGGAACATTCTTCACCAATTACTCATCACTATTTGATGGTGACCTTAGCAACAACAGAAACAGCATCTTGGACTTGCCAATAGGTAACCCTTTGCCTTTGAATAAGAAACTCTGAGCCAAAACATCCTGATCTGTGAAATAAGGGAGCTGGCCTAGATTAGCTCTGAGGTCTTTCCCAATTCTTCCTTGCCACGGATTTTGGACTTACGTTTTGACTCCTAAATTAGCTCAGTTTATGTGGGGCTCATGACCCAGGGATATCAGGATAGCAGACACTGTCACGGCGGTACCTGTTCATAGCCCGTTGGCACACACCGTTTCTGCTGGCTTTGCTGTAGGCACCTATCACTCTGTGCCAGAGGCTTTCGTCTGGCTGCCGAGACGTGCTTGGCTGGAAATGCAAGGGAATTCAGATCCCCAGGAGTGGTCCTCAACGAATGCCAAATGTGAATTGAAGCAAGATATTGCACGTTGAGGAATATATTTTATTCACCCTGACCAGGGTTATCAGATTTAGCAAATAAAAATACAGGTCAGGTATATCTGGGCTTCAGATAATATCAAATAATTGTTTAGTATATATATTTCCCGTTCCAGATATTATGTGGTATATACTTACACTAAAAAAACTCATCGTTTATCTGAAACTCAAATACAATGGGAGTCCTGAATTTCATCTGTCGTTGTTAAACCCGACTCTTACTGGGAGCATTGGGCATTGCAACTCGGCTTGCGGGCCAGCAAGCGAGGCTTCATCTGTATTTGTCCCTGTTCCCCATCTCAGCTCCACCTCAGATCCTCAGACATTAGATTCTCATGGGAGGACCGGTCCCTGGTGCCACAAAGGTTGGGTACCGCTGGTGTAGAAGACGCAGAGGATGGACGGAGTGAGGCAGACCTCAGTACCGATGCCCAAGGGTAACAACATGCTGAGAACCTAATAGTAGATGAGTGTGGAATCCCCGATTCCAAGGGCTCAGGTAGGGAAGCAAAAACTTAGTGCAGTAAAAGTACAACCAGCAGTCTCCAACACTGTGGGCATGGAGGCATTGAAGTCACTGAGCTGGCCCAGACGTTATTCATTTCTTTTAGCCCTACTGCCTAGCACAGTGCCTGGCTCACTCTTGGTGCTCAGTATATATCGAATGAATGACACAGAAGGAAGGCTGATGGAAATATGAGACTCTGTCTTTGTGAGTTTTATGAAATGGTGCCCCCTGACAAAGGCACAGGGCCTGTTTGAGCAAAGCCCCGTCTGATGTATATAAAATATGGATTGCTCTGTGAATTCTAAGTAATGAACTTTTCTAATCTTTTCCTCATTTTTCATAGCAGGTACAATTCAACTTAAATCTTTCATGGCTAGACAGGTTTTTGAATGCCATTTGTATGTTCGAAGCTAATTTACTTAATAGTCAACTTATCTGAACCTTGAACAATATTACTGGAGCATTTAGATTGAGTGAAAGGGTTTGGGAGGAAATTTTCTCATTCGATTTCAAAGAACTGTAGTCAATTCATGTTTTCAATGACATTTTCTTTTCGTAGGAAGGATAAGAGGAAGGATAAAAATCTATTCTGTGTTTATTAGTTCTAACTATAAATTCAAAGTTGAAAAGATCAGTTTCATCCTCAGCAAGCCATGTGATATGTCCTTACTCTTTTACCGAGAAAGTAAAAGGAAATAGAAAAATAAACAATAGCATCTAGGTAACAGAAAAGTAGTGCTAACATTTCTGCAGTGTTCGTTAAATTCAGCCTTTATTTCGACTAGAGGAACCATTTTTACAAAACATTAAGCAGGCTGTTCTCCAAAGGGTGTTTTCAACTTAAAATCGTTTATTCTGTGGATGGTGCATTTTTCAGAGTTTATACATTCATTCCGTGTTGACAGAGTGTCAGCCACATGAGAAGGGCTGAAATCTGTATATGGAGAAGTACTAAAAATGCATATAGGAATTCAAAATCATATATATCTTAATGTAAAATTAAAGCTGTCCTTGTGGCTAGCAATGCTATCAAAAATAAAACTTTCCCCTGATGCTTTAGAGCCAATGACGGCTCTTTGAGGCTTATTGTGCCACCTCTGTGTGGTGCTACCATGGAGAGTCATAAAAAGGAATGAAAGGAGGCCTCCGTTTCTGAGAGGGGCAGTGTCACTTATTCAGACCAATTCTCTGGATAAAATATGTTTTCAAAGCTTGAAATTACTGAAGAGCTGACAGAAGTAAAGGAAAGCGAAGGAAAATGTAAAATAACAAATGTTGGCGAGCATGTGGTGAAATTGAACCCTTAGCGCGCTGATGGGAATGAAAGAAAAAATGGTTTAGCTGCTGTGGAAAACTGCGTGGCAGCTCCTCAGTTAAGCATAGAGTTACCGTATGAGCCAGCGATTCTATTCCTGGGTATATGCTCAAAGGAACTGAAAGCAGGAACTCAAACAGATACCTGTACACCAGTATTAGCATTAGTCATAATACTCAAAAGGTAGAAACAACCCAAGTGTCCATCGGAAGATGAACGGATAAACAAAATGTGGTCTATCCATACAAGGAATATTATTCATCTATAAAGAGAAAGAAAATTCTCATGCATGTTACAACATTGATAAACTTTGAAAACATTATCTTAAATGAAATAAGCCAAATGCAAAAAATAAATAAATAAATAAATACTGTGCGAATTCACTCACATGAGATTCCTAGAATAGGCAGATTCATAGAGACAGAAAGTAGCATGGAGTTTACCAGGGGCCGTAGGAAGCGGCGCTGTGGAGTTAGTGTTTAATGGGGATGGAGTTTCATTTGGGGAAGATGAAAAATTTCTGGAAATGGATAGTGGTGATGGTTGCACAGAATCGTGAATATTTAATGTGTTTGATGTCACTTAAAATGGTTTAAATGGTACATTTTATGATATATATATATATACACACACACATATGTGTGTATACATATATATATTATAAAATATATATCATAAAATACACACATATGTGTGTATACATACATATATATATATATTTACCACAATTAAAAGGAAAAAGGAAAAATGTGAAGAAAAAATAAGAAACATGACAGGTGACTAAGTATGAGTCCGTACAGAAGCTGCTTTTGACCTGAGGGCATTTGCCATTTCTCAGAAAATTAGGACCTTTCCTTTACAGTCCCCACAGCAACAGAGACAGAAATCAAAGCCCGGTGCCTTTTTATTGGGGTTTTGATATTCATCTTCATTAATTTTATCCCGAATGTGCCATGAGGTTTTCTGAATCAGAGACAGACTATCATTCGTGTTATTTATGTAATGATCACTGCATTGGCCCCCTTGCCCCAAGCCTTAGCCCTGGGGCATCAGGAGCCAAATGGAAATATCTCTTCTGTGAGGGGCCCGAATGATAATCCATAGGTGAGAAATGGAGAAAATGGAGTTTCTCTGCTTATATACAGAAGAAGTGGACAGCTGTGTCCCCCTCTTCTCTCAAAAAGAGGAAATAACACTTTTGGTCCTTGGGGATGGGGTGAAATGATCCCAGGTTCTCACTCTTACCTTTTGGAATGTAATTAAATATATTTACAGACCAGATAAGCCTGGATGTCTCTGGCTGACCCAGGTCGTGAGCCTCATTTTCCCTTGAAGTGCACACACATACCCCAGAGTTAGGTAAATCTCTCTGGAGTGCCCACAGGATTCATACAGTGTGTAAATTACCTCCCCAAGGCTCGCTCTTAGTTCAGGAGCCTGAGTTTTCAGCAAAATTTACTTTAAAAACCCCCAGCTTCACAACAACACAAACATATTTTCTCTACATCCCACACTATTGAAGACCACACTTGAAAAAATTTTCGAGTTCAGTTTATCAACTCTTTGTACTACTGATGCTTTCCCCATAAGATCAGGAACAAGGGTTTCCTTCCATTCTTCACACTTTCATTCAACACGGTACTGCAGGGTGCAACCAGCACGTGCAGGTGGGGCATGGAGAAGGATGGGAAAGGAAGGAAGAGGAAGCTGTGGATTGCACGATCATCCATGTAGAACATGCTGAAAGATCTAGAGAAAGCCTCCTAGAACAGTAAGTGAGGTTAGCACAATCGAACACTAGTACCTGCAGTGTGAGGCTGAGTGTGAAAGCTGCTTTTACAGACGTGCAGAAGTAGTGAGGTGGGGAGATTAATTTGCTTGGAGAAAGTGGAGAGCTTCCTTGGAGGTGAGCTATGAGTCAGGTGTTTGAGGAAGGATCGATTTTGGTCAGGGATAAAGGAATTGGTATTCCAGTGGACAGGGAGAGGAAAAAACACAAATGTTTGCAGGTGGAAAATCGTGGAGAGCTCATTGCCTTCTTTAATAAAATTGGAGCTTAAAGTATGAGAAAGAGCAGAAGGGAGGAAGAGATAGAAAGGAAGGTTGGGAAGAGATGGCAGAGACCTTGGATGTCAGGCCAGACTTCAGGACTTTATCTGAGCAACTTTAAATACGAGGTATCAAATTATATTCTCAACTGTAAATAGTAGTCTTACTTCTTTTTCTATTGGCTAGTCAGAAAAAGATGATTCTGTTCAAAACTCATTTTAAAGTCCCTCAACTAGAGTATATACCTTTAGTAGTTTAAAGTACGTGAAAATAATCCCAGTTTATGTAAAAACAGAAAATAAAAACATGAAATGAAATCTTTCAGATCGGCCGCTCTTGCGTATTTATCATCGCTCTCTGTAAACGTGGGACATACGCCTTTTAAGAGTAGCAACCGATGACCTAAGTCTTTTGTATTTGCCACTGCGCAGGCCAGTCAGTGGGTGTCTAATACATCTTTGGTATCCCACTGTGACGTTCAAGTAATCCAGTTGGTAACTGGTGACATTCTTAAGAAATGAGTGTTCCTGGTTTAAAAAAGAAAAACCCACAGCACATGGCCAAGGAGTAAATATGGAAAACAGGCCGGAAGTAAAGAGGTTTTATTTGTTGAACTCTTGCTTCTAGGACCTCCAGGCCACACTGAGCCCCATGACAGCCCGAAGGCTGACAGCTTCCTCCTCCTCCGATTTAGTCCACAGAGGGGGCCACGGCTTGCCCAGCTCAGAGCCCCGTTCTGCTTTATGAGAATGTCTTTTTTTTCCCCCCTTCTTATCCCAAATGAATGGGGCACAGCACCTCTCTCCCTGCCCACTGAATACCCTTCCCCACGGCAACCCTGAAGCACAAACATCAGCCCGGCAGAGACTGACCTCTCCACACTCCTTTCCAAATCAGCCCTGGAGAGAGGACAGACGGCCTAGCAACACAGTTTACCACGTGACGAGCTCGCCTTCCTTCTGACCACACTCACTCCTGCTCAGAGAGGACATTCTGATGCTCCAAAGGCTGTTTCTCCGGAGACAACTTCCCTGCTGCAAGATTTCTCCCTTAGACATGCCATTCTGAATGAGACGATGTCCGCCACCTGTGGACTCGCTGAACTCCGCTGTTGTTTTTCAAGCCATCCGCCTGATGTTCTCAGTGCTGGATTTGAATAGACTGCTGTTATGTCTCGGATTGAAAGGCCTTTTTTTGGCACCGATCAGGATAGGTAGGGAACCTATGTCCTCATTATCACTGCTTGATTTGTTTTGCTACCAAAGATCAGCTCGGAAAAGTTTTGCCAGAACAAACCCTACTTGCAGTGGGATGACAGAAAGCTAGGTAGAATAAAGAAGATGTAACTAAGGGGAAGTTAGCATATTCCAAACAACAGGGTTTAGAGACTTGGAAATTATAGTAGTGCATTGATAGGATTCTCCAGGGAAACAGAGCCAATAGAATGTGTCGAATATAAATATTTAAATAAATATCTACATATATAATGTGTGTGTGTGTGTGTGTGTATATATATATATATATATATATATATATAGAGAGAGAGAGAGAGAGAGAGAGAGAGAGAGAGAGAGAGAGATTGATTGATTACAGAGAACTGGCTCCCATGATCGCAGAGGCTGAGAAGTCCCATGATCTTTCCGTCTGCAAGCTGGGGACTCAGGAGAGCCAATGGTATAAGTTCCAGTCAGAACGCAGGAGAAGACCCATGTCCAACTGAAAAACAGGCAGAAAGAGCCAGTTCTCCCTCACGCCAACTTTTGTTCTGATCGGACCTTCAGTGGATTGGAAGAGGCCCACCCACATCGAGGAGGGCTGAATAAAGCCCACCTGCTTTATTCAGTCTACTTACGTGAATGTCAGTATCCTCCCAAGCATCTTTATAGACACTCACAAAATAACGTTTAACCAACTATCTGTACGCCCTATGGCCCAATCAAGTTCGCACAAAGTTATCCATCACAGGTAGAGCAGCCTGGCAAACGTCGATGGCGAGTTGGTATTTTCCACGTTGGCCCCTGCGCATGAGTCCTCTGGTTCATGCACAGCCTTCATTATTTGCCCGCCACCTGTCTTTGGCATAAGCCTGTCTCAAATGTTAATAACATTCCTCTTTTTTTGAAAAAAACTTCATTAAAGAAATGGGACTAGAGCAGTGGTTTCAACCAGGGGGCATTCTGCCCCCAGGGGACATTTAGCAGTGTCTTGTTAGGCGAAATGTGAGGATTTTACAAAGCAAGCTGACCTCCTGTTCACCCTGCGAGGGGCAGGCCCATCTCACCTGCAGGTGCTACTGTCAGTCACATAGATAACTGGCCTCATTAAGTTGCTTATGGCTTTGGTTTGTATAGCTCTTAACAAGCACGGGCCACGGGCCACGTGGCTACAAGACACCTGCTTTAGCACGTGCCCCTTGGCCATATATAACAAGCCCCATTGCTTTCTGGGTGTGGAGGTCTGCCATCTTGCTGCCTCTTAGAGCTCTGTCCGTAAGTTCCCTTAATTAGCTCTCGATGTAATTCTGCAGTTGCCAGCCTCTTTCTTTGGTCTCTTGGCCCCAGGAAATTTTCCCAGCATGTCTGGAGATATTTTTAGTGTCACAACTGGGGAGATGCTACTGACATCTAGTGCGTAGAGGCCAGGGACACTGCCAAATGTCCCCAATGTCCAGGGCAGGTCCACAAGAAAGAAGTATCCAGCCCCAAATTTCAGTAAGGCCGAGGGTGAGAAATGGCAATATAGAGTCAAAGGGACATTCCACGCCACTCAACAGAGTGTGCTCCAAATGTCCCCCATCTGTGTCAAGGGAAGCCATTGCTTTCTGAGTTTAAATTACTGGGTAGGATCTAGTATTAAAATGGGTGACTTGTTGTCTAGCGCCTGATCCCATCTGACTTCGGAAGCTAAGCAGGGTCGGGCCTGGTTAGTACTTGGATGGGAGACCACCTAGGAATACCAGGTGCTTTAGGCGGTAAAAAAAAAAAAAAAAGGCAACTTACAAATAGCTTTAAGGTAGACATGTTAAATCTCAAACCTGGAAGAAAAACGAAGCTATGAGAGAAGTCAGGTAGCACTTTGAAATCGAGGAGAGCTGTGAGGATTGCGTGCAGGTGGCTTCATTCCAGCTCAGAGCGCCAAATATCCCATAGTGAGTTCTTAGATGGGGAGGAGCAAATACTCTCCTTTTCGTCAGAGGCAAATGCTGAAGCTGCAGTTACGGCCTCTTGACCTGTCGATTTGTATGCTCCATGCCAAACCCGATTGCATTTTGGCCTTTTTTTTTTTTTAAAGTGAGTAACTTAAAAAAAGTCAGGGGCAAAAAAAGTTCCTGTTAATAATTTACAAAAGACAGCTACTCCTGCATCCTTAAATTTCTCGGAGCACGTGATTGTCTAAGCATCTCTGGTTTCCAAGTAGCTGAGTGATGAAATATGATTGGCCTCCCAGCATCGATTCTTCTCTCCTTCCTCTCTTGCTCTTCTCATCTAGCAGTTGTTTGTTAGGATATCATCATTCTTCTTATAAAAGAATAAAGAACGGAGTTCTTTCTTTCCATCCTTAGGAAAAGGTGGGCTATTTTGGCTTCCTACCATGGACAAGGATCACGAGGGAGACGTGGCAGACCTTCTCCATTCCCTGGGGCTTCGGCAAGGCGGTCGAGGATGAAGGAGGACACGTATGCCAGTGAGTATAGTCCTCAAGTTAAACGGCAGGAGTCTTATCGTGTTTCCTGAGACCAGCTCGTGGTTTTTGGTCAGATGAATTTATCTGGACGGGGGTTGAAAGCTACGTCTCAGAATTATACAAGAATGATGCCTTTGATAGAAAAGTGATGGTGATCCTTCTGAGGTTTGTTCAGGCACTTCTGATATATAAAAGAATATTGAAGGTGAAGCAGGTATCCTGCAAAAGGAGAGTAAAAAACCATATACAACCTTGGTTGTTTATTTCCTTGGGACTGGACGTCCAGAGGCACTTTTGGAAAAGAGAAACCGATTTTAGCTGCTCATCCGTATATATGGTATTATAATAGGTTATAATTTACAGTAAACTTTTGACTGCACTTTCGGTGAGGGAAATTGATTTGTGCTGTGTGTGTGTGTGTGTTTTTTTTTCTTTAAAAATGGCATCTTCTCAGTGACAGATGTATCTGTCAGGTTGAAAGTTTTGATTTTCAATGGAAAATGTTATGTTGGTTATGCAAATTGGTTTGTATTTAATTGCTTCTTTATGTTTGATGGTCTCGATAAATAAGTTTTTCTCCTCTGAGAAAAACCACAATTTTACAGAAAGTTCAGATCGTTGCTGAGTGGCTTATGGTTTGTATAAATATGTAATTCTTTCTCGGGATGGTCTAGGGTTCAAGTCTGAGAAATTCGTCAGTAATGCATACATTTTGGAATGCCAATCAGAAAGTTTCCAATCATTCTGCTATTTAATGCTTTCTTATCAATCAACTGACACCGTATTGTGAGCCAGTTATAAAATTGTATAAATGAATAATCTTTCAGTAGATTTTTATGATTATCGAGCCGTTAAAGCATTGCAATAAATACATTATGAAGAGGCCTGTGTGTAAAGGTAAGAAAGCTCTCCAAATGGATTCGATTCATATACCCTTTGAGTTTTACTGCTTGGGACTTCAAGCCAAATATTCTTTAGAGTTGCCATAAATTTCCATGACAGTAATCACCTTGGTGGCACTGACTATATTGTTCTTAAAACAGTCTTGGGAGTTTTCACGAACAGAGACACGTGAAAACCTCTTTCTGTTATGTAGTTCATCGTATGGGACTGAAACATACCAATAAGTTCTCACATTTTGGGACTTGGGGCTATTATCCCCCCCAAATGACTTTGCTTGTGATATAATATTTATCGAATTAACTTATTTTTTAGTGCACACATTTTCCCCCTGATTTCATACTTGAAGCATGAAATGATTGCATATTTGGGCTAAGGAAAGTGATCACTTAAGACATAGGATCACGGGGATTTGTGTCTCTGCGGACCTTGTCAGTAACATGAAAAAGAGGTTTAGCTCCAAGTTCACATGAAGCCAATATTTATGGGTTTGGGAAAAAGCAGGTAATAAAAGAGACAAGAAATATTTTACATTAAAATACTAAAGCCGAATCACGAATTTCCATTTTGATAGTCTGTTGGGCATAATTTTAGCTATATGTACCCAGTGGAAAGTCTATGTATCTCGTTCGATATTAAAATTAGTGCTGGGTTGGTCTCTAGAGAACTGAGGTTCTGTGTTATCCTGGATGTTGCTTAGTCATGAGATGATTCAGGTAGTATGTTATGAATTTTTATATATAAATGCGATTTATTGTTACGATGCAATATAAAAAGCAACCATTATTATAACTTCAGCCTGTGTCTCCGGTCCAGCATGCTCTCAAGTACAGAACTGGTACACAGGTTCAAGATGTACTGAATGAGGGATAATTTTCATAGAGCAACAACTGATGTCGGTCCAGTTTGTTTAACTGAGTCTCACTCGTGCTGCTGGCTTCACAGGAATAGATCTAAACTCTTTAGTCTGTCCTCCAATCAGGCAGAGCAGGCTGCTCAGACTGGGGGCCCGCACCCCTCGTTCATTTGCCGCACTGCTGATCTGAAGGAGCTAGCATAAGACTGATGTGGAAAGAATGGTTCACTTTCCTGATGTTTCATAACCCTTCAAGATTAAAGTGACTTGAGATCGTTCTTGTCATTTCTGCTGTCGATTAAAGAGCAGTTGGTTCCTCTGGCCAGTAGAGCAGCGACGCAGAACGGTGAGGACTATGGCGTCCACACCTGCCTGACCCGGATGTGCACCCTGATGCCTTTACTTATCGGCTCTATGACTTTGGGCAAGTTTGTCAGCTTCATTGTACCTCGGCCCTCATGCCAGTACCGTCAGCACCATGAGGGTAATACCTCCTAGAGTCAGAGGGGTGAGTGAGTTACTATAGGAACCGCTCCCCTAGCACAGTGCCTGGCTCGGCCAATTGTCTAATTACTGGTGGTGATTCTTATTGTTAGTAACAGTAGTAGTGATAGCAGTGCCTTTCAAAAGCAATCTTGTTTGCGAGCCTTCGAGTACAGTTTAAGTTGGAGTGAAAGTTATAGGTTCTAATGCTATGTCCATCGACCAGTAGGAAGAATGAATGATTCATTTAGGACTTGGGAGAGGGAGTGAGTACAGGAAGTTTGGAGGGAGTTTATATCTCTGCGCAAGTTCTTTGGTTTTGAACACACATACTTTCTTGGTAGAAAGTATAATGTAAACATTAGTGAATTTTAAAACAGGAATTAAAAAAATGAGATACGTTTCTTTCAGTTCAGCTGTTTCTTGAGAACCTACCAATGTGCTAAGTGCTGGGTACAAAGAGAGAAATCAAAGCTTCAATGAGATACCACACCACACCTTCTAGAATGGCAACAGTGAAAAGAGCTGGCCATGGCAAATTCTAGCAAGGATGTGGGATGACTGGCACACTCATACGTTACCAGTGCAATGTCCCCACTAAATGCCATAGCTGCTTTGGAGACCATTTGGTAGTTTCTCATAAAGCTAAATATACATTTGCCATAAAACCCATATGATCCCACTCCTGGGTATTTACCCTAGGGAACTGAAAACTCCTGTTCATGGAAAAACTATTCACAAATGTTTATAGCAGTTGGATTCAAAATCACCCCATACTGTAAACAGCCCTAGTACTCCTTCAGTGGACGAATGGGTAAGCGGTATTAAATCTTCACAACGAAATACTAGTCGGCAAGAAAAAGGAACAAACTATTGATATACACGATTTGGATGAATGTCAAAGGCATTGGGCTGAGTGAAAGAAGCCACGTTCCAAAGGTTACATACTATGTGATTGCGTTTATACGACGTTCTCAAAAAGAAAACTATTGTGACAGAGAAGAGATCACTGGGTGCTGGGGGTGGGGGGAGGGTATGCTGGCACCTTATGCGATGGAACCTTTCTATAGTCTCACGGTGGACATGGTTATAAGAATCTAGATGTGATATTTATTTTTTAAAAAGTTTTACTATGTGATGATTAAAAACATGAAAACGAGAACATGAGTTTCTTGCCCTTGAGGTGTTCAGAGGCGCAGTGAGGGACAGACACATCATCATAATGCAGTGGGGTGCATGTAGCGATGTGGCATACTGACAGAAGAGCTGCCATCCAGCATGACAGGCCATCCTAGTGTGCCGTGGCTGGGTCACAAATGTACCCAGATGTCGCGGCACAAGGACTGTGCCAGCCTGAGACCTAGGCCAGTATACTGATGGCCAGGCACAGCCTTGGCCATTTACCTCAGCCATTTTCTATGTGTACCAAGATGT
Organism: Eonycteris spelaea; assembly: GCA_003508835.1. Lineage (NCBI taxonomy): Eukaryota > Metazoa > Chordata > Mammalia > Chiroptera > Pteropodidae > Eonycteris > Eonycteris spelaea. The sequence continues at coordinate 623,550 of PUFA01000276.1, forward strand.
GAAAAGGTTTGGGAAGTCCTGGCTTCGAGAATTGTCAGGGCACAGAGGAAGGGCACCACCTGAGAGGAGAGGGTTTGGTACCAAGAAAGGCTTCATTGAGGAGATGGATAATCCATGCAATGGGAATCGAAGGACGAGGAGGAGATAGCTGAGCAGAGGAGGGCTCCTCCAGGGCAGTGAGAGGGCGTTCCAGGAGCGCCATTCCTTGCCTGAGAAAGACACAGAGGAGGGAAAGACTTGGGTGTGAGTTGGCAGCTCAGAGGTACTCAAAACTACAGGAATACAAAATTTAAGATGGTGCCGGAGAAGTGAGACTGAACAGACTTATAGATAGCCTTGTATAATAAAGGCATGCTTTGTTTTCCGATAGTAGATTCTGAACACATTTAGGAGTGGATGGGAAAGACGCAGCAGAGAGGGCAATTGAATAAAAGAAGGCTGGAAGAAGTATAAACTTTGGTCTTAACTGTCAAATGCCGGAGAACATTCTTGTTACATGTGTAGCATTAATGGAAGGTTCCGCCTCCTAGGAAGCTTATTTCATTCATTCATCATCAGTTCATTCAACATATCTTTATTGAGCACCTACCTGCCTGCTATTCACTGTTTCAGGTGCTGGGAATCTAACACTGAACAGAAAGTCTTATGAAGCTTCTACTTTAGGGGCTAAATGAGTTCAGATTTAGACACTTTGGAAGTGTAAAGGGACTCCTGTACTAACGCCTAGCAGGTGGGTGCTACAAAGAGCAGTCTGGTCTGAAAATGCCTCATTGGCACAAATTGGGAATCGCTGGCACCAGGATGGAAGTTGGAGCCTTAGAAATTGGTTAAATGATCAATTTTTTAACTTCACTAAAGCTGGAAAAAATCTAATTTCTTCACCAAAATTCTCAGTGATTTGCCATCAGAACTGGTCCTTATGTGAGAGAAGGAGAGATGCTTCTAGTTTACATTATAATCTCAAGGGTGCTTGTTCACCTACCCATCCTCATTCCTTTGTTATGACATCCTGGTAAAGGGCCCGCTAAACTTTCTAGAAGAGACTGTCTTATAAATAACAAATGTCGCACATGCAGAACACTATAAGCTTGGGGTGGGGGGGGAGGGTGTGGATAAGAAGGAGTAGACCTGATCCCTCTTCTGAAACACTGTCTCATGCGAGATAGCTCCTGTGCCCTTTGTAAGGGTTCATGGTGCTTGGCAACAGCTTTAACCAAACAAGCAGAAAATCCGAGGTTGCTAAGGGGACTTAATCTTCCAGTACATATGCACAGGCAGAGTTGTAAAGCGATCATCGAGGACTCTTCTGAAAGGAGTATGTTCTGAAGCCAGTTGTTGGTGACCTGAATCCACAGCAGCTTGGAATGACATAGGCCAAGTTCTTGGCTTTGACTTTGGATACAGTACATGGTGTTTCGAAGACATGATTTTAATGAAAGTTTTGACCCAGCTGTGTTGTTAGAGCTATTGTGACTCAGGTACCTCTCGATGCCACTATGTCGGTGTGGCTTTAAAACCAAATCATTAAAATTCTACCTGTTCCGAATACCAGGAAATAAACAAATGGATATTCTTTCTCCGTCCCAGGGTCACATCTCCCCTGCGGTGGGCTTGGGATAAGGCGGAAGTTAGGAATGGGAGAGTCGAAGGGGTAGGTTCAGGCACCATCTGGCAGGAAAATTACCCATGACAGGGAATTATATGCTAACCATGTCCTTGGCTCATAAAGGACTTTTTTGTTATTCGAAACCGAGTGACTGCTCATTCTTGGAGCCCACGTGGAAGTCTTGAATAGTCTGTGCCTCCTGTTAATTAATTTCGCCTTTAAAATTACAATGGCTCTACTTGTTTGTATTCAATAAAGAATTAAACGTACCTGAAATTTTAACCTGTTTTCTTTTCCATTTGATAATTCGGGGGATAGATATCTCTGCTATGTTGAGGACTTTAGTTTTATTGATCAGTATTACGCTGGACACTAAGGAGGAAGAGGAGGAGGAATTTGTGTTTTTATTCTCAGCTCCATACTGCAAAGAAAGACTTTAAAGGACTTTCTAACAGATCTTTTAATATATATATTTACCAAAATTTATATTATAAATTTTCTTTGAATTGGTGGTCTTGAGAGTTGAGGTAGTCAGAGAACTATAACAGACTTTGAAAGATCTTTGTTGCCTTTGTATTACAAAATTACATGTAAATTTTTTTAAATACTAAAATGAATTAAGTAGAACATGGAAGCTGCGTAATTGAGGAGGAGTTCCGTATAGAACCAGAGTCAGGCAAGTCTGTTGCGTGCATGACTTGGTAGTGAAATGGCAATTTCACATTTCGGAGAGGTTCTTTTGACAAGGAACTTGCCTCAGAATTGCCAAGTCATAGTGTTCCTTGCATCCAAAGGGTCCATCAGAATGGCCGCGTCAACACCACTGTCATTGTACTTCTGGGTATATATTCAAAGCTGGATCCGAAAGAGATATCTGTACACCCATGTTTATAGCAAAGTTATTTACAGTAGCCAAGAGGTGGAAGCAACTCGTGTCCATTGATTGCTGGCCAGACTACTAAAGGTGGTATATCTGTACAATGAAATATATTTCACCCTTCAAAAGGAAGGAAATTCTGACTCATGCTAGAACCTGGATGAACCCTCAGGACATTATGCTAAATGAAATAAGCCAGTCACAAAAAGACAAATACTATGTGATTCCTGTCACGTGAGGTCCCTAGAGTAGCCAAACTCATAGAAATAGAAAGTAGAATGGTGTTCCGATGGTGGGGAGAGAGAAATGGAGAGTTGTTTGACGGGTATAAAGTTTGTTTTGCAAGATTTTTGAGAAGAGTTTTGAAGACCGCTTGTGCAATAAGGCAGCAGTACTTAGCACGACTGAGCTGTGAGCTAAAAAATGGCTGAGATGGTAAATTTTATGTGTATTTTACTACAATTAATTTTTTTTCTTTTGAATGTTTGAAGACAGGTTGTTTGTCAACCCAGCCTGCTTGGGTGTGCACATGACCTACAATATCAAAACTTCTAATGCCACGTAGACCTGAGGTGTTACTGCTGTCACATTTTTTGTTTTCTAGCGTCTCTGTGCCAGGGGGCTTTACGAATAGACCTAGGGGATTTATGAACTCCTCCATTCTCAGTGCAAATTCTCATCTGTTTAACCGTTTTTCTGGGGAAGAGGGTGCATCACTTTCTTCATTTTCTCAAAAGGGCATAAGTCTCTCCCCTCAGGGGCTTAAAAAAAGGCTAAGAAGTGCCGGCCAATACATTGTCTCCATTCAATAGACTTCATGATATTAACTATGCACAAAAGCTATTATTTCAAACCTTTGAGTCAAACATATACTCAAAGCAAAATCCTATCGAGGCTCATTTATGCAATTGATCATTCCTTCTATACTTTTCGGTGGCTGGGATAAAACCCAGGTGCCCCTGGGAGGTGCCAGCTTAGGGAATGCTTCGTTCTTCAGGGATGCACACGCCCTCCAGGAGTCATTTTTGTTAGTTTCTCAGCTCTTCCCACACAAATCAAGAAGGTGTATCTAGCAGTGACCCTACCTGTCTGTGCTTCCCCTTCGTGATTTTCCTCCAATATGCATTTATACTTTCTGAAGATGATTTTTTTTTTTTTTGGTGACAATTAGGGAGTCTTCTCTCTCAATAAAGTGAATTTCTTGAAGGAAACAGCTGGGAAACATGTTGGAATTACAGAGGAGATTGATTCAGGGTTGTTTTTTGTTTTGTTTTTGAATACAAGGCACAGACAAACTCAGTGCTTTGAAAAGCCAACAGAGATGTCAGGAGGTCTTCCCCTAGGCAGTTCAAGTTGCACTTGAAGGACCCTTCTGGGACAAGGACTGTGCTTTGCCCTTTGAAAGCCCACTCTCAGGTGTAGATGGTTATCCTGTATTATAAATTGTTGCTGACGGGGTTGAACACAATCCTCTCAGGGGACTGCAGCTAATGGGTTGGAAGTTGTCTGTCTTTAAGATACTTGTCGGGGGAAATCCCATCTTCCCATCCCTGGACAGAACTCAAACCCCTACAGTAGGAAACACGCATACACACAGCCCGCTCTAATAATCACATCTTTCATTTTTTGTTGTTTAAGCTTTCTGTTTATTCAATTTACCTATTTTTTAAATATGTTGTTATCTGATAATCACATTTTAATACCAGCTCTCCTTTATGGCTCAAGATTTTTGTGCTTATTGTACCCTTCCTCTAGAATGTTCTTTCACTTGTGTCTCGGCTCAGAAGTCTCCTTGGAGAAACTTTTTCTTGAATGTGTTACTCCCAAATTTGTTCCTCCTGACACAGCTTTAATTTTCTTTACAGTGCTTGCGGTCATCTGGCATTTTTCTGCATTTATTAGTTTATTATCTCTTTATTCCCAGCAAGGTGTAGGTACTCAACAAATATCCCTTTATTTTGATTTTAAGTTATCACAACTTTTTCAATATTGGCCTTTTAACTTCATTGTTAAATTAATACATAAAGGAATGTTCAGAGGGAGATTTAACTATAAGAGATTGAAGAAAAAAGCCCTGTACTTTCTTACTTTCTCTTTCCAAGACTGTCCTTGAGAAAGCTCGTTTATTTAATGACTAGCGAGTGCTGTGTACCTGGCACTGAGCTATATGTTAGTGGAGGGGTAACATTATGCCATTACTAAGCCAGTCTTTTGTCTCTTGGTGAATACTTAAACACTGGACTATGATTGGGGCTGGAACTTTCATCTAATATGCATACTATTCCGACATCTCATGTTACCAAGTACATCAGGATTGTGTTCTTTCCCCTTGGATTTTCATGGGGAAAGAAGCAGCAAAATGATCATGTAGATAAATGGAGTTTTGAGAAGTTGCCTACGATATTCATTTTCCTGTCCTAAAAAAAAAATGGATTTTATTGATTTATTATGCAGTACAGTTTAAATGTTTATAAGTGCATAATTTCTTTATAGAAAATGCTTATAAAGAATATTATAAAATATAATTTTATTTTTCTTACATCTTATTCTTAAATATTGAACTCGTTTTATTGGCATATCATTGGAAATTTTTAATGGAGTATTCGCATTACCAGTGGCAACCACTTAATGGCGAACGTTTTCCAAAATGAAGCACATTATAACTGGGATGTGGGTGAGAGAGCTAAAGCTGAGCTCTACATACATAAATTCTTTCTATTTCCCAATTTTATTTTGTGTACACTCTTTACCATCAAAGTTCTGTGTCATATCTTTTGGCTTTCACATTATACCTTTACAATTTTTCCCTCTATTACATCTCTGAAATTCTAATATTTCTATTTCTGTTGCATATATTTTTATAATATTCTTGAATCTCTACAATTTACCAATTTAGTGAAATTATGTGTGCCGTGTGCCATAGCAAATACAAATTTTAAAGGTCTATTTAAAATTGTCATTCTCTGTATAAGGGACTTTGAGCTTTCTAGAATGTATTTGTCAATAGGGCTGACTTTTCCATTTTTGTATAGCAAAGTCGGACACTATTACAAAGTTATTACACACCTCTTTCTACTCTTCTATTTATCCAGGTTTAAGTTGTACTTCTCTGGTGAACTGTTCTCTGATAACTCCAGAATACACGGACCGAACTTCAAAGTGTCCACAGAATTTTATTGTAAAGTTAAAATCTTTTTATTCTCAAATATGTACTTATTATTGTTTTCTAACTGTTTTCTGTGTAACATAATAATATTCCCTACTATATTACAAGTTCCTTGGAATTATGTCTCTAACTTATCTCACATTCCTCAGTAGTTTTGAATTAATACTTATTAAATTGAGTCAAATACAAAAGAGACATCTTCATTAAGAACTCTCTAAATGTAAAGACCGCTCTTGGCATATATCCTGCCCTCCTGTTTATAGTTCTTCCAAGCATTCTGGCTTTGAAATTTCATTTATCTTCTGAGTGAGTAGAACGTTTATATCAGCTATCGATTCCTGTATGGCAAACCACCCCAAAACATAATGGCTTAAAACAGAGATTCATTATTTCTCATAGTTCTGTGGATTGTGCTCAGCAGGGCGGTTCATCCGCTGCGTGAGATCTCGGCTGCTGCATGAAGCTAGGAGGTCAGCTGGAATGTCCAAGATAGCTGTGCTTAGGTGTGTGGCCCCTGACCTGCAGGGCCCAGAGCCGGGCCTGCCAGCCCGCTCCCTCTTCTCATTCAGCAGGTTAGCCCAAGCTTCTGCACGTGGCAACGGGGTCCTGAGAAGGTAAAAAGGGAAACTTCCAGGCTTCCTCAGGCCTCCATCCGGAAGTCGCACAGCTTCACTTCCGCTCCGTTCTCTTAGCCCAAACAAAATTGGAGCAGATCCAAGGGCTGGGACTCCACTTCTTGTTGGGAGGGGCAGCAAAGTCACATTGCGGAAGGGCAGGCAGAGTGGGAGGACCTGGTGATGGCCATTTTTCAGGTAATCTGTCACAACAAGATAGCATGAAAGGGATATGAAATTATGTAAATAAACTTTTAAAGATTTTGCATCCGAGAAAGCCGAAGCCTAGAGAAGTGAGATGGCTTGCCCAGGGGACCACAGTTTGTTTCCTGGACCTTGCTACATGAAGTGTGATTCCCTGGACTAGTGGCATCAGCATCTCTGAGTGCTCATCAGCAATGCAGATTCTCAGGCCCACCATAGACCTACTGAACCATAGTCTGGTCTTTTCCCACCATCTCCAGGGGCTCCAAATGTTTGGTAAAGTGCACTGAGAAGCTCTATTGTTCTTTTCACTTCCAAAACTGAGATAAACACGCACTAGCTATGAAAGAATGTTGTATAGCCAGGGACTTGACAGAAAAAGCTTTGTTTACTTAAAACCTATTGTTTTTTTTTAAAGTATTGCCCTTAGCTCTTTATAATTATTATAAAATTTAATACAGCAACCCTAAGTGGTAAATTTTTTACAATTTTTAAAAATGTTTTTTAAATTATAATTGATATACAATGTATTAGTTTCAGGTGTACAGCATAGTGGTGAGACATTTCTATAATTTACAAAGTGATCCCCCTGATACGTCTAGTACCCGCCTGACACCATACCTAGTTATTACAGTATTATTGACGCTATTTCCCATGCTGTGCTTTAGATCCCATGACTTTTTTTTATGACTGGCAATTTCTACTTCTCAATCCGTTCACCGTGTTCATTGAGAGGTCAGTATTATAATCTCCATTTTACAAAAGAGGAAACTGATGCTCAGAAGCAACACTTGTACATGGACCAGAATTCAAACTTAGGGTTTGCTGACTGCAAACTCCGTGCTCTTAATTAGGGACATGTACACGGGCAACTGCCACGTGGCAGCAGTAACGGAGTCTAAACGTCTGGTGGGGAGAGATGGTGGGAGCCGGAGCGGGTGTCTGGCTTGGCGAGCCACCCCTTCTTTCCTGGTGCCTCCCACCCCCACCTCGCCTGAAGCGAAGGAGCTGGCATGGACGTGTGACAGATGGCACGGCCCTGCTCCGCCATATGTGTGCCGCTCCCCGTTCCTGGGCACACAGCTGCCGGACACAGACCTTGCCAGTTGGGCAGCCGCCTCCTGAGGCGTCTCCAGGGCTGTGGCCCCGAGTGTGGTCCATTGTTTGCTCTGCTTCTCCTTTGTAGACGCACCTTCCCTCGCTCCTTGGGTCTCACCTGGAGCAGAGGGCGCCGTTTGGTTTCTGCCTGGGACCGGTGGCAGGTGGCCGAAGCTCATCCCGAAGTGGGCCGTCCCCTCCTTGCTGCTCTTTTACCAGGAACGAGAGAGGCAGGGGTAAAAAGTGAGCAGCAAGCTCAAGCAGGGGCATTCCTCTTCCTATGCGACTCGGAGCCATGGGAAGAGGTGCGCAAGATCGAAAACTCTAGAATCTGTCCACATTAGAATCGAGCGCTATTTATGTCTGCTTCAGTGCCGTCAGCTCTTTATGCCGGTGTTCGATAGGTCAATGGTTGGCAGAATGTACGGTCTTAGCCAGCTCAGGCGCTGCCCTTACCCTTGTTGGATTAAAATCTGTGCTATCACTTTTTTTTTTTTTTACGATTTTGTTTTTTAGGCGAGGCCACCCTTGTTTGACCTCACAGATGGCAAGGACCTTGTCAGCTTACAATCCCTTTTTATTTATTTATTTACTTATATTTTTTATGCCTACAGTGCCTGGTCTTCCCAGGTGGTCTCCCATCCAAGCACTAACCAGGCCCGACCCTGCTTAGCTTCCGAGATCAGACGGGATCGGGTGTGTTCCGGGGGCCGTGGCCGTACACTGCTATCACTGTCTTTGGGTAAATCACTTGATCTTGATACACCTCAGGTTTCTCATGTGGAAAGTGGGAGTTTCCTCTGTCCTTCCCGCTCTTCTCTGTCTCATCATAAGGTCGTTGTGAGGAATAAGTGATAAAATACAAAGCCCAGTAACTGTCATTTACTATGCTTTTGATAAACGTTATTTACTGATGTTAAAGTTGTTGTGAGGGTAGTAACTTCGTCTTGTCTGCTGGTGTATCCCCAGCTCCCAGAATAGTTCCTGGCACAGAGCAGGTATTCATTATTTAATGAATGAATGAATGATTTGATGAATGAGTTAATGAACAAATTCTATAAGACCGTAAGTTATTTTTGTGCTCAATGAGAACACTCAGGGGTTTCAGGTGTAGAAGGTTGAGCACTTATTTGTGTGTGTGTGTGTGTGTGTGTGTGTGTGTGTGTGTGTGTGTGTGTGTGAGAGAGAGAGAGAGAGAGAGAGAGAGAGAGAGAGTGTGTGTGTGTATATGTAGGAGATGTATATAGAGATAGATTTTTCAGATACTACTCAATTGGTCAGAAATAATACTGCCTTTTTTCTGGAGCTAGCTAACTTCCTCTCTCCTCCCTCTCCTCCTCTTCTTCTTCCTTTCCCTTTCTTTCCTCCCTTCCTGTTCCTTTTTTGCCTTTGGTGATAAAATCCTGCCTCAGAGCCTATCTAAATAGATTGCTTTCACACTCAGTAGAGCAGAAAAGACTGACTTGGATAGAGACCCAAGGGCTTTGCCAAATGCAAGGTACGGTCTTTCTGCCCTAAAGATGGTCTTCAACAATGTGCTTGCTTTTGTTGTAATTCCAGCCAAGCTCCAGGACAGCCCATCCACAATCCTCCTTGGGTGAACGGGCAGTCTGCAGGGGTGGTGCGCCTCTCCATCTGGGCGTGTTGGAGGCCTGGAGGTTCTAACAACCACCTGCTCCTTAGCTCTCACATGTGTTGGAAGGGAGACAGGACGAGCGAAAAGACCCCTGCACTGTGATATAACCAGAGGCACCGGAAACAGTACATAAACATCTGCCGTGCAGAGGATGGATTTACTCTGCTCAATAATTAAGTTCTGTGATGGCGATGAGGGGACTTTTCACAGTTAAAGAAAGGGCAAAGAATAAAAGCAGACCGATGTGTTTTCCTGAAGGGATGTTCGTACAGCAGTAATTGGGAATAGAAGATATCCCCAATGTATTCTTGTAGAAACAAAGTTGGGGGTGGGTCTCAATCCTGGGGTTTGCTTCCGAAGCAATGAGAGCTTTCTCAAGATACACATGTCTGGATTGTCAGCATTCTGAGCGAAATTTCTGCAGGTTCATCTAGGCTTGTTTACCATGCTGTTAAATAATCCTTTTTGTTTTAGAATGATTTCAGATTTACAAACTTACAAAGACAGCCCAGGTGGTACCCATGTCGCCTTCACCCAACTCGTCCCATTTTTCACACCTTAGATTTCCATATACATTGGTATATTTCTATTCATTAAATTCCAGACTCTCTTTAGATCTCGCCAGTTTTTCTACCATTCCTTTTTCTGTTCGCCAGCCCCATCCGGGATGCTACATTGCATTTAATTGTCATGTCTCCCTAGTCTTTTCTGGTCTGTGACAGTTACTCTGTCTTTCCTTGTTTTCTGTGACCTTGATAGGCTTGAGGAATCCCAGCCAGGAGTATATTTACTTTTTAAAAGTTCCAACTTGACCGTGATTTTGAAGGGCACTGCTGTTAGGAACTCTTTCCTATATAGGTGCCCCCCGCCAGAGTTCTTAAAGGTTTTATTAAGATTTCTTACTGCCTGTCAAGTTATCTATGACATTTTGGTGACAAATAACCTATTTTTGACTAGCGATGAAAATATGTTTTGGCTACAGTATAAACTAATGTAAAGTCGAAATTGAGATTGACCTTATCCAAACGCATTACACGTACAAGCACTTCAGTATGAGAATCTTTGACTAAGCAAACTTTTATGGCTTTGATGAGGACAGTAATCACACTTATTGAGTGCTGTCAACAAGGTACTGTCCTCAGTGAGTTAGGTATGGTGAGGCATTTAATTCTCTGATGGCTTTGGATGTGTCAACTTGGCTACGCTTGACTACAGTCTGAGAAATATGAACTCAAAAGGACCAGAGAGAGTCCCAGATGGTTGTTTTGGACAAGGCAATACTTGTTCTTGCTTGTATGATAAATTACAGTAGAGCACGGTTTCTTAACCAATTGATATTAGGGACCAGACGATTCTACTTTGTGGAGCTATTTTGTATATTGTAGGATGTTTAGCAGCTGCCACCAAATGCCACTAAATGGCAGTAGCACCGCCGAGTTATAACAACTAAAAATGTCTCCAGACATTGCCAAATGTGCCCTGGGGGACAAAATGGCACTCAGCTGAGATCCACTGGAATAGACCGAAAATTAGCAGAGGGCTGTTGCACTAGGCTTCAAGATCAAATCTGTAGAGCATGAATGAAAACTGTTAGGAAGAATGAGTGACAGATCCAGTCACCACCCCAGAGAACAGGGTGCACTTGGGCGAGCGGGAGAAGGAAATTAGGACAAAGGGCGTCGGGTTCATCCAATGTGTGAAGCGTGGCTTCATTAAAATCCACGCAGATGTTTTCTGAACTTAAAAATTAGGCAGCTTTAGGAGAACACAGTGGAATATTCTGCTGCTGGTGGTAGTACCGAAGAGACCAGTGGATGGGAAGATAAACTGTTGCAGGGTGTCGGTTCATTTTAATTTATGTTAAGATGGGAACATCTGCCTTTCAGTCTTCCGTCAGTGCCTAGGCAGGGCCCGTGTGCCTTGTTGTTCTGGAATCTCTCAACCGTGTAGTAGGGAGCGCTCCGCCGTCCATAGGTTGTTTTCTTCCTGCAGCTGGGTCAGTTTTGGCTTCTGACAGTTGTGTAAGCATCCTGAGATTTTATAGCCATTTGAAGTCACTATTTATATTTGCACCTGAATGCTTTTCCCAGCATTTTTAAATCTTCTCTAATCAAGTTACCCTTCTGCTTTAGATGAATATGTAAGAGTTCAAGGATCCATTCCTTTAAAGGAACTGTCCCTTATTGCTCTAGGCCGTGAGTTCTCAGTTTCAGGCTTCCAGCCACTGAGTTCCGAATGACTTCTGTGTAATTGGACAGACACTCTTCTTCAATCTTTCCAGCTGTCATAGTTTAGATAACCCAGTTAGCTTCCCTGAATCTCGCAGGAATGTGTATGTTTAAGAAGGGAATTCCGGCTTTCTCCTGCAGTGTTCCTCTCTTGTCTTTGTACCCCCTAGTGCAGCGGTCCCCAACCTTTATGGCACCAGGGACCGGTGATGCCAGCGCTGGGGAGCGGCCGCAAATACACATGAAGCTTCGCTTGCTCATTCACCTGCTGCTCACCTCCTGCTGTGCAGCCAGCCAGGTTCCTAACAGACCACCGACTGGTACCAGTCCACAGCCCGGGAGTTGGGGATCCCTGCCCTAGTGCCAAACTGGTGTTTGTAAAGAGGCCAAGGTGGTATTAAGAATCCATGCTTAGTTCGCATCAAGTGGCCAGCAGCAGTGAAATACACTCCGGCTGAGCCCCGACACAGCCGTCAGCATGTGGCGCAGGGCCGAGCTGCTGAACTGCTCCCCAAAGGGTATTTAAACAGGCGCTTCTGGAGCTGGGAGGCACCCATCAGTCACCTGCGCCTCTCGTTCCAATGCAGATGCCAATTCAGTAGGTCTCCAGCAGGGCCCATGACTATGCATTTCTAGCAAGCTCCCAGAGGATGCTGATGCTGCTGGTCCCTGGGGACAGACAGCACTTTGAATAGTGAGGACCTAACACAATCTTGTGGTTGGAGGTTTGGAAGCTGCTGAAGTCAGAATGTGAGTTGATCTGGATGCAAGTTACTTAACATTCACTTCACCTAGCTGTCCTCGGAAAGCTTGCAATTACTGTTTCAGTTTTCTGCCGTAAAATATATGAAACATGGATGAATTCCAAAAACATTATGTTGAGCAAAAAGGCCAGACACAAAAGAGCCTGATTCCGCTTACAGGAAATTCCAGAACAAGCAAAACTGATCTAGAGTGACAGAAACAAGATCAGTGGTTTCCTGGGGCTGGGGTGGGTGGTGACGGTGGGGTCGTCTAAATCTGTTAGGGATGTTAATGGTCCTTATATTTTTCGAGATAATACTGATAGAAACAATACGATTTCTGGAACAGCTTCAAAATGATCTGCTGGGGGAAATGGGTAGAGGTATAACTAAAACAAGAGTGGCCATGTGTTGATAATTGTTGGAGCTGGGTGTCGGCTGCATGGCCCTCATCATACTATTCCTTACTCTGTGTGTGTGTGTATATGTGTGAATGTTACCAGAATACAAACTTATACAAAAAAAGTGATTTTTTTTTCTTGGGATATTTCTTATGATGAATTTTTTTAGGAATGTAGGAGGTGTTATCACCAAAGATGGCTTTTATTCATTTATTCGACATATATTCATTGTGCACCTACTATGTGCCACGCACTGTGCTACGTAACAGGGAGACATCAGTGGATGAAGCTGAAAAAAAACCAAACAAACTAGTGTCACTGCACTTGCGTTCTAGTGCAGAAGACAGGCAGTATCTGATTAACAATAAATGTGTAAATTAATCGTATAGTATGTTGGATGTAAGTGCTGTGGGAAAGCTAGAACAGGGTGAGGAGATCAGAACTGGTGGAAGAATGAGGGTGAGAGGTACAAGTGAGGGCTCACTGAAGAGGTAGGTGCTCTGGGTACGTCTTCCTGAGATGATGACATTTACATCACATCCCGAAGGAAGTGAGGGCTTTAGCCCATGCAGATAATAGGATAGAACCTTTTAGGCAAAGAGCAAAGTCAGGGAGAAGGTCTCGGCAGAAGCAATCTGAGGCTCTAGCATAAAGAGGCCCTTGTGACTGCGAGGCGTGTGGTGTGCATGGGAGGGGAGGGGGCTGTAAGAAGGGAGATCAGGGCAGTAATGGGTCCAGATCAGTCACTGCAGTGACAGACACTCTTAGATGAAGGTCACCTGAGAGTTTTGAGCAGCGTGGTGCGACCTGACTGCTGTGTTGAGAATAGATTTTAGGGGGCAAGGGTGAAAGTAAGGGGAGCCAGCTGATGGGCGGCTCTCCTCGCTTGGACTGTCTCCAGTGCCTTCTCTCAGGTGCTGCGTGTAGATGGCTCCCTACCCTGTTCGCAGCCAAAGATACCCTCCTCTTTTCCTGTCTCTCCCTCCTCCTCTGAAATATCCTTCAATTTGAAACACACTCCAGAACCTTGCTACCCAAGTGTGGTCCCTGTACGGGCAGCATCAGCCTCACCTGGGAGGAGCCTGAGTGATGCCCCATCACTAATCTAAGTGAGAGACTATGGGAGAGTCAGACGAGATGGAAGCGTTGCGGATGTGAAGAAGCCAGATTCTGGAAATAATTTAAAAATAGAGCTGACGGGGTTTTCTGATGAATTTGATGTAGACTGTGAGAGAACCAGTGAGTGAAAGATGTCTCCAAGGTTGGAGCCCAAGTAAATGCAAAAGTGGAGTTCCCTTTGAGATGGGAAGACTGATTTGAGTGTCTGAGTAAGGGTTTAAGTCTTGTTTGACAAACCCTTCACTCTGCGGTGAACATAACGTCTAATTTCATAAAGACAGACTCATGGTTGTGCGATAGCTTCATAAAAACTACAGAATGGCTTTTCCATCAAAGTAAATTTGAAGAGGTAATGGAGAATGCAGGAAGTCTGAACGATATACATTTGTAGGGTATTTTGTGTGATGGTAGCAGCTAATGGCAATAGATTCTACATTCCTCTCTGTGGCATCCTGATTTTTCATGCCGAAAATGCACCTGGGTAATTGAGGATGTATTTGCTTCCTTCCAGGATGTGGCTGGTGACTGTAACAAGAGGAATGTTACAGAATAATTTTAGTATAGAACAAAATGGCTGGAGAGTTTATTATAGACTAAAACCTGACATCAACCCTAATCTTATTTTCGCTTGTCTTGACTCAGGAGTGATGCTGGCTTTGTTTGCAACTGACACTTTGTGCCGCCGACCTCCCCCTTATATATTTGTTTGTTTTTTATTGTCACCCCCTGACATCTTTCTCTTCTCATGAGGGCTAAGGGTTAGGGTTTAAATGATAGATGACATAATATGTTAATGATTATTTAGCCCTGGTCACTGAGTTACCCAATGATACGTTCATTTTTATGAAGAGTTGTGGATGTAAGTACACATTCACTTAAATGGACTATTATGTGAAAGAATTTTCACGTTGACTACTGGGTCATTTTGTAGCAACATTAGGGAGCACAATTTCAAATGGACAGTATTCCTTCCTTGCCACCAATTTGTTATTCGCCATCAGTATATGATTCCCTGAATCATTTTCTGCTATTACCACAACCCATAATAATACAAAAGTGTTGGGTATTAAAGAATTATCCAAATGCCTGGTCTTTAGAAAAATACTCTATTAGTGCTACAGGGGTCCAGGCTTCTGAACAGCTTTGGTTAGATGAATTTTTCTCAGGTCTGTTAGGAGCCGAGTTCCTTGTTTCTCTCCTGCCTTTTCATCCGCTTGTAAACAATCCTATGTGAAAGATATAATAATTTGACAGATTATTAAATTGCCTTTCAGTGAGATTTGTCATTTAACTCTCACCCCAGAAAAAAACAATTAGTAGGAGTGTGCTCTGTGGCTGCTAACGCTTGGCGTGGGAAGTCATCTCTTAGACCAGAACCAGGATGGAAATGGTGGCAGCCTTTTAATTTCTCTCTTCTCTCTCCTCTCTCCCTCTCCCTCCCTCTCTCTCTCTCTCTCTCTCTCTCTCTCTCTCTCTCTCTCACTCTCTCTCACTCTCTCACTCACTCACTCTCTCACTCTCTCACTCTCTCACTCTCTCACTCTTTCTCTTTTCTCTCTCTGTCACCCACTATGAGGTCGAATTTCCAGAAGGAAAATGAATGGCTGAGCAAAGAGCAAAAGTGAGGGCCAGGAGAATGGCGGGGAGGTCCCTGCAGTTATCCAGGGGAGTGATGAGGGAGCCTGGCACCACTGGGCTGGCTGTGGAGCTCGTGGGACGTAGGTAGATTTGGGGTTGTAAATTATGGTGCTAACAGGATTTGCCGATGGCATTCATCATGATTTATTTGGGTCACGTTAACTCCAAGGTTTTTGGCCTGAATAACTGGAAGGATGTAATCGATAGGTAGAGTGTTCTTGGAGGACTATAGAAAGGAATCTGAGGAAGGTAGGATTGGGAAGAATGAAGTAGAATTGAGCAGGAGGCAGCTGCCATTTTTCATTTTGTTTACATTATCCAAAGCTTTCTAGTAATGAAAAACGCTACAAAAGATAAGTGGTGTTTTTGTGGCAGTATTGAGCATAGACTTTAACTCCAAAATGAATCGTATTGCCCTAGTTTACCAAACTATAATATTTTCAATTTTAAAATTGATACTAATGTAACACTCCTGTTGAAGAACAATTCAATCAGACTTTGGTTGAAGAACAAATTGAAGCAAACCACGTTTATATGTCGTCTAAATTTCTTGACTCAGAACATCAAAATATTCAGGGTAGCGATCAAATAATGATGCTGATTGATAAACCACATGGAAACCCATTCTCAATTCTTTACAGCCCTGATTCCCCTTCTCCGATTTAAACCCAAATCACAATTCCATTTGTCCAAGCTCCATCTTTTAAATTCCATACTGTCTTGTTTGAAGTCAAGACATTTTTAAATTACAAATTTAAAAGTCATTAAATGCTATCGGAAACCCAATCCTCGAATCATAGTTGTAAATTTAGATTCTATGTTCTCCAGCCAAAGCGCTATAGAAATTTCTCTTTGTAGCCCTCCAGCTTGTCTTTTTGAAATTACTGTTATTTTAAACCCTATTTGGATTTTAAAATGTCCTGCTGTTTTGAGTCTAATTTTGAGAATATTAAGCATAACATCAGGATATTGTGGAAGCATTGTCAATTTATTTTGAAATGGTCACATTTATCTCTTTCTCTTTCAAATGGATGGGTACAAGTAGTTATCATCTGGTTTAAACGATTGTCATTTTTATTTTTTACGGTATGGTTTTCAAGAACAACCAGACAGAGCTCTCCGTCATAAAAGGGAGATTTCAGGAAGTGCTGCCTTACTCACTGAACCCAAGTAATTAAGGGGAGACTTTTCCAGTAAGCTCTAGGCTAGGGAGGGTGCGCATGTCTTCATCAGGCCCTGTTGATCCTTGACCTTTTCGTTTGAAGGGCAAGGGACACTTAAGTTGTTGGCTTCAGGGAAGGAAAGAGCTTGATTTGGGTTTTATTAACATTCAATTTTGTCCTCCCGACATCGAATCAAGTGGTTTTACACAATTAGCTGAAACCAATATCGAGTTTCCTGCCTTGGCCCTGACTCCCACCCTTCTCAGGAAGCAAGTTGGAATTGACTCAGCGTCAGCCTTGACCTCCAAGACCTATGGGAGGGCAATGCTCCTAGCCACCTCGTAGGAATATTAACAATGGCCTACTAGGACAGTGTGTTATCGATCTTCAATTACTGTTCTCACTTTAATGTTAAGACTCTGAAGTCTTGACCTTGTCCCCATAGCTCCTGAGCTTTTAGATTATGTTTATTTTTAAAGATACAACAGTATTATTGACATGTAGAAAATAAATCTATTTTGGGAGATAATGGAAGTAGCTCCTCAAATAGGAAGACTGGATGTTTTTCTATTATCTTCTGTGGTAGACAGACATTTGCCCCTTTCCCTGACGCCAGGAACTCACTTTTATTTAGGTTGCAATGTGTTCAACCCTCGGTGATAAGCCTAAACCAGTGGTCTAAACTGGTGGTCTAAATAAGTGCATGGTGATTCCATTTCCCTTGGACAAATGCTCCCTTTTCCAAACTCTCTTGTAAATTAGGCGGCCACGTGACTTTTGGTCCATGCGACATGAGGGTAAGGGTAAGAGATAACCAGGAGAGGTTTTACTCCTGACAAAATAGAGAGTTTGGAAGGATCCCTCCTCTGTCCCACACTTTTCCTTTCTTCCTGCCTTGAATATGGTTATAAGATGTGTGCCTAGGTTCGCAGCATCCATCTTGAAATCATGAGGTTACAGATTAAGGCAAAAACACTGAGAGTGGCAAAGTGGAAAGTTAAAGATGATCATGAGTCGCTGGTGATTTTGTCGATCTAAGGCATCAAACCAGCAACTCCCTACCTTATATTCTGAGATACTAAAATACATTTTCTTTGTTGTTAATAATTCTAGTTATCAATAAGAAGCATGCCATACTGATTCAGCTTCCATTGTATTCTTCAAGCAAACCATCCACACGTTTCCCTTTGTGGAAGTAAGCTTGGTCTGCTAGAAAGAGCCCTGAATTAGCTCAAGCTTGGGCTCTAGTCTTAGAACACTCAGATTTGAATGCCAGCTATTCATCAGATTCCGTAAGCTACATACTGGGAATATTAAGATTGCTAACATGTGGTCTTAACCCCAAAGGGTCTTTGAAACAAGTGGGAGATTGGCTTTGCATAGATAAGTTTGATACAGCGAGTCAAGTATAACAACAGAGCTATCAACTACAAGTTATTGGAGCAAAAATTGGGGTCATGGACTTTATTTTGTGAGGCACCGAGAAAGCTTCCGAACAGAAGATAATCTTAAAAAGTTTATTGAGATACAATTTACGAACGATGAAATTCACCAGTTTTATATGTAAATTTCCTGTACAATTGTGTAACAGCCACTAAAATCAACATATAGAGTATGTACATCACGCCGAAAAGTTCCCTTTACAGTTCCTCCTCTTCCCAAATCTTCTGTTCCTGGCAAACTCTGACTTTCATTCTGTTCCTATAGTCTTGCCTTTTCTAGAATGTGAAATCAAAGTGTTTAGTTTCCTCTCATTTTCAAAATTAGTTTTTCTAGATTTCAGTGCTTGATTCACAGCTTTTCTTTTTGCTTTTTGGTATTCATTATTTACAATAAGAAGTCAGCTTTTTAATTGCATTTTTATAATATATATAAAGTTGTTTTCTTTTTGCTGCTTTCAAGATTTCCACGGCTTTTAACGGTTTGACGATGGTGTGTCTAGGTCCAAATCTCTGTGTGTGTTCTACTTAGGATTTCATGAGCTTCTTGAGTCTGCAGATTAATGTGTATTGGCAAATTTGGGAAGGTGGCAACAATTATTTCTTCAAATATTCTATTGCTCTCTCTCCTCTCCTGGCACTTCCATTACATGTAGCTTGGTACACCAGATGTTATTCCACAAGTCTCTGAGTCTGCTAATTTTTCTTTCCTTTTTTTCCTCTGTTGTTCAGATTGATAATTCTATTAATCAATTTTCAAGTTTACCGATATTTTCTGCTGTCTCAAGTCTGCTGCTAAGCCCATCTAGTGAATTTATCATTTCACTTATTGGAGTTTTAACTCCAGAGTTTTCTTTTGGTTATTTTTACTATGGTTTCTATTGCTATATTGATGTTCCCAATTTCTTGAATCATTAACATTACATTTTTATTTAATTCTTAAACATCGTTTCTCTTAACTCAATGAATGTGTTCATAATAACTGCTTTGAAGTCTTTGCTGAATCCAGCATCCGAATCTGAACACTGTCTTTTTTTCCCCCTCCTTTTGTATTCCTGTGTATGGCTTATACTTTCCCATTTCTTTGTCTCATTTCGTTGTTGAAATATAGATTGAAAGCTAGATGTTTTCGATAATATATTGTAGAAACTGTCAAATCTGCAGGTTTCCCTCTTAGGGTTGTTGTTTGTGCTGATTTGTTATCGTTCTTGTTGTTATATTGTGTTTAGTAACTTGCTTTGCTTTGATCTGTGGAATCTTTCCCACCCTTCCCTCATTCCCCATATTTGTGACTATGATGTCTCTGCTGCTTTTACTATTTGTTAGGGTGGTTTTTCTTTTTAATCCGGCTTCCTGTGTATCACTCTTTTGTGTGTGTAGCTTAGGTTTCAGTTGGTAATTAGATAAAAATCGTGCTAGGATAATTTATATCAGTATGGAGTCTATTTCTGCTGATGGATCTGTGTGTGGATGTGTGAGCACTTTCAAAGTTTAGGTAGTTTTCAATCTTCTTTAATTTTTTCCTGGGTCTTCTTGGGCCTTCCTCGCATGTGCGAGCAACACCCCAGTTATCCAGCAATGTGTGGAGAGCTGGGGCCCACCCAGGTTGGCCCTGTACTTACACACAGCCTCCCAATTATCCAAGGATGCGTAGGGAGCATTTCTAGCCCCTTGATGGTCTCTAATTTTCAAGATCTCCTTGTTAAATTTCTGGCTTTCCATCTGGTCTGTCACTCACCTCCGGTGGGATTACCACCTCAGGCTAACAGAGCTATGGGCTCTTCCTTTTTTTTTTCCCAAGCGATTTTGTCATTTTGGCTAATAACCTGATCATGGATTTTTCACCTTCACCTCCAAATCCAGGCAGCAACCTCTAGCAGCAAATGTTCTGTTTTACATTACCAGCCTCACCTCACACTACGGCAAAGTATCATTATGTTGCTGATTAATCTGGGTGAGTAGATGGCAGTGTGCATGATCAGTTTCAGGGAAGAATGCCACAGACTCACTATTTTACTCAAAGTTCACCAGTTTTTCATGAATAAATACATCTCAATTTGTTGTATGCCTTCAGTTTATTTTGAGAGATTTGAAATGGTTTGGCAATTGTCCAGTTTTAGAATTGGTTTTGGGGAGAGATTTGCTACTTTACTCTGCTGTTACTGAAAATCTTGCTTTTATATTTGTTTGTTTTTGAATGTTAGATCTTTCATTCCTAGAAGAAATCTGACTTGATCATGACATATTATACTTTTTATGTATTGCTACATTTGATTTACTAATATTTTATTAAGAATTTTCCTATCTGTGTCTACAACTGATATTTCTCGTTTTCTTGTAATGTCATTGTTTCATTTCGGTATCAGAGTAATGTTAGATTCAAAAAATCAGTTCAAAATATTCCCTCGCCTTCTAGTTTTTGGAAAAGTTTGTGTATAAGTGGTTTTATTTCTACTTTACATATTAGGTAGAATTCACCATTGAAGCTATCTGGGTCTGGCGTTTCCTTTTGGGGACGTTTTTACATAACAAGTTCTATTACTTTAATAGATACAGGCTATTTCGTTTTTTTTTTCCTGAATGAGCTTTGATAGTTTGCGTCTCTCAAGAAATTTGTCCATTTTACCCAAATTTTGAAGTTTATTGCTATAACATTGGTCATACTATTTCTTTTATATCCCTTAATGTCTGTAGGATCTATGGTGATGTCTCCTTTTTCATTCCTGATATTGTTCATACCTATGTGTATTCCCTTAATTTCTTGATCAGCCTGGCTAAATTCTTTTTAAATTTTATTTATCTTCTCAATAATGGTTTCATTGAGTTTATTGTCTTTCCATTTTGTTTTACATATCCCTGCTCTTTATTTGCTGCTTACTTCGGGTTTCATTTGCTTTTTCAGGTTTTCTTGAGTGAAAGCTTAGGACACTAATTTCAGATCTTTCTTCTTTTCTATTATATTAATTTGATGCGATAATTCTCTAAATCTGCTTTAGCTTCATCCCACAAATTTTAATGCTGTGTTCTCATTTTGAAAATTCTCTTAAGTATTTTCTAATATCCTTTGTGATTTTTCCTTTCAACCTATGCCTTATTTGGAATTTTATTGCCTAATTTCTATGATCAGCTAGATTTCAGGTGGTTCTCCAAGTCATTTCTTATAATTTGGTTGTAATTTTAATTCAGTCTTGGGAGGAGGCAAACCCTGCTTTTACCTAGCCTGCCATCTTGACCGAAACCTGCCTAATTTCTAAATATAAGAGACTTTCCCAGTATCTTTCTCTTATTTTCTAGTTTAGTTTTGTTATAGAGAACATACTTTTAATCTGAAATGTATTGAGATTTGTTTTTATGTCCCAGGATATGTTCTACCTTGGTAAATGTTGTATACATACTTGAGTATATGTGCTGCCGAAGCGAGCATTACGCATACTTTAAAAATATGTGTATTCTTTTGTTGTTGGATGGAATGTCCTATACATTATAATGATATCAAGTTGGTTGATAATGTTTGCCAAGTCTTTTATATCACTACTGATTTATTGATTACCTATTCAATCAACTTCCGGGAAAGGAATTTTGAAACTTCCAATTGTAATTTTTTATTTGTCCATTTTAAGAAATCTTCAAGGTATGAAACTTCTCCACTCACTAGCCACATGCTTGTAAACGAACTCATTAAGCTCATGGGACTCAGTTTCTTCATGGTTAAAATGCTGATTTTCTCTCTTCCCACCTCCAGAGGGTTGTTGTATTCACCAAAATGGATAAATCAGGAAAAATCTTCGTAAACCATATACTACTGTGTTATTTCATTAATGCCCACGTTGTGGCATTCCATAAATATAAACACAATTTACCATAATATAGTAATAGAACACATGACTTTGCATTTGTAATGTGATTCTCCTACCAAAGTCTCAAGCCATTTGTAGATATGCACATGTCAAGAGATAGGATAATGCCCGGTAGGACTTAGGCATTTGCCTTTTGTGAATTAATATTAAACATCCATAATCGACTTTCAGCATCACCATTTTCATCATCACTTCTCAAGAAATATAGTTACTTTTGCTGTTAGAAGTAAAAATGTAACCCTTAAATTTGCCAAGAATCCCTCTGTAGAGAGGCCGTCTCTCCTGCTTAGTTGCAACAGCATTATCTTTGGCTCATTGTTGTTAGTCTGACACAAGGGTCAGGAGACATTTTCTGTAAAGGGGCAGATAGTAAATAGTTAGGCTTTACAGTCTCTATCTCAACTGGTCAACTCTGCTATGGTTGCAAAGGCAACCATAGACAATACGTGAAGGAATAAGCATAGCTGTGCTCCAATAAAACTTTATTGACAAAAGCAAAAAGCTAGTGGCCTTGCTTTGGCCTGTGGGCCATAGCTTGCCAACCCCTGATATAGATAATAACCTCAGTTTTGCTTTCCCTCATTCAAATACTACATTTGTTGATCTCTATACATATATTTGATAACTGAGAGATGTGAGAAGGTATTCTCTTCAGGGAGAGTGACAGGTAAAAAGGATAGAAGGATGAAAGAAATTAGGATGGTCATTTGGGCTGATTTTGAACTCCCCGTAGTGAAAGCAATATAGAAGCCAAGGTTATCAAAATTATTCAAGTACTTTAGGAGACCCCGACCACAATTACGGAAGCCTTGTGGGGCTGACTGCCGAAGTGTGGCACCATGTTGTGGCAAAGGGCTTCTCTGCCCTTCTGAATGAACTCCAGCTCCGTTTTGACACCTTGGAGAGCAGCCACAGAGAGACTCTTGGGCATAATTTTGGTGAGGCCTGATAGGTGCTGGCAGCAGGGAGGCTCCTCCTGCAGATAAGAGCAGACAAGGGATGAAGATGAGGTTAGCAAGAGCAAGAAAGGAGACCAGGGTAGACATCTGGGATGGACTGCATCAGGCAGACATATTATGGGCACATGTAAGCATCATCTTGAGAACAGTCCAGTTGCTTTACAAGTGAGAGCTACTGAGCTAGAGGATATTAAAGGAACAAGGGGAAATAGCCGAGATAAGCCAAAGTCGTGCCACAGCCAGATCTGGCCAGAGAATAGAAGATGGGCAGGCAAGGCCCAGATTCCTTCCTTCACGGTGCTTTGATGGTAGCATGGAGGTGGTATCGTGGCTCTGCTTGTGGGTTTAACTGACTGGGTAGTTATCGGTAAGACATCATCAGTGCAGAGAGAGGGAAAGCCTTTCATAGGCTCCTTCAATGCGGAGGCCAGGTCCTTCCTAATCAGAAGCCTCCAAAGCAGAGGAAGAACATGCCCTTGGTCTTGTCAATTGAAGCTGGCAGTTAAGGGGAAAGTGCGTTTTTTGGAAGCTACTCCCAGCCTCTTTTGTTATTCTTTGCCTCTTCGTTCGAAAGTATAGCTGGGATGGCCCCACAGTTTTCTATGCAGCTCAGCCTTAGAAGGTTACCCCTAGAAATGGAAACTCATGCTTAACACAGGACAAAGTCTTCTCTTCTCAGAAATCACTTAGCAGAAAGAGATTTTGCTCCCTGTCTTCCATCTACATGGTTGACACAATGCCCGGACAGTTTCAGTTCACTACTGCTTTCTTAGGTTAGATAGCAAATGGCTTCTCGGGATAATGACGCATAAAAGAAATGTAAAAGCTCAGATTCCTCAGAGGATAAAAACGTCACTTGACAGATGAGTCCACTGGCCTGACAAGCTAGTGAACTTATCTTGACCTATAGAGAAAAAAAAAATCTTATGTAAACATGATGACAAAATGAGATTTGGGACCCTGCCTGCGGATTTTCTTTTGCTCTAATACATAATTTCAAAATGCTTTATCGATTCTTGCAAATTTTTATGTGGGGAAGCACTTCGTTGTCCAATCACAGTTGTAGGACAGAACAACAAATTGCTTATTTTATTTTATACACACACACACACACACACATACATACACACACATACATACATATATATATCTCATTTATTCTGATATATATATAGATATATATATTTATGGATATATATATCTATCTATATATTTATATATAGATATATATATTTATGGATATATATATCTATATATATATTTTTATATAGATATATATATATTTATGGATATATATATCTATATATATATTTATATATATATATCAGAATAAATGAGATTACAATAAAAGAGGCTTCTTCTAGACAATAGGAAAACCAAAAAGGGAATTTACAGACTGCCAGCTCTACCCCAGGCATAGGACTGGGTGCTGTAGTTTTTTACTTTATATTTCATTTAATTCTGAGATGATTATCATTACCCAATTTTAGAGATTAAGTAACTAATGTTAAAGGAGATTAAGAAACTGACCCTTAAAGGGGGCCTGTAGCTTTTAAGTGGCCAAGTCGAGATTAGTATTCATATCTGCCCCCAAAGCCAGTGGTCTTTATAGTTCTCTAGGTTTGTTCAGCCTGTGGTTCACAGATTTTATTGGGCCTATGTACTTCAGAGAGAGCTTAGAATATATAGATTCTTGAACCCTGGCTCCAGAGTTCATAATTCTGTTGCTTTTGGGTAGATGTGGTCTGGAATTCCCATTTTCCCAGGCATGGCCTGTAATTATGCTGACTGTCTGAAGACGATACTTGGAGGGCTGCTGGTCTGGCCCTGAGATTTACAAAGTACCAATGTTTGGTGCCTCACTCCAGATTCTGGAGTTGGACCCAGGCATCAATGTGTACAAGTACAGTCCCACCCGCTCTGGGCCCTAGTCATTCTGATGGACAGTGAGGGTTGCGAATCTCTGGTCTAGATGTTTCTGGTCTCATTTTCATCATTGAGTAACTGTATGATCACTGACCACCCTTGCTCCTCCATAACGTATTGGACTGGGATGGTTGATATTATGTGGCAACTTGAGGTTAAGGGATGCCCAGTTAGCTGATCAAACATTATTTTGGGTTACATCTGTGAGGGTGTTTCCAGAAGAGATGAGCATTTGAATCAGTGGACTGAATAAGGAAGATGAGCCCTCATCAATTCAATCCTGTAGGGTGACCAGAAGAGAACAAAAACGCAGAGGAAGGAGGAATTCTCAGCCTCCATAACCACATGAGCCAACTCTATAATAAATCTCTGTGTGTGTGTGTGTGTGTGTGTGTGTGTGTGTGTGTGTGTGTATCTCCTATTGATTCTGTTTCTCTGGAGAACCCCGATTAAGATATGGACTCGACCTTCAATATCTCTTTAAGATACCTGGGTCTTAGAGGCAAACCAGTTGATATTGGATGCCTTATTCATTGCTTAGTAAAAACCCTAAATATATACGATTACTTTTTGAATTAAAAATGTACATGTTTTCACTTGGGCAAATAAGAAAAAAAAACCCACAATATTTGCAAGTAAAATCTGATTGTGTTTCAGCACTTCCTGTAGAATGAATATCAAGAATTTCCCCAAAGCTATGGGAAGAAAAAGGACAAGGGCCGGAGACAGTAGGTAGACTGAGCAGGGGTCGGGTCAAGTTTTTCAAAGGGACTCCCAGTGAACCGTGGTGAAAACAGTTATGGAGAAACGACAATGACAGTTTAGATTCGATAATTATAGTCATTTTAACTAAGACAGAGCTGCCAATACATCTTAGAATTCAAGTTTTGATAGAATTCTCTGACTTGAAAAACTCTGTGACTTGAAGAACACCAGCCTACAACTCCATATTCCATAAATATTTCCTGGATGAATTAATTCTTCCAGATTTATAGAAGATTCATAGATATGGAAAGTGAATTTGTCCTTTTTGCTTAAAGGGTTACTGCATTTAGCCTGGCGTGTTGCATCTAAACAGCACGTGGCACAGTGTCCTTCAGTTCCGGTATCTGAATAATTAGGTAAGAATTTGTGTTTTTAAAAAAGTCATATCAGTGTACCGAGTTCCTGGAGCAGAAGAGCGCCTAACCAGGGGTCACAAGCTCAAATGCCCACAAGGGGCCAGGCAGGTGAACTAGATAGAAGTACCGAGCAGATGTAAAACAAGAAGGGATAATGGGAAACAGTGGAACCATTCAAAGGTGCAAATCGTGTCTGAAAGCATTTAAATACACATTTCTAAAAAAACGTTGTGTTGGTGGAGTAAAACACATCCAAGGGCCATCACTTTATAACCCCTGACCCAAACAAAACCATTTGGTATCCTGGTACAGTCTTATATTCTCCAGCTTCAAAGTCATAATCTCTTGAATTATTTGAAAATTATTTTACAACTTTTAACATACCGCTTGGTCGCCAGGCTCTCTTCTCTTCTCGAGAAAGAAAACAAAACTGAAAACACATAAACAACCTTGTGTGTTCTCTAAACTGTCGCAGCTGGTGGCTAAACATATGGGAAAATTGTTTCTATGGATATTGTTATTCTCTGTGTACCATGCGGAATGGGGAAGAAAAATAATTTTCTTTCACGTATATACGTTAAATAACGTGGCGTAGACACAACATATGCTGTCTCTGTCACTTAGATATTGTCACACCGAGCTGTGAATAGTGTTGGGAAATGTAAACTGATGTCACTTCTTGGTGCAGATATCTGCCATAGTTTCTAAGCATACATCTCCATGGGACATGGATTTATTTATTTAGGGATAAAAGAAAAAAAGCTTTCTAGCAGCATGAAACAAATAGCTTTCAGGACGTGCCTGTCTTCCTGTAGCTGACTTTTATTTCCTAACAGAAGTGTCACAGTATGCTGACCTTATACATGGTATTAGATGTTGACCTGTAAATATAAATAAGAATCGTCAATAAGTGGAATTATGTTTCTGAACACAGAGGTCAGATTCTCCTCTAAGCTGCGTGAGGTTGCTTTGTGAGCTCGTAGTATCAAAAAGTAAAGAAACAGTGTTTGAGAAACATTTTCGATTAGAGCAGTTGAGAAAATTTTCCAGCGCGTGTGCTACAGAATGGGGAACATGGCAACATAGTCCCTCAGTTGTAAGGGTAGAAAAGTCGCCCTACATTTTTATGGCAGAAAAGGAAATAGACCTATTTCAGTCTAACAGACATCAGAGCTGGGTCCTGGGCATCTGGTAATGAACAGGACGTGGTCCCTGAGCTCACGTGGAGAGGAATGTGGTGCAGAACCGTGTTGTCCAGTGTGGTTGCCAAAAAGCCACACGTGGCTGTTTAATGAGAATTAAATAAAATGTGAAACCCAGTTTGTCAGTCACACTGACCACATTGCAAGTGCTCAGCAGCCACATGCGGTGACAACTGTATATGATAGCAAAGATATAGATTATACCAGTCGTCATAGAAAGTTCCATTGGATGGCAGTGCTGTAGAAGAACATCGGGAACTCACCTCTGGAGTCAGAGTGGCTAGGACTGAAACCAAGAACAGTCCCTTGCTATCAAAATCTAAAGAGCGGATAGTAGAGACCACAGAAATATCTGTTACGAACCACTGGTGAGTCCATGAGAATCCACCAAGCAGCCTAATGGATTGGAGGGTGGGGGGGGACAGGGCCTATGGGGAGTGGGAAGCCATGCGTAGGGCTTAGGGCTGGGCGAGATCGTGGGGATGCAGAGGTTGGACTGGCCTGGCTGGAGTGTTTCGGGGAACCCCTAGGGAGTCAGGTTCAGAAGCGGGCACCAAGAAATCATGCTCGGCAGTTGTCACGTGGAGAGGTCCTATGACAATTCTGGCCTACTCCAAGAGTTGAATTAGGGGATGAATATTTGCGGGAAAATGCCGCCCACTCAGGAGTTCCACTGTGAAAGTCAGTTTGCGTTCGATTGAAGATGCCTCATCATATTCAACTGTCTGGATTTTAAAGCTCAAGCATCTTTTACAGAAGGTCTCCTTTCCCCTCTATGTCTTCTGCAGAGACTGTCAGTTTACACATGGTACAGAGCTCAGCATCTGTGAGCGCACTGCATGCTATCTGCTGGGTAACTATTAAACTGTTCTGGAATTAGTCCTGAATTACTGAAGGACAATATGGCCATGAAGAATAAGGAAATGGCTATTGATTAGTGCGTACATCTCTTTTTAGCCCTGCCATTCCTATATGCAAAACAACACAGCTGCCTTTCTTTCATTAAACATTACAGAAACACACCAGACTCTCCTTCCTCCCACCATCTAATTCTTGATAGAATTTCCAAAGCCGCCACACCCTGCTTTTTGTTCCTAATAAAAATAGAGATTTTTCTTCTGGACCATTGAGATTCTGCATCGCTAAGATCAGAGGGAAAATCAGGGAGGCAAAAAAGCCAAGCATGTTTTCAGCTTTTGCAGTAACTGTGAGCTTTAATCACAATTGATGATTATGCTAACATCTTCATTTAAATGCCAGCATTGTCATGACAAGTAAGCTCCAGTAAGCTGCACACTGGCCCTATTAAATAAATGCAGTGAACCTTCCCGAGCCTGCGGGTTGGCCCCACCAGCCTCTATTCTTCCTTTTCCATCTCTAAGTCTCTACAATCCCCAAACAATTAATCACAATATCGTCTGTACAGTAATTAGTCCTGTAAGATGAGCTCTGATTTGAAATAATGATTCATGGAACAAAGGAAAATATCTCTTTTGATAAGACTGATACATGCTAAGCTTTAAACTCCCCTCCGGATGAATTTCTTCAGTTCCTGAGAAGACTATAGGAAGAAAGCAAAATAATATTTAATGAAAACCTACTGTGCGCTAGGATTTTCTCTCACCTCTCACAGCGGCCCTGGGAAGCAGTTAGCAGTATTCTTATTTGACAAACAAAGTAAAACTCAGAGAGTTCATGAAATTTGCCCAAGGCCATAACACTCCTAAATGTTGAAATTAGGTTCCAAGGATAAAGTGCTGTAGCTATGACACCCATCTCTCCCACTGGGGCAGCTGCTGCTCATTCTATGAAATCTAGGAGCAGAGTCCGCCCCGGACAAAAGGAGGAGAGAAAGATGTTTTATCTTCCAGGTTTCCTGATCTACCCTCCAGATGCTTCTGAGAAGTCAGGGTAATACTGACCAACTGCTTTAACAAACATCCCCCAACTTCAATGGCACAATGCGGTAGGTGGTTTAATTGTCCCTGATTGTTTAGCCTTTTACTACGCAAGAAGACAATCATCCTCATCCTGGTAAATTGGAATGCCTTTTTATGGGACTGTATTAGTCTGCCAAGGCTGCTGTAACAAAATGGCACAGACTGGGCAGCTTAAACGATAGAAATTTGTAGCCTCACAGTTCTAGAAGCTAGAAGTCTGAAGTCAAGGTGCTGTCACATTTGGTTTCTCCTGAGACCTCTCTCCTTGACTTGCATATGGCCACTTTCTAGTTGTGTCCTCACATGGCCTACACCTGGTGTGTTTTCCTTTTTTTATAGAGATACCAGTCTTATGGGATAAGGGCCCCACCCTTGTGACCTCCTTCATCTTTAATTCCCTCTTTAAAGGTGCTTTCTTCAAATATGGTCACATTGGTGCCTAGAACTTAAACCTATGAATTTGGGGAGATGTAATTCAGTCCATAATGGGAGAAGTCGAGTTTCCACCCTGCTAACTGAGGCTTGGCCATATGACAGGCTTTCGCCAATGGAATGTGAGCAAATGTGATGGATGCCACTTCTGAGCAGAAGCTCTAAGAGCCTTGCATAGTGGCTTTGTTGTTGGGTCATTTTCCCCTGTGCCATGGAAACAGCACATCTCTAATAGGGGGGCTGATCCTTCAGCCTGGATTTGGGAATAAAGAAAATACAAGGGACATAGCCACAGTCATACAGCAGTTATGTAATATGAACTATAAATAAACCTTTGTCACTTAGCTATTGAGATTTTGGGGGCATGTTTGTTACTACAGCATAACCTAAGATATACTGACTGATACATGTAACAACATAAAAATGTATTTCCTGCTCTGTTACAGTCTGATACAGGTTGGATATCTTTATGTTTCTCTTCTCAGTGACTCAGGAATCTGAAGTCCTTGCATCGTAGGGTTCTGTCATCTTGAAGTCCTCATTTCTAGCCATACAGAGGGAAATGAGAAAGCTGATGATCTCTTGAGAGATTTTAGTGAACAGACCTAGAAATGGAGTATATCACTCTGTCTCCATTGCTTCGATGAACATTTGTCTCATGGTCCAAACGTAAATGCACAGGGAACTTAAAAATATAGTTTTCCAGAATCTCCAGGAAAAGGAAATGTTAGTGAGGATTTTGTCACCCTCTGCTTCAGCACTTATCCTTGATGTTTGATTCTGAGAGGGGTCCTTTCCTCCAGCTGTTAATTACACCCCCAGTGTATTAACTGGCACTGGGGGATGAAGTGTTTGATACATGTCTGTTTTAACAACGGTTTTAAAGATCAGAAAGCCTTGTGATCCCAAAGTAATAAGAGCCCAGTAATCTACCTGATAGGTGAGGATAGAACCAATATACATCTATTCTTAAGCCACGCTGGACCCAAGTTATTCAGTGAGTATTTATTAACCACTTAGCTGTGTCCGTGTGAAGCCCAGGACAATGAGTGTGAGGTATTGAGAAGGTTGCATGGAAGAGGTGACATCTGAACTGGCCTCGAAGACTGTTCCACCAGCAAATGGCATTCTAGGCAGAAGGGCAGTGTCATGTGATCACAATTATACAGACACACGAAAGAACAGTGTGTCACAGGAAGTACAAGTGGCAAAGAGTATGCAGATCACAGCGTGCATTGGGTTAGGGACAAGGGGGGAAAAGTGATGACGTGGAGAAGTGTGGTGTAGTGGCTTGAGTGGTGGTCCCCAAAGGATACATCCACCTGGAACCTGTGGATATGACCTTAGTTGGAAAAGGGGTCTTTGCATTTGCAAATAAATTATTTCCAAATGAGATGATCTTGGATTATCCAGGTGGGTCCTAAATGCAGTGACAAGTGTCCTTATAAGAAAAGGCAAACACATACATACCCAGAGAAGGCCATGTGAAGAGGCAGAGACTGGAGTGATGGAGCCACCAGAAACTGGAGCAAGCAGAGGATTCTTCCCTGGAGCCTTCAGAAGGAGAACGGCCTTTCCAATACCTTGATTTTAGACGTCTGGCTTCTGAAACTGTGAGAATAAATTTCTGTTGTTTTAAGCCATGAAGTTTCTGATAAATTGTTACGACAATCACAGGAAACTAATACACGAGGATATGAAGAGTCTATTCTGTGTCTTGCTGAGGAGTGTCAGACATCATCCTGGATTCAGGTGATGGGCAGAAGAGGCAGTATTGATCATCTTGAAGATTTGATTGGTGTGGTCTGCTTCGTACATCAGAAAGGCAACTCTAGTGTCTCTGAAGGGTGTTGGGCAATTATCAGTCTGCTTGTGCTTGGGGAGGGGGACAATGATGAGCTGTGGGTGAGCCCTGAGGCACAGCGGAACTAAGGCTGGAGCATCTGTCTCCAGAGACACTGGCTGTGCCCTGGCCAGCAGAAACTCTAGTTTTCCCAACCAGTGAGTTGCCCCAGTACCCTCTTAGAGAGTACTTAATGGGCTGCCTTTATCTAGCTCCCTGAATAACCAGCTCATTACTAGAGGGGAATGAATCCTTTGCAGTGATTCCCTTCTGAAAAAAAAGGCAGAAATTTCATCATCATCTGACCATGCATTGCCTCTGTGGGAATACTGACCTCAGAAATACTGGGAGCATAGGGTATGTGTGGGAGTATCCCACTGCTGACTCCCAGATGCCACTGAGGCTCATTTCGTTATTTAGTACTGTCTAACCAACCACCCCAAAACGAAGTGGCTTAGAGCAACAGCCCTTCTAGCCTCTCTCATAGTCCTGTGAGCTGGCCAGGCTCAATTGGGCAGCCTTCCTAGTAGTCTTCCATGGGGTCTCATGGTTGTGATCAGATAACGAACGGCTGGGTCTGGAGCCTTCTCGAGGCTTGCCTGGGACACCGGGATGGCTGTGCTTCTCTCCCTCTCCACATGGCTTCTCCATGTGGTCTCCCAGAAGGGGAGTGGGACTTTTTCCATGGTGGCTTTGGGATTCGAAATGTGAGCGTTCCAAGAGGGAGGAAGTGGAAACCGTTAGAACTCTTAAAAGCTGGGTCTGAACCTGGGACAGCCTGACTTCTGTTGTGTTCTGTCGGTTAAAGCAGTCACGGCAAAGCAGACTTAAGGAAAGAGAAATAACCTCCGTTTCTTGGTGGGAGGAAACGAAGAATTGGCAGCCATCTTTCATTCAGCTTGAGTCTATTTTCGAAAAGTCGCACTTTTGACATTTTCCTTAAGCAGAACAAACGGGAGTGGACGAGGCGAAGTGTAGGTATTTAGCAACTATTAGATGAACAGACTGAGTGAATATACAAATGCACACATGCAAACGGTCAGCTACATTTTGGAATTTTCTAAGGCACTTTAAAGAGTGGATTGGATAATAGCAAGGATATGGTACTGAAATTGTCCAGAAATGTAGTTTAAGGGTTTGATTAGAAGATAGAGAAAAGCTTCTTGTCTCGTTAAGAGTATAATGTCAGCAGGGAGTGGTGTTATTAATGAAATCATGTTGTTAATTGCAGGGTGGATATATATATATGTATATACACACTACAATGCTGAGCCCAGGAAAAGTACTGTGTTTGTCCCTTACCACTTAGGAGACTTGTTATGAAGAAATATTAATGACGCTTAGTTTTTTTTTTTTTCATGAATCTAGCAGATAAAACTGCTAAAGGCATGAATTAAGAAAGATGAGCTATTCATTTGAAAACTTCATAAAATCAAAAAGCTTTTAAATCAATATATGCATTTCATCTTTACTGAATAATTCTACATTCATAAATCATATTATTTCCTTTGCTTAATTTTTCCTAATTTGTACCTTTCTCTCTTTCCCGTGATTGGAATCCTGAAAGCCATAAATTTTTGAACTTCAGATACCGTGATTGCTTTAGTATCATAAATTAAGTGCTACTGGTTATATTAAGGGTTCAGAAAGCATACAAAAAGTGTATCCAAATGCTGGGGGAAAACATGAATAACCATTTTGGAAAATGTCATTCAAATGAAGAGATTGGTCGATTGTCTAAATGGCTATGTCATTTTAAAGCAGGAATTTCCAGCTGTGCGATGTGTGATGAAATTCTTCAACATTTACTTCTTTGAGTTGCGTGTCTTGAACCATGTACCAGGTATTAAATACCCGAATCAAGTACTGTTCTCCTGTTTGAAAAAAGGGAGGTCTTTAAGAGGACCAAAGAATAAAACAAGAAACATTTAAAAAGGCTTTGAACTCAGTAAGCCTGTTCCTGGGGGCCTCCACCAGGCCCACTCTTTCCCCATTTTTTTCTCTACCTGGAAGTCACGTTTTTGGCAGGATTTGTCCCCTATTCAGAGGCCCATTCAAATTCCGCCTTACCAGAGTCACCTTGTCTGACCACCCTTGCTATGACAGCATCCGCATCATTCTGTTTCTTCATGGCGTGTACATCGAGTGGTCGGTTTCCTGTTTTTTAATTTCTCTCTCTCCGCTGAGAGCAGGACATTGCTTTCTCACTGTAGGGTGGCACCCTACGGTGCCTGGCACATAGCAGTTGCTCAGTCAATATCTATGTATTATTTATAAGACCAAGTCCCAGAATGTCAGCTTAATATAGTGCACAAGAGTCGAGGGCTTAGACAGTCCAAACTCAGGTACACGTTTTCTCAAAAGAGAAAGACAAACTCTGCTGGATTCAGAGTTGGTGACAATCACCAATTGTGGAAAAGGCTGCCAGTTCCAGATTGGCCTGATTGTTCATGGATTACAAAAAAAAAGATTGTTCCTCTCGGAAGATGGCTCATCATCAGTATTTACCCGTTTGTACTAACCATACCCTTGCAATACTCTTCATGAAGACAGGTGCTTTACCTTGCGTGACACACCCTGTCCCCCACCAGGCTGCCCTCCTTTTTCGTGTTTAAGCTATGAGCTATCTCAGCCCCAAATGATTAGTTGGAAATACCTTTTATTTAGATCGGAGTTTTCCAGATATGTAGAGTTGTAGTAAACCAGGAAAAAACAGAAAATCAAACATTTTATTTTATTGCCACAAAATTATTTTCAGTTCTTCCGACACTCAAATCAGTGCCCAGAAATTCCAAAGGACCAGAAACTTCATCGCTTCTCAGTGCCTCCACCGTCGATTCTATTTCAGGAACCAGTTGCACCCACCCACTCTCCATTGGGGAAAATAATTGTACTCAAATGGTGGGATTGCAGCTGAGTTTCTACAATATTTGGTGACGTTATTGAGGTTAGTTTTGTGTCTTTAGGAATGATCGATATCTCGCTGGAATAAATGTAGCATCAAATTGCATTATTTCAGTGACAGGACTTCTAATTATGATTCAGTTGATAAATCTGGTGCTAAGTATGCAATAACCTTGCCTCTTCGTTTATGTTTGTCTCTGTGCTAATTTGCTTTTTAAATTAAGCTTTTTAGAAGAGAGCTTAAGGTGTAGAATTTTTATTTCAGTTTAATAGACCTGACTCATTCATGGCACATTCCCAGCTCTCTTGGCCCATTGCTAGTCACACTTAAAGGGTGGCTGAGCTTATTGAGATGGTTTCCTAATGCCAGGCACCTAGTCTATTACCTGATCATCTCAGTTTCCAAGAATTTCAAGAAGTATTGATTTAATCTACTGTGCTGGGTGGATGGGAGGATCACTGCTTGCTTACTGAGTCACTGCATTGGGCACTAAGACCTGAAGTTTGGGGGATTTCGTCTATTCGCTTGCCCTACTTAGGCCTCCCTAACTTTTAAAACAGGAAAGTGTGCTTGAGTTCTCACATAAGCACGCTTCTGCCAACCCGCATGGCAGTTGGTCTACATAGAAGAGCTGGAAAGAAAATCTTGGGTCCCATTTTCACCAAGGCAGCACCAAATCAAAGCTTATTGAGAAATGGAGAGAGAGCATTCTCCTGGCTGGTCGGGATGGTGGTTTCTAGACCATTGCTGCTCCCAGGAAAGTCTCTGTGGTAAGCGTGGTTTATTTAACTCATGAGAGAGATCGACCTTTATTATACGTCTAAAGAGAGTGGCCGGGGACACATTTTCTGTTCCTACATTAAGAAGTAATGTGTTCTTGTAAATGAACAAACAAAATGAAAGCAGACTCACAGATACGAAGAACAAACTGGTGATTGTCAGATGGGAGGGCGGTTGCGGGCTGGGTGAAAAAGGTCAAGGAATTAAGAAGTACAAATTGGCAGTTACAAAATAGTCACGAGGATGCGAAGTACCGCGTAGGGAATAGAGTCAATAATATTGTAATAAGCACGTATAGTGCCAGGTGGGGACTAGACTAATTGGGAGATCACTTCGTAAATTATAGAAATGTCTCATCACTATGCTGTGCACCTGAAACTAATATAAAACAACGTTGAATGTCAACTCTAATTGAAATCTAAAAAGTGGGAAAAAAGTAATGTGTTCCTGCCAAATATAATTGGATAGTATTTAGTATTTTGAGAAAATTACTTGATGAAGGAAACCTTTGTGTTTTCAAAAATGGTACTTGTCTGTAATTACTTATATATGTGTGTTGCTGTGAGATTATAAACTCTTTTGAAGCTATAAACAGTGTCTGTGTCTCCCACCCTCATATCACGAACCTGCGACAAGGTCTGATACCTGCCAGAGTGTCAGTAGGTTTTGCTAGATCGAATGATGAAGGGATGAATGATATCCGTGA
Source organism: Eonycteris spelaea (assembly GCA_003508835.1). Classification (NCBI taxonomy): domain Eukaryota; kingdom Metazoa; phylum Chordata; class Mammalia; order Chiroptera; family Pteropodidae; genus Eonycteris; species Eonycteris spelaea. The sequence goes on from PUFA01000276.1 coordinate 659,153, forward strand.
AGTTAATAGCAATTTACTACCCACGATCATTTTTGTTTTTGTTCAACTTGTAGAGGAAGAGGAACCTACACTCTATTCTGTGAACAACAAAACGTGGGCGAGACAAATAACATGCAACTGGTCTTTCCTTGTAAATGTTGAAGGTCAAGTTCATTCACATATACCAGTGTGTCGACAAACTTTGACCTTTTGTGACACTGGATTTCCAGCAGTACAATAAACGGTTGGTGAAGTTTTTACAGTGCGTTTGGGAGATTTTAAGAGATGATTATTATGAGAAATGCCATATGTTTTACCTGTAGGCCATTCTGGTATTTGCTGGTAACTTCATTTCCCAGGCCCCTGGCACTTCGTGAAATATGGAAGCATTTTGCCCTTCCTCTCCACAGTTAGCCATATGCCACTTCATACCACAGGTGACTCTTACACGTCGCTGTCTCTTGGGAAGGAAAACCAGCTCCCATATCCGAAGGCTCATTCCGAAATGAGAAGCATGGACAGTGTTTAATTTGTTTAAAGAAATACTTCAGCCTCCAATTATTTAAAAGCTTAAACACGGCAGTACCTTTGTTGGAATAAATCGACTGTTCAAAGACTGAGAAAATCCAATTGGCTGTAAGCAAGCTTCTAGGTTCGTCTCCTCATTAAAAAGACGTAGGCAAGGCCGATCGAAGGCATGGAAGTTCTTTTCAGCCCTGCAAGTTGAGAAGGCTTCTCTGCTGTGCTGAAAACAGCAAGTCTCCCTGCTCCTCCCTAAGGTAGTGTGCGTGCGACCCTATTAATCATCAGTTACCAATCCTCAGTTGTGACACAGACTTCCAGGAAGGACAAGTGCAGTGGAGAAGTGAAGAAAACATACCACCAGATGGTTATCAGTGCTAAAGTTTTAAGATGGACAGAGGCTAAACATTATTGCGAGTTGGCTTCTGCTTTTGATGCATATAAAATAGCAAAGTAAAGGCCTCCACTTATCCTGCCCAGTGTAAACCTGTCTTTTGAAAGAGTTGTATTTCGTGGAAATTTATGCTTGATTTTGCATTTTGATAGTAATTTTGCTTCAAACTCTTACCCTATGGAAATTTAAATGGGTGATTATATTGATGATGATTCTAGTTGCAAGATGCATTTTAAAAAATGTGTCATCAGTTAAGTAAAAGTACTTAAAAAAGTATTACATAAAAAAGGCACAGAGGAAGCACAAGTAGAATTCTGGCTATCATAGAATTAAGGGAGAAGTAGTATCCTTGCACTTCATGAAATCAACGGGAGATGAGGAAGTAGGGGTTTCCCCAAACCAGCGACATTTGTTTTTTTTAAATCAATTTAGGATCAGATTTAGTGTCTGACAAAGAGGTATTAAGAATTAGGTTGTCATCTACGGCCAGGCCACCCTGAACAAGCCCGATCCCGTCTGATCTCAGCAGCTAAGTAGGGTCGGGCCTGGTTAGTACTTGGATGGGAGACCATCTAGGAAGCCCAGGTGCTGTAGGCACAAAAAAAATAAAAAATACAGGATCGTCAGCTGACAAGGTCCTTGCAATCTGTGAGGTCAACCAACGGTTGTCTCACCTAAAAAAAAAAAAAAAAAAAGAATTAAGTTGTCTTCCATAATTAATGGTCTCTTATTTTTAGAATGAGTAAAAGAAAAGCACATGGGATCAATTTATTGTGGTAAAATATACGTAAAATTTACCATCATAAGCATTTTAAAGTGCACAGTTCAGGGGCACTTAGTACATTCACAGGGCTGAGCAACTGTCAGCGCTAGCTTTTCCCAGGTCGTTTCTATCAGCCCGAAAGGAAACCCATTAAACAGTCACTTCTGATTGCTCCCTCCTTTCAGTTCCTGCACTCAAATACCAGACTTAGGCAGCGAGTAAAATCTGCTTTCTGTCTCTTTGGATTTACCTGTCCTGAATATTTCCTATAAGTGGGCTCGGTTTTTCCCAGGGGGACCGCTAAGCCATCAATAGCCATCATTTGATAAGTGGGGTAAACAAATGGTTGGATTTTGCAATCTGGGACCCTCCCTTGTGCCAACTGGCTACACCGGAAGTGAAGGACAAGCTGGAGAATAATGATAATTGAGAAGAAACCAGTGTTGGAATACCTGGGTACTGTAGATGAAAATCTAGAATGTCGGCTGAATTACTACATTCCCAAACCAGAAATTTGGGCAGAATTCCGTAGTGGAATCTCATTGTTACAGTGACCTAAGTCTAACACTTGCTATTACCATTGCTGAACTGTGAGAATTTAACTTGCTCTGTGTCTTCTGTCCTTTCTTTTTAAAACAAGCTTCACTGAGCACACAGTATGGTCGACGGTGTGGGGAAAATGGTGTACAAAGCAGACATTATCTCTGCCTTCACAGAGTCTACGCTTGTGTGGAGACGAACAATAAAACAAGTAGCTACACTGTTCTGTAAATGCGAATACAGAGAACGGTGTGTTATGACCGAGAATAGTGGCAGTGGGCAGATCCTTTAGACCCCATGGTCAGGAACGGTGTCTGTGAGGACGGCGGAGGCAGCCATGTGGACAGCGGTGTGTAGAAGTTTCAGGTAGAAGAAGCGCCATGTGTAGAGGCGCTGTGGCAAGAAGGACCATAGCACATTCTACCCAGATAGTCCAGAAACCAGTGAGTGAGATGAGGCTGGAGAAGGAGGCGAGGGCCCAGTCATGCAGGCGTTTATAGTCCATGGTGCAGAATTTATGATAAAAGCAATGGCCAGTCATTGGACAGTATCAACTAGGAGATGGACTTGGTCCATTAAAAATAAATTCACTTGTTGCTATGAGGAGATAAGTTCGAGGAGGCTAAAGTAGACTGAGGGAGATCACTTAGGAGAGTCATGGAAAGGTTTGAGGGAGAGATGATGGCGGCCTGGACAAGATGGAGACACATCTGATTATACGGTGGTCACGTATGGAATCCTGTGGCTGTGTTAGGCAAAATAGAATGGGCATGACGTTCATGTTATTGGGATATTTTGTCCATATAACATCCCTCTAGGGGACTTGGAAACAAAATACCAATGAGGAATAAAGATGGAAATTTGTTATAGTTTACCAAATTTCATTGAATTTCTCTCTGTGCCAAGTGGAAGATGGCACCATTTTCCTTCAGAATTTTGAAGGTATTGCTCCCATGCATATCTTCTAGGTCCTGGGAGTGCTGTTGAGAAGAACAAAGCCATTCTGATATTTGATCCCTTGCTTTACCTGGATTTTCCCTCTGGAAGCTAGAGGGATCGTCTCTGTTCTGCTCTCTCATGACGGGCCTCGGTGGGGGTCTCTGGTCATCCATTTTGCTGGGCACGCGCTGAGCTAATTCCATCTCAACATTCGCGCTCTTCAGGACCCGAAATTTTAAAAATAATTTCATCCATGATTTTCTGTCTGCTGTTTCCTTTTCGCTTTCTGGATATCTTCTCACATTCAGATATTGGACTACTGTACTCATCCTTTTCTTTTTTTTCCTTTCTATTTTTGGGCAATTATATGCTTGATTTTATCTTCCCACCCATCCATTGAGTTCTTTATTTTTAATTTCTATGACCCACCTTTCCTTTTTCATTTAATCTCAATGTTCCTTTTGTATTGGATCTGGGAGACTAGAAATCTAATTGCTTCTCAAACGTACTTTTAAGCCCCCCTCCCTTTATATAACTTCGCCTTCTCCCCAACTCCTCAAGCCACTTGATATTGCCAGTTCTTGAGCCCGTGGACTAATCTATGGCAGGGATCAACAAACATCTAAAAGGCCACATGATAAATACTTTAGGCTTTGTGGACCTTACAGCTGCTCATCTGTCAAATCATAACTATTCCCCTCTGCAGCTGTATCATCAGAGCGGCCATAGACAATACCTAAATAAATGGGTGTGGCTGTGTTCCGGTCAAATTTTATTTCCTGAGCCCTGGTCTGTGATATAAATCAGCCTGCATTGTGGCTTTCCCTGCTGCTCCTGTAGGATTGAGCTGCTTTTGCTCTGCTAATTTACTGATCTCATCCATTTGTTTTTCAGCTTCCAAATATTTGGTGCTGTCATTTGTTTTTCTCTCACTTCTTGTTATTTTGAGGTGAAATGTTTTAATGCTTTTACAGTTGTTTTACTGGAGTTTCAGGAGCAAAACTAAGTAAATATCTTGTTTCCGCCATCATTTTTACCTGGACAGTTAAGCATTAATAAAGGGTGATGAGAGGCATTTCCATTTGTTATTTCTGTAACTTGGCCCAGACACTCCAGGCCATTTACATGATTTTACTTGTTTCACCCACTAATTTGAGTCCTCTCATCTTTGTTTTCCTTTCTTGTGACACAAGTTTTATTCTCATTTCAGCCTTTATCTAGAAATCTGTTTCCAGCAATTGGTGAAATCTTAGCATTTGTAATTTCATGTAAAATTAACAGAACATAGATTTTCAGCAGTACAGTCAAAATATGAAGCTAACTTGCAAATAGAAAGTGAGAAGAAACAGGTCTTCCAGGAAGATGCCAGCACCAGCCCAATATACTTAGATAATCTGGAGGCTGCTGCTTCTGTGACCACCCATCAGAGGCAAAACAAAGGCCACCAAGTGCAGTTCCCAGTCCTTACACCATGAACTTGAGCCATGGTGGCAAATAGGAGGAAGCCACTCTCTGAGCCAACACTTCCCGATAAGCCGAGGGTAGCAGCACATATGTTTCTAAAACATGATTAGGCTCTATAATTTTTTCCCTTCTCTCCTAGAGCAAAACAAAAGTTTTCAGTGTGTTACTGCTGAGGAAAGAGAGCTGAGAAACGTATCCATTGTTTTTTCAAACTAGAGAATACCGGTTCAGTATTTCAGGCAATGTCATAGGAACAGTGGCTTTCTAACGTGATCACACACTGGTATCACTCGAAGGGCTTTGAGAAATCCTGTTGTCCGGGCCCCACCCCGGACTCTCGGGGTGCAGACCCCAGGCAGTAGCGTTTTAAAGCTCCCCAGTGCAAGTTCCTTATATATTCTGAATATTGACCCCTTATCAGATGTAGGGTCTGCTAATATTTTCTTCCATTCCGTAGGTCGTCCTCTCATCTTGCTGACGATTTTCCTCACTCTGCAGAGACTTGTTTGTCTGATGCTGTCCCCCTTGTCTACTTTGCTTCTGTCGCCTGTGTTTTTGGCGCCGCATCCAAGAAATCATTGCCAAGGCCAATTGCCAAGAAGCACTTCCTCCGTGTTTTCTTCTGGGCGTTTCGTAGTTTCAGGTCTTGTGTTTAAGTCGTTAATTCATTTTGAGCTGATTTTTGTGTATGCCATAGGATAGGGGTCCGGTTCCATTCTTTGCACGTGGACATCCCGTTTCTCCAATACCGTTTGTCGCAGAAACTATCTTTCTCATTGTGCGTTTTTGGCTCCCTGTATATGCATGGATTTATTTCTGGACCCTATTCTGTTCCATTGGTCCATATGTCTGCCTTTACACCAGTACCATCCTGTCAAGCAAAGGATTTAAATAGACATTTCTTCAAGAGGACATGCAAATGGCCACCAAGAGCAATATATGAAAGCAACATCAAGGGAGATGCAAATCAAAACTGTAATGAGCTATCACTTCCTACTTGTTAGGATGGCTTTTATCAAAAAAAAAAAAGTGTTGTTGGAGAGGCTGTGAAGTCAGAACCCTCGTGCATTGTCGGTGGGAATGTGAAATGGTACAGCCACTATGGAACACAATATGGAGGTTCGTGAAAAATTAATCATTTCTGGGTGTAAATCCGAAAGAATGGAAACGAAGATCCTGAAGAGAGATTTGCGCTCTCATTTTAATTGCTGCATTACTCATAATAGCCAAGCTATGGAAACAACCTAAATATCCCATGATGGATGAATAGCTAAAGAACATGTGGTACCTACACATACACTTGAATATTATTCGGCCCTAAAAAAAGAAGAAGATCCTGCCATTTGCAACAACAAGGATGAACCTGGAGGGCATTATGCTGAGTGAAATCAGCCAGTCACAGGAGGACAGATAATGCGTGATTCCTCATAGAAGCAGAGGGTAGAATGGTGGATTCTGGGAGTTCATGAGCGGGGAAGATGGGGAGTTGTTAGCTGAGTATAAAGTTTCAGTTCTGCACAACGAGTAAGTTCTAGAAATCTGCACATCGTGCCTGTAGATAATAATGTATCGTATGCTTAAAAATTGAAGCAGGTAGATGTCATATTAACTGTTCTTACCACAATAAAGCCAAATCAAAAGTATAAAAGGTAAAAAAAAGATTTATTTTAATTGAAAAAAAAATGTTCCTTGGGAGATTCCAGGGCACAGCCAGGTTGAAACCTTATGTTTTAAAGCACAGCCTTATTTGTGAAGTATTTCTGTTGGAGTTTGTCTCCACACAAGACTGCCGTCTTGCCTGTAACCTCAGACGTTCCTTTAGAGCAGTGGTTCTCAAAATGTCACCACCTGATCGGCAGTTTAGCATCACCTGGGTATTTGTGAGACAAAATCTTAGGCCCCACCCAGAGCTACTGAATGAAACTGGGTAGAGACCACCTCTTTGAGTTTTAACGAGCCCTTCAGGTGATTCAGATACATTCTCAAGTTTGAGAACCACTGCACCCTATTTAAAAGTGTAAATGTCCTGAGGTAGGGGTGAGAGGCAGTGGGTTTGCTGATGAGCTTACTTTCCTCAGCAATCATAAATTGCCGCCAGGAGGTAACACACAGTGTCTTGACTTGGGAGAGGAAGTGAGAAAAGCATAGAGTGTAATTTTAGTTTGACAACAAGATTTGTAAACTGTAAGAATGTGAGAATTATGTCATTTAATTACTAGCTCAAATTTATAACTGTCTTCAGCATTTTCCACGTACTATCTCAATGAATCCTTACAGCAACCCTGTTATTATCGTTTCTACACTTTTACCAAAAAGGAAACCGAGGCGCAAGGAGGTTAAGTTACTTGTACAAAGTTACACACAGGAAATAAGTAGCAGAGCTGCCAGCCCTTCTGCAGGGTTCAAAGGCTGCACCGCCTCTACATTTAATTGTGCAAATGGGTGATGTCTTCATGGAGAAGAGTCAAATTATAATACAATAGAAAACTGAGCAAAAGCTGTGAATCTGAGCACAAGACATGGTCACAATCCTTTATCTTAATTCTGAAACGCCCAAAGCCCCAAAAAACAGTTTTATAAGGTTGGCCCCCACACTGTCTACATGACCTGAAGTGAACCAGTGTGAGGTTATGCAAAATTTCTTTTCACCCCCCATAGTATAAATATTCACTTTGTGTGTGTGTGTGTGTGTGTGTGTGTGTGTGTGTGTGGTGTAGTTATTGCATTTTACTACACTTTGCTGTGGTGGGCTCTGCTGGGTTCGTTACAGGACATATGGCTGGGTAGCAAATGTTTCCAGCTCTCCACTCCCTGGGCACGTTGTGGGGTTGCACTTCCCTTCCCCTTTGAAGTTATGGATGACCACGTGACTTGGCCAATGAAATGTGAACAGACGTGGTACACGTCACTTTTGAGCAGAAGTTTTAGGAGGCAGCTTGAAATCAGCTTTAGCTCTCTTGGCCTCTGGGATTCCTGCCAGTGCTCACTTTGCTAGCCCAGGACCTGAAAGAGATGTAGAGCAGAGCTCCTTGCTAGCTTGGGTTTGGGAGATTTTTGTTACTGGAGTGTAATCTAGTCTGTTCTGACAGCTACAAATGCTTTAAGTTCTACATTACCTTTCTAGAATCTGAAAGAGTCTCAGTTGTGAAACAGATCTGACATCAAGTGTTTCAGATCAGAGATCATGCAATCTGGATTTGAATATTTCAAATCAGGATTTTCTGAAGAAGATCTAAATGGCGTCATTTCTTTGAGCACAGCCATTTTCTGGAAAGAGTAAACTGACGCCTGGCAAGACTGCTGGACTGGCTCTTGAAAGTCGAGGATGTTCTCATTTATCTTGGTCGCCTTAACGCCCGATGTGAACACTTTGCAAATAGGTGCTGAGAAAAATTGGTGGTCCAAAGACAGTTTAATACCTGGCGCTCAAGGCTCCAGGGGAAAGAGCAGAAGAAGGAGATACAAGAAATGAAGGCAAAAGTTATCTTCTTCATCTAGTTCACAATTTTGCCTTGTTCGACTCGTGAACCGGAGGCACAGCAAATCCTGTTTGAAAGGTTGGGGTAGTGGCTGTTAGTAAATGCTTATGGGTGGAAGTGAAGATTAACTGAGATGATTTGAACAAGTGAGGCTCTTAGCACAGAACTGGTTTATAGTTAAGCTGTAGTAATTGTAGCCGTTAACATTAAAAAATAGGTAGCAGTGCTCAGGGAACTGTATAAGAGGGGAAATTGGCTGACACTGTGGTTTTCAAATAGCGCTTTCAATGGATTCAGAAGCACCTTTCGAGTGCCCCTAGGGTGTGAAATCTGGGGAGGGCAAGGAGCTGCGGAGTGGTTGTGGCCTGAACCCCTGAACCCAGGCCTGCTCCAACCCCAACGGCTCCACCCTGTAGCCATCAGGTATTTGCTTCTGTTGTGCTGCGATCAAAGCTAAGACCCACGGAGCCAATTGAGATGAACTGTGAGCCTTTATTAGCCGGCCAGCGACGGACTCTCTACCACACAGGGTTAGAAGAGATCAGTCCTGAGCCTCTAGAGGGAATAGCTGAAAAAGCCCCCAAACCCCCTCCAGCAAGCAAGCAGGTTTACAGAAGCAGAGGCTGGCCATTAGCATCTCTTTACACAGGATAACTCCACCCTTAACATGAGCATAAGTTGGCCATTTGAAAATTTTCCACCCTTAACACTTCCCTGTAAGATTCTGTTTGAAGGAAGCGTCCTGTGGATAAAAACAACCTTGAAAGCCATTAGGAAACTATATTTTAGAAAGACCTTTGGCAACAAGTATTTTAAACCAAGGCTTTTTGATAAATTGCATTTTAAAATAAAATGATTTTATTCAAAATAAGTTATTCATAGTGTCCTGGTATTCTGGCTAATGACGGTATTAATGTAGCATCTTTAGGAAACATTTAAAAAATACATAAAGCTGTAGCAATCATGAGCATATTTGGGCCCTTAATGACATTTTCTCTGCTTCAAAAACCAAATGATAGATTTGGACATTTGTAGGTCCATCACAAGAGATCCTTGCTAAGCTAGAACTTAATGAGCTGTTACTGAAAGCTCCTAGAATCTCCTCCTGCCTCATGAATGAGTGGCTCTGATTTAAGGTAAAATTAGAGACTTCGAGAAAAGGCTGTCACATGGATTCCATTTCTGAGATGTCATTAATGTGATAGATGTGACTGAGTAGCATTAGCTCATGCTGGGTTTTGGTCAAGTAGGGTGGCACTTGGCCTAGGACCACGGTTGCCCAGGGATACATTGTCAGAGGATGGAGAGAAGAACAACCTGGGCCCAAACTGGTTAAAAATGAACTTTTTGGAACAAGCACTCAGTTCCATGCAGGAAGGAATCGGTGCCAGAAATTTTCACATCTCCTCTAAGTCTCTTTAATGGTAATTATTAATATTGTCATTTAATAGTCGAAGAAAGACTTTGAGAGTCTAAATGACAAAACTTGAGTTTAAACTCAAAATGTCTGATGCCACGTTCTGTCATTTTTCTCTGTCATGGGAAAACCATTCTTACGTCTGAAACACAACGGAAAATATTTCCTGTTCAATGTTAATTCTGTTGGTGATGTATACAAGGGGGCCTCTTGATAACACCGAAATCGTGCATCCTAAGAATGTAGCTCTAATCAAATCAAGCAGACATTTCATAGGCGTCGTTGATTTGGGGACACTATTTTTGGCTACTATTTCTAGTGTTAGTTTTGTTCACTATCCTAGGATTGACTGCTAAAGAGAAGTGGTTTTTTTGTTTGTTTTTGTGAAGTGAGTTTTTTAAGAGGCTTTATCTGACGCTCTCTGGAGGAGAAATATAAAGAGAATCGTAAGACATAGGTATCATTATCCGTTTGATTGTTTCTGAGTGGCTGGAGACTGGTTGCTTGAAGGGGCATTCATGCTCTCACTGACCCAGAGTCCAAGTGTGGTGGGTGGGCTGTGGCTGGGCAGAATCTGGGGACTCTCCACTTGCCCATGACCTGCCTGGTGGCTGAGAGAATGTCACATTCAACTTTTATAGACTTATAGAAGTTGCTCAATTTTGGCTTTGTGTTTTAAGGTGTGTAACTATTTGATGGCAGTGTTCTTTCTTTTTTGAAATCGAGATATCATTCACATGCTATAACATTCACACTTTTAAAGTGTCTAATCCAGTGGTACTTAGAATGCTCACGAGATTGGGCCCTGGGCATGAAGCCTCCTATGTCGAGTGGGTGTGTCAGCCCAACTTTTATGAATACTCTAGCCACTGGTCAGTGATACGGGTGGACCCAGGACCCACGGGAGCCTTTCCCCCTAGGGGAGCTTTAAGAGGATAACAGGATGCATGTTCCTTCTGGGTCAGGCTGAGCTTGCTGCTTCTGTTTCTTGAAGCTGCAAAATCGACACTTCGGAGGACATCAGGATAGGAGCATTAAATCACAGCCCGAGCTGTGCAAAGGAAGTCGCATTTATCAGGTAGCCTCCTTCTTAAGTTTATCTCAGATGCTGCAGTTTGCATCCCAGGGGAGCGAAACCTAATCTGCCTTCCCCAGAGCCCAATTGTTATCTTTGAAAGGCAGTGGGAACTGGCAGCTGTCCAGCCAATGCCTCCCTCTCCAGGCATTGAAAGAGGGGGATGCTTGATACTGAAGCAGTTACTCAAAGCTCAAAAGAGTGTATTTTAAGGGCCCTGCTTTTTTTGCATTTCTTCTGGTCCTAGAGTCCTCTAGGAGGGCAAAGCTAACCCTAGGGATGTATTTGCAGCCATTACCCTGCCTACCCCACATCCTATCACATCCTCCACAGAGACCAAGACTTTCCTTGGGGATGGCCGCCCTGGCCAGAGGGCTTGGGACTCCTTGGCTAAGGATGGTGGAATCTAATAGAACAGTGGCGTTCATAGTGGGGACCATCAGCAGTATCAGCATTGCCCTGATACTGCAAAATTTCCTGCTCTATCAAAATCAGAAGTGAGGTGATGTCCAGCATCAAGCCTTCACAAGCCCTCCAGGAGATTCTTTGGCACATTCACATTTGAAATGCACTGAGAAAGAAGATACCTGCTCAGGTGGGGCTTGGACTGCTAGGCAAAACAGGTGGCTCTGAAAGCTGATGCAGAACCAGCAAAAGGAAATCAGGTGACCAGCTCCAAACCTCTGAAGCCCGTATATACGGGCCACAAATACCCACACGTTGTACCCTTTTTATATAGGCTAAAGATGAATGGGACTTCCCCTCTCCTACCTGCGTCTGTTGTTTTATCGTGGGGTGACGTCCTTCTTCCTTTAAGAATCTCTTAATTGTTATCTTCAGTGCAAATAGATTAAATAGAGAAAAAAAAAGATAGCGGAGAGGGAGTGAGAAGAAATTTTTTTTTTTTTTTTTGATGCTGGCATTTCAGAGTCTAGTATTCCTAACTCGTACCGTTGACACCTTTTACCCGGATTTCTTGCAAATTTAGGTAAGGAAGACCTTAGTCCAAATGATTACTGCGATAAGGCAGGGGACGACCGCAGCAGGGAGAGAGAATTGCATGATGACGGAGAACAGTTGCACCATACGATCTGCAAGCATTTCAGAGGCCATGCAGAAAGCAAGTCTCTTTGATATATATATAAAAAAAATGCGGAAAGGCTAGCAAGCACCGCGTACGGGGGAGCAGAATGAGCAGGTGGGAAGATCCAGCTGTTCAGCAGATGTGTTTCCGGAGGGTCAGCTGTTTCTCTAAAGCAGGATTCATTGGTCGGCATTTCGATGCTATTAGTACGTCTTTTGTTCAGACTGGTCAGTGGGTACAACCAGTTCAGCTAATCATTTATGGTGTGGAACATGAATGTGGACGGTCTGTGTCCGGCCTCGTCCTAGGTAATTCACAAGTCTTCCTGAAGTCATCTGCGGAAGGTGGTTCCTGGTGGTAAGCCATTTCCCCCGCAACATAAAAGGAAGGCGGGATTTCTTAATCTTTGCTGTTTTCCGGGCCCCCAGGGCTCAGGTAAAGTTTACCATTGTCACTGTATAATCATTGAAACATTTAAAAACACAAAGCTCTTAGCATTTATGTAAGAAAGCAGTTCTCTTCAATACAAAAATACATTTATGGACTTCGGTTTGGTTAATTTAAGTGTTTTGTAATTAAAGAGAATTTACTTTATTGGATAGGTGCTAAACTTCTCTTTTAAGAGAGGAACCAGTAACCAAAGTTAGCATTAAACACTTTCAAATACTTAGCAGAGATTTTTCAAAAAGTACTTTGAAGATAGAATTGAGTGAAGTATTTAAAACGATGTGAGTTGCAATTGAAAAAGATACTACATATTTTTTCCCGTGTCGGTAAATCTGGTGTATACAGTACGTGACTTTGGAGAACATAGAAATGCTGGGAAGTCATTAATTACAGTAATGAGGGAACAGTGTGGCTAAGAAGGTGCTCACAGGTTGTCCCATTAGCACTTTCTAAAAATAATCATCACGGCTGAAGTGCTTTTTTTCATGTGGAAAACTTAATAATTAAAACAACTAAGAGTAGAGGAATCTTTAAGTAGAGGTGAGGGAGGAAAAAGGGATAATTTTTTTATCACTATATTTTTCTCAGAGCCGTGGTCCACTATGATCATCAGACAATCACAACTTCTATAAAATAATGCAAATCCTTTCTAAAATCCTGGACTACTGCCATAGTGTTGTACAGCTCTGCACTGTTTTCTACCATTCTTTCATTATAGGATGATAAATTAATTGTAGGAACTGCTAATTATTCACCGAGGATTTGTCCTCGGCTATGTTGATGTCTTGGAGGGCTTTTCAGCAGAGTAGGAGAGCCTTATCACCAGGAAGGATTCTAAAACGCCTCCAGAACAAACACAATGTCAACAATAACAATGAAACCATTTAAGAATCAGTCAGACACTGTCTTAGGCAGTGATAGGGACCCAGAAAATGGAGGCTGCTAGTGGCCCAGTCCATGCCACAACCCCAAACCTGACTCAGCCTGAACTTACAGGACATGCCTCCTTGTCTAGATGACTTAATGGTGGTGACAGCCCTCCAACTCAGCTTTAGCTAGCTCACCATGCCCTGGAAAATGGGACCTGCTAGCCTCGGAAGCAAATCCCTGACCTCGTAGCCAATCATACCCTGTCTCCAAGTTGCCACTGCTAGCATTCTAGAAGACTCACTCTTGCCCAATGGAGAGGGGAGGATTTAATTCTACCATTCTAAGTCCTTTTGGCTGGACTAATAATCAAATTAACATGAGACAGGTTAACAGGAGAAAACGCCCAAATTTAGTATGTATGTATATATGTGGCTTTCATAAGAATACGTGGGCTGGACAGATTGGGCAGTTAAGGCTTACGTGACATGGACAGTGAAGGAGAAGAGGTGGGTGGGGTAGAGGTTTGGGACTTCTAAGGGCAGAAAGGCAATTGACGTGGAGATGGAAAAGCAGATATTTGGTAAAAGAAAAACTCTGGGCTATCTTTAGCGGTGGGACACAGAGAGGACTTTGACCAAACAGGCCTCGCTACCCCAGAATATGGCACCTTAGCATATGGAATAAGCTGAAGGAATGTGTGAAACCACAGGGGCAGGAAAAGGTTTCAGACCTTTCCCTGACGTGGGTCATAAGACCCCCCAGGGTGAGATGCCCTCTCTGTGCCCAGAAGAAAGGAACAGCCTTATATCTGAAGGTGGCAAGACACTGAGAGGGATCCGGACAAACAGGCCTTGCTCTGTTTCCCCAGGCTTACTACCCTAAGCTCATACCCTTTTGTTGTATCATATTTGCCCAGGAGTTTCCACTACGGTCCGCTCTCAGTCAAGGCTAGCATACGGATGCTCAGGTTTATCTGCACCTTCAAGTCTTCATTTCTTCGTAAAGGCTCCTGGGTCACATGAAACTCATATTAAATAAATTTGGATGCTTTTCTCTTGTTAATCTATCTTTTGTTATAGGGCCCCGTCTGAGAAACCTAGAAGGGTAGGAGGAGAAGCATTTTTCCCGCCCTACGGTGGCTCGTACCCTCTTTAAGATGACTTACTGGAGGTCTTACTGTCTGCCATGGGCTTAATCACCACCAAGCCAGAGCCTTCCCCATCCAGCTCTCCACGCACAGAGAACTCATTGCCTAGTTCTGCTCAGTCTCCTTATTACCATGCCGTTTTCACCACTGGGACTGGAGGCTGCCCTAACTCTACTCTATTTCTTGCTTTCCAGAAGGGGATTACATTCAATTAAAGATGTATGTGAGGTTTGGAGAGAGGACTGCTTTAGAGTACATTAGCTGCTCAGATAGAATGTAAAGCCATTACGTTAGAAGATGATGAATACAGTAACAAGAGGACCTCACTTCACTCTTAGTATATAGTTAGATTAACCCTTAATGGGACTCACAGATGCTACGGTCCCATGATAAATGTATGCTCTTGAAAAATTACTGTCCCATGTCACCTAGTTCTTCCTTGATGGCGGACGACTCCTCTAACATCAATACACTTTCTTTTGCCTAAGAAAACTCTTGGAAACATTCTTCTGTACCGGTTTTAAATAGCATCTTTGTTTTTCTTTGTCATCCTTGGTCTCAGAAAATACACTTCAAACGTTTCAAGAGCATTAGAATATTTTTTCCTGTGTTGAAATTAGAGCATTGAGATAGAATTGTCGCCAAAGAAGGCAGACTGGCACTAACATATGTTCCAGGATCTGGTCCACAGGTTTGGAGTTTCAGAAAAGGGAATTGTGTGCTGCTCAAGCGTTTATCAGCCTTAAATGTAGCCTGTGCATATAGAGGTCGGTTTATCATTATGGTTATAATTTATTTGTTTACGTCAAGAAATCCAGTTTGCAAGAAGACTAGAATTCGTGTTGTATCTGGGTATCACATTTTCTCTCTTAAAGAAAATCTGTTATTTTTGGTAAGCTAGAGAAATAAAACAAGAGAGTGAGATAAACTCACTGGCTGATGTCACCTCCATCTAAATCCCATGAATATTAACAGCTTCCTGAATAGAACCTGTTAAAGGATCATTTTTAACAAAAGGCAAAATCATGACTCATACAAATATAAAATGAACACACAAAATATTTTATGTAACTCATTAATTAAATGAGTGCCCTAGCAAGACATTACAACCAGTTCAAATGAGAATTAATGAAACACTGATTTGTATCTCATAAAGAAATGTTGACATGAACTTACAAACAGACATAAAACTGGTTTTTCCTCCAGGGATGTTGTTTAGGGAGTTGATTGAACTGCCACCAGACAATTTATTTGCATGTCTACAGGAAAGAATTATTTTACATTGTTATTATCTCCAACTTACAGAGTTGTAAAATACCTCAAAGGAAACAGATAACCTAGAAGGTTGTGTTTTACGCAATGCTTCGCTTTCCCATCGAACGTACCCAGTGATCATTTTGCTTAGTCCAAATTCTTATAAACTGTTAACCTCCTCTTCTGAATAATAGTAATCCTGAAAGTCATTAGTAGGACTGATTTCTCCTGACCTTGAGATACCTTTCTTCCCTCCTTTCTCCTTCACCAGCCAACCACTAAGTTTCCTTAACAATACACCCTAAGAAAGTAGCTTTTATTATTTAAAGGATCCTTCAACTGGTCTTTTGAGCAATGAAAATTAAGCACTTAATATGCTGAGTCCCAAACCTGGATGATCAGAATCACCTAGAGGCCCACTTTAGACTTTCTGATCCGGGTTCTTGAGGATGGAGCCTTGGGATATACATGTCTTTAAGAAAAATTCGTGTTAGGAGTCTGTGGATGTACTACAAGGACCTGAAAGGAGGAAATGTCACCAGCGATGGAGAGGAGGGTGGGGCTAGAGGACCATTTCAAGTGACATTGGCCAGATCTAGTGAGAAATCTAACATTATAATGGATGGTGGGACAGGAGGCATTTTCACGAGTTGAGAATGATTTCTAGCCATTGAGCAACTTTTGGATAGTGGTGAGGCCCTTTATTTTTTTGATCATACTTAAATCATTAAGACTCTCACTTTAGTATAGCTTTCCCTCCACCCCCAGCCTGGAATAAATTCCAGAGTTTACCATCACTTTAGAAAGGTGCGATTGTGATAGAATATAATTCTCTGTACTAATATGTAAATAAAGGATACGTTTTGGTAGTTTTAGACTCCATTAAGTTTAATTAAATAGGCATGAAAAATCATAATGCAAAAAAAAAAATCAACAATCAAAATGTAGTTCGTGTTCTGAAATCTTAAATGAAAAGCCCAAACTATTCTTGCAGGTTGTGTTTGTGATATTGTGATGCTGGGGAGGAGAGTTTTCCTCCGCCCTCTCAGGGTCCCCGGCTGGGTCTGAAAATTAAACTGACAAAGATGTTAACAGGTAAAAAGCAAAACCACGTTGATTTAATACCAGCTGTGCGTGATTTGGGAGCCCTCATCAGTAGACGAAGAGCTGAAGAAACTTAGATGGGAGTATTGAATGGGGGAGGGGAGGAGAGGGCCTTAGCAAGGCCTGTTTGTTCACATCCTTCTCCTTGTCTTCAGACAGAAGGATCTCTTGCACCCCGAATGTAGGGAGGGCCCCTTTCGTTGAGGGTTTTATGACCTGTTTCCGGGAGGAGGGGGGATGGGTCAGAGCGACCTTCCTGCTGCTGTTGTCTCTAGAAGTTTAATGTCAGTACCAAGGTGCCATATTTGAGGGAATGTGTCCCGATTCGCATCAGTGGTTTATAATAAATATATATTTGATCTTCTTTGTCCTTGTTCCTGGCACTGAGCTCCTAAATTTAGAGCCTCAAAGGTGTTTTTGTCATTCATAGCAAGCCCCTTCCCAGCACACAGGAATTTATGTTAATGAGGCGACTTTTAGAAAGCCCCAGGTAAGCTAAGCTTGGGGGCTGGTTGCCGGGGAAACCAAACCTATCTCCATTAGTGGGTTAGAACTTTCAGCCCCGCCCCCAACCTCCCGGAAGGGGAAGAAGGGCTAGAGGTTGAATCAGTCACCAAAAGTTAGTGACTTAATCCGCCAGGCCAATGTAATGAAGCCTCCATAAAAACCATAGAAGGACTGGGTTCAGAGGGCCTCCGGGTTGCTGAACGAGAAGCGTCCATGTGCCAGGAGCCTGACACACCCCGAACTCCGGAGGACATGAGCCCCAGCACTCAGGACCCTTCCGGACCTATGTATCAATTTGGCTGTTACTCGTGTGCCTGAGTAATAAGCCAGTAATCTAGTACAACTGGTTTCCTGTTCTGTGAGCTGCTCCAGCAAATTAATCGAATCCGAGGAGGGAGTGATGGAGACTTCGAGTCCATCAGTGCACAGGTAGCAACTTGGACTTGCTTATTGCTGTTTGAAGTACATGTGCCTGTGTGTGTGCGCTCACCCGCGGGGGCCGGGGTTGTGCGTCTGCCGTCTTGTGGGACCCGGGCCTCTGACCTGTGGGATATGATGCTACCTAACAGGTGGATGGTATCAGAATTGAGTCACGTTGTAGGGTAACCCAGCTGGTGTCGTAGACTCGTTTGGTGTGTGGAAAACACACACGTGCTAACAGAAGCGAAGCGGCGTTGCCATAGTGAGAATAAGGACACACGGGTGCGGTTTTTCTTTACGGTTTTTCTTTAGACAATTTCCATAAGTGTAGCAGACGTGCCTTGCTTTCCTAACAGTACTTTGTGCAGAGGGTATAAAAACCCTTAATTGACATATGCTCTATCTCGTAGGGGGAAAAAAGTCACCCATAAGTAGTAAACGGTGATGCCAAAGATAGCTCTGTTAGATGTTCAGGTGTCTCAAATGATGGGACATCACTAAGCAAATTCAAGAACCCCTAATCCACCAGTGTTGAAAAGGGCCAGCATGCACAGAGCGTTTCCGACAGACGGGGTGTGCTTCCCAGCACCGGCCCAGCACTGGTTCTAACGGGAGGGGGTAACACGCCAATGCCAAGCTGTTTCCTAATGGAGCTTGTGGTGGGTTTAGGATTTTCTGTTCTAACCACCCCGCACTACACTCCGGCTTTCTCTCCAGCTCCTGTGGGTGCTGACAGGGACTGTTTGGATTTGAAAGACTGAGAAGTAAGGCAAGTTCTTTCACAACCAGGGGTTGACCAGTTACCAGCCTCTTCCTTCTGGGTGTCCGTGTGTTCAGTCTGCCACTGGGAAGTCCACGCAGACCTCTGAAAATGATTCCCTCATGTTACTTAGTTCATACTCTAGAATCCTTTTATTAAGTATATGTAATCAGGAATAAGACTCAGCAGTTCACCATAACTCTTTCCAAAAAGATGGATTTTCTGTGATAGAGCAATGCGCGCATGCTATGGGGCTGTCGTCAGTTCTCCAGGACCAAGGCTTTCTCATTGTTTAATTCTGTGAATGTTTCACTCCAAGAGTCCCCGGAACACGTGGCAGGATGGGGCTAGCAAATCCATCTTCCTGTTTAATCACCCTTGTTGGGAAAAGGAATCAGTATTCTTTTGTCAGTCGTACATGGTTCCTGTCTGTCGCGTTCCACTCTCTCAGCATCTTACAAAAAAATACGTTTGAGTACAAAAGACATGATATTAGCTATTTTTGTTCCAGTATAGAACTTGAATAGTGTCTTGATTTGATTGTTATTTAGAAGCCACCTTCCTTATGTTGCATAGTCTTGGGAGGCAAGAAGTTCCTTCCTCTCTAGCAAGGAGGAAATAATAGTTTTCTTATAAGTCTCTCAGAATATTGTCATACTTCCTGAACTCTATATTTTAATATTTAGTGAATCAATCTGGATGTATTGCTTTTAAGCAGTGTGCTTGATAAAAGACATCTAAGACCAAGACCCCACTTAAAAGCGGCTTAAACATCCAGTGGAAATACATATATAAAGTTAGAAAGAAGTTTCTATATGAAGACTAGAATTAATCGAACTTTTCCTATGCCACGAAACATATTTGTGTCTATAATCATAATAATGTTACTATTTTTTGCTTTAATTTGCTTCTATTTGCCATGGCAATGGGTTGAAAAGATAGCATGGTATGTAAAAATCACCTGTGATCTCAAAATTTTTAAACCAAGACTTAATTTTCTCACAAATCGAGTATTTTTCTCGAACAAATCAACAAGTAAAACCAAATCAGTTGAATTTCACTTGCTGCCTTTTAACGTTTCCAATAATGCCAAGTGACAAGTACCTTTTTCATACAGACTATTGTCTGGATCCCAAATCCTGAATGCTTCATGCCTAAAATCTCCAGTTCCATCTATATGTGGATGACAATGGAGGATTCTCTTCTGGTTACGTTCATTTCAGTCCCCACTTCCCCAGCCATCAGCAACTAAGGGCTTACTTAGGTGTGAGTTTTAATCACTTATCTGGATTTCTTTTGTGCTTTTCTGGGCAAGAGGTAACTAGAACAAAAAAAGGATGCTATCATTTTTCTGGAGTTTGCACTGTGCAGAGACCTTAGATGTAAATATATTTTATCTACGTTGTGGCTTCCCATTTCATTGTCTTCAGGGGTTGGAGACACTGTACCGCCACTCCGAACTACGGAAACATACACAGCCATGAACTGTTTTGCATGGATGGTGCTGTTACATGATGATGTGTTGTCAGACGCTAATGGATGCTTTGTTGTTAAGTTTAGCTTTAGGGTCACAGTTTACTGCTTCAGCTGGAACTGTGCCTCCCGAGTCCCTGAATGATTTATTTGCCCAACGCATACGTAGTCATAAGCTTTGGAATTAGTAAATTTCCGATGCCTTGAGCGCTTCCCACACGACCTCATCCTTCGAGTTTTTACCGTGAGCACCTGGTCTGATAGACTCAGGAATGAAGGGGAAGCCCATCAGCTGCCTTCAGCTGAGACCTGGACTGGCAGGAGCCTGGGCTGCGCTGAGAAGTGAAAGACTCCTTGGCCATTGTGGTTTCTTTAGGAAGCTGACTAGTGGCAGCTGGAGTTTTTTTTTGTTATGTTATTTTATTTTATTTTATTTTATTTTATTTTATTTTATTTTATTTTATTTTATTTATTTTATTTATTTTATTTTATTTTATTTATTTTATTTTATTTATTTTATTTTATTTTATTTATTTTATTTTATTTTTTATTTTTTATTTTATTTTTTATTTTATTTTATCTTATTTATTTTTTTTATTGCAGATGCTACTGTCACTGTCCTCTTGGTTTTCTCTGCGAAGGAGAAATGGAAGATTGGTGGGAATCTTTACGGAGGGTGGTGCTGACAGCTAGAATTCTGTGTCCCCTTTTTTCTCTATTTGACCACATAGGTCCACCAGTTCTCCCCATTCCATCTTCTCTTGCATTCCCTTTTTCTGGGACACTCATACCCCTCCCTCCTTCCCCCACGGTTTTAGCCTTGGGTCTAGTTTGTGATAATGAAGAGGAAATTTCAGGAATTTTCCACTCAAATGACTAACCTTGTAATCAGCTCTTTGTTCTACTTCTGTAGACATGCTTACTGCTTAGGCCAAAGGGCAGAGTGGTCTCAAAATCAACTGAAGACTCACCCTGCCCTTGGATTGTTGTGTCTATAAAACAGATATATTGCCTAAGTTCCTGTTTGAACTGCCTGTACCCCATAGCAGCTCCCACCGTTTGTAACAGTTCAAGTTCAAACTGACCAATCAGCTTGTGTAAAATCTTTGCATATAAGGAATGTCGCCACTGAGCAACACCGCCCAGATATTCAGAGCGTTAGCTCCTCTGGCCCGCGCATAATAAATCTGAGTTCTCCTACCTCTCCGAGTTATTGCTTGGTTTTTCGCTGGATTGGTGTTGGGATTTTTCCACAACAATAAAAGCTACTGTTTAAGGCCAAGCACTGTGCTAATATTGGCAAACAGCTCAGTGAGGAGGTACTGGTATTTCCTCTTTTCCAAGATGAGGCAACAGAGAGGTTGTCCAGAGTCACACGTGGGTAATGGGTGGCAGAGAGGATTCATATCCAGGCAGCCCGTCTCCACCCGCGGTGTTCTCAGCCAACGAGCTACACTGTCCATCAGTGCGCCGCCTGCCATCTCTGCGCCATCCTTCCTAGGTATGGAAGGCAGTATAAAGCTGTTTATTTCTGCCACTTGCAACCATGTGAGACCTGACAAATGGACCAAGCAAAATTCCATTTGCTTCATTTCAACCACTTTCTTATTCTCTGGTCAGAGAAAATAAGGACTCGGTGGGGAATTCACTTTCCAATATTTAGGCTGAGTATAGTTTTAGTCTCTTTCCCTGTCCATAGCACATTCATTCCAATCCAGGTAGTCCTTCAACTGATATATGCTACCTTCATAAATATTACTAGAAATGAGAGTTCAGGGAGGTGCTATTAGCTATCGTTCAGTCATTATAGGGAAGTTATCTTTAAAGGGTGATAGTCCCAAGGGAGACGAGACAACCATGAGTTTGTTGTCAGGAAGGAGATGGGTGCCTCTTGGTGCGTATGAAACTCTTATTCTTCCATGAAGAAGTTTAGGATTGTTGGAAATGTTTTCCCCGAAAGTTTTGGTGATTACCTGAATCACCTGCTAGTATTAAACTTGCTGTGCTTTGGTCAAAATGCCTATTATTTATCTCCTACTACAGTAATTGTGAAGCAGAGAAAGAACATCCCCAGCCATCAGTCTCATAGAGGTTGGATCACAATTTGGGACAGTTACTGGCCTTAGGGTTGTAAAAAGAAACTTACAACAGGAAGCCGGGGTGGGAAGACAGTGTATGAGACCGTTGTGGGCAAGTCTGTTAGCTAAAGCAGAGCTTACCACCAGGCCCACTTCAAATTGGTGTGAAAGCGTTAAAATTTGGCGCATAATCCAGGTGAGTGGCTTTCATCTCCAGGTGTATGAAGTCAGTGGGGGATTGTCTGAGAACAGACTATTTCTTATCAATACTTTCTCTCTGCAACAGGACTGCTAAGGGAGGTGTGGGACCCTTCTCAGCTCTCTCCGCAGGCCAGAGTGCCTTGGGAGTCCTCTCGAGTGAAACTCTAGCACAGTCCTTAATCCGTTTACTGAAACCAGGCCGAGTTGCTGGACTTTTTCCTCAATAGTGATGAATTCCGCTGTGAAGGAGCGCGGCCCGGAGAATATTACTGATGAGGCAGCGCTATCCTAAGTGATAAGGCACTGGAGGACTTCCTTGGGATTAGGCCTTAGACCTAAAAATGGGAGCCTTCCATCAGTGACTTGGATAATGGAAGAAATGAATCATGGGTGTTAAGATTCCAAATGGCCTTAAAACAGTTGTAGGGGCTTATCCTGCCCCATGGAAATCGGGTCTTCTGAGTCTAAAGTTGCTTTGATAAAGGGCAGTGATCGTCAGCATCAAACAAAAGCCCAAGGTCATCTTGTTACAGACCCATTAATGAATTTATGTGTGAAGTGCTGTGGTCTATGAAAGGCAAAGTTTGGGGATTGGGGAGATGGAGAAAGCCTGGAATTATATGATTTAATAAAACATTGTCTTGGTTATTTAAACGTATGTAAGACACATGTCAATTCAGTCTTCTGTCTCTCAAGGGAATTAGCTGAGTAGACTAAAAGAGTTGCTTTAACTCCTCATCCTGCCTCTCTCCACTCCCACTAACCCTCACTGCGGTATCCAAAATACAGCTAGTGTTATTATGGAGTCCCAGCGATAAACTGTGACTAGTACATCCCTTCTCTATCCTCGCATCCAGTAGCTGTGGTATTTTAGGGGTTCCTAGGATACTGTAGCAAAACCAGAGACAGATATAGCTTGCTATATTTTTGGAAACTTTACTAATTTTGTGGTGCCTGTTGGTTGGTACCAAGAGAGTAGGCAGTTTGGGTCTCTTGCCCGGATCAAAGAGATGCTTTTCCAAAGGCTTATATTGTTAGGGCTCTTCTCCATTTTCCTTTCAACTCGGTAACCTTCGCCCCTCCTGTCACCATAACAACCTTCATCCCATAATATGCAGTGATTATCCGGGGAGGCTAAAGAGAAAACGCTTTCAGTGATGTTTTTGCTTCCCTTCCTGGGGCTCATCTGGTGATCTTATCTTCTTACAGGCCCTTTGCACTTTGTAGTACATGATCTCATAGATGATTTCCGCCCGTAGACTTGGGTTCCCAGATGGGGTCTGTTGCTGTCGCATTGTGTGCAGGCTTTTTAATGACCCGTCTCTGCATTATCCAGCATTCACACATCATGGTCCGGGTAAATGACTAATCACTAGACAATGGGGGAGGGGCTCGGTCCTGGCACTAACCGACTATGTCCCAACCACAAAAATTAACTAATAATGCTCTAAGCACATGAGCTGCGGGATGTCACTGCTCTTCATAGTTGTGAGCTATGCAAGAAGCGCCAGGGGGACAGAAGGAGTAGGTATTTAAGCCAAGTCAGGAGGGAAATTTTTTGCCGACTGCAAATCTCTGCCACTTGGGCTGGGCGAAATGATTTTTTCCGGGAGGGTTTTAGTGATTGCCTAAAACACTTGCTGGTTTCGCTAATTTGACCTCACTAGGGCTCTCATCACAAATGCCTGTCATTCATCTCATACTTACACACAGCTGAGGCAGAGAATTTCTTCTCATCTAAGAATCTCACAGAAGTTGGATCATCACTCCTTGGTTCAATCCAATTCCATGTGATTGTCTCCTGACTTAAGCTTCCCTTACAAACAAATATCGTATCGATCTGCTGCTCAGTATGTGTAATTGGCAATTGTTCTTCCCTTCTTCCAGATCATTTGTGCGTCTCGCATGGTTGACAATGGCCGAATTTGTCGTGAGTTTTTCCGCTGGCTTACTAGATTTCTGCAGGTCTCGATCTTATCCCCAGGGCTAATTTCCTGCCTTTCTGGAATCTGTGAGTCATTGGCTGGGTCTTAGCCATGGGCCACCGACCTTCTTGGGCCCCAGTGGGAATCTGAGTCGCCACCTTCCTTCACTGACTTCCTCCCACTTCGGCAGGGCAATCTTTGAGTACGGCGTCCTGTGTAACATGTGTGGCCTTGCCATTTCCCGTGTTTGATTATTTGGTTATTATTCATAGAACACGACTCAGGAATTATTACAATATTATAATTTTATTGCTTATATAGAAATGTACAATATTTAACAATGTAAATGTAGCAAGTGGAGTGTGAACACGTCGATGGCAGGCTCTGGAGCTCATTAATCATTTATATGCTAGTACCAGCTCTGAGTTGGAATTCACTAAATGCTTTCATTTTAATGAATAAATAAGTGAATGAATAAAAGAATGAATGACTTTGCACTATTAGATTTTTCTGCATTAGTACGTGCCTAGTAACTTAAAGAACATTTCGATTGTCTTCCATCATTCATTCTGCACGGGAATAGCAGTAAAGCATTTGGTGTAGTTATTCCCCCCAGCCCCAGCTCTAGTGATAATTCCTGACTGGTCTAGGCATATGTCTCAGTGTTAGATACCAAAGATGGCACATTGTTTTAGTCACCATTGAGAAAGAAATGAGGAAAACCCCTGACATGATGTGTATTCAATATGTATCTTACAATGGATGCAGTGAGGTGAGCTGGTTTAGTCAGTGGAGCTGGGGACTTTTGTTTGATAGTTTGGGAAAGAGATGCCTCTTTTCTCAAGTGCAAATGACGAAGCCAGTAGCCCTGAGGTCGCTGGCCATCAATATCCTACGAGTCTTAGGGGCAAGGGAGCTGGCCCCGGATGCGGCCAACAGCTGCGAGGGATTCTTGGCACCATCTTGTCTTGAGAGTTCTTCAGTTATGTGGATTAATACATTCCCCTTATCATTCAAGCCGGTTCTGGTTTTGTTTTTGAAATTTGGTACCCAAAGCTTTGAAAGTCAGTTATGACTTTTAATAGAGGATACTGGGCTGAGGGAGGACAGACCATACACTGACCAGCAGGCAATTAGAACTGTAGGGAAAAATCAAAACCACATGCAATATGGAATGTGAATGAAAAAACAACGCGCAAGTGGAATAAAGTAGTCATTGTATGCGCTCCTTTTAGCTAGATTTTCAGACTGTAACTAGTTCTTGCTCTTGGGTCCGCTTGGAGAATTTTTTTTTTTTTTTAGAATTCCAGAGGAGCCTTCCAGGGAACGTTTAAAAAAATAAACTGGAATTGTCCAGTTTGGGGGAAGAAAACACTACTAGTAATAGAGAGGCAGGACGGCGTAGTCCTTGACAGCTTAGACCTGGAGTAGGATGACTGCGTTCAAATCCTGACTCCGTTGCCTCTTCCGAAGGCCTCAGACAAGTTGCTTACTTGCCCTCTCTTCTTTCCTCATCTGCCAAACGGGTCTTTGCATTATTAAGAGAATTAGGTGAGATCAATCCATGTAAAGCACACAATGAACGCCTTGCAAATGTTAGTCATTCATATCAGAAAAATGTAGACATCATTATCATTTATACGCCATGTTCAGAAGAGATAGTAATCAGGTAGCCTTAGCCTTCTGGGTATGTAAATTAGTTTGTACTAAATCTCAAAGATCGAGGTTGATTTTTTTAAAAAAGGGAAACTTCAGCCAGTTAGAAGTGGCTAGACCTCAAGATAGGTAATAGACAAGTAAGGGTCTTACCTGTCTAGATTCAGGGAGGTCCTCTGTGGAGTTGGCCCAGCGCAGCGTTCTGAAGTGGGCTTGACTTTGCCTTTCTCTCCCATGCGATTATGTCTTTGAGGGCCTGTTATTCTTTGAGCAGCAGAATTCAGTAACTTCAATTTCTCCTGGTTGCCCAGTAACCACTACTTCAGTGCCTCTTTCTAGTTCACACTTTCTCTGTCCTTTCTCTTGCCTTTGTTGAAACAACTTCTGTGTCTATTAATTCAGTCTCACCGATACCTATGAATAAAGAAATCATTGTTAGATTTGAAAACATTTGGTTTTGCTTAAACGTATTAGAAAATGTGATGCTTAACAGAAAAGGTCTATGGTTTAAATCGAAGACCAGGGATGTTTCGTCTTGTGTGTACAGCTTTAAGAAGAAGGCCAGTGTGTAGGTCCACGTGTAGGTATCGGTAGATCTAGGGTTTTGCTGTTCAAGGTGTGGGCCTTGAAGTAGCCAGAGCATCACCTGGGAGCCTGTTAGAAACACAGCTCTCCTCCCACCTGCCAAACCAGAGTCTGCGTTTTAACAGGTACCTCGAATGACTGCGAAAGCTGGAGAAGCTCCGGTCAGAGGTCAAACTCATCTTTAGATTGGAAGGAGGCCTTTACGCGATTTTAGCCAAGTGTTCATTCTTTGTTTTCTTTGTCTTTTGTATTTTTTTAGCTTTTGTTTTTTCAATTAGAGTTGACATTTAATGCTCGTTTTATATTAGTTTCAGGTGTTTTATTCTGTTTTTCACGGAGAGAGAAAGCTAACCACTTATTCAGAAAGAAACTAAAGCAGCAGAGAGCCGCTGATGCTAAGGGATGCGACATAACTCTAGGGAGTGGGCGGTGAAAAGTGTCTCCTGCCAAAGAAAGCTCAAAGGCTGTAAGAATGACAGTTAAGGAATTCTTCTCAAGGCTTGAGAACCAGGATTTGATCCAGCGGCAACTGGCAATGATTGAAGGTTCCTGTTCACCTTGAGATGAAAGAGAGTTTGCCGACCCTGGACTCAGCTCAAAGGGGCACATCTCAAAAAGTGGGCACAGAGTTGGGTTCTAGGAAGGGTGGAAGCTGGGAGTCAGGCTGAACTAGAGAATCTGGACTGAGTGGCTTGGAGCGGAACTCTGGTCAGCACGGAGTTGAATTTGTAGCGAGAAAAGGTCAAAGTCAGGAGACAGAGGTTAAAAGTCCATGGCAATCACCAGAAACCGGATCCCTGGCAGTTGAAGAGGTAGGAAGAAAGTAAAGCGGGAAGTTTGGGGCGTCGGCCCGAGAACGGCTTTGCTTCTGAGAATCGTTCTCAGCCAGAGTTTCTCTATTGGTGTGAGTGCAGGACATTGAACCTTGCTGGTGGTTCGCCAGGAACCTGAGGTTATTAGCAAAATGGGAGCCCCTGGCTGGAGTGAGGAGAGTCACAGAGTCTGCTGCTGATCAGGAGCTGCTGCCCCAGGCCGACCTCTGTGATGTGGGTGGCAGTGGGGCAAGGCTGGGCGGACAAGATGAAGTCCACGAGGTCGGAGAAGCTACATGAGTAAGGTTGATGGAGCGGGGCCGGTTTCCCCACGGTGCCAGGCCCGGGAACAAAGAGTTCCTGAAGGATCGTCGGTGTGCAGGAACACAGCAGAAGTAGGTCAGCTCAGGTCAGAAAGGTGAGAGGGTCAGGCGGACGATGCTGTGGGCCTGGGATGCTGAGATGCGCCCGTTGAATCTCTGTTCTCTCCTGGAGCCTGAGACGGGCATGGATGGAGCATCCTGAGCCTAAAATCACATCTCGGCGAAGGGCAGAGGCTTGCAGAGAACGAGAGCAGGGTACCGCAAACCAGTGAGGCCTGCACTTCGTGTCGTATTTTCAGTTGTTTAAGTCTTAATTCAGAGAAGATATCATTTTAAATGTAGGACAAAGCATGCTGTCAAATTTTGCAGGCATTGCTGTCAGACGCACGGGGGCTTGGGAAAGTGATCTTTGAGCTTTAGTTCCATTTCCATAAAACTGAGAACACGCTACTTTTGCAGGGTTGTTGGAACAGTTTCAAACATGTAGAACATCTTAGTGCAGTACTATTTAGCACGTAGCAGGGGCCGGAGAAGATGAAACTTAGTAAGGGGAGAAGAAAGCATCCCTGTTTGCTCCATGAGCCTTCTCCCCACTCTGGCCTCCTTGTGGACATTTTATTCTTTTGCTTTTGGGGGGGGTGGCTACTCATTTTGTTTGGCGTTTACTGCACAAAGAAGACGATACAGTTCTATTTCTGCTGGGTAATGGCTGAAGGTTGTTATGGTGACAGGAGGGGTAACGGATGGGGACAAATGGAATTTTAAAACTATAATTGATCAAGGGAAAGTCGAACTCAACCCGGAAGTTGCACACAGCACAGCCCTAGGCAGGAAGCCTCATTTCTGCCCATTTCCCTGCTGCTGGGCAGACAGTCGCAAGGAAAAGGACAGCTGCTTAAGTGCTTGTCCCTGAAGTTCATGTTCACAGGACGACAGCCGACATCTCAGCTTCAAAGAGCTGCTGTTCATTTGGTGAATTATGTGTAAGGCCAGGTGCTATTGAAGTGAGCGGGTGGGCATAGGTTAGTACCACACCCATTCCGGACAGAATGTTTGCATTTTAACAGGGATGTCCAGAGAAAAAAAATGCCGCTGTTCAAAGCAGTGACTCTTACACTCAGAATGTTCGAGGCTGTGGCAGGTCCATCCATGGGAGAGCGGTTTGGGGACAGGGAGGCTGTGATAGTCCTATCCTGGGCGCTCCTGAGTCCCTCTGTGTGAGCCTCTCTTCTGCCAAGTTAATCCTCAACTGCCCTGATGTTGACGTTGGGAGTAGATTCTTCTCGAGCTGTTTTCTGGCCCAAGATGAGGCCCTGCAGCAGAGGAAACTGAATAATCTGTAGCTCATCACACACAAAAAGTGGAAAGCCAAATTGTCCATGAAAAAATAAGGAACGAAAAAAGGAAGGGTCTATGACCTTTTTTGATCGTGAATTCACTATTTACTATAACACCTATTTTTTCTTTAAAAAATCATGCAGCTTTGATGTTCTGAAGCTGTTTTCTCTTTAAAAAAAAAAAACAACTCTTTCAAACATAACACTCTTGACTACACATCCGTTTTCAGGTAAGCTGTGGCCTTCATCAATAAATCGATTTTTATTTAAATAGGAAGGAAAACCTACTTTGCTGGCAAGGGTGTCAATCTGGTTGACCCTTGGAATGTGTTCATTACGGTTGTCGAAGGAATTGGAAGAGGGAGCTTTAAAAATTAGATCACTTGATCAATTATAATGTGATTCCTCAGATCACACACTTCTGTTTTGTATCAGACGAGCCCATCACTATTCAAGTCGTTGCCTTATGAGGATTCATGCCAAGCAAATTACCAATAATTAGCCAATTTAAGAGATTAAACTTGCTCAAAAAGAGTGCCCCTAAATGGCAGTGATTCAGCGTTCTTCATTAGACCCTGTTTTTTCCTCCTTATTTACCATGACTCATCAGCTTTGATGTGCCCAGTTCTGGGATCATTTTCACTTTATTTTGCCTTTTTATTATTGCATCAGATTTTTATTTTAATTTTCCATTACACAGGATTATATTGATTGCAGAAGGGCTTTTTTTTCTTGTAAAAAAAAAAACAAGCAAAAATATCAATTTTGCTTCATGGAAACACCGGCATATTGTACCTGACTACTAAACAAATAATGTTTTTCTCGTGTATAATGAGTAAAAAATGTTAAGAAGGCATTTAGGTCAGTACATTTTGCTGCTGCTTATTGAAAAGTAGCTGAAACAGTGGAAAACAGATTCCAAGCAAATGGCCGCATTTGTGTAAATTTGCTCTTTAAAATTATTCCACTCCAGAATGGCCTTGGGTCTCAGAAACGAGATCTGTGTGCGGAACGGAAGCAAGGACATCTGTCAGCCCATGTGCTTTTATTCTCCGGTCGTCTGATGGGGACTCAGAACAATTGGATGTCACTGGGGCCTCACACTGGGTCTTCCTTGTGGTAAACCTGTCCAAGGCTGATGTCCTTCCCTGCGATTCAAAAGAGGCCGGCTACCTTTTTCAAAAGGCTAGAAGACGTTAAACGGTGTTCATTGGAAATGTGAGAAGAGAGCTGGATCCAAGAATACCGCAGCGTATCTACTTTAGCAAGATCGAGAGATCTAGGACACCGCCTAAGACAAAGCAAAATACATTTGAAGTTGAAAAACGATTCCAAGAATGTATGCTTTCCACCTTCAAGGGGCGAAGCAAATCCTTCTGGTAATTACTGCAGGAGGAGTCTACACGGAATCACTGAAGTAATGAAATGGTTATGAGCGTTGCAAGTCAGGGCTACTAGGAAAAATGGAATCTTAATGAGTAGCGTGTGCTGTAGAGAATAAATCGCACCCCATACATACAAAACATTTGGAAGCAATTAGAAGATGAGGGGCCATGAGAAAACATCATTAAGGTTTTTTTTTTTTTTATGTTATTTTTTTCCAGCTTTATTCAGGTATAACTGACACATACAATTGTACCTATTTGTTATTTAAGGTATACACCCTGATGTTTTGATACGTGCATGCATTGTGAAATTATCACCCCAATCAAGCTAATGAATATCTCCATGACTTTCCATAATTGCCATTGCGCGTGTGTGTTGAGAACATTTAAGATTTCCTCTCATCGCAGATTTCACGTGTACAGTACGGTGTTGTTAGTTACAGTTGGCATGCCGCACGTTCGCCCTCCAGAACCTTCTCATCCTGCCTAACAAACCTTATTTTATACCCCTCGACCGACATCTGTCTCCCCGAGTGCCCTCACCCCGTGGCTCCTTGTAATTACTGTTCTACTCTCTGCGTGAGTCCATCTTCTGTAGATGCCGCGTGTAAGTGAGATCATGCAGTATTGGTCTTTCTGTCTGGCTTATTTCATTTGGCACAGCGTCTTCTAGGTTCATCTGCGTTGTCGCATATGGCAGGATTCCATCGCGCATGCGCGCATCTCACATTTTTCTTTATTCAGCACTTAGGTAATGTCATCTCTCTGCATGTTGAAGATCTTACTTCACAGCAGGGTCAGTCCTTTTCTTGAAACTCGGTGTATGTAGAACCACAACGTTCCCTGTCTTCTCCCCTCTCTGTACCATCGTCCCCCCCCCAAAAAAAAAAAACTCACCCGAGAATAGTATCTTCATCTTATTCCCATTTACCTTATTCTTAGTAACACTAAGCACTTTTGTAATTAATTGCGGTGAAATACTGTCAACACCATGAGCTGGGACTCATTTGGGGTCACCTTAGGGTCTGTCTGTGACAGAGTCTAATCCTTAAACAGCACTTCAAAATGAGGTCCACTGTTTCAGGCATAAACACTTTCAAGTTATGATTCCATAAACTAATTACCATGTAAACCAAGGAGCCAGCCTTTTATTGTTTCCTGTAAAGATCCCATGCCTTTGAATCTATTTTATCTTTATCTTAGAAACACAGGAATAAATAAAATGCCTCAATAAAAGACCACGTAGATGCACACTGCAGCAGAAATTCTAACTTTGTACCTCTGTTCTAACAACAGACGGGGATTTAAATTTAGACACTAATTGAAGTTGCATACTTCTAAAGCTTAAGGATAATGATTGCTCAGAAAGTCCCACCCTTCTTACATCCTCTTGAATATGAAATATTTCTTCAGTGCTTTGAGCAATAGGGAAAATGATTTCCTTTAAATTTGTCATTTGCCTTATAGTCACCTGAAAACATTTAGAAATTTTCGTCCCTAAGCAGAATAGGACACAACACTGCCTTTGAAACTGATAAAGCGTGAATTTCAGTTGAAATGCATTATAAGAACGCAAAGAGTTTTGATTTTAGGTTCGCTTGTCGTAATTGCAGAGTGGCAATTGAAATCCTATTGGAGTTTTATTGCAAGTGCACTCACATCCAGACCACAGGGAACCATTGTATTTTATATCTAGACTACTATCCAATGATTTAGAAGATAGATCTACTCTAATTTTATTCAGTGTTCTTTTCTGAGTGCTAGAATAGGCTTTTGTTTGCACGCCGGCACCTAATTAAGAGAGAGAAAGAAAAAAATCTCTTGTTAAAATCAGCTGGGAATAATCAGAATGATCATTCCACCGCTCATAATATTACATGAGCAATAATCTGGGTGCATCAGTGATATTTAACTGTTTTTCAGTTTCACTTGAAACTTTTTGTTCTAAAAGTCTCTAAGCCCAGGAGAAGATTGGTCCCTTAAATTCTTAATCACAAGAAGAGCTAGCAGGATTTCTATTTGCAGCGGTTTGGTTTATTTATACACTTGTAAGGGTTATTGCTAAAACCAACATATTCTTGCTATGGCCACATGTGTGGTCTTTTGGGATAGAACTGTAGTGTGGCTTCACTTACCCAGAATCCCAGGGGCGAGAGGTCTGCGCTTCCTGGACTATCTCACTAGCACTCTTGTTTTGTACCTTAGTATATTTTTTTAATTTATTTTTATTTAATGTTGACATTGGTTAACGAAATCCAGTGTTTCAGATGTACACTTTAAGAGTAAGGCATATATATGTTTACACTGTGCGTTCACCTCCAATAGTTAAATATCTTTCTGTCACCACATATTCGACCCCTTTTACCCCATCTACCTCTCCCCCTTCCCCAACCCTCTACCGTCAGGTAACCACTAGTCCATTGTCCATGTCCATGAGTCTCCGTTTGTCCTGTTCATTTGTTGCTTTTAGGTGTATATCCCACATATAGGTGATACCATGTGATTTTCAACTTTGGCTCATTTCACTTAGCATGATTATCTTGAGGTCCATCCGTGTTGTTGCAAATGGCAGTATATCATCTCTTATGGCTGAGTAATACTCCATCGTCTGTATGTACCACAGCTTCTTGATCCAGTCATCTATCGTAAGACACTTCGGTTGCTTCCTTGTCCTGGCCACTGTGAATAATGCTGCTATGAACATCGGTGTGCAAATATCTTTTCGGATATTACTTTAATATTTTGACTGTCCGATTTTGTTGTTTGAATTCCTCTGCCTTTTGAGGACTTGGAGCAATGGGATATGATTACATAAATCTTCAAGAAAATTGGTCAGATCATAGCTCTCATTCAAAAAAATTTAGCTTGAATTGCAGAAAAGAGATGTAAAGAGATAATAAATAGATGAAGAGATTTTCTTAAAGTGGGAGGAAGATTGAAACCCCATTGGAGTTTTCTTTATTGGCCGCTGTTTGCCCAGACTCTGTAGCATGGTGGCTTCCTTGTGCCCTTGGAAGTCCCCTCAGCATTATTGCCCCTCAGGAAGCTGCCTCCTCTTGGTGGAGAACTAATGAGGGGTTAGAGTTAGAGATGCAGGGCGAGGAGAAGAGCCCTTTAAATGCAAGACCAACAAGTACAGTGTTCCAACTGGAAGCAACGATTTGTGACTTTGATTTTGCAGATGTTGCCTTTCACTCATCCAAAAATAGGATATTATTCCAGCCATACTTTAATGTTTTGGTTTACCAAGAATGTTTTGGCTAAAAAGAATAAAGTTATTTCTTTGTCTTCTTCCAAACAATCAGAATTTTCGGGTAACATCACATGTGGTACCTGCAGTGGATTTAGTCCTATGCTAAGCCTCACAGTCATTAAACAAATGGAGAAGATGTGGGTACCGTCCCTTTCCCATAGGCTATAACCAAATCGGGCCGGGAGTGGGAGTTCTTGTTATATGTCCAGACTGAGGTTTCTCAGCCTTAGCTCTATGGACTTTGGGGTCCGCATGATTGTTTGTGGTGGGGGCTGCCCTGTGCATTTTAAGATGTTTAGCAACATCTCTGTTCGCCACCCCCTAGATGTCATTTACATTCCTCCCTACTCCCCAGTCGCGACAACCCAAAATGTCTCAGAACGTTGAAAAATACCCACTGGGGGGCACAGAATGTGAGAACTTCTGGTCTCAGGGAACCATGGAGCATGGATATGGGGAGTCCAAAAAATAGCACAAAGAAACATTCGTTGAAAAATCAATATGTTCTACATATATGTTGAATAGATTACTATGTCTAACTTAAGCTAGAGACAACAAGTCATGGATGTAATATTCATATGTATATATATATTTTGTAAAAACAGGGCTAGAGACATGTATAACAAGTCACGGATCTAATATTCATATATATATTTTTTTTTATAAAAAGAAGGCTTTGCCTCTTCATGTGTTCTTAAAAGTTATTTTTCATTTGAATTGTTTTTGTGATACAGGAAATTCAAGGGCTACAGTGAATGTAAAGGAATATAATCAATTCTTTGCCCTTTAATACATTTTCAAGTAGATATTTGTAAATAAGTCTGAAGTCAAAGAATGTGACAATGTGCTGAATCCTCGCTTGAGAATATTATTCATGTGTAAATTTTTCTTCACCAGAGCAAGAGCAAAAGCTCTTGACTGGAGTCCAATTCTACTAATTATTTTGTGACGAACAGGTTTTCTGTTTTGTTGTTTTCCAAAGAGTGATTTACGTACTAACAGCAACTCCACAAAATAAAAAATGAAATCTGAGGCAATGAATTTAAGATTACGGGTGTTTATAAATTAGACCTGTCTTCACGTATGCCAACAGTTCTCAACTGGGTGATCTGCCCCCCCCCCGACATTTGTCATCGTCTGGGATAGTTTGACGTTCACAACTGAATGAAGGGACGCTGTTGGCATCTAGTAGGTAGAGGCCAGGAATGCCACTAAACATCCCACGAGGCTGAAAAACCCTGGTGTACACGTAATTAGAAAGGAACACTGTATCACATGAGGTGACTTGAATGTCAGAGGAAAGTTATTTTATCCCCCAAATTTCTCCCCTTTTGGCCTATGGGATTTCATTCCTTTGAGTTCAGCATAGACTTCTCGTTCTCTTCTTTTGAAATACAGATCAACTCCGGAGAAGTAAGACACCCAGTTACTGAAATACAGTCAGAATCTTCCAGATGATTTGCTCTTGTGGCAAGTAGATTTCAGGATAGAGCAAGTACCTACTGCAACTTTGTTTGCCATGTGCATTTGGAACTGGAGAAAGGCTTTGCAGTGATAGAGAAGCTGCTGGAAAGGGCTGTGGATTCTGTAAGGCTGAAAACTCTTATTGCTTCATTCTGTTCTGGTTGGTGGTTTTCAGGAGCATTTTTAAATTCGCGAACACACAAAATGGCAAACGGTTTTTGTGTAGGAGTTGGATTTTAGATTAAGTCTAAAAGGTGTTTCCTATAATGAGAAGTCTATGCTTGCTAGTTCTCCAGATAGTGGCAGTGGGGCCCATTCACTCACCCCAATAAATCCAGCACCGCAAAGTTTCCATTTAGTTCAAGGACTTCTAGAAGACTTCTATTCTGTTGGAAGCTCTATGTTTCGTCCTTCTTTTCAGCTCTGCTTCTATGTTTTCTTGCCATTTTTGCATATTTAATGCCATATGTCTCCTCTGAAGTAGGCTCACATTCACTTGAAGTACTGGTATCACTTTTAAAAAGTTCTTTTTCCCCAATCACTTTATACTTTTTCTCCAAGAAAAAAACTCGAATATGTGGTCTTTGGACCTTTCCCCCACCTCCTCAGAGTATGTATTTTGTCCGTGTACTGAAATCTTTCTCATTGCTAAATTGTACTTCTTTATGACGAAAGTTGGGTTTTACTAAGAGTTGAGTAGAAACTTTCAAAAGTGATTTCAAGATCAAAGACAACTGCCAAGAACGTCACACTACAGTGTGTTACTTTGAGGCGCAGCTTCTCCTAAAACTTGGGTTTCCTGACATCTAGTTCTTCACAGTGGCATACTATAGTAGTTTAGTAGTTTATTCAATTTTTATTTATTTTTTATTTATTTTATTTTATTTTTTTTAGTCACAGTTCAGCCTGGAAGAGGTCCCAGAGAAATTTAAATTTGCCATCCCAATCTTTCTTACTTTTGCTTGGCTTGTGCTATCTTTATTTTCATAGGATTCCCATTTTAGTTGCCAGTGAGCTGTAAATAGACTTGAATCTTCAACATTTCAGACATCTCTATCCCACCAGCAGGCACAAGGGAAGACTCTACTTTTCCTTGGAAAACACTCCTTAAAATCGAAAGATTGAGAATTGAAGATAATGAATTTTTGTGATGCCCTTTCACCAGTTAGATTTTTAAACATACAGTTATTTAAAGTATTATGAGAAACTTATTTACATGGTTAAAAATTTCACTGTGTCCATCACCGTAATCATCAACGTGTAGTTATCCTTCTTGTTCATTCCAAGGCTTTTACCCAATAGAGTTAGCAACTCCCCTTCTCCTTTGGCATCTGTCATTCCTGGGGACAGTCCTGGACTTGGTTGGACAAGAAGCGTGGGTAAAATCATTCACTTACTTGGTGAAGCACGCACTCCCATGATTGGAATCAGAGTGCGTTTGAAGTAGCCGACGCTCCAAGTCTTAATATTCATAACAACGTGATTGAAATATTGGAGGGCTGGAAGTGGTCTTCAATTAAATTTCCCTTTTCATAAATGCATCAAAACTGTTTTTCAGAATCTTTTGGCAGTTACTTTAAAATTCCGTTACTGAATTCAGTTTCATAATCATCAACAATAGGACTTTAAATTTGACTGAAAAGTATGCCAGTCTAAAGATTTGGTTATTTAGATAGGCTCTCCATTTATTTAAAAAAAAAAAAAAAAGGCAGACAATGTACCTACAAGATGCAATTCCATTAGTGCATTGATTTAGTGACATAATAGGGCTGGCTCTTTGATAAATTATGAAAGTTGCTACATTTCTGTCAGATGACAAGGGGAAAATTAGGAAAACACATTTAAATATTTGTTTCTGGTAAACTGGAAAACTATAAATAGTGTGCTCTGGCCGACGGTTCCCTGCCCAGATGCTCTCTTGGCCCTTCCTCACTGCATTTGCCAAGAAAATAAATAAGGATTGACAGTCATGTTCCCAGAGTGGTGGCAATTAGGTTAAGAACATTTGGTGGGTAAGACATGACTGTGACTTCGGGAAATGCATCCATCATGCTCCTCTCCTATCTTTTTAGTCCAGTGATAGGTATCAACATCGAAAATATGTACGGTAAATAAAATGAAGTTCCTTCAAAGAAAAAGAATAACACTTCCTTTTGTGTATTTGTTTGTGGTTGCTGTCAACTGTAAAGCTCTTGAAGCCATAGGTGATTGTTTGTTTGTTGGTCTTTTTTCAGCCATGGCATATCACGGTGCCTGGCACATAGTATAGCAAGTGTTTAATCAATATAGAGCCAATGAAATCTTATTTCAGAGTATGAAACAAATATCCGTTGACTATTGTGTCCAACCATGCAAAGAACTTGGCGGGGGCGAGAGCATAGAGTCAAATTTGATGTAGTTCCAGCTTTCAAGGAGATGTCAAGGTAGTTAGGAAGACAAGATATGCGTTTCTGCACGTTTGCAAAATCAGTGCTTAACTAGATGCTGTGTAGACTAAAAATGTCATAGGAAAGTACAGTCCTTGCAGCTGTAGGATGTCTGGGAAGGGTGATTACCACATGAAAGGTGGCTTAAAATGAAACTTTGTGGATGGAATAAAAAGAAGTGAATATTCTAAATGAGGTCCAGGGGGAGAGATTCTTTTGCCTGAAGAAAGATGTGGCGTAAATAATTAGTCCGGGATGCAAATACTGAAGAGATTAAACCATTTGTGGTTAGAAACTAAGTGGAATTAGAATCTGAAATGCTATGTAATGGGGAGCCCTGTAGATTGTGAGATGAGCTATGAGATGGCGATGTTTAAGAACAGTCAGGAGATGGATGTCAGGGTGGATAGGAACTGCAAAACCAGACTTAGGGCTGTCAGTTAGGAGGCTGTTCCAGAAATCCAGTTCTAAGGAAGGATTGAAAGAGTATCTCGATGTTTTGGATTTGGAAGAAGAGGGCATATAGGGTTAAATGGGAGGCAAAACCTGTTGTCATATTTCCAAACATGCATGTGTTAGTCAGCCTCTGCTGCAGTAATGCTGTGTAACAAATCATCCCCAAATTTAGTGGTTTATAACAGCATGATAGTGGATTTGCTCAAGTGGCTCTTTTTCAGGCTGCAACTTGGTGGGACTTGGTTCCAGGTTTTGGAATCCATGGACCACACTTTGTACTCCAGGCCTCTCATCTACAGCGCGGGTCTCATTATGGGCCCAGGCTGAAGGGGCAGAGGCTATGTAGAATACACTCTTCTCATGGTCATCGTCGGAGGGCAAAGCATACTTAAAGCTTTTGTGAGACTCATATCCCTTTGGTCAAATTAAGTCACATGACAAAAGTCACCTGTGTCAATTTGCAGGGACAAGTATACAAGGAAAGCTAGTGAATATTTTCTGAAGCAATAATCCAAACTTTCAAAACTGGTATTTTTTTAAAAATGCATCTGGACAAGTCGTTCAAGTGGCTCCTTACTTGTGTTAAGGTCACCTTCTTAGTAAATTGAGTTCTACTATGTTCCCTCATCAACCTTTTCCTCCGATCACACTGACCTATTTGGAATCCATCATGAAATTTCATGATGTGTTTTCACACATCCTTCGTTTCCTCCTTGAATGCCCCTCTTCTTTCATTCTTTCAAGCCTCAACCTAAGTTCTCTCAAAGCATTTTCTGATTCCTTGAAAGGCCGTGATTGATGCCGCTTGTCTTGATCACCTGATACTTTATGCATAACTCGGTCACAACACCTACCATGCTTTAAAGATGTATCCTGGAGGTTGGGTGTGTGGCTTGTGCATCTGTATCTCCCTTGCATGTGTTGGTCGAATGAGGCTAAGATAATGATAGTGCCTTAGAAGGAACTGAGAACTTAGGAAGCAGAATCAAAGGTTTTCTTTCTTTTGTTTTTGTTATCGTGTGGGTGGATAAGAAGAGCTTTTCCTTTGGGCTTTTTTAGGTTTGAGGTGAGGGCAGGACATCTAATTGGCTCTCTGTAGCTAAAGTCTGTGACTTGAGCAAAGGTGAGCCAGCGGTTCAGGAGAGAAAATCCAATTTTACAACTTGTACTGAGATCATGACTATGGTGATAACTGTCTTTTCTGCCTAATCGTTATCTAAAATCCAGATTT
The DNA here is from genome assembly GCA_003508835.1 of Eonycteris spelaea. Lineage (NCBI taxonomy): Eukaryota > Metazoa > Chordata > Mammalia > Chiroptera > Pteropodidae > Eonycteris > Eonycteris spelaea. The sequence continues at coordinate 697,923 of PUFA01000276.1, forward strand.
TGAAAGTTCTGCCATTAAAAAGGATTTTTTTTTAAAGTCTTTTTGTACTCGGTCCGTAAGTCATATCTAAATCATAGAAAATGTGTGATTGTTCGTACTCTGAAGAGAAATGATTATCAGTTTGACATATCCTACCTCCAAAACCTTTTTTCTTAATGTTGATGAAAAGTTATGCAAACTTGACTTCCTTGGGAAATAACTTGTCTTTCCAAACAGCTTGCATCAGGACCAGCTGCACAGTCACTTAAAAGAACTAGTAGACTAAGTGCTTTTAGGTTTATATGGGAAAATGCTTTTCCTTTGTCGAACGAAAAAAATCTGTTATAGTTTTTTAAAGCAGGGATAACTCAGGATCCCTAACTAAATGGGCTATTCGCCTTTGCATAATTCTATATGTCCGTGGGACACACAGTAAATCGATTATCGGATCACAGGTGAACGAGGATCTCATCTAGAAAGCTGCTACCTGGAGAGGCCTTGGGAGATGGTCACCTATGGAACTGCCCCGCCTACCACATAACTTTATCCTGGGTACCAATATCCTGCCTCTCCTTACATGCACAGGGCTCCTTTGAGAGTTGCCATATTTGTTCATGACCTGCCACTCGATCCAAAAGCAATAAAGACATTGCTCGCTCTAGCAGACCACAACCGAATAGTTCAGCTTGCAACTTCTCTGTAAGTGTTCTAAAGAAACTCAAGAAAGACATCCAGAAATGGCCCAACCCCATAAAATAACATATCGTTTTAATAACAAAACACTAACGACTCAATCAGAAAGCTTTCCAGTTGAATAAGAATTTCCTTTTTAGCAACCCTCACGAAGGACATACTTTGAGACCATTAATGCCGGGTATATTGCATCTCTTCCCTCAAGATGTCATTAAGGCATGTTTGAAACTCGATGGGAGAAGTGGTGGAAGTTACAAACTCACGCGGCAAGATGAGTTAGTGCGTGTTCTAAGGGACGCTGCACCTGTAACGATCGCACAGGAAATGGGTCTGAATCTCCCACTGATCAATCTGAGACTCCAAAAGCAGAAAGCTAGTCTGAATGGGAGATTATAGAGAAGCAGGCAGAGGAAGCAATTAGCAAAGGGAGCACACCATCTCCAGCTAAAAACCTCTTAAAATGATTTTGAGCATCTGTGCATGCTGTTGATGGCTCTGTCTGTCTTGGAGCCCATCAGTGATACTCAAAAAGTGGTAAAGATGAGCCTTTCTTTGTCAACACACAGATCACATCCTGAAAAGATGTTCTGTGCTTTAAATTCTCTTCTACTCTTTGAGGAAAAGAAGTCAGCTTACTGACATTTAAAAAGTCTGTGTTTGAGAATTAAGTTTGAAGTGATAAAATGGTATACTTTCTCAGATTTATTATTTTTTTAATTACAGCAAATCGCATCTTCCAATGAGGTTTTACAAACCCAGTTGACTGTATCTTACCTACTTGGTTTTTTTTTTTTTTTTTTTTAACCACCTCTGCTTTGCTTTCTCTTCGCTCCTCACACGTGAGATCTCTTCTGGAGATTTCGATACAAGTTTGGATTATTTTTCCCCAATTGATTTGACATAGAGTAGAGCTGTGAAAATACCTGTGAAGATTCTGAGTTATCAGAAGTAAGGTGGTGCATAGGCCAAAGAAGCATATTTGGATTTCAACTCATATTTTAAAATAGCCCCAGTGTTGCAGCGAGGAAGGCAGCTACTGAATTTTAACGTCCTTGAACGCGTTTGTGTCCTTCCCCAAGGCCAGGTTTATTGGGTGGAACCTTCTCAGATAAACCGATCAGGTACCCACGCAGGTTAACACACAACACACAGAGCGGGGAAGCACAGAGGCTCATGTGGCAGAGCGAAGGGATGAAAGTCCTTAGGGACGCCAAGGCGAGCTGAGTTGACGGCAGCGCAGAGAGCTGTTCGTCGGTCTCGAGCCTGTGGCTGCGACGGGCAGAATGTCAGAGTCTTGGGCTCTCGGCACTGTCCATGATGCTATCGGGTCAGGCTTGAGCATTGTCTGTCTCAGGTGTTAGCATTCGTGCACCTTATAAGGTGGGAGCCTCATGCTTATCGGCCCTGCAGTGGGGGCTAATCCAGCCAGAGCAGTTGTGGCTGACAGTTCTGTGGTTTTGGGTCTCCTGGTTACACCCTAAGGGCATTCCCTTATGTGCGAGTCGACTACTGTCATGGCTCCTTGGAATCCATTTTGTAAAGTCCCAAATGTCTCCATCTCTTTATGCTCTATACACCCAGGACAATAATTAGGATTATGCAGGAGAAACAAAGATATGGTCCAGTAGGAGTCTAATTAAAAGGCAACTTTGACATAAATGATGCAGTAAATGTTCGATAGAGAAAAGAAGTTCAATTTCAGAATAGACCAAAATAAAAAACAGATGGTTTGCTTGTAGAGAAATGGTCAAACGGGATACTGCGTCCATTCGGCTTGTCCTGAGCATCCTCTGCTGGTTCCTTCGAGGTCACAGTAGTTGCTTTGGAATATATTTTCCTTGCTCAGAACATTCTTCTCCTTCTGCAGGTTATAGTCACCCTTTTCTAGACTGGTCTCAGCCATTGCCGTTCCTGCAAAGTATTCCCAGACCTCCAGACTATATATTGGTGTCTTTTCTCTCCGTGACCCTGGCATCCTCAGGCTAGCCTCCTTATCACACTCGAGCACCCTACTTTACTTATTTGTGAGCTCCTTCCCTATAAAGTTTACGTCTTTCATTTCTTGAACCCCTAGCACCATAAAAGTTTGTTGAATGAATGGCGCTTTTATCTGGTAAAATCTTTTCTACTTGAATACAATTTGTGACATAGGACACATTTAAAAAAACTGACACGCGTCTATTTATAGCCTATTATTTATCCCAATGTGAATATTCATGCATTTAGTTGCAGGAATATAAATGCACTCGATAATTAGGTGCTGTGCTGGACTCTACTATCGACTTATGTAATAAGTGGCATATGCATCGTTTACCTCTGTAAAATCAGAAGAAAAAGGAGGACTTCCGGTATACATATGGCTGAAAGCGTTTCAGAAAGAGTCTGGAGGATCTCCCCGTTTACATGGGGGCTCCCTGGTCTAGTACCTACTCTTAGTGAGTGGCCCTTTTGCATTATTAGTTAAGGTTGGTCGTGCCGCCTGCTGTAATGCAGACTGAGAGACAACCCCATCTTATTATGATGCCTCATATTCCCTTTAAGGTGGACCACACGAAATTGCAGTGAGTTGGAAGCGCAGGAGTTTCAGTTCCATTGCCTTTTCTGATGATTTACTTGATAATCACACAGGAGTATAATTGGAAATATAGGAAGGTGATAGGTGACAGATCGTTTACATTAAGAAAGAAGGCAACCGGGAGAAAGAAAGGAGTGTATAAATGGCCATCTACGTCTCAGACATTTTGTGAGTGTGGACAAATATTGATCTAGGAGAACAATGATGCTGTGCCATCTCCAGCCTCGAGCGCCTGAAACAGAAAGAACCTGACAGTGTTAAATAACAAAACAACCAAGCTGTTAAAGAGGAAGGGAAAAGTCACCCTCTCTGGTACACTCAGAACACCAGTTTTTTAATGTTGATTTTTTTCCCTCTGAGTTCGAGGCTAGCTGGAATGACCTGACCTACAAAATAGACGCATTTCGTCTTTGTAATTAAACGATACTTTTGGAATTCTTCCTTGTAAATGAATTCTTCGGAATGGCCATTGAATTAATCATCTCCCCATCATCTTTTCCCAGAGATTATTGGTTTCGAATAAAGATTGACTTACCATTGGTAACAGACTAGAACTAATGCCAAGGCTTTCAGAAAATATAATCTATGAGTGGGGCCGTGTCGGTGCGTAACCGGAATCGAGGAAGTAAATGATAATAACTGTGGCTCACAGTCGTCCAAGGGGCCAGTAGAGCATCCAGCGACATACAAAGCTCTGCCTCAAACACAGGCTTAGGCGGCTCCTTGGAGGCCCGTTCTCATAATGCCAGAAAGGAAGATGCTGAATGTGACCCACAGAGCACTGGACTTCCTTCCCAGTGCATTTATTATCCAAATTCTGGACAATGAAGGATGTATTTTAATTAACTTTCTGTCTCTCCAGTGAGTTCTTGGACCCCTCACTCCCCTTTATGTAGCTCGAGTGATGTACAGGCACAATAGCCTGCCCGCTTCTCCTCGTGGGTGTGGGGATCCTTTGCTTTCCCGGGCTGCCTCACAGGCGGGCGGCTTTGATTGCATGTCACGCCAGCAGTTCCAAGAAACTCGATAGCATTACTCCCGGAATTGTATTTCTAATCACAGGACGGTGTGTCGGACTGATTTAAAGCGAGTGTGTAACAGAAAAGCCAAGAAAAACTAAGTGAAATTAGAAGTGAAAAAGCAGTTATACTACATTTTTACTCCTCTCTACCTTTGTCCAACTTCTAAGCTCTTAATCCGAGTGCAGAAGTGTTGCCAGCCGAGCCTCGGTTTGTGTTCATTGCTATATCCCCATTTCCTGGAATTGCGCGTGGTACATGGTAGGTGCTCAACAAATGTTTGTTGACTGAATAGGAAAAATCCCTTGGAAACTGGAGAAGGAATTCCCTGAGGGGTCAGCTCTGCATTCATTCATTCATCCATCCATCCATCCATCCATCCATCCCTTCATTCATTCATTTAGACCACTATTAAGAAGTTACTATGTATCTCATGGCGTTAGGTGTTGGGGATGCAAGGCCGAATCCTGGGTGTTTGTGTCGGTCAAGCCTGGAGACGTAGAGTTTGGAACATGTGGACGCGTTGACACATCTATTTTTACTAACGTTGCTATGGTAGACATTTCAGCACTCCCACCGACAAAGGGTGAGAGGGTGGGAGTTTCTTTCTCAAAGACCGCGGCCCTGACACACCGATGGGTGGAGTTTGGGTTAAATAAGCAGGGACTAATTCAGTAGATGTTTGACAACTAGAAGCCCCCACCCATCCCCGGAACTTGAACACAAAAACACAAACTGCAGGGACCCCAGGAGCAGTGGCAGCATTGATGTGGGCCCCGCCCTGCCATTCTTACCTGTTACAGCCCAACAGACCAGGAAAAGGTCAAGACCTGAGAGGACTGATTTGGAATGCTACTTCGGCAGGTTTCTTTACCCTTTGTAAACCTTGATTTCCTAATCTGGAAAATAGGGATATGGTAGGATTAACGGGTAGTCACAGGATGGGGGAGGTGACCTGTTGCACCTTACTTATAGCCTGGTACGTACACATGCATCAATTTTATTCAGTCCGACAAGTATATATTGAGATTCTGTAGAGGAACTGTTCACTCTTCCACATTTGTCACCTGACTCCTTTCACTGGTTCCTGTCACTGTGCTTTTAATACGCATTGTCACCCAAACAGATATCATTAGTGTTATGGAACGCACATTTTTTTTTTTCATTACACTGTATCTCAGGTTGCACACGACTGAGTGCGGGTATTTCAGGCACGTGGACTCTTAACATAATTAGCTTCACTGAGGTTCCAGTTGTGATTCTGTCTCCTCCCACCTCCTACTACCTCCCCCAGGGCAGGCTGGGCCAGGACAGGTACTTTTCTCCCCTCTGCTGCCCTCACCTCTGATCTAAGTGCTGACTCTATAATAGAATGAGTTGGTGGGCTTTCTAAAAATACTCCTGGGTCCCACCTCAGCTATAAAACTGATCCGAGCCTGGATATCAGCATGGACTAAAAGTTCCAGACGCTCTGTCTGAAGCAGAACTTATTTGAGTCTCGGTTGGATGGAGGATGTCTACTTGGGCCCAGGTCTGCCATTCTCAATCAGATGAACGCCACTTCCAACTGAACGCAGTGGAATTCTGATTCAGCTGGCACTGGTCACTTGCTCAGTTGTCTTTGTGGAATACATGAATGGCTCTTACCTTGCTTTGGACACGCCAGCAGTGTACTTAACAATTTTGAACGTGGCCTTCGATTGGCATCACCATATTTAAGCATCATGCAGCGCACATAGTGCTTGTCTGGTTATGTTCGCCAGGAGGGCTGGCCTGCCCACGCCACACCTCGAGCCAACACCAAACCCTTGTATTGTTTATCGCTTTGATGTTGAGCCACTTAAAAAATGGGAACAGATTGGAGCAGATTAGAGTTTAAGCTTCTGATTCTGTGTCTCTGCTTGTTGCCCACGATCTACAGTTGTCCCCTTGTATTTATGTAGACTGTCTGGCTCCGTTGCCTCTCACTGCCAGGGGGACATATTCCGTCCGATCCAACCGGCCTCTTGGCCTTGGTACTGGGGCCACGTTCTTCATCCTGGGAGCAGGAACCAAGTTCTGCTGGCTCAGCACACTGCCCTACTTCTTCCTCGCGTTGCTTAGATCCTTAATGCCCCACATAAAACCTCGATCACCATTTCCTGTAATGTGGAGGAGAACACTGTCAGTAATTTGGGGGAAAATGGTTTTGGTGACTGATCTGTGAACTTGTCAAGTTTCATCGATTAGCATTTATTCAGCTCTTGTCAAACTTTAGACGGGGAGTCCTCCAATCCCTGGGTCGTGGACTGGTACTACTGGTCCATGGCCTGTTAGGAACCGGGCCGCCACAGCAGAAGGTGACTGGCAGGTGATCCAGCGAAGCTTCCTCTATATCTGCAGCTGCTCCCCAGCGCCAGCATCACCGCCTCAGCTCTGCCTCAGGTCATCAGGCAGTAGATTCTCATAGGCGCACCGGTCCTTGATGCTAAAAGGGTTGGGGACCGCTGCTTGAGACAGGTTCCCAAAGACCTAGATAACACATGAATTATGCCTCATTTTATTATGCATTCTTTAGAGTTAAGCTTGAGTAAGCCAAATGTCTTTTGTTATTTTTTTTCTCTATCCACAGTCTGAATTGAGGCTTCTTACGCTATAGCATGCTTCAGAATTATCTGTAGGGCTGCAAAACACAGATCGCTGGACCCTACCCCTAAAGATTCTGATTTAGTAGGTCTGGTTTAGGCCTCAAGAATTTGCATTTCTGACATGCCAGGTGATGCTGAGGCTGCTGGTCCATGGACCACACTTGAAGTAGCCCGGGCTTACATCATAGAGATCCCATCCTGGGTTGGCAGTTTCTATTTGAACTTCACCCTCACCACTATTGAGAAACTCCAGCATGAAGAATTTGTGACAATATAATCATTTGCTTGGTTCTCTTTATTTTAGCGTTATGTCTATATTTATATTCTAGACAGAGGTAATTTTATTTCCAGTGTTTCCTTTAATCCCCAAGTACCTGGAAATGCAGAGCCATTGTGGAGAACTTTATTGTCCTAGTTTTTCCCCCGGTGAATCATCTTTAAAAGACATGTGAGCCTTCACCAAATGCATTATGTCATCCTTCTGAGCTCTGCAGCAAGAAAAAATTGATATGCCTTTGGAGCCGATGTGGAACGATGGCTTCAGCATGGCCATCATGAAGCAACTCTGATTTGGGAGGGTTCCCAGAAGTGGGACCGAAACCCCTTGACTGGGGCTGAGTGGGAAAGGGGTTACTTGTTACTCAAGCTTCCCACCTCCATGCTTGTGTGAGCAGGTCTGTCCCCTCCCTGGCTGCCACATTCAAAACTGGCTTTTATTTTTAGAGAAGAAATCATTAGTCATTAGACTCTCTCAAGCTTTTTTCTTTCCCTTTGGGTAAAATTTAAGAACAACCTGATCTTTATAGGAAAAATGTTCAGGCTGTTAAAAGAAATGGTAAGATGATTATAGCCTTGGTATGATGAATCCGTTTGCTTCTCTTTTCTTCAGACAAAGGCAGACTTGCCACAAGAGTCACTGCTCTCTGTCCCTACATCTAAATCAACTTTGCCTTTCACATATTATTAGAGAACCCCTGACTCTTGAGTTCCTGGCCCCTCAAACCTAAGATTTATGAAACTATATCACACAGTGAACAATTTACTTTTTTAAGCCCATTATAAAATCTCATAATGGAAGTTGATTCTTAGCAAAATAGCCCTCTGGTTTAGATACGTACAAATTTTCACTTAAGAACAGAAGGATTTAACAGATATAATCTATATTGAAGCAAGAAAACAAGATTTCATCTTCAAAGTCTGGGCTAAATTACAAGAACTTTAAAATGTTTCCATTGCCTTGGGCTTAAATAAATGTGATGTTAATGGTTTTTACTACTAGAAAGCCAAAGCCAAAATAGCCACTTTCTGTTTTTAATTAAGTTGTATCTGTAAGTGTATAATTGGGAATGTTGTCATTTTGAAGCATATCAAAAATTCGTCATCACCGCCGGCTGATCAGGCCCAGCCATCCTCTGGGAGGGACACAGTACATTCTATGACATCCCTCCCTCCGTCCCCACAGCTGTAACATTGGGGTTTTTTGACAGTTTATTCTTACTCAGTGAGACAGTGACCATCAATTTTAGGAAAGCAGGAGATAGATTTCACAAAAGGGATACGAGATCCCCAAAGGGATACCAGATGCCCAAATGGAAAGGATCTCAAAATATGGCCACCCAAAGACGCAGTGGTTTCTGTGCTCTTGAGGCTAGAGGAAGGACCACATCATTATGAGGTAGCCAGTTGTAGTAGCTCCTCTGCTTTGGCGAAGTGATGGAGAAGGAGAGAGAGCTTATGAATCTGTCAGTCTTCTCATTTTCTACTTAAGAAAATCGAGCATGGCAAATTAAGATGGCTGTAGATTCTTTGACATGCCTCTCATTGGGAGAAGGTTCTGTGTCCCCTCCACTTGAATCTGACTGGGCTTTGTGATGACTTGAGTAATAGGACACAGTGGAACATCGCTGTGCTATTTACTGGGGCTGGTCCTTGAGAGACATGAAGTTTCTAATTCTTCTCTCTTAGAAGACGCTATTCTTGGAACCCAGCCAGTGTGCTCTGAGGACACCTAACTGGCCCTGTAGAAAGGCGCACGTGGAGAGGACCGAGGCTAGGCTCAGCTAACACAAATTTGGCAGCCATATGAATAAGCCATGTTGGAGCTGGATCTTCCCAGTTGCCACTTTGTGGTATAGAGACAAACCTTCTCGCTAAGCCCTGCCACTTGGCAGATTGGAGGGCAACATGGATGATTTTTGTTATATTAAACTGCCAAGTTCTGAAGTCATTCTTTATGCAACGGTAGATATCCAGAACATTTAGAGTCTCCTTTTTCTTTTCATTTCTGTAGCTGCCCTTAGAGACACTGCCGAGACTAGGCAATGGCTCCAGCCGACGCCAGAGCCTCTCAGGGCAGGGTCCTGCTGGAATTTGCAACCCCTGTATGGCCTGGATGTGTCTGTCTGGTTCTTTTCCCTGGCAAGTGTCATCTCCAAATGCTTTCCGTACGTTCCCTTAGCTCCATTATCCACAATGTTGTCTGCTCTCATCTGGAGCGCAGTGATCAGCCAAGTGTGTGTTTGGGGTCAAGAGCGAGATGTAGCTCGGAATTTCAACCTGCTGCTAGTTAAGTCATCATAACACCAGAGAGCTTTTATCAAGATTAAAACTTTTCGATTTTCCATATCCCCACTTAGGTGATAGAAATATGACTTTCAGGGTGTGCCTAAAATTTATGATATTGTTAAATTCTGAACTGGACTAGTCGACAATCAGCTAAGAGTTACGAATGGCCTGTCAGTGGCCACAGGATGGGATCATCCCTTCCTGAATATTGCTCCGAGGGTGAGGACACTCACCATTAGGAGAGGAAGGAGAGGTATACCGAAAGGAAACAGGAAATGGGAAGGGCGGCAAAAATGCATTTAGGTGGTTTGCCCTAAGGGAGATTGTATCCCTGGGTCCTTAATTGTGAGGCTGATGCTGAAGCATTACTGTGATGAATGCTAATACTCTACTTGCTGACATAGTAGGCTTTCCTCTGTGCCAGGTGCTGTTGCAAAACCCTATATGAATTCAGATTGGTGTGTTAGTATCCCTGGTTTGTGCCTGAGGAAACTGAGGAGTCCAGGGGAGGACGCTTGGCCAGGGTCACATGGCAAGGAAATACATACCCCAAGTCAGAACCAAGATTCAATCCCAGGGGATCTGGCTCCATGAGCTGTCACTGGCTTTGGCTGAGATCTGAATTCTAGGCACAGAGGCTGTGGGGAGACCAGTTTGAGTTCACAGTACTCACATCGTCCATCATGTCACACTCACGTCACGTGGGCTAGGAGATGCTCCATTTTTCTTATTTTAAACACATTTTAATCTCAGATATGTGTGCCTTTGTAGGCTGCTTGCAGTCATTCATATGAGGCAGAGTATAAATAACTACACAAAGGTAGGTTATAAAAGCAAATGTAAAAGGCAACATAGTCACTCCGTTTAATGAGAATTAAGAGTTAGGGATCCAGCCCCAGTTCGCCCAGTTCCCAGAGCCTTTGTGACCAGGAAACCAGGTCACATCTGTATTAGGCAGTGTTTCTGAGTTTACAGGCATTTTAATAACTCTTATTACAGTGGCTTTGAAAATGTTAAGTTTTGTTTAAAAAGAAATAGATGTCTTTTTTTTTTTTTTTGGTAGTCTACAAGCATTTATTGGTTGCCCGCAGAAAGTTGAATGTATACTTCATGATGTGTTTTGCCAATAGGATAGCCTCCAGCTCCGGGAACCACCTGCTTATCTTGAAACCTACATTTGCATTAAGTTGCATGCATAATTTAAACCGATTGCAACACCTCAAAGAGGCTTAAAAACACATCCATTCTTTGTCCTGAGCAGAAAAATGTAGATGCTGGATAACTGTAAAGAATGTGACCCATTTCAGAGAAAGGGATATTTTTTAAAAAAACCTATTTGTGTTTCAAAAACAGTGTAGTCGTCTAATATAAATGCAAAGACATTACAAATATTATTTAAAAATTTATGAGCCTACCATTTAATGCAGTCGGAATAAAGTCAGAAGGTTTTTACAGGAAGGCATAAAACAAATGTCCTATATTCTCGCCCTCTGCCTTTTCCCAACGTTTCGTATCAGCTGTGTAAACAATGGATCCTGAAAAGAGGTGTTGCTGAGCAGAGAATGGACTTGAATTAGATAAACTTGGCCAGGGCAGGCTGAACATCCCATTGGGATGTATTGTTTTTACTTATGGTTTAATCTGATAGTTACTAACTTGAAGTCCATAGCGTTAAGATACGGAATGAAAAAGAGAGCAGTCGCCTTTGGAAGGGGTTCACAGCAGGGAGAGCCGGAGCCATCGGCATGGGAAATGTCCATTTTCTGTATCTTTTGAAGTTTAAAAAAAAATTCCCTCTATTTTTTGGGGGAGAACTTATTTTTTCGTGAAGCTTTTTACCTCTTCATTAAATTTTTAGATTTAATGTTAAGTGTTTTTTTGAATCTAGAAACATTAAAATATTCTGAATGGCTAGTTCTCGGAATATAGTTACATTTCTATTAAAAATAAGCCTGGCTGACCTGGGCCATGATTATTAATTTACTAACTAGATGTGTATACATTTTTAGTTTGGCTTCCATCAGTATGTTAGTTCAATTTAAGAAAAGCAGGTAAGCATCAAGAGGCAAAAATGAGGTAGTTCGAAGCCAGAAATCAAAAGGTCTGAGTTTATGACCTACTTTTGCAATTCCTTACCAGCTCTGTGTCCATAGGTAATCTCTCTTTGTGCCTTAATTTCTCTCAATGAAAAATACAGATAATGAGACCTACTTTCTCTGTGCCGGGAAGTCATCTTGACAAGTAAATGACGAATTGGGCGGGATAATGTTTGCAAATAGAAAATTGATATACATAAGCAGACACTGTTAATTCCTTATAACCCAAAAGTTCATTTAAAATATTTATCATGTTACTGCTATATGTAGGGCAGTCGACTGCGTTTTGTGAAGATTTAAAAAATGAAGCAGTTCCTTTAGTCCATTCCAGAAGCTTATAGTAATACAGGATAAGCACACGTCTGTGAAGAGCCAGTAGTTGTGGGCCAAGATTGTCTGAGTTGCAACTGCTCAAATCTGCCATTGCAGAGCAAAAGTAGGCATAGACAATATGCAAAAATTAAGAAAAAGAATGAGCGTGGCCTTGTTCCAATAAAACTTTATTTACAGAAACATGCAGCGGGCTCCATTTAGCCCATGAGCTGTAGTTTGCTGACCCTGGGTCTAATCAGGGAGATGATGTGTACAGAAAACTGTAATATGTTGTCAGGCTACTAGGTGTTACAGATGAAATCAGTGAAGAACGAGTGACATCCAGGAGAGGCTTTCAGGACATTGTGGCTTTGAGTTAGGCCTGGAAAGACGTGCTCGCGTTCGGATCTGTTGAGGTGGAGGAGGATGTGGCCAGCAGAAAAGGCAGCCCAAGAAAAGGTATAAAAGCAGAAATATGAAGAAGGTATTTAATGAAGAGCAAGCAATTCGGCAAACCTGTAGGGTAGAGTTAGAAGCAAGAATTCACTGGAGTGTGGATGTAAGAGAGAAGAAATATATATAGTTGCTTAAGCATAAGCTGTATTATTTCTGACCTCACCTCAACCTCTTAATACTAAGCTGCAGTTGTTGGGAAAGTATTTTTTTTTATATATTTCTGGTTGGTTAGTACACTCTTCCATGTTTCTGTGTTGCAGAATCATTTTAGGTATTTCTGAAGAAAATATTGTAACTTGTCATCGTTTCCAGGGGTGGTTTGTTTATCTTCACAGTGCAATGCCCATTACTCATTAATCAGTGAAGAATTACACATAGGTTGGCCCTCTATGAGGATAGAACCATGAGGAGAGCAATGTCTGATTCAGAGCAGGTACTGATAGCTCTGCATTATCCAGTGTGCTAGCCCCTAGCCTCATGCGGCTATTAAAATTTAAATAAAAACGTACATTCCGTTATTCAGTCATAGTAGCCACATTTCAAGGGTCCAATAGCCACTAGTGTCTAGTGGCCACTGCACTAAACAGTGTAGGTATAGAACATTTTCACCAGGAAGTTTTATTGGACCATGCTGCTCTTAAGAGATAAGAAATAGAACAACCATCAAGCATTGACTTAGAGTCAGTGGGGGCTGGAGATTTGGGTGACAGTTAGGATGTTAGTAACTGGCTCCACTGAAAAATAGCACATGTTCTAAGTATTCCTTTTGTTATGTGTGATATGGGGTAATAATAGTACTTACAGGTGGGTACGAAGATAAAATATTGCACAGCTCTTTGGAAGCTGTAAAACACTACCTAAGCATGACATTGCTGTTATCCCAATGATACCATCTCTGTGCATTCAGCAGTTTCCACTATTTCCTTGTTTGCTTCCATGTACAAAATCACGTCATTCGCAAATAGTTTTGGTTTTTCCCTTTTTAATTCTGGTGCCTTTTATTTCATTTTCTTGTCTTACTGCTCCGGCTAGAAGCTCCAGTACAGTGTTGAATAGAAGTTGTGAGAGCAGGCATTCATGTTTTCTTTCTAATCCTAAGTGGAAAGTTTTCGGTCTTTCATTTCCAGTATGATATTACCTGTGGGTTATTTGTAAATGCCCTTTATTGGGTTGAGGAAGTTCCCTTTTCCAAGTCTGTTTTTTGTCTTGTCTTATCGTGAAGATATGTCAGTCCTTGTTCCCTTCTGCTCATTCAGTTTGCTTATCACTTTTTATAGGTTCTTTACTTATTTTTTTCCTCTTAGCTCCTTATGGGTTGGGAATCAGCTACGTAACCAGTTTATACCTAGCATCCCCTAAAGACTCTTGTTTCCCTGACCATCATGAAGCCCAGACAGGAATAAGTGGTACCTACATCAAGGCACCTGCTAATGAATCACTGCAGAATTCATGTCCTCCCACTGCGGGAAACATATTATCTTTTGGCAGAAGAACCAAACAGCATTAGCGTTTCTAATTTATTATTTTGACATGGGGAAAATGGAGTTTGTTATTGATGCGGTGGCCCGCCATAGGGGACAAGAGGACAGAAGACGAGACAAAAACCAGTAAGATGAAGCCTGGGAAGGGAAGGGACGGGAAAGTTGGGGAAACTGCACGAGCAGAGACGTGGGAGTGCAAATGATCAAAGAAGGTTTAAAAACTATTAGTGATGAAATTGAACTGACGTGTGTGAGCTCAGGTGTTTCTGTAGCATAAGTAGGTGGCATGGAAGTTTTTACAGGTCCTCCTATAAGACTTCTGTTTGTGGACAGACCTAATGATCCCAGATCTGAAATCCTGTTGCTCAGTGGTCTCGTGGTTGAAAGGGAGCTGTTAATTATCCTCTTGAATTCTAAGGAAATTGTCTCTCAATAGAACCAAAAAAAAAAAAAAAAAAAAAAAACTCCATTATAATCACCACTTGAGCAGTATATTCCAGTGTTTCAAAGCCTTCTCTTTCTTTCAAGAAACGTAAACAGGTTTCATTGTGTCCTTTTTTTTCATTATATCTCCAACATGCCCTTATTTTGTACGTTTTAACCAGAGGAGTCATCTAGCCTTTTACATCCACGGTCAAGGACGGATTTAATGGTCTCCCAAAGATCTCACCATTGTGGAGTGTGTGGTATGCATGATCTCCGGGGCCTTTATGTGTTATTTTCCTCTTTATGCAGCTCAATGTCAGGCTTACTTCATTTTAGTTGCAATGCGAATTTACCGGCTCATGTTTATTTACTTGACCCTGGACTACTTCCTCAGGCTCTGGTTCTATCAGTCCTGTTCTTAATTCCTGTATCAGTGGATGGCTAGAATCAGCTTCTTCATTGCCCATCTCCCCTTTCTGAGACATTCACTGTTTTCACGGCTCCATCTCCCTCCTGGTATCCAGCCCTCACCAGGCTTCCGCTTCATTCCAAAGAAGCCTGACAAATGTCCTGTGGTACGAGGAGCTTCATACGTTTTCTCCCCCAAGTGCAAACACTTTAAAACAGAACATCAAGGAGTGATGTGGTAGGCAGTTTGGGACATGTCCCGATGAACTTTGTCTCCTGGTGTTCACTCGCTTGTGTGATTCCCTCCTCTGGAGTGTGGGATGGGCTTACTGACTTGGTTCTAGTGAATAGAACTGGACAATAGTGATGGGATGTCACTTCTTTCATCAGGTTACAAATGATCATAACTTTTGTCTCAGCAGAAGCTCTCTGTTGCTTTGACTTGTGTGCTTTGCCGAAGCAGGCTGCCGTGTTGGGGAGATCCGCATGGCAAGGAACTGAGGGCAGCCTCTAACCAAGAGCCAGTGAGTAACCGAGGCCCTCAGTTTAACAGCGCATAAGGAACTGAATCCTGCCAACAACCACTTGAACTTGGAAATGGATCCTTTCCCAGCCGACTCTTCAGATAGATTCCCAGACTCTGGGCCGACATCGTGACTTCAGCCTCATTAGAGACCAGGAAGCAGAGCACTCAGCCAGGTCACATCCAGATCACTGACTCACAGAAACCGAGAGATGATAATTGTATGTCATTTTAAGCCACTAAGTTTCGGAGTTAATTTGTTATGTCGCAGTAGACGCTTATTAATACCTAATCCAAAGTAATGACTTCTGGATGGAGACTACCCAGGCATCTAGAGCAAGGTTTTGGAGCGGGGGCTGTCCCCTCGCTCTTAAATATAAGGTCATCTTTACTAGTAGCAGCTAAGAACCTTACAATCCTTTAATAATCAACTCTTCGGGACTTGCTTTGCTCAATTTACAATTACCATCAATATATGACCCTGACGTAGGTCAGTTTCGGAGGTTATTAGTTTTTTTCTTTCTTTACGATTTGACGTACGTATGTCATCATTGACCTGCAGCAGGTCTGTGCTCGTGCGCGTCTCCAGCTTGTCAGAATTATTTCAACTGCTGCTTCTCGGCTGTCGGCCACATTCCCCAACTTGGCGTCATGAGGAAAGTGTTACGTGAATATCGTCTTTAAGCCCATTACCTAAATCACATACACAGAAAAACATCACGATGCGCTGAAAAGCAACCCTTATGGAACTCACCTAACACAAATCATGGACACTTGTTAAGGATGCCAGACTTGCATTTGGCGGTGTAAGTGATGGCTGTCAACAGAGCCTCCATGTTTCTCTGACACGAAGCAGCAGCAAGAAACGGGGCAAGAGCTTCTCCAGCTCTATCAGTTTCTCTGCCCAAACAAGAGAAAGACAACGGCTGCTCATGAAGGACCGACCTGCTGACCCTCTGACTCCTGGCATTCAGCATTTTGTTCTATGAGTACGAAGTTACCATTTGTAGGCCATTTAGATTCTGCAATGCCAAGCAAAGCCTACCTGACTTGATAGTTACAAGGTAAATGTTTAATGCTCCATTCTTAGTTGTTCCGTGAGTCTGGAAGCTCACTTCCGTGGGCTCAAACGTTGGACCAGGTCTGACTCTTGTGACAGGGGGAAGGCATTTCTGACTGCTCGGTTCCTGTTTTGCAGCGAGGCGGGCCAGGTATTGTGTAGAGCAAAAGATAGTGTCTTCCATCAGAGTCTGCAGTGAGTGTTTTGTTGGAGGAAGAGTAAAAAGTCTATGGATACAAAAAAGAAGAAAATATATTCATATTTGATCATGTGGGTGTGTGTATACGTTTACGGAATTCTAGAGAGAGCCATGCCTTGAATAGCTGCTGAAAATACACAGCGTCAAGAGCTCTGTGAATTTACCGAGTGGAAGCAACGGGTACAAGTATTGCAGACTGCGACAGAGTGGGCTGAAAAGATCTAAAGGTATAGTTGCGATGATGACATTGCAGGTCTCCCTCCATTTCCCAAACAGATAACGGTATAAAATAATCACATTCTCGGTGGCATAAGGACAAATAAGTTAGCTTGATCACGACTCCCTGGTTGGACCTGAAGATACGCAAAGAACAAGAATGGGCACATTTTCTTTGCTGCGTTTCTGTAGCTGGCCAGCACCATGCTGGATGTGGGAGAAAAAAAAATCTTGCCTTTTTTGTTGTTGTTGTTCTTAAATAAATTCCAGACAAAGGGATTGATCTTCATGCAAACTAGCTTTAGCAAGATTTTCGTCTCCAAGGTCAGGAATTTCAAAAATACAACTCCGCCCATGTTATAGTTTATTTCATAGTAAATTTTAAACACTTAAGTTTCCAGTTTTGGCTGTTGGGCCATCACCCCAGTTTGAAGGTAGCAAGGAGAGGACACAATTTTCCCCTCACCTAGCTAATTCCTATTTTCTCCCCTCAGATTTGACTTATCAGTTAGTTTTTCGTGAAGGTCTCATTTCGTAGTATGGAGATGAGGCTAACCAGGATGGAGGTTCCTCAAAAAATTCCTCACCTTCAGGTTAGCTCACATTGCCTCATTATGTGCTCTTATCAACTGGTACTTCTTCATTTTACCATTTTTCAAGGCTTGTCATTGTGTAATTTTATAATTATTTCTTTTATGTCTGTCACTTAATAGCTGATATTCTCTCTTTTTCATTGAGACGTAATAGACACATAACATTGTATAAGGAGTATAATGCATCGATTCGATTATTTACATATTGCAATATGATTAGCACCATAGCCTTAGCTAATACCTCCATCACATCACATAATTATCATTTCTTTTCTGTGGTGAGAACATTTAAGATCTAGTCTCTTAGCAACTCTGAAGTATATAAAACAGTATTAACTATAGTCACAGTGCTGTGTATTAAATCTCCAGAACTTGACTCATCTTCTGATTTCAAGTTGACATCCTTTGACCAACATCCCCCAGTAACTGACATTCTACCCCATTTCTCCAAGTTCAGCTTCTTGAGATGCCTCAAATAAGATCCTAGAGTATTTGTTTTCTGTCTGACTCATCTCGCTTAGCACAATGCCCTTGAGGTCCATCCATGTTGTCACAAATGGCAGGACTTCCATCTTTCTCATGGCTGAATCCATTCACCTGTCGATGGCTGAATCCATTCACCTGTCGACGGACACAGGTTGTTTCCATGTCTAGGCTATTGTGAATAACACTGGAATAAACACAAGAGTGCAGTTATCTTTTTTGAGATCCCGTTTTCATTTCCTTTGAGTACATACCCACAAGTGGGACAGCTGGATCATATGGTGGTTCTCTTTTTAATTTTTTTGAGAAACTTCCATACTGTTTTCACAGTGGCTGCGCTAATTTACATTCCCACCAGCAGTGCCAAGGATTCCCTTTTCTCTGTATCGTTGCCAACACTTATTTTTGATTAGTCATTCTAATAGATGTGAGGTAATATCTCATTGTGGTTTGAATTTGCATTTCCCTAATGAAAGTGATGTTGAGCATCTTTTGATGTACGCGTTGGCCATTTATATGTCTTCTTTGGAGAAGAATCCGTTCAGATTCTCTCCCCATGTTTCTTTTGATCAGATTGTTTTTGTTATTGAATTGTATGAGGTTTTTTTTTTTAATGTTTTTGGATATTAACCACTTATCAGCTGTATTGGTTTGCAGATCCTTCCATTCTGTGGGTTGCCTTTTCATTTTGTTGATTATTTCTTTTGCTGTGCAGAAGCTTTTTAGTTTGATGTCATCCCACTTATTTATCTTTCCTTTTGTTGCTTGTGTTACTGCCCCTTTGTCCTGTGTAAAATAACTTTTGCTTCGGGCACACATTTTCCTGTTTAAAATCTACATTTCCAAGGCTTCTAGGCATTTATAGCTGGCCAGGTGACATCATTCAGAACCATCACGATGTAGGTAAAATGATAAAGTGAAGAACATTCAGGGAATGTTCTTTAAAATGGCAGTCGATACAGGCCACTTGGGTGCCTTTTGCTTATCACACTTCTTTTCCTGCTTAAGGCATAGTCACAGTGTCAGAAGATAAGCAGCCACTTTGCAACCATGAGGCAATAAGCATTAGCTGAAAGCCATCCATTATGCCTGGCCGAGTGAAAAAATAGGTGCAGAATGGATTTCCCGGTTACATCACAGAGCCACCATACTCCTTGGGGACTTTATTTTAACACAAGAAAAGTAACTGCTTTTTCATTGCTTTTTGTTTGTTTCTCTTTGCAGAAGGATAAGTGAAGAAGGAATGATATTGACTACTTAGAGAAGAGAGCTGAGTTTCATTAGACTGGAGAGTGACATGAGGAAGGGTATATACTCTTTTGTAGGAACTCGTGACCGAAGAAGTCTGTAGAAGGGAAAAATTTGAGACGAGCAGAGATACCACTAGAAATCAAAGGAAGCGAAAGGGAAATGATGAGAGTCTGTGGGATGTCTAATGCACCTGTGGTTGAGTTCAGGCGAGAAGTGTAATGTGGTTAGTACCCTTACGTGCATTAAGCAGATCCGAGTGCATTAAATGTGGACTGAATTGATTTTTACACAGCTACCTCTGCCATCTTTCTTTTTTAAAAAAATAATGACTAATGCAACCCTGCAAATGGTTTCTCCGGAAAAGCTTTTGGGGACGAGTGGCTTATTTTACCCAATCCCTTTCATCTGTGTTCTGGATGACTTAGTATGCTTATTTGACAGTTACACTTCTGGCCATTATTAGGCAGAGGAAGGTTGAGCACTATCCTATTCGGGTCAATTTTTTTTTCATACTTAAATATATAGCGTACAACTGCCAAGAAATGGAAACCTGCTTTTGCAAGGTGAGCTTTACAGGCCACAGCACAGCCCACGGCAGGCAGCTCACAACTCCTCCCCGCCCCACGTTCCTTCTCCCAGAAAGATCTTCCCAAATGACTCCTACGGTGGCTGCCAGACTGTTGCCACCAGGGAAACCCAGCCTTCCCACGGAGCAGGCCAGAGCCTCTCACTGGAGGCGAGGTCCGGTCGCGCTTCTCCAACGCTTGATCTGACCTCCTGAGTTTTACACTGTTCCTCTATTTTCTTCATTCACCAGGCCGTTGTTCACCTTGGACTAGGCCTTGGCCCATATAACAGTGCTATTTATACCTTCCTGCCTCCTGCCGATTGACCTAGCTTTGGAATCTTTACTTGCCCTGATCTGGGATAGTCGTGTGACTTCCTTGCTGGCTTGCCTCGTGGCTTCTGATCCATTTCCTGCTCTGGCTTCCAGTGCTTGCCCCATCGATAAATGACACCCCGCCTCTGCCTCCTTGGTTTCTTGGCTGGGCCCTTGCGACTCCTCGAGTTCTTTCACAGGGCGAGAAGCAGAAAAGCAGAAAGACAGACTGGCAGGAAATTTTTATGAGCCCGTAACCTGCCCAGATCACAGCCATTCGGTAGAAGCCAGACTTCCTGCCTGTGACTGCGTCCCTTTCTCAGCCAGTTAGAAACGAGTTGATCCCTGGAATCTGACTTTATATGCAGGTGGCTTCGCATGTCCACGTTTCAAACTCTCAGCAATCCATTCTTTCGCCTGCCTGCCTGCCTTCCTTCTCTCTCTCTCTCCTTCCCCTTTCTTTGTCTCCATCTCTCCCTTCTTTCCTTCTTCTCTATGCCCCTCTCTTTTTCTCTCTCTCTCCCTTCCTTGCCACCTTCCCTCCCTGCCTTCATTCTTTCTTTTAACACTTTTATCTCAAAGGAACATCAAACTCAGCCCTTCACAGAAGAGCTCTTCAGGCCAAATCAGTGGTCAAGGAACGTTCAAGGGTCTATTGTCTGCAAAAAGAAGAGGTTTATGGTAAAAAAAAAAAGATTACTTTTCTCCTACGTAGTTTAAAAAATATGTTTTCTATTAATATTTTATTTTTTAGAACAATTTTATGTGCACGGCAAAATCGAGGGGACAGTCCAGAGATTTCCCATATGCCCCTGGCCCACAGAGGCATAACCTCCCTCATTATCAACATCGTCCCACCAGAGTGGCACGTATGTTACGATCAGTGAACCTACGCTGACACCTCACACTCACTCAAAGTCCAGAGTTTCGCTTACAGTTCATGCTTGCTGTGCGCGCTCTGTGGGTCTGGACAGATGCGTGATGACATGTGTTCGTCATTGTCGTATCATGCAGAGTGCTTTTGTATCATGCAGAGTGCTTTCGTTTCCCTAAAAATCATCCGTGCTCCGCCTATTTCTGCCCTCCTTGCCCCTGGCAACCACTGACCTTTGTAGTGTCTCCAGGTTTGCCTTTTCCAGAATGTCATGGAATTGGAATCACACAGTATGCTGGCTTCTTCCACTCATGAATACGTGTTTAAGATTCTCCATGGCGTTTTATGGCTTGATGGTGCCGAATAATCATCCATTGTCTGTAGGCAGCACAGTTCCTTTACCCGCTCACCTCCTGAAGGTCGTTTTGGTGGGTTCCAAGTTTGGCGCTTATGACTAAAGCTGCTATAGACAACTGTGTACAGTTTTTGTGTGGACATACGTTTTTTAACTCCTTTGGGTGAATTCCAAGGGACGGGATTATTGGATCATATGGTGAGAGTATGTTTTATGAGAAATCACCAAAGTGGCTATACTTTTTCACGTTCTTACCAGCAATGAAGGCGAGTTCTGATTGTCTCAGATCTTTGCCAGGGTTTGATGATGTCACCGTTATGGATGTTGGCCATTCGAATAGGTGCAGAGTGTTCTGTACATTGTTTTGTTTTGCAATTTACTTCCTATTGACAATGCTTTTATTGATTCCGGAATGGAAACTAAGTGGTGAGTGGTCACTGCTGGTTCAAATTCAAATCTTCAGGTCCTGATCCTCTCCCAGGTGTTTAAGTGTGTGTGTATGTGGGGGGGAATCAAAGGCTCAATACGTGTAAAGCACTTTGGAAAGATTCTGGTGCAATATAAGCACCATGCAGTCGTTTGCTCTTTTAAAAACGTTTTTGTTATTACTTTAACTAAAAGTTCACTTGTGTTCATGGCAACTGCTACGGGCATGCGTGCTGTGAGCCCACTGGGTAGCACAGGAAAGTCGCTGAGTTAAACCTTCGTTGGTAGTAGGCCCGCTCATTCTTTGCTAAGAGACACACACCAAAGATTTTCAACACTGGGATTTTTCTCAAAAGTGGATCAGAAGATGAACTACTTAGGGATTCAGTCAGCACCTTCTCTTCTCCCTTACGAGGAGCAGCTCAGTTCCAGGTCATTCTGTGTCGTTAAATCAACATGGTGCTGGGCTGGGTCACCGTGCACCAGGTCTCCCGTCATGCTCAAGGCATTATCGGCGTGGTTATGTCTCTGAAAGTTCGGATCGATATGTCTCCTTGCTGTCTCCCTTAGGACCAGGCTCTTTTTTGTGCTGATGACTTTAATCACAGCATCCTGTACAGTTTCTCCCAACTCAAGCAGGAGGCGGGTACCAACAACGTGTTTTCTCTTCAATCAGTTCAGCCTTGGCTTTCAGTAGGTTTTTCTGTTCAAATTCCTTATAAGAGCAAATCAGAGTCGAGTGGGCACCTTTGGGTTCTCGTACAGCCGATCCCTGTGCTTCCCTCCCATCGTCCCTAGCGCCCCACCGGCACTCACAGCCTTGATGCCACTCTCTGTGCCTTGACAGCATCAGAACAAATCTCATCTTGTCCTTTATCTCTGTTTGAACCGGAAATCCCAAATTCAGACTCCTCAAGTCATCTCTCATCTCCTGGATTCATTCCCAAGCACATGTCACATGTCACCTGTTCACTGGATTTTTAATTTCCAATCCTTTCCCTTACTGCTCACGGACTTTATTTTCCGAAATCACCAAGAACAGTGCCTAGCACACGGTAGAAACTCGAAGGAAAATTGTCGAATGACTCTACTGGTAATGGACATTTTGAGAAAAGATTCTCAGGACGTTATGTTCCCTCATCTGCCTTCAGGAGTTCTGCTCCATTCCTTCTTTTTCAGCATTCATTCCCTTTAAATTTCTCTTTGTGGTCTGCTTAGTTTGCCTTTCCCATCATAGTCACAACTACAATGATCACCCTCTTTAGGGTCCTGCCTCGGCCTGTCTTTTCTTGGTTGAGATGCTCACTCTCTCTTCCTTGATGCTTTTTTTTGGGGGGAAGGGCAGTAATGGAAAGGGCAGGGCTGGGAAACTGCTTTCCTTTGAAAGTCACATAACTACACTCAAGCCACAAAATCTGGCTCGCTTCTGAAGATCTTTTTTCTTCTAGTTCCTTTGTACTAACACAGACAGATCTGAACACCATTTGGCAGGATTCCCTGTCATTTTCTTTTCCATTTCCATTTCTTTGATCTGTAATCTACATTTTAGCTAAGGTCTGAAAGATTGTCTTTTTTCAGCACTCACGAGTAGGTTGAATTATAGCTATCATTTTTGCCTACGGTGCATTCATCTATGTGTGCATTATATGTGTGTGTGTTTGCATGTATGAATGTGTGTAGATATTCACACTCATATATGTTACCTACATAACACTCATGCATGTGCACATACCCATGTATACCATCTTAGAAATGAGAAAACTAAAGTTCAGAGAGAAAGTTATGGTTAAATATCTTCTCCAAGATGGCTCAGAGGGTAAAGTCAAACTTCTCAGAGGGAGAGTTGACCCTCCCTCAGCCCGCTCATTCTCTCTTTAGTCCATTTAAACCTACTCCCTTTAAAACCACTCTTAAAAGGTTGCCAAATCTTGTCGATTTTTTTTCATTTAAATTTTTCACTATGAAATATTTCAAACATATAGACAGAAAGAAAATAATATCAGGAACACTCATGTATCATTCTATATTTGTTTCATAGTTTGTGAAGGAATAATACATTACAGATAAGGTGATATCGACTATATACTTTTCCCTGATCACATTACCACCTCCCCGGAGGTAACTGCTTTCATGAATTTTTAAAAATTATTCCTATGCTTGCTTTTACATTCTTCTTACAAATGGATTTATATTTAGATTTAAACGATATCTCTGTCTTTGTAACAATTGCCTACTTGACACCTGTTCTTGGATACCTCAGAGGCCACTGAAGTTCAAACTTAAGACACATTTAAAAGAAAGAGAACTCTTCGTTTTCCTGTCTAAACCTGTGGCAGAGAGTTTCTCATTTGGTCCCCAGTGATCCTGCCCCAGTGTTCACATATTTGTGTCCTTCCTTCCCTTTGAGAGTGGACTGGACCTAGCGACTTGCTTCTCATAGAGGAGAGCAAAAGTGATGGGATGTCACTTCCAAGGTTAGGTCACAAGAGACTACTTCCATCTTGCGTGCATTCTCTCTGGCCTCTCTTACTTTCTCACTCTGACGAAGCCATCTGGCGTGTTGTGGCTGTTCAGTGGAGAGGCCTACATGACAAGGGACCCGGAGCTGTCTCTGGCCAAACACCAACAAAGAACTCTGGTCTACCAAAAACTACATGGCTGTGAACTTGGGAAGTTGAGCCTTGTGGTGGCTGCAGCCACCGCCCAGACACTTCGATTGCACTCTTGTGAGAGACCCAGAGACAGAGGAGTCACCCCACCTGTACTGGGATGCCCGACCCGCAAACTATTAGAGAATAAGTGTTTGTTGTTTAAACTGCCAAGTTTGGAATCATTTGTTACAAATCCTGTTCACCTCCCAGTGGTCCCCATATCGATAAACCATCCACTTGGTAACTCGGTTAGAAACTAGAGGCACCTTTGACTCATTGGTATTCCTCATCCTTTGTAGCAAGCCATTTGTTAGCCCTGTAGCTTCTGTCCTCTAAATAGAACATAAGTGTCTGTACTCTTGCCCCACTGACATACACTAGGCCAAGCCACCATCATCTTTTGCCTTGGGAGAGAAAGAAGAGGTCTTTGAATGGGCCCCTTAGGGGGTGTTAAGGCCATTTTATTCTCCTCCCTTTTTTTCTTATTGATTTGTTTACTCACCTATTAACTTATTTTTATCACTGAGGCCTTTTTTTTTTTTTTTTAAGTATTGGGTATGATGATCAACCCCTGAGTCATGGAGTTTGTAATAAAATAAGTGGGAAAAATATGAATTGAATTAACTGAGAAATGTGAAGATTCCCTGGTTCTATGAGAATAAGAGCATATCATTGCCCGAGATACTAATATTTCTCAAGAAATTTATATTGAGGATCGTTCTTGATCAGAGGTGACTCGCAATGGTTGATTTGAGGCAGAATTTTCCAGGACAGTGCAGAAAGTGATGGTTGAACAAGTTATGTGTCATTATATTACATCATCTGACTAATTCTTTTTCCTTCCTTAATTACCCTCCCCACATGGGAATCTCTAGGGACGGGCCCTTAAATACAAGAAACTGTGGCTGGGTGTTCTTCCTACCTTTGCCATCGAAGAGTTTGGATAAATTATCAAGACTGCATTGTATTTAATGGAAAAGGCGTAAATTTGTTCCTGTAATATATAATGAGTGATGAATAATATATCACATCATAAATCGTATCTCCATACAACCATGCAATGATATAGGATATCTCTTTGAATGATTACATCTCTTTTTTTCTAGAGAATTATAAAAATTCAGAATTGAAATGGGGACATTTATTGGTCATTGGGTTACTCTCCCATGCAGTGTGGGGATTTGCATGATAAACTTCATTATTGGTGATCTTTGAACCTGTACACAATCATTCTAGTAATTGGCAACTCATTATCATACAAGGCTCTTTTAATTGTTACAGAGATGAAATTGTCATAGTCTTTAATATTGATTATAAACCACTACCTTTTGATTGAATGTTGGGCCTGTTGACTTGTAGCAAAACTGAGTAATTCTAACCTAGGGTCCAGTGCTACTCTGCAAATTCATATCCAATGGTTTAAACCCTGAATGAATAAGGCTTTTTAGATGGCTTATTACTGTTAGGTGCTCAAAGTTAACTCAATTTGTTCTCCCATCAGTCCAATGGATTCTTTATAGCAAGAGACAATCTTCACATCTTGAATTGTGAGGAACTATAATTTCCTCAATCACATAGACATTTGATGCAATCATCTGATGTGAGCGAGCAATCTATGTGAGGAAAATTAGAGTCAGCCTGAAACAATTTCTTCCTGTTACATGGAGTGTGATACAGTGATCAGCAAAAACTGTTCAGAGAAGTCACTCCTCATTCCTCAGTTCTTGCGTTCTGAAAACAAATTTTGGGGGGAATAAATAAGATAAGCAGTCAATAAAAAAGGTAGTCCTAATGTACCAAAAGAAAAAAGTCAAACAGAAACATCTCTACCCCTGCTTCTTGTTAATTGGACTTTATGATGCCTTTATGGACATCTAATGCAATATTGAGCTAAACTATGCTTTGTTTCTAGTCAGAAGAAATGCTAGTAACGTTGATATCTGGGATATGTTACTTGTGCAGATAGAACTATTCCTGATAAATGGTCAGTGTAATATTAACTGCATAGAAATCGTTTGCTTGTAAACTAGAGTACTTTTCTGTTGTAGGTGTTTAAATACCACGACTGTGTCTGAGATCCCCATAAGATGGAGGAATCAAGCTTATTAAGTACAATTACTGGCCTCTTTCTGTCACCAACCATTAAGTTTTATACCTCAAGATTAAGGATGCATTAGTTTTCTACTGCTGCACAACAAATTGTGAGCAACTTTGTGGCTTAGGAACTTCATGAGTCAGGAGTCCACGCACGGCTCAGTGTCTCACAGCGTTGAAAGCAAGATGTTCACTGGGCTGCATCCCTTTCTGGAGTTTCGGGTCTACTTCCGAGCTCATGCAGCTGTTGGGAGGACTCCCTTCTTTGCAGTTCTATGACCGATGACCCCATTTCTTCTCGGCTGCCAGCCGAGGGCTGCTCTCAGCTCCTAGAGACCCCTACAGTCAGTTCCTTGCACTGGATTTCCTCACATTGTGACAGCTAACGTATTCAAAGCCAGCAGGAGAATCTCTCTGATCTCTAGACCTTTTTTTTTTTTTCGCTTTTGTTTACTTTTTTAAAAAATAAATTTTATTCAATTTATTGGTGTGACATTGGTTAATAAAATTATATAGTTTCAAATGTGCAGTTCTGGAATACATTATCCGTGTGTTTCTCCACCCGAAGTCAAGTCCCTTTCCATCGCCATGTATTTGACCCCTTTTGCCACCTTCTGCCTCCCTTCGCCCCTCCTTCCCTCTGGTAACCCCCGTACTGTTGCGTGTTTGTGAGTTTCTGTTTGTCATGTTTATTCATTTGTTGCTTTCAGTTTTATAGCCCACCTATGAGTGAAACCATATGGTTTCTTTTCTGACTTATTTCACTTAGCATGATGTTCTCAAGATCCATCCATGTTGTCGCAAATGGCAGTATTTCATCTGTTACGGCTGAGTCATATTCCATTGTACGCATGTACCACATCCTCTTTATCCAATCATCTATTGTAGGACACTTCGGTTGCTTCCATGTCCTGGACACCGTGCATAATGCTGCTATGAACATCGGTGTGCAAATATCTTTACAGATGAATGTTTTCAAAGTTTTAGGGTAGATACCCAGAAGAGGGATTGCTGGGTCGTATGACAATTCTATTCTTAGTCTTTTGAGGAACCTCAATACTGTTTCCCACAGTGGCTGCACCAATTTACATTCCCACCAGCAGCGTGTGAGGATTCCTCCCCCCCCCCAATCTCCCCAACACTTGTTATTACTTGTTCTGTTGATGATATCCTTTCTTACAGGTGTGAGGTGGTCTCTCATTGTGGTTTTGATTTGCATTTCCCAAATAACTGGTGAAGTGAGTATCTTTTCATACGTCTGTTGGCTGTTTATGTGTCATCTTAGGAGAAGTGTCTGTTCGGGTCCCCTGCCCATTTTTTAATTGGATTGTTTCTTTGTTGATGAGTTTTATGAGTTTTTTATATGTTTTGAATCTTAACTCTTTGTTGGAAGTGTTATTTGCAAAATATCTTCTCCCTTTAAGTTGGCCGCCTTTTTGTTTTGTTGATTTCTTTTGCTGTGTAGAAGCTTCTTAGTTTGATACAGTCCCATTCATTTATTTTTGGTTTTACTCCCCTTGCCTTTGAGGTCTAATTTATAAAATTCTCTCTAGGTAAGACAATGGTCCATAAATTTGGGACCTATGTTTCTTATATGTATTTTATTGTCTCAGGTCTTATAGTTAGGTCTTTGATCCATTTTGTTTTATTTATTTATTTTTTATGGTGACAAATAGTCTAGTTCCTTCTGCATCTGGCTTTCCAATTTTCCCAGCATTGTTTATTGCAGAAGTTTTCTTTTCTCTTTTGTATGCTTTTGGCTCCTTTGTTGACAATTAATTGCCCATATATATGTGGGTCTATTTCTGGACTCTCAATTCTGTTCCGTTGTAAACACTTTTTAAAAGGCTCACCTCTTTCAGTCAGGACCACGCAGGACAATCTCCCCCTTGAAGAATTTAATATAAATGATTAGGTATTTTACTTATATCTGCAAAATCTTTTTACATTTGACGTATACAGTCCAATTGGCTCCCCAAAGCAGGCTTACATTAAGCCCATTTGAAATTGTTTATGGGAGAACATTCCAGGCTCTGTGAGACATGGCTCCGTCTGATTGTAACCGTGATTTACCTGTTAGGAATTAATTATCTTTGGGACCTTCCCCAGTTGCTAGAAACCATACATAAATTTGCCCTTACAATAGGGAACCAGACCCATTTGCGGAACCTTACTATCCTTTCAAGGCTGGGGACAAAGTGCTACTTAAAACTTGGGAGCACCAAGGACCTGTTGACCCATCGAAGGAACAGTGGACCAGGCCTTGGGCAATAAGACTCTTGGCCCCCGCCTCACCCGTCAGACAAGGGAATCTGGCCGTGGAGTCACCACACCAGAGTAAAGAAGACAGAGTTGAAGACAGACGCGGAATACTGCCAACATGGAAGTCAACGCCATTAGGCGACCTCGAATACTTGTTCCGGTGGCAGTCCTCTTAGGACGTTTCTCAGAAGGAACAATACCATTCCAAAGAGATTAAAAAATCTGGGTTTATCTAGCCAAACACCTACTTGATATCTCTGACTTTTGCCTCCGAGGAGGGACATGTGTAAAACAGACCTTCACCTCCTGTTCAATAGGAGTTTGTACCCCACTAGAGGCTGTTGGAAACCACACCATTTTCCGATTTATTGACAAGCCTATTTCAAACTCTGCCATCTGTAACTGGGGTCCTGTCGTCACCAGGAAGGACAGAGCCATGTTTTCCCTTAAGGTCTCCGTGGCAACTCCCACAGAAGAAAGAATGTGTGACATTCAGTGGTTGTACTAACTCTGTTTTTTCGTTACAACCAACAAAGACCTGAACTGCAGTTTTCCGTTCTCCTACCTCAATGAGTCATGCCACTGGACGCGTTAGGCGACCTGTGGGGTGGCTCCTAGTATGTGGGAAGCTGTCTACTCTGACGTGCCAGGCACCAGCTCCGGAGGACCTTGCTCCCTTGGAACACCAACTGTTTTCATACCACAGAGACCCCACCTGACCAGACAGGGTGGACAACTTACTCTGGCCCTGACAGTAACAGCGAACTACACCTGTCTGATCTGGCTGAATATGTAGCTTTATCCCTGTTTGTCACGTCATCCTTGACCGTGTGGAAACGAAGAGAATGGCTTGCTCAGTGGCAAAAGCCACCTCTCAGGCCACCCACGCCATCGGGAAGGACTAGGACAAGTCACTGAAATTGTCCTTGAGAATAGAGCCGCTATGAATTATTTGTTACCAAGGAGCAACCATGGATGGAGGAGTTTAAAGAACTCTCGCTTTATTTAACTTCACCAATAACTCTCAACGGACTGAGAGGAGAGCTGAACAAACAAATCCACAGTATTATGTCCAAAATGAAACAAAGGGAAAGCCTTTTAGACTTTGACCTATCCCAACTCACCTCCTGGCTCCCCTACCCCACTTCTCTGGCTTGAGGGAAGCATTTGGTATTTTTCTCCTGTTTATAAGTCTAGGGGTTGTGTCTTGCTGCTGCATTCAGTGTGCTCCTGCTTGTAGGCACATACGTCACTGACTGGTTGCCGAGGGCCTGGCGGACACCTGAGGCCTAAGTCTTTCTTCAGCGGCACAGTGAACAGTCTCACCGTAAGCCGGTCTCATGGATATGCACTTTGCCTTTTTATTTTTTTTTGAACTCTGCCTTTCTGACAGTGGGAAGTTGAAGACGGGCCCTATACAGGGACCCCACTTCGCAGGCGTCACGGTGTCCCAGGACTCACCTTTCTTACCCTACAGCTTGGCAGTCGATTGTCCCTGGCTTGACCCAGAGCTTGGAATGTCCCTTGCTTGAGTAAATTACCCCAAAACTTATGATGAGCGCCCTGATGCTTACTCATCACAATCTTTACGGCCTAGCATTCTTTACTGACTGTCCCTGACTTGGTTCCTGGGTTGCTGATGCCAGAAGAAAGGCCGGAAGGCTTCATGAAGCACAACAGAACTCCCCAGAGTCATTTTGTAGCCCCCTTGAACGATGCCTGGATTGTCCCTTAAAGACCCCAAGCCGGACTGAGAAGGCAAAGCGTTTTTGATGGTGTCAACTTGCTACCTTCTTGGATCACTGGTCCTCCGATAGTTAACGCTTGTTCTAATTACCCCAACTCCTTTGTCGCTCTATTGGCTGAGTGACGCAGGCAGCATGAGCTCAGGACTGAGTTGCGCTCCAGTTTCAGTATGAAGTAACCTAATCATGGGAGTGACTCTCCCATCATAATGACAGGTCACGTCCCCATCTAAGGGGACGTAATTACATAGGGTACGTAAACCAGGGCAGTGGGGAGATCTTGGGGACGTCTTAGAATGTCAACCTACTGTAGAGTTCGCCCTTCTACACTCCATTTGCTCACTTCTGGTCCTAAAATCTCTGAGCCTCACTCTTTTCATCTGTCAAGTGAGAATTGTTACAGAGTAAATAGAATTGCTTATTGATATTGGGATGCTACTCATGGCAGTTTGCTATTGTAAAGATAGAAACCAGTCTGGTATATAGAATCATAAGAGACTTTCCAGATTTCATGAGGCATATCGACTTCTTGGAAGTTAAAAAATGTTATGTTTTTTAGATAATCTCAAACAGGATTTCCAGAAAAGTTATTATGTATCTACATTGTAGCATCTTTCAGGGTCTACTTCCAGTTCGGTGTCCTCGCCATTAGCACAGTTTCCCCCAATAAGTAGAAGGGCCACCTGCAACCAGGATGATGGAATAAACCTCCACATTTGACCTCCCCCAGGTAGATCTGTGGGTGGTTAGATTTCTTTCTGATTGTTTTGGGGTCTCTTGCTTATGAGTGTCAACACGGAAAGCCTCATCTTGAGCTACTCAGTGAATGAAGCCTAATTTCTTGACAAGTGAAATCTCTGCAAATCCAGTATTAATTGATACGACAAACAATGAAAATGGCATATATTCTCTGTGGTAAATCTGGGAATGGTAAAGAACCCGCAGGCATCTCACCATGCCTTGGTTACAAAAGGAATCTGGACCATTCTAAGACAAATAGGCATGAAAGTTCTTAGAGAAGACACTTCTCTATTGGCACCAGTAGGGAGGAAAAAAATGAAACCAAAATTCTCATCAGAGCTAGCCACTGGCTTACTAGAGATAAGAAAAGACAGCATAGAATGTTAGTTGAAGCAAAGCAGAAGGGCGAGAAATGAAGGTTGTATTTAGACAGTACGCATTTTCCTCTTAATCTGTGTGCCTATTATTACTAGTATTACTCCAAATCCAACTGAGCTTCTCTTCTAAGATATCCTAACAGATGTCAAAACGCCTCTATAAATAAGTTTGGGTGAGGAACATTGATAACGTGTGTAAAATACCTACCATAATGCCTGGCAGATAATGAATGCACATGAGAACTGCTAATCTGTAGTAATTGTAGAAAAAACAGTATGAGCAGTCTACGGTATAATCTCCCTAGAGGGAAAAAACTGTACAGTAACTCCAGCAATGTTCACAGGTATTTATGGGAGGGCTGGGGAAGAGGTGTGAATACAGAAAAGCACGTTTCAACATGCTTGGTCAGTTTTCAGTAACAGGAGTGGTTGTGTTTTCTCCCAGGAGTTCAGTCTTGCAGAAATTAATGAATGGAAGCATGTATCATCCATGTCCGTATGACGAATGCTATTTAGAGCAAAAAAATATATATATTTATACAAATCTTCTGAAATTCAATCTGCAAAGGATATTTGGCAGGTTAAGAAGAAATATGGTGGGATAGAGCAATATCAAGAAGAAAATCGCAACATGTTCAAGGAGACGATGTTGACAGGTGGTGAATTTCCTGTGAGGCCAAGGGCAAGGCGGAAGCGGGCAGTGTGGACAATGGACTGGGGGGCTGAGGAGTCATTTGCTTTCAGTTACTCTAGTTCACTGGTTCTGGGGGTGGAGGATGAGGGTGAATTTGCCTCTCAGGCAGCACTTAACAATGGAGACACTTTTGGTTGTCACAGTGGGGGAGGGAAGGTGGTGCTATTGGCATCTAGTGGGTAGAGATCAGGGATGCTGCTCAGCATCCCAGAAGGCACAGGACAGACCCCCATGA
Organism: Eonycteris spelaea; assembly: GCA_003508835.1. Lineage (NCBI taxonomy): Eukaryota > Metazoa > Chordata > Mammalia > Chiroptera > Pteropodidae > Eonycteris > Eonycteris spelaea. The sequence continues at coordinate 730,219 of PUFA01000276.1, forward strand.
CCAAGATGATCTGGCCCTAAAGGTCAGTGGTGCTGCAGTGTGAAACCCTGCTCTAGGTATTTTAATTCTATTCCTGGATCAAGTTGAACCAGGAAATGTTCCATCCACAATGGTTTAGCCTCCCATAGAATCACAGAGTTCCAGTTCGATGTTTCGCCTTTTCCCTTTGTCAAAAGCCACCAGTACAAGTCAACATGGCTTTTGTGATTACAAACAAAAACAAAAACAAAGATACTGTTCATGCCTTACATGAGACGTTTAATGTTAATTTCATTGCTGGTAAAAGATACCTTTTGCTGAGGAGTTTTCATGCATTTCCTGTTTAATAAGATCCATATAACAGCTTTTCTTTATCCTTTTGCCTTAGTTGCCAGGGAATTTGGATCAAAGCTTGAAGCTCAATTGTGATTTTGGAGCATTTGAACATGATAGCTGGAATAATTTATATCTTTTCTCTGGTTGTGGTTTTCTTCTTACATTTTTGTTGAATTACTGTTCATATATATGGGTGTATATTATACATCAAATTACATCATAGTAATACGTTATATGTTACATAGCATATATAATGTTACATAGATTATAAATTATATATTATACATCATAAATAATTATAAATTATATAGCCTGTATATTTATATGTATGCTTTTCTCATAACCAGACAGAAAGAACCTCTCTAGTATTCTAGAGTTTCTTATCATTCTTAACTGGAACTACCCGGATTTTTTATGTGTAAGCTGTTATTGTGAGTTCCTTCCTAGCACTGTACATTCATGCAATTTTATGCATTAGATTATTGGACTGTCAGACATAGCGCTTACATCTTGCAGTTGCTGCTGTGGGAATTGGGAGAGAGATCTGAGCAGAGACACATAAAGGATTACCAGTCACAGGAATGCCGAGGCCCGGTCAGGCTGCCTACCTTCAATGTAGTGCCACAGAGCCATTCTAGTTCGGATTTTCTACAGCAGTTGTCCGCATCATCATGAAGACAGGGTCAAAATAGAGCGTTATGTTAGGGCTAAGTTTTGCCTAAGTGGATCCGCGACAAGGGGAGTGAAGGAAGTCTGAGATTGTGGAATAAATGTCTGTAAACCAAAATAAATGGAAAAGGAAGCGAAGACAGGATGCGGTGGTGACAGCTAAGGAGAAAACAATAGAACGAGCTCGGCCAAGGAGCAGTTATTGAAAGAACCAGGGACAGAGAAACGGAAGTCGTGGCGCAAGGGGAGCTGTTTGAGTTGTAGATTTCAGACATGGAGGCATCTCACGGGAAGGTAATATAAAAATGTGGCCAGGGGAGGTGGCGGCAGGGAAGCAAAGGTGAAGGTAATTGCAGTGAGGAAGTCAAGGACTTGAGAGTCAAGGTTAAATGCGGTATCCAAATGAAGCTGAGCTAGAGAGGTGGTCACTGTGGGCTGTTCCAGAAGAACTGCCTTCGTGGAAGAAGGAGAGAGATTTAAAGGGGACGCCATGAGGCTGGGAGAGGACGGTGGTACTTGGGCATCCTCCACAGAGATGGCATTTTCAACCAAGGTGCAGAAGCGGCCTTGAAGAGGGAGACCTATGAATAGGTCAGAGATCTATTTTTCAACCCCACTATTTATGAGATGCGGAGACTATGCTGGTTTCCCTTGAGAGACTTTGAGGGAACTGTGGGCGAGGAGAAGAAAAATCAGCCATTATTTCACCATCCTGAGCGATCGCTGTGAACCTGTTGAAGAAGATTTCACGAGAGATGGTGTAATGGTTGGTCAGAGAGGGAGACATAACGCAGACAAGAAGGTGATGAAGTCTTTGACCTCGGGCTGCGGTGGCTGGGATTGGGATGGAGACAGGTGGAGTCAAGCAAAATCAGCATTCTGGCGATCAGTTCATTTTCCTGCCCTCCGATGCCAACGTCTGGACGTTATCTGTGTTCACGAGGCCTGCCAAGGTCTTCGGGACGCCTCTTGTTTGTCTTTCATCCATCTGGAAGTTGCCATCTAAGCACTTCCTTCTATTGGGAGTTGATGTAGCTGAAAACGGTCCATCCGATACATAAATCCTGTTTTCACCCGAAGCTTCAGGTGAGGTAACCAGTTTTTTCCAATGCTTATTTTAGCACTTGCGAATAGAGTAGCAATTCCAATACTGTTGGGCCATTTGCCTGCACCCTTTCTGGTTCTTGTCACCGGGAAGGTGTACTCAGCCACCATCGTCATAGATTCTTCAACAGCTGGATTAGGCGAAGCCACAAAACAGCGCGTAGGCATCACTTTTAGGGAGTTGCAGTTTGGATAACTGATTTGTGTCTTTGCCAGAACCGCTGTGCGTGTATGTACACGTGCGTATATGTGTGCGTGTGCGTACATGGCTGATGGAAGCGGCCATGTTTCGTGTTTTCCTGTAGGCCTGTGTGGAGGCAGCTCTGGCATCACTGTAAAAGCTATGCAGTGGGCTGACAACCCAAACTGGCAGCCGTTCGCCTAAAACTGTGCATCACTTCATGAAGTCAGCACGGAGAGTGGTCCTCTCTTGAGCAGTTCATGCCTGGTTCTCGGCGTCATTCAAATTCCGTTCTATTCAGTGTCGCTTCATTGATTTAGCCAGGATGCTCCATTCTTAGACGTTCAAATCACTGAAAAATGTTTAATAAATAGATTTTTATTGGGCATCAAAATCCAAGTTGAACAACTTTTGATGGGAAAGAACAACGTAATTGTGTTTTGGAGGGCACGTTCCCCCTCTTTGACATTGTTGAGTGCTTTATGGCTTCCGAAGCTCTTTAATGCAAAATATGTTTTATTGTTTATACAACGCATAGATTTGGTGCCGTGGGCCCCAATTTAAAGATGATTCAATTAAATTTCAGAAGGAAAAATTAAGTGACCAAAGGCTGGTTTTTAGTGACGAAGTTAAGAGAAAAACACCAGTTGTCTTAAAACCTGGAGATCTTTCTATTACAGCTGCTAACTCTGAGCAGGTGTGGTTTCTGCTGTGTTCCCAGCGTGTCGTAATGAAGTGTGTCCGACCCGATCTCGCTATGTTTCAAGGTTAACACTTTCTAAATGGAACGAAATCATCCGACCTTAGGCCAGGGGCTAGAAGTTTATTTATTGATCCAGTCTGGCCTCTTGGGTTTCTTGGTTTGGTGAGATGGTACATTTGTTAGCACATCGGAAAAGCATTTTGTTTCCTTCAGAATGAAGAGCACTGCTCTTGAATTTTAAACACAAAAAATGACTGTCCAGTAAGGCTTACGAGCACAAAGAATAAACAAAAAGCCTCATGTTGGTACAGGAAGAAAATAGCCAATTTCTGTAGAACCCGTCTAGCGATATCTACTTAAATTGATGCCTTAAAAATAATAGGACTATACGATCGCCTCTGAAATTCTGCGTAGTAAGTAAACATATCTTTCTATTCCAAACTCTGTCTAATGAGGTTACTCCTGATTAAGTGTGTTTATTTTTAAAGATGTTTTACACTGTCATAATATTTTAATATTAAAATATATACGTAATGGAACCATGTCATGAACTACCAAAGTATCTCTACATGGACTACGTATTAATCGCAAAGGGTCAAAGATCCCTTTACCATGGAGAAATCTGATGAACAAATGATCTGAGTTAACACTCTCAATACTAGGATAAATGAACGTCGCGTGTGTCCTGAAGGGGTGTGGCATGAAGGACACAATATCACACCTGTGGGGTACCTGACGAAAATGCTTAACCGCCGTCTAATCATGAGAAACATCAGACAAAATCAGATTGAGGCCCATTTCACAACAAAACTGGCCCATATACTTCAAAAGGGAGATATCACAAAAGAAAGGCAGAGGAATTGTTCCAGATTGAAGGAGTCTGAAGAGACAGGGCAACTAGATGCAAGGAGTTACATCTGAATCAGAAAAAAAAAAAAAACCAGAATTACTATAAAGGATATTATTAGGAAAATTTGCAAAATAAAAAGTTGAGCAAGAAAAATAATGATATCTTTACAAATAATTGAGAACGTTTTGACATTTCTTTAGAAATAATATGAATTGATGTGAATGTTATTTTGAAAACAATCTAGAGCTAGAAATTGAACAGCTTGCAGAGAAGCCTTTGCATTCACTTCACTATTTCAAAATGCAATAAAAATTAGATTCTGCCTATTTCAAGTGAAACAAATTTATTACAGAACCTTATTTCAGCTTAGGCATTATCTCACTTACACAGATCAATTTTATTTGTGTAGAATTTAAAGATTTGGGAAGAGTTTCTTTATTTTAGTTTACCTGTTTAAATTGTATTTAAAGTAATTTGAAAGGCATTTTGTTCTTTATACATGATCCCGTTCGAAAAGTGTTTATCTGTTTACTGATTTGGCAGTATGATTACGCACAAAGATTCTAAAACAGCCATCCAGGCACCATTAACACAGTAGTGGGGAAGTAGATTAATTTATAGACTCCTAGTTTTTGTATTTCACCGTTTAATATTCTGCCTCCACACCTGGCAGACTGTCTGTGTTTGGCAAAGTATCTTTGTTAGAAACCATTCATCCATCCATTTGTCAGACACATTTGTTAAGCAGCTATGAGATTATGGTCCTTTGCTGGATCCTGGGACTACTCAGATACATTTACACTGTGTTTATCTCCTCACACAGGCAATGCACTGACTTACGGAACTTCTAGGTAGTTCTCCAGCGTTCTCGGCCAGGTGACAGGTAAATAGAGTTTTAGTGTGAGAGGATGAGGAGAACCACTTCTAACCTGTGCTTTCTCATGAGAGTTATATTTATCAATAATCTTTTCCTCCTTTGGTACCTGTTTATTTATTCAAGATGCATTTAGACACATGTATATAGTCACGTAACCACCATCACTATCAAGATATAGAACATTTCCATCGTGCCCAAAAGTACCCTCATGCTCCTTTATACTTCTTCCCCCCTTCCCCCTGTTCTGATTTCTGTCCTTATCATTTTGCATTTTCCAGTGAGTGATAGAAATGGAATTGTACAGTGCGTGACCTTTTGTGACTGGCCTGTTTCACTTAGCATAAGGCTTTTCGCATTCATCCATGTTCCTGTATCATTAGTTTGTTCATTTTTATTGCCGAATAATAATATTTCATTGTATGGATGTACTTTAGTTTGTTTCTCCATCCAGCAATTGATGCTGTGTTTGCGATTCTGGTTTGGATTGATTATGAATAAATTGATTATAAACATTCATATGCCAGTCTTGTTTTGACATGGGATTTCATCTCTTGAGTAATTCTCTAGGAGTTGGATTTTGGGGATGTATATTAAATGTATGTTTAAGCTTTTTAATACACGTTAAATTGATTTCCAAGGTGGCTGCGTGTACCACCTTGCGTCCCCACTAACAATGAATGAGAATTATTCATATCCAACCTTGCACTTGATCTTTTTGGTCTTTTTTTCATGTTAGTCATTCCAGGAGATGTGTATTGGCGGTCTTAATTTTCCATCCAAATATCTTTTTGTCAGCTTATTTAAAGTTGTAATAATAGTTCTTTATGTATTATAGGTACAAACCCTTTGATAAATATGTGTTTTGGAAATATTTTATCCCAGGTTTATGGAGGGCTGGGTCATTTTCTTCTTAACAGTGTATTTTGTAGAGCAGAAATTTAACAAAGTCCGATTTACAAATTTTTGTTCTAGTGTGAGCTTTTTATGTCTACATCTAATAGATCATTGTCTAACTTACCTTCACAAAGGTATTCTTTGTTTTCTAGATGATTTAGTTTCAGCTCTTACCTTTACATCTGTCATCGAAATGTCTTAAGAATTTGTCTATTTCAACTAATTTGCATAATATATTGGTATAAATTTGTTCTTCATATTTTTTTATCATCCATTTAACTTACCTAAAGTTGGTAGGAATATCCTATTTTTCATTCGTGAGTGTGGCAATTTGTTTTCTCTTGTTTTGGTCAGGCTGACTAGAGATTTACCAATTTTAGTGATTGATTTTCTTTATTTTTCTGTTTTCTACTTGATTGATTTCCCGTCTGATCTTTGTGATTTCTTTCCTGCCGGCTTTGTTTCTAATTTCTCCTTTTTAGAAATTTCTTAAGGTGGAAACAGATGGTTGGTTTGAGACTTTTCTTTTGTTGTAATATAGGCCTTCCGAGCTCTCAGTTATCCCTAAGTACTGTTTTAACCACATCTAAAAATTTTAATGTATAACTTTGCCTTAATTCAGTTTGAATCTTTCTAATTTCCTTTGTGATTTCTTCTTTACCTATATAGTATTTAGAAAATATGGTTTAGTTTCCAAATATTTGGTGATTTCCTAAAATCCTTTTCGTTGTTTTGCTTAAACTAATTTCCTTTTTAGTTGGAGAATGCACTTTAAATCATTCACTACTTTTAAATTGTTAAGACTTCTTTGGTGGAGTAAGGGAGGGTCTAGTCTGAGGAATTTTTCCCACGTACTTGAAGAAAAACGTGAATTACGCTCTTTTGAGTGGAGCGTGCTGTACATGTTAATGAGGTGTGTGGTTGCTTCCCTCCATTCATTCCCCCGATTTTCATTTTTATCCTGGGTATAAATGCTGCTGCTCTTCTACATCACACTCAGGCAGTGGTTGGGCGGTGATTGGGCTCATAGTCTTCAAGCCGTTTGCTTGCCAAACCCTGCCGATGAATTTGTGTTTGGGTTGGGAGCACGTTCAGAGTTCAAGCGATTTTAGTGTTGTTCTCGGTTTTCACTTTCCGCTGGGCCCATACGTGTCATTTTCCCAGTCAGTCAGAGATGCGTGGAGAGCTTTTCTTGTACTTGGAAGGCGATCTCATCGCCAGGCCCACGTCCTTGTTCAGTCTCTGCCTGTTTTCCCACTGGCCCCCAAGCCCAGGCCAGCAGGGCTGTGCGTTTCCCCTTTTCCTACTGAGTTGCCCCTTTTTCTGACGATGCTGCTGGGAATGGGTTTTCAGCTCTGCTCCAAACCAAGTCAGCGCTCTCTGGCAGCAAAGAGGCTGGTTTCCATTCTAGCCCTCCACCTGTGCAGACACCATTCCCGTCCAGTAAAGCCAGCACTGGGGCCGGGAGCAGCCCTGGCAGGCAGGCCACAGACTCCACACTTCTCCTCTGAATTTAGGGGCGCTTTTCATGAGTCACTGCTTCTCCATTTGGTCAATGTTTTGGAGCTCTGAAATGGTTATCAGCGACTGCTTCTTTTCACCTTTCCATGTGTCTGTTGGGGGAGAGGATTTGTTAAAATCTTCACTGTCATAAATTGAAGTTCTGCCAATTAAAAGGGATTTAAAAGAAAAATGTATGGCTTTTTTGTGTGTGTGTGATGAAAGAAATGATATATGGCTTAGTGAGTTCATGATGAAAGTCTGTAAATCAAGTAAGATCATTGAGATTGATAAAGATGTAAATTAGAAACCAAATTTAACATCGAGTCGAAGAAAACGTTAAAAGCTTCTGAAAGATCTGTCTTTGGTGATCTGTTGTGAGGCTGGTTATGAAAGGAGAGGAATTGAACATAGTATAATGCAGAAAAAGAGTTGAATTATGTTAAAAATTCAGAGTTAAAAAGACCCTCCAATATCCTCTAATCCAGTTGTCCCTAAACACTGGGCTATGGATTCAGAGGGCCTTGGGACCTGTGAAATGTTTTTCTCTAATCTGTACCACAATTTTTAAAACAGTAACAATTTAACATGCTGTTTATAAAGTTAGATGTCATTAGTTTAAAGGGCTACGTTTTAACCAACGTAACATCGTTTTCCTACGTCTTGGTATTAAAATGTTATCTTTCTTCCACGAAATGGTGGGAATAGGAGAATATACATACCATGTTCTTATTTAGCAAAATTAAAAATCTTCCACTGCATGTTATTCTCTAGTGTTTTGAAAATTGACTGCAGGTCCTTGAGAAGTCAAATGCTTTCCTCAATTTTACTTAGTTTTTTTTATGAAGAGAAAAATATCTTCATAAGAAAGGCTTTTTATTTAAGTGACAGGCAAAACGAATTACTGCTTCCCCTTCTGTGTAATTTAGCTGTTTGAGTTAATTTTTACCAATTTTCTGAATGATAAAATCTTATTTGGGCTTGGGGGGGAAAATCACCCATCATTCTTAAATCTTTCTTTTTAAAATCACTTTAGTGATGATTAGAGGACTTTACAATTGGCAATCCAGAATCACACTCATGTGGTTTTGTTATGGGCTCATCACAACACTTGTCATCTAAAGATCTTGAGCTTTGTGTAGATAAGCAAAGGATTTATAAACCATAAGATTCTTCTGTTTAGAAGCGACCAGCTCATTCTTACTGTGTCTGTTGGCCCTGTCTACTGGGAAGATGTGAGCTTTATTCTCTGGAGACCATGTTCATTCATTTAATAATCTAACTGAGCATTTCCAGGCATTGGCTTCATTGGTGTCGTTATGAGAGAGAGGAAAGTGAATAAGGAACGCTCAAGCAAGAGTCAAGCAGAAGTTTGCCTTGTACTGATAAATGCTCCAGGGAGGATGTGCAAAGGGTAAAGTGAATTCTGCTGACAGAAGCATTAGCTTTGGACAGTTCAGGGGTAGGGTCTGTGAGGAGGTGACCAATTGGAGTAGGATTTTGAATGATGAGTAGGGCTTTCTCTGCCACGCCCCTCATTTAAGCATTTCCTGTTTCAATTATGTAAGTCCTAGTTCTCAAGTTCTGCTCTCAGATCAGTACAGACTCAACCATTTTATTAGATCAGTAAATCAGAGGCCGTGGTCTCGTGTACTGCGGATTTTTTCACTTTGCCCTAAGTGGTGCAATAAGAGGCTTCTCTTGGCCAGCTTGTGTGCTGGGAAAATTTCTGTGGAAACAAAGCTATCCTTTCTAAATGGATGATTATTAATGCTGCACAGTTTAATAATAATAACAAACACAGATACCACTTTTCTATGTATTAGAAAAGGTTTTCAAAGAGGGCTTGGCACACTTTTGCCTGTGGGCCAAATCTGGTTCGCCCGATTTCTGCCCGTTTGCAGACAGCTGAGCACTAAGAATGGTTTTAACGTTTTTAAAAGTTGAAACAAGAAATAAGAATAATTGTTGATACTTATACATTATGCACAATTAAGATTCCGGTGTCCATAATACGCTTTTATTGGAGCACTAGCAGACTCATTCATTCATGAGTCTGCTACGTTCGTGCAGAACCGGCAGAAGTGAGTAGTTGCAGTAGAGACTGTATAGTCTGCAAAACCCGAATGTTTAACACCTGGTCCTTTATAGAGAATTTTTGCCAGCCTCCCATTTGAAACACATAATACAGAATGTTTTTGAGGCCTAGATTGAAGATATGTCTCTCCAAATACGTTTTGTGTTTACTCCCAGGGTCACTACCATTCGGAAACCACCTTTATCATTTCTGCCTTGGGTTAGGGTTTCCAAGGGTGCTCCTTCTTGACTTCTAGGGACATTATAAATAGGGATCATTTTAATTATTCGTTCTTTTCCTGGCTTGAGGGGTCCTGGACCACATCAACCTTAAACATGTGAACCCCTAAGTTCATGTGACGGCTGCTCTGTGATTTCAAGTTCCAGGGGAAGACTTCTGGTTTTCTTTGCAGGAGCCCATGTCGAGATGGGCTCATTACCCTGACTCTCTTGGCATTGGGAGTTTTTTCTAGTCTATCATTTTGCTCAGGTCTAGAGCCCTTCAAGGATCTTTAGCTGGAAGATAATTAAACTCAGAATTGAGATTTAAGAAGGAGAAATAAATATCATTAAACGGGTGGGTAAATCTAAATATTATGAGTATATAAGACAATGTCCAAGTTTTAAGGGCAGAAAAAGCAAGGGGGAAAATAAACCAGTGGGCCTCAGTGACACGTAAAACAGATGCAAGTATTTTCAGAGTTAAATCGTACTAAGGTTCTTGTGTTCTTGGGAAGATAGACATGTTGATTACTTTGTGACAAAATATACTTTGAGTCAAGTAGCTATTAGGAATAAAGAGGGTCATGACACAATGTAAAAAAGGTACATGTCCACCTAAAGATATAGACATTCTAAATTGTTATGATAAAGTAAGTACATACTCTTAAATATATAAAAAGCAACTGTTTAAGATAGCAGAGTTGTGCAGCAGAAGCATGCTGGGCCCACAAAAAGCAAGTAGTTAACAGAATTACAAGGAGAAACCAAGAAATACATAGTGGAAGGTTGTAACACACCGTATATTTGTAATATTCAGGTGTGTGATGGATACACAACTATTTTTTATGTCATACTTTTTTGGGTAGATTGGTTAACAACGAAAGCCTTACTACAGAAGATGCATGCTAATTTAGAATGAAAACTGTTGAACAAAATCTTATGGTGGTGGTAGTGAAATGTTAAAGCTATCACAAGCATACAATCAACTTTTCATCCATCCATCCATCCATGAACTCCATAAATGCCCAATATTGTACCAATCACCGGAACGGTTAAAGTGATGGAAAAGAAATAAAGCAGGTTTCCTTTTCTCCAAGTCTCGTAGAAAGGGTTGTAAGAAAATAAACGGTTATATCACTGTGTGAGTAGAGATATATTCCAAATGCTCCAGAGTAATAACTCGGTCCATGGAGGCAGTTTTCAACTGTGCTGAACGCAGAACATATAAAACAGTGGTTTTTTTTTTTTTTCAGCCGATGATTCTGTTCATTCATCATTTAGACATATTTTGTGGTACACCTCTAAGATATTTTTAATTTTTTGAACCATAGGCGATATGTTGTTCTAAATAAGGATACCGTGGCTGTGCCAGGCTCCATATTCTTGAGGTTTCTTCTAGTCGGAGGTGGATTCAAATGAGTCCTTTGTAAATCACTCTGTCAGATTTACAGAGAAAGGAAGCTTGTAAAAGCGTTTCTTGTGGCCATTCAGTGCCCTTTGTCTTTGGCCTAGAGCTTGCTATGTTGAAGGTCTAACTAATACATCAAAGAAATATATAGGGGTGTAGTTTCCATGTGACCCAGAGAGAGAATCAGACAGGGGTGGGGATGAATGGACATCTGAATACTCAGATGATGTCTTTATACTATTTCCACAAATAAATTGCTTGGTGATTGTTTGGGTAGGTAAAAACATATACTTTGACACGCTGGGTAAATCATTCAGCCATTCCAAAGCAATCACTGAGAATCCGGGTGTTTTAATCCCACGGCCATTCAAGTACCATGTAGGCAGGCCCTCCCACCCAATACTTTGAGTACTTTCCAAGTCTCTCACTTAAAGGTGTTCTCGCAATTATTTTAAACAACTACCAACAAAAAGGCACCTATAATAAATTAACAATAATTCCCTAATATTAATATTAATAAATCTCTAATGTGGCGTTATTTAGGGCCAAGAACCTAAGTATTAAGGAAGGTGGAGAAACGTTTAAGGGAGAAGGAAAGGGTAAAGTGAGAAGGCAGTCAACGTAAAGGTATTCTAAACTTGGACCATACTCTCTCTGGCTAACGCTATGACATATTGCACTATTCGGGATTGTTATAAAACACTCTGTTATGATTTCAACTCAAGCCACAGATTCAGACAGCAAACAGTTTCATGTGGGAGCAAGCTCAGTCCAGGCCTACACATCGCAAACGAAAAAGGCAAAAAGAAAACCTTTAGGTGAACTCCCTCACTGTAGCCAATTTTCAGTTTTAAGCCTCTTTAAACACTTGACGATGACATTTAGGAAACAGACAAATAGCCACTTGATTCCAGTTGTGGCCTCCAGGATGTGGGGCCTGACGTGGGCACTTGCAGAGCCACGGACAGTGGTTTAAAGGACAAGCAGGTGGGACGGTGACAGACATCTCCCATAGGCCAACATTTTCCTTCTGTCCCTCATACCTGTCCTCGGCATTATGCTTGATTCGTCCTGGTTCCTCACAGCTTTGTTTAATTTCTTGAAATTCTAATTGACACGTGGACTCCCCTCCACTGTCATTATTCTGTTCTCTTCCTGTTCCCCCTCCATAGAATTTACTGATTTATTATGCTTACTGTTTAAGCGTTTGCCTCTTCTCCCTAGAATGTAATCACCATGAGGGTACCTACTTTCATCTGGTCCCCACTTCATTTCGGTCACCTTCTGGTCAGTAAGTTTTTGTTTAGTTGAACATAATTAACTCTGAGCAGATGAAAATGAAAGGTTTTGACTGGAACAGATCTTACTTCTGAGAAGCGAATGGAAAAAGAAAAAGTACGTGTCGGCAGAAAGTTAACCTAATAAAACATGGTTGATATTGATTTTAAAACATTAAAAAGCTGTGATGTGACAAGTCAAGATTTATTAATGTATCGATGTTTCCAGGGGCTCTGCCTGAGCTTCTCAAAGAAGAAAGAGTTTCTTAGGGGTAGAGAAAGATGGGGTCCGCGGGCTTGGGGCGTGGCGGTGGGGAGAGACATCGTAAAATAAGCTGCATCTATCTCATCCTGCTTGCCTTTAGTTCATAAAAGGTCTCAGACTTTTCCGCCACCTTTCCATGCCACCATAATAGTGCATGTGACCGTCCTGGCTGATGCTCTCAAGGGTGTCAGCGATGCCGAAAAGAGAGGCAAATGACAGGTTTGTATCAGGTCATGCTCCAAAGTCCTCGTCCAGTTTCTAACTGTGATGGTGAAGCGTGGATACATTGGCGGATTTGAAGTCATTGATGATCCCAGAGCTGGGAAAATTGTCGTGAAACTCTCAGGCAGGTTCGACACGTGCGGGGTGATCCGCCCCAGATTTGATAACCTCAGCAAACAGCATGGACCATGAGAAAGCAAAATGAAAACACACAGGAGGGAAAATCCTGGGTTTCTTTTTCTAGGAATGCAATACAGCATGCAAGTAAAGTGCCTCAATGGACTAAATTTTTTTTGAAAGGCCACAGAACAGGAGGAAGGGTAGCAGACTAGGGGAGGGTGGGGGAGTATGATTCACGTTTCTGGGGGTTAGGACTCGAATCTGATTTGGTGTTTACAAGATGCATAATTAGACATTTTAGAAATTAGATTAGAAATGAGACATTTTAAACAGTTCTATTTGTTTAGACATCATAGATTCAGGATTCACAGCGGTGATAGTGAATAAAAGAGAAAGTTCTCAATCCTTTTTAATGACTACATAATGTTCCATGACAGGAATATACCAGGATTTAGTTAGCAATCCCCTATTGCTGAGTAACTGGGGTGTTTCTATGTTTTATTAAAACAAACAATGTTGCAGTAATCATCATATATTTTAGCAATTGTGCAATTATGTCTATTCAAACGACTCCTACAAATTATGGTTTAAAATAGTAAACAACTTATTTGAGAGTAAGTTATGGATTTTTTTTTTGCCACTGTTTAAGTTTAATTTTAGTACTTATTTTTAGAAAAAAATATTTTGATACTCTAAAATTTTTGGAAGCAAAGAATACAAACATACAGTAATTGTGTGGTAAGTTTAATGCGCACATAATGAAGACAGGCATTTATTTTAATTACCCCAAATTTGGCAGATTTCCCTTCTGCCTTCATCTGTCAATTAGTTACGTTACTGTTGATGGTGTTTTTTGAACAGAGCATAATTGAGTCTCATCAGCATCACCAAAAAGAATAAAATGAGAATTACGCTCCTTAGTTATTTTTCTTGTCATTTCTTATCTGTCATAAATGGAGTATATTTAAATATTTGGATCATGAATTTTGATGGGGTATACTGTCCTCTGTTATGTATCCATGATATGTTTTAAGAGGTGGCGAAATGCAGAAAACTGTCCACTTCTCGCCAAGCCTTGTTGTGACCTGAGATATTCCAAGAGAATGAATTTCCAGACACACTCATTGAAGTTTACTTTTTCAAGGGCTCAAACACACATTTCGTATCTCAGTTTCTGTGTGTCAGGAGTCCAGGCCTGGATTTGCTGAGTTCTCCACTCAGGCGTTCTCCAGGCTGGAGACAGATCCTGGAGGCCACCTTAGAATTCTGCCTTACCAAGCCTCTCTTCTCAAGCAGACCATATTCTACTTCATTGAATAACTTTTGAAAATGTGGGAATAATATTATGACTATCCACTCATACTTTGCTGTTATTACAGATATTAGAATTGTGCTTGAGTAGAATTCCATATTAACTTTCGAGTTATGGTGACAATCAATTCTTCTGCCTCTGTTTCTTTATCTTTGCTTTAGAGTTGGTTTCCTGAGGCCTGAGTTTACTGGAGTGTTTATCACTAGATAAAATAAGGAATTCTTGTTTGGGGGCTGGTAAGAAAGGGCTTTTAAAATGCAGAATGGCTGCCTGCTTCTTCCTGCAGTAGTTTTATAAATACTTGACATTGTTTACCTCTCACCATTTCAAATCTTTCCTAGCAATGGGTTCAGTAAAATCAAACTGCACAGAGAGCAAAGGGCATCACCTGTCATTCACAGCAGGAATGAAAGAAATATTGTCCTAAAACAGGAGGATTATATTTCATTACTCAATCGTCAAATAAAATGACTTCAAGTTCATTGATGGGTAAGTGGGAGAATAAATGCTAATAAAAAAAATCGTACAACATGTGTTATACCATTTTTCAAGCACTGAAAATATTATATAAACATTTTTTATATTTTAGTCATTCATTCATTCTTTTAAATGCGTACAGCACCTGGTCTTCCTAGATGGTCTCCCATCCAATTACTAACCAGACCCAACCTTGCTTAGCTTCCGAGATCAGATGGGATTGGGTGGTGTGGCCGTAGACATAAATAATTTTTAGACAGCATAGTACACAGTCTTGCTTATTAGTATTAGTGATATGCGAACACATTTTCTCCAGACATGGGTGTGTCTACTGTGTGTCTACTGTCTTAACATTTCTGGCAAGTGGGCCACAGATTGACTTTGAAAAATGTTTAGGCCCTTTGATCAAATTATTCAACAAATCCAAAGGTGATGAAATGTCTAATTATCATCAATAAATACAGTTAATACACATTATAATATTTTAAAGTCATAAAAAGATGCATTTATTTTCTTATTTTAAATTATTTTTATTGTGACATTGGTTAAAAAATCCAGTAAGTTTCAGGTGTACAGCTCAACAGTTAAGGCACATATATATTGCATTGTGTGTTCATTGCTCATAGTTAAATTTCTTTCTGTCACCACATATTTGACCTCTTACAGCATCTACCTCCTCCCTCTCCCCCTTCCCCCCTCCCCCCCCTGGTCACCAATACTCTGTATAAGAAGATGCATTTAGAGGATATTTCATGACAAAATAGAATGTCCATTTCATTAAGTTAGTGATTTTTCAACCTGCAATTTTGCACACACTCCCCCCCATACAAGGAAACATTTGGCAATGTCTGGAAACATTTTCAGTTGTCATAGTTGGGGTCAGGAGTGCTGCTGGCACCTAGCGGGTAGAGGTCAGGGACCTTGCTAAACATCCTAAATGCATAGGACAGACTCTACACAACAAAGGGCTATCCAGCCCAATAGCCCATAGTGCCCCACAGTAGTGCTGGGAGGGGAAACTTTGCGCTAAGTAGTCTACAAACTTGTAGCAGATTGGAGTCCATTACGGTCCTAATTATATATTTTGTAGCTATTTCTATAGTATGTCTTAAAAATTTTTTTTCAATTACAGTGGACATTTATTATTTTGTGTTAGTTTCAGGTGTACAGCATAGCGGTGAGACATATGATTTATGAAATGATCCCCGCCATTAGTTAGTGCCCACCTGGCACCATACATAATTATTAGGACATTCCCTGTGCAGTACTCTGTGTTCCCGTGACATGTTTCCATTTTGTTTGTTCATTTATTTTAAGAATGAAGTCTAACGTAGACTCCTGATAGGCATCTTTATTTAAATTAAGGTTTCCCATCATTCCTATGTTTTGTTTTTTAAGAATAGATATTAACATGTATCAGATGCTCTTCATTGAGAAGACAATATGCTTTTCTGCTTTTAACAGTAATGCAGTGAAATCCATTCACACAGTTCTTAATATCGATTGCATGGTTATTGGATAACCAAGTCTACAGAATGAAATTTGCTAATATTTTCCTTCACAACTTTGCATATGCTGTACTGAGAGAGATCTGTAGTACTCCTTATTTAGCGCTGTTCCTTCTCAGAGATGCTTGGCTTAGTGAAAAAGAAAAATTCTTCTCTTTGCCATATTTTGGGCTGCTTTAAACAATAGACTTATATGATCTCTGCACGTTTGTTAGAACTTTTCTATAAAACCATCTCTGCCTGCGTGGGGGTTGATTTTGACTACTTTTCTGCATTCTTTTGTGGTTATTAGGCAATCCCATTAACCTGTCTTTCCTTGGCTTAATTTTAAAGTTTGTATTTTCATGGAAAACTCTTTAGCTCATACAGATTTTTACATTTATCAGTGCCACATATAGTGAAAAACTAAATGGGTTTACTTTTGTTTTAATAAAGACAACTGAACTCCCCATCCTGACTACCTATGATGTTTTTGTTTTTTATCATGATGACTATTTATATTATAGTGCTATTTTAGTAAGCACAAGCTACTGAGTCTCATATTTTTAAGGGACTGTTTGAAGATGTGGCCCTATGGTTAGCTTTCCTGCTACTTTATACCTATTTGGCAGACCTTCCCTTGTTCCAGGCATTGTTTGGTTTTGATGCTTTATGTACATAATGCCATTTAATTCTTGAAACTGCCCTTTTAAGTAAATAATACTGATGTCGTGGAACGATTAAACGCATACTGAAGAGGGTATTGTTTTTGTTCAATACTCCCGAACAAGTTTCTGGCAGACTTCGGCTTTTAGCCAAATATTGTGGCAGCAGGGGAAAATTCATGAGATAAGGGAGGAAAAATCTGTTTCTCTGCTTATTTTAGGTTTTCCAGCTGGGGCTCTGTAAATGAGACTGGTCAGACACATTAACAAGACAAAAACGAACAAGGTCATTACCATGTGCATTCTGCAGCACACCGGGGAGCCCTGGAGATGGGTGACCCAAAGGTGAAGGCGTGGTTAGAATTCCTGTATAAATACAAACAAAGCAAAAGGAGTTTTAGGTTTCTGGACGGGAGAGGCAAATTGAGAGAGGTTGACCAGGGAAAGAATGGTAAACAAGGGTTGTTTAATAAGGTTCGTTATGCAGATTTAAGTCAGAGCCCCCTGGGTGGACAGTTGTTGGCCAATCCTGCTCTTCCTTGTTAGGGAGAGGAAGACATCTGTACAAATGGAAATTTCCTTTACAAAAGGAAAATTCGTGCCCTGTTTTTAGAGGGCTTTGGTTGGTTCTCAATAGCCTTTACTTCAAAATAATTCCTATATCAAAGAAGCATATTTGGGGATGGCCTTAATCAGTTCCACCTCACTGCTATGTCCCTGGCACAAGTCTAATTATGATGAAACTGTTTAGGGATTTAGATAAACCAGCATATTCTCAGAATATGCCTCACAGGTGGGTTTGAAGCCTGACAGACACCTGGCCGAGAACTGTGTCTGCTCTGTGAACTGCTGGTCAGGTGTCTTTTTTGAGAGTTGAACCAAAAGATATTTTAAGTCTATCACTGAAAATACTCCAATGTGTAGGTTTGGAATTGTCGATCAAAGTGAGGTGCAGAAGAACGGAAACAGGGAGACTGAGGTTAATCGACACAGAAACAAGAAACCTGTCGTGCACTTTACTAGGTGATTTCTCTCTTTAATACTTTTCCTCCCACCTCCTAAATTCTTGTAGGGGGGCTAATAATCAAATTAACAGAATAACAAGGAAAAAAATCAAAACTTTAACACTCGTGCATGGGGAATTCATAAGCTTGAAAATTTCAAAGACAGTGAGGCAACCTTGGGTATCAAACATTTTTGGACAAAGGAGAAGGGAGGTGGTGGTGGGATATTAAATTTCAGAATGAGAACAGGCTATTTACAGGTAGTTGAAAATAGGCGGGACATACTTGGTTGGCAAATTCTTTCTGGGCAGCTCAGGAGCAACGGGACACAGCGGGTATCTCACTAATGGCACCTGCTTGCTGCCCTCTTATTTACCATATTCAAATTACGCTAGGGCAGCATTCTAAGATTTTCTTGCCGAAGCAGGTTTCTGTGTCTGAATCTCTTCATCAGGAAAGGGGAGGGGACAGGCCAAATGCTCCTTCTGAGGCTTGTTTGTTAATAAACAGCTTAAAATCAATACCCCCATAGGCAGTTCCAGGATGGCAAAATACTGGTTCCCTTCAAAATAATAATTAGTTGCACCCTAAAAAGTTTGAAAAAGCATTCATTTCGGTGGTTTAATGTGATTGTTAATTACTGAAATGTTAACAAAAATGAGCTAATTTGTGGAGAGAGTTATATGGTTTGAACCCTTGAAGTTAGTAATAAGGTACACAGAATTCGTGTTGTTTTTATTTATTTATTTACTTTTTTTGAATTCATGTGGCTTTTAAATGTCTGTGCATAATTAATAATCTCCATTTACTAAATGAAGAGGAGGCAGTTAACATGAAAATAGAGTTATTAGGCTTCTGTAGTTTGTAAAAGGATATAAAGACTCCTATTCACAAATACTATTGAATTTTAAATTATTCTGAATTGGCAAATCGAGTGGGTGTTGTGACTTTAAGAAGCCAATGAATACTCGAAGGAAATAAATCATTAAACCTTTAAACAGATTTCTTTATCATCTCCAAATACTCTGATTTATCCCTTTCAAACACAGTTGTCCCTGGCCAGGATCATGTACTGAGCCATTGTGAGAAGCAGGTAGCTGGTACTGCACAGGACTCATAGTGGCAAAAGGCAAGTAGAGTGTGTGTTTTTAGCTATGGTCGAATAGTGACTAGTTACAAGTTCGTATCATCAGGAGAACCTAGGCTTAAGCTAGTGCCTATTTCAGAACCTAGGACAGTTCCATTTAAAAGGCGCAGGCAGCCGGCTAGCTGGCTAGCTAGACGGATCAGGCCTGATTGCCTGATGGCTGTATTCTTACTTCTTTCCTCTCCACTTTCATTCCAGCCCTTGAGACTGCATACTGAAACTGAGTATCTCTGTAACCGAATGAAAGCTCATAGTGCTCGCCACACAACAGCCAGGAAGTCAAGTGACAAGGAGTTGGGGAAAGGAAAGTGACTATATCCAGAAAGCCACTAGAGTCCTAAAGAACCATCCTGAGAAAATACCGAAATGCAGGCTTCTTTTATTTCAGTGGAAGGGGGAAACAAGAAGGGTTTGAGGTCAGGTGATGGATGACTGCAGACCTCTGTATGCCAGCAAGCATCTAAGGGAGATTGTGAAACTTACTGGCTTTGGTCAACAAACTTCTGGTTGCTGTGGTCCCAGCCACACGGTTCCTATAAATCTGTTGAGTAACAGTCATTATTTTTGTACATACCTTCCTTATCTCCCGGCGGAGGTATTTTCAAGCTGGGGGGTTGATTCAGTAATTCCTAGGCTACAGGTTAGACCCCTTTAATGATTAGCATACATGTTTGCTAACCCACGTGTTCTGAGACCTGGGCAGGCTCCAGCAAGATGGAGTCGGAAAGACTTATTTTATTCTATTATGTTTCTTGTGGTCTGTGCGCCTATTCCTTCTACAACCTGCCTACTGTGGCTATTCTCATTTCTGATTTTGGCTTTGTAGTTCAAGCCTACATTTGATGATTTTTTTTAAACAATATTTCCTCAATACTAGTATTACAGCAGGAAATGGGGACAGAGACACAATTTATGGTTTGCCATTGGATATGGATAATTTGAGGGATGGCTCTCTTTGTATCAAAATAATGTTTCGTAATTAAATTTGTACCTTAGGACTATGTGGGAGATTATTCATTTTCAGTCTATGTAAACCTCATTTATGCTGTATTTCTAGGCTTACCCATTGTTACGGTTCAAAGATCAGCCACAATTGTTCAAACACAGAAATCTGTTTTCCTCTCCTGGGAGTGATATTATATCACAGTCATTGGCTTAAACTGTGAGATATTTCATGTGTTTCAGAAACTTAAATCTCTTGTTTGGGGCCCAAGATTAACTTGGCAGATAAGAATATCTTACAGTGAATTAGGTTTCAGCACGTTTCCATTTTTGTTTCTTCCTCCTGCTATTTTTATTAACTTAAGTAAATTAAATTTCCTTTCAGAGGATGTCATCCACCCCAGATCCTTCTTTTAGGATGTCTGCTCAAGTCATCTTCTGACCCTGAAATTTACACTCTGTAGTTTCAGGATCTTTATCCATGTGTAGGAGCAAAACATGAGGCCGAGATACCAGATTTGAAGGGGTGTTACCTAGGAAACAAATCAAATTCTAAGACTGTGTTTTCTATAATCAGCCACGATTAGAGATGAACCCTTGAAATTTAACTTCCCAGGAATGTGTCTTTTTGTGAGCCTGATATTCATGGAAACAATTGAAAGGATCAAGTAAGCAAATATATTTGATGAGATATTCAGCATTTTTCTGCTTTCTGCCCTTTAAACAACTTGAGTTCTGTTTGACCTTTAAAAATATAACTACTTTGGGCTTATTCATGGGGAAAGAAAAATTTAATTATGGAACATTTAGGTTTTTGAATATTTAGGATACTTGAAGGGCAATAAAAGGTATGGAATTCACATATTATATATAGATCACTTAAGTTCCCAAAATATTGTTTTAAATTCTGAATCTATTTTATAAGAACAGTATAAAATAAGCATTCTTCTGGGAGAAAAACACTACTGTATAAAACCCAAATTCTAGTTCCTATAGTTTATAACCCCCAGATACCTTCAAAACAGAGAAAAACAAAACAAACATAGCAGCAGCCCCAAGATTTTAAAGAAACAGTGAACTGTATGACAAGTTTCTAGCAGTGAATTTATTTCAAACCAGAGTATGGCCCCACACCCTCGATATTCCCAGAAATGCCACTGCCAGTCAGGGCTGCCCTTGGTCACTCAAAGCCAATTATCAAGGGGATTTTTTTTTTTTTTTGGTGAATAATTTGTATATTCTCAAGTTACCCTGCAATTTTGGCATGCTTAGATTACTTAGATTACTGATCTGTTGGCTCAAAATAGTACATCTCTTCCTCTCATTCTCAGAGTGAATGATTATTGTAGGCAGAATAAGGCCCTCACCCCAAAGATATCTACATCCTAATCCTGACTGTGTTACGTCATATGCCAATGGGAGGCTGCAGCTATGATTAAGATAAGATCTTGAGATGGGAAGATTATCCTGGATTTGATATGGGAAATATAAAGAAATCTAAGATGACTACCCTGTCCCGGAGGAATTTTAACAACTTCCTCTCCCTGGAACGCTACATTTCCTGCGCGTGCGAAATAAAAGGCTGTCAAGTATGTGGAAGTGATCAATGTATAAATCTACCTGCCTGCCTTTGTTCAGGGCTCAGACTCTGGAGAGTGATTCTTCTGAGCCCACCGCCATAAATAAGCCTCCTTTGATTCTTAGTTTGCTGAGTCCCGCTTGGTTCTTCCAGGTTCACAGGCCAAAATCCGCAGCAGATTATCTAAAAAGGCCCGAAGTCTTCACAAGGTTCTTTCCAAGAGAGAGGCAGGAGAGGCAGAGTCAGAGAAGGAAATGTGATGACAGAAGCCGGAGAGGAGAGGGAGAAGAAGAAGAAGAAGAGAGAGAGAGAGAGAGAGAGAGAGAGAGAGAGAGAGAGAGAGAGAGAGAGAGAGAGAGATGGAGTAGAAGATGCTACTCTGCCTGCTTTGAAGATGGAGGAAGGGTCCATGAGCCAAGGAATCCCAGCAACTTTCAGAACCTGGGAGAGACAGGGAAACAAAACTTCTCTTAGAGCTTCCAGAAGAAACACAATGTTGCTAACCTTTGCTTTGAGCCTTAAAAGTGATGAATTGAGGGTTCACATTCTTTCCGAACAATCAATAGGGGCATATGTTTTAACAAAGGATTATTATGCCACTTTTTAATGATAGGTGTTTTAAAATATGTGGTTTTGATGCAAAAAAAAAAAAAAAGAGGAAAGTGGAAATTTCTGGAAACTTTCATGGTTTAGAGAGGACAAGAGGACAGAACTTTTTTTTAAACTGGGTTTTCACAGCAAATCCACATATGAAGACAACTCTCTAATGGAGTTTAGTTATTATATCTGGTTTAAGTCATTTTGTTAGAACGTTAAGCCATGGTTCAAGGCTTCAATTCAATATAGTTCTGCCGGCTTTAAACAGATAAATAATTGTCCTGCAGCTGTGGGCTGTACCTCTAATGACTGTGTCAGCACCATTATATCATATGAAAAATGGCTCTTTGGGCCCCAAAATACATAGTTATTATGTTGTGGAACTGATATCGTCAGTGCAAAGAAACAGTCTGTTCAGAGAGACGAGAACTAAATTATGTAAAGTACAAGCCTTAATGCTTCTCAGACCTTGGTGTCGCAAACCACTTCATTTCCTCACAGTGCTAAGGCTGTCTCGGTCACTGTCACCTTTCAGGGGAGTGTGTGCTCAGGATTTATTTTGGAGAGTCAAGTTTTTGTCTTAGAAAATCACTCTGTGGTCTTTTTGAGACACTGGCTAAATTATCTACGCATTGCAGGGGACAGTGATGAGATGCTTGAGTTACCTGCCCAGAGCCCATAAATACTGCTGATAGGATGGATGGGTCTCTGGGGATTGATTAGACCTAGTGAAGATTTTCCTTCGGAGGCAGTAGATAAGCTTCACTTGTCCCTTCCTCCTCTGTCCCTCCCTCCTGGCCCTTCTCGCTCTCTCCTTCCTTCCTCTTTGTCTCTCTTCCCTTTTCTCTCCTTCCTCCTTCTCCTTTCCTGCCTCCCCTTCTCCCCTCCCCCTTATAAAATCCCTGAACCTCGGCATGTATTTCAGATGAGTGGGAATGGTCTTATTAAGTTGCACAAATCAAAGCATCTGATAGGAGAGCTAATATCTTCATGAAACAACTCTTTATAAAGCTGTTTTGCAGACATTTTCCTTTCAAACGTTCTACCATCCTGTGAGAGAGCTATTTACACTTATTAGTATTCGGTTTCATTCATTTGGCGGTGGAGAGGATGAGATGCTTACTCAGCTTTGCACACACAGCAAGAGGCGACGCTGATAAGGAAATCCAGGTTGGGTGGCTCCCAGATCCTTTTTGCCCTAATGCTGCTTTATTTCTGCTCCCCCTTGCCTGCCGTTAAGGAAGGCAGCCGGGCACAAATGGGAGGCCAATAGAGCCTCACAATACACCCAAGGCTGCCTCTTTCCCTTTTTCCATCAATTTTTTCTTGCAGGATGGTGAAAATGCTTCCAGTGCTCCACCTCCAATCTTACCAGCAAAAGGAAGACATGGCCCCATCAGCTGCCCACAGAGCCAGCAATGAGTGCTGTACAAGGACTCGAGTTTCCATGACACTCTCTGGCCTGAGCAAACCTCAAACCCCTCAACGTTAAGATAGATGGTTTAAGTTTCCCACCACATCTCACACCGTTGTCGTCAGTATTTAATCAATCACGCTTCTTGGCAATATCCTTCTCGACTTATAGCCGGGAATGGCACATTTCTATTTCTTTTCACAATTTCTGCCGTTGGAAGCAAAGCTGTGTTTGCATTCAACACGTTTTTATTAACGAAGGGGCGATCGGGAGGCGTTTCACTCGTGAGATAGATTGTTATGGAATCTTTTTCCATTTCCATCTCTGTCCCAATACTCGTAAAGCATATGTCAGGTTTACAGCAATGATTTTGTCGCCCGTATCCTGTGGCGTTTCGGTAATTAGTGTACAGTCAAAGAGCTCGGCTTCGCAGACTCCGTAATCCGTCACGCTCTCCAACCTGCTCACCAGCATGCGTGTCCTCGCGTCCCGCCCACCTTCCTGCCCACCTTCCTGCCCCGAGTAGCGTGGAAATCAAAGGGCACTTACCGGAAAGCTTGTGGACGATAGAAATAATAGCGAGTGGAGCACTTGTGTAATTCTGCTGCAATATTTTAAGTTACCGAACCGTTTCATACATTTCAAAGATAGAGAACACACTGCAGTAAACATTTTTATACTGAACACGTCGTTTCTTCTCTATTTGCTGCTGCTGTTTCTTTTTCAAGCAATGGGCGCAGATGAAGGGCTCCATCTCATCTCCTTCTCCTCTGTGGAAGTGACTGACATCCTGAGGCTGTGTATTTTCCTACCCATATTTTTATACTTTTATTCTCCATCTCTGTGTATATATCCACACACTGTATATTATATCATTTATGGCATTTTTTTTTCAGAACGTATATGTGTTTTTTATACTGCGTCCTTTTGCAACATGTTTTTTATCTTTCAACAATGAGTATTTGAGGTTTATCCAAGTCGATACATGTAGGTCTATTTAGAAAATGCTATTAGTGCTCATTGTATAACCATGCCAAGATTTATTTATGAAGTTACTTCTATTTTTTTAATATTTGATTCTCAATTTCCCAAATAATGACATGGTTTCCTAGCATCCTCCAAAGAAGATAAATGTTTCTTTTAAGTATAATTATGTATCCATGGGTTTAAATATATTTGATGAGTTTCAATCAGTTGTAGCTATTATTCCCAGTGACACTCGACTATCTCATTGTTGGTCAACGGGAGCCTCTAAATTGGCACCCAAGTCCTTTTGACATGATGCAGGTGGAGTCTTTAATACCTTCCTTACTTTCTGTTACGACAAGGTTTCCAGAATCATTTTGTACTTTTCAGTTTCAGACTTGCTATCTTCCATTTCCCCAAAGAGTCCTGGTTTCTTTTAGTGCAATCTGGTGTGTAAATCACAGTGTGGGACTGCAGGTTATGCAGTCACTTCCTAACGGACAGTCAGATTGCTTCCAGTTTCTTCTTCATACAAACAATACTCCAGCGAACACTAGTGCACACCCTCCTTACACGCATGGATGAGAGTTTCTCTAAGGCCAGGGCCTGCAATTTTTTTTTTTACTATAAACGACCAGATACTAAATATTTTCAGCTTTGCAGACCAGATGGCCTGTGTCACAACTATCAAACTCTACTGTGCTAGTGTGAAAGCCATAGGCGGTACTAAAACGCAGGCATGGCTGCGTGCCAATGACACGGTCCATGATGTGAATTTCACATCATTTTCACATGTCATTTATTATTTTGATTTTTTTTCTCTTGACCATTTATAAATGTTAAGAAATACTTCAAGCCTGTGGGCCATACAAAAATAGACATTGGCCTGGTTCGGCCCAAAATATGATTTGCTGGCCTTTTCCCTAGGGGATGTACCTGGAAGAGGTGTGACTGTGCCAAGTGATATGTGCATCTCTGTACCAGGGAGGGCCAGGTTACTGTCCAAATTAGGAGTTTTAATTTATCTTCATGTTCCTACCCACATTTCTCAATAGCTTCAGCCTACACTTGGTTTCTCAGATGTTTTACGTATTATTGCCAAGCCGATGTGTGTCAAATGGTGCCTCATTTTTGTTTGAATAGGCATTTCCCATAAACTGGCATTTTCATCCTTTCATTCATCCTTTCATTCATTCATTCAGGATTGGTTGATAATATTTTATATGTTCTTTGGCTGCTTGGGTTCTTTCCCTTTTCTGTTAATTTGCCTATCTGTTTGCTTTTCAAGTTTTCTATTCGGTTGCTTGTCTTTTTCCTTACTAATGCTGCAGGATTCTTTATATATTCTGGATTTTAATCTTCTGACAGATATAGCACTACATCGCGAATAGATTTGTGGCATGCCTTTGTTGTACTAGAATAGTTAATAAAAAAATTCATCAATATTTTATTGATATGTTGTGCTTTTTCTAAAATACATTTCCAGATTAATTTACTTGCTGTGAAAACATTGATATCTGTATGAAAGACCGCCACCACTCTCACAGCTCCCACCCCACGAGTGAGAAGGTGCTGGCACTTCCGCTGGGTGAACCCATCCTCCTAATTGTCACCTGTGTCTTCCCTCCAGTCCCCATCTCCTGGAATTGCCCCTTCCTCTCATTCTTCTTTGCTCCTTCTCTTGTGCATCCTAGGAAATCCTGCTCCCAGGTCCCCACTTACATACAAATCCCTGATACCTGCTTAGAGATTTTTCCAGATAAAGAGATCAATATCTTAATTGAACCGACTGATGTAAAATTTCAAGCATCAGTCAGTAAAAAATTAGACGTTTCATGACTCCCTGAAACCAAGCCAGTTAGACTTCAGTAGACCTGCGTTACCTCTGTAAGATAAATGAAGTTATTCCTTCAACACAGCATATTACTGATTCAACATATGGTTCTTATAGTAATGGAACTTGAGATAATAAGAATGTGTAAGTGTTCCAAAATGTATCACATATTTTGCTAGCTTTTCTCCAGTGACAGGAGATTGAAACTACATTTGCTCTGCATGGGACTTGCACCATGTCGAGTGACATAATTAAGATAATCTCTTTTATCCTATAATTCTTATAATAGTGTTCAGAGATATTCTTTTCCAAATGCTTTAAATTATGGTCTTTCAAAAGAGAAGTGCAGTGTTTGTAAAGGCAAGAAGGATCTTGCAGCCTGTGTGGGAAGAGGGTTGTAAGCAGTGATAAAGAAGCCAAAGAATAATAAGCTTGCAACAGCAAGAAGGCAATTTACTTGGCCAGGTCATGTCAGAAAGCAGGGAGTGTGTGGATCTGACGTCTATGCGGGCTGCGATCCGAGTCCACACTCAAGCCCAGTGACAGAATGGCCGCAACCTGTAGCCGTCCATGCCTTTGCCTGGGCATAGGATGAATCAGCTGATACCTCCTTTGCCGTTTCATCTTTTAGGTCAGAGCTTATTATTTTTTATGCCTGTGTTCATTGAGCATGTGAAAGGTGGCTAGAGATCAAAACGTAGGGAATTCTGGAGAGGAGGAATTGGGGGCGAACCCTACCGTGAATGCTATTCAAGTCTGGGAGGGCCTGGGCTGCTATTGAATAACTCAGAGGCTGCTATCTGGACGTTTCTAAAAGGAGAGAGAATGGTAAGGGCGAGATATGGGAAGAAACCGGAAGTGCCTTTCAGAGAATTCTGGAATTAATTTTCTTCCTGTCTACAAGAAAGGAACAATGATGCAACTTAGGGCCACAGAGTAGAAAGAAGAAAGAATAGAAATCTGGGGGTGGGAGGGGAGATTCTCCCTTCTCTTGGGTCAAAGACGTGTCATTCTGGATGCCACCAGGCAACCTCAGGTTACGAATGCACTAAGATTCTCCAGCCCGAGGCGTTGGAGGAAAGGTGAGCAGCACAGTCAGCCCCGTAGCCTGTGTCGAGGGCTCTGAACAAGACTCAGATACGGTAAAGACTACACGAGACCCAGGAGGAAGGAGATGACCTCTTGCAGTGGACGCTATAAGGCCAAGAGATGGAAGCGAACGGTTTTAGCTTTCTCTAGGTTGAGTGTCTATATTGGTTTCGTGGTGGAGGTGCTGGTGCTCAGGATAATGTTGACGGCACTGGTGATGGTAAGTGACGACTCCCATCAAAACCTTACGGCCGCACAGAAAATGTACTGGCAGTGCCGAGAGTTGAATCACGCAGTGGCTGTGCCTTGAAAGATATGACCTATATCAGTGGCGTGGCGGTTCCATAAAATGGGCGGTCGACGCTCGTGTTATCATGACATGTGATTTGGAAATGCAGACTTGACACTTTGACCAAAGTTATCCTTCCCATTCAGTCGGTCAGACTCGCTATTGTTAAGAACCCAGGAGAGGAGGTCAGAGCGCCTGCTCTCCGTGACCTCGTGGTCTAGAAGAGTAGGCATGGGGACACAAAATGACAGTACGGCGGGACAGGTGCTGTGACAGGAGCTTGCTGTTGGGCTTTACTTTAAGAATTGCCCCTGCCTCTCTCCTCCAAAGCCCTCCCCCCGATGCACCCAAGCAGCGGGTGGTCTCTCCCTCACAGACCCTACCTTTGGCTGGAATACCAGGCTGGGAAGATAAGAGAGAAAGCTCTGGTGGTCTTCTTTTTAAGACCCTCATCTTGTTAGCAACATAAGCCATTAAATCTCTAAGGAAGTAACAATATTTACTAATAAGATAACAGAGCGGGGGTCCCCAACCCCCAGGCCATGGACCAGTACAGATCCATGGCCTGTTAGGATCCAGTCTGCATGGCAGGAGGTGAGCGGCGGGCCAGGGAGTGAAGCTTCCTCTGTTTTCAACCGCTCTCCAGCGCGAGCATCGCTGCCTCAGCTCCGCCTCAGATCATCAGGCATTAGGGTCTCACAGGAGCACCGGTCCCTGGTGCAAAGAGGTCGGGGACCACCGTAACAGAGTACGCATACTCTGCCAAGCACTGTGTTAAGCACACTGCTTAAAGCATGCCATCTACTCCTCACCACATTCTAAAGCAGGTGCCGTGGTGCTTCTTCGCTTTATCTTTTGTTCATTTTCCCATCTTGGTTTTGGAAGGAAACCTTAGGAAAAGGAGGCATAGTCAGTTTGGGAATTGCCAAGAGAGACAGAGCCAGTGACGGTTAGAGCCTTGCATTCGTCCAGATCCGTCTCTTAGAGCTGAGTTCTGATCTAACTGACTGAAATGATACAGTGCCTGGCATGTGTTTTGGGAGTCTTAATGATTCCTTGGGCGTCACCAGCAGGTGTGGGTGGGTAGTGGTAGGAATCCAGCCTGCCCATCTCAGTTCGCAGCACGGCCCGTCACAGGTGCCTTGGGCCTTCCCACTGCCAGCGCCCCGGCATCATGGGCAAGTTAGCTTTCCGGCCAGAACTAAATTATAATTACGGAGCAGCAAGTCACTTTCCAGACTTTCTGTAGAATAGCACATTAGCAGCAAAACAGTGACCATGGTGCTTGCTCAATTAGTTTGCTTGGACAGAACAGACCGTCCCCGGGTCTGGACCGCAAAGAGTCCTGGGACAGTAAATCTGGAATTGCAAAATCAGGCGTTTCTCCCTTGGCAAGTTTTCTCCTTTCCCTCCCCCATTCTTAGCAGCTCTTTAACCCATAATTCTGACCTCTGCTTCGTAATAAATATTTCAGAAAATTATAGGAGTACCTTTTGATACGGTCGCTTACCTGTTATTCATTCATTCATTCACCCATTTATTTATTGCTTGTTTGCTTGCTTGCAACAGAGCCGTATGGAATGTTTTTATTACTTTCTTCTCTGAACTGTGTGTATTAGGAGTAGATTCTTGGGATGGAGAGTTGAGAGCATTTCTCAGTTCCGTGGGTGGCTGGCGAAAGCATAAGAAGCGCACACGTGAAGAATTTGGTCCCCCCTCACTTACCCTCTACAGAGTCACAGCCACTAGCATTTTCTTCCATCGGCAAGTTCAGGAGTCCTTAGATAGTTTAATACTGGGGAAGGCATCGACTGTAGCTTAAACCAAGGAGAGGGAGCCGGGAGCAAAGTATCCCGACTTGTCGTCTGGATTCGTAAGACAGCTTGGAACAAAACTCTGGAAGACTCTAAAAATGATTTCAAATCAAAGTCCATTTGTCAGAAGCAAAGCTGTTTGGGAAAGAACTCTCCTTAGTAGCTAAAGAATCCTGGTTGAAAACTATGGATAATCAAATAGACACCTGTTATTCCCATGTGGATCTGGAAAGTTCAGGTGTCGTTTTGGCAGGCCATGGAGATCAGGGACTGTCGAGGCACCACAGTTGAAGACCCTCTAATTTCTCTTCCTCCGCAGAGAAGTTTTCCCTTAACTTCTTCTACTCATCGATGAGCTTCCCTTAGCACTTGACCCTGACTGCCCTTACTTCTAGAAACTTCTTGCACAAATCCCACAGAAATAGCTTTATATTCGTTGTCTTCTTTCTTCTCTGAATGTGTTTCTGTCTCCTTTCTCCCTTCCCCGCATCTATACTCTTCTTTTCTGTTTCCACTGCTTCCAGCCTTAGGTAAGTTTGTACCCCCTCGAGTTTATGTTATCGCAACAAACTTCCCAAATGTCATCCCTGCCTCTGGTTTTCTCTTTTAGTCACACAGTGGATCTTTCTTTCTTCTTAATTAATTTCCTCAGCTCTGCCAGCGCCCTTTTTCCTCATCCTGTTCTTTCATTAATTCATTTTTTCTTAGGGTTTCATCAGAGTTGGAGTCGCTTTGCATGTTCTTTTGTTTACTTGAATAAATCTCCCCTGATGTTTCCCATTGTTTACCTTCTCCAAATGACATCGTTCGATGCTTTTTCCAAAAATTTTTCAAGCACTTTTGTTTAGATCTCACATTTATCACGTGTGTGTGTGCGCATGCGTCTTTGAATCAGGACGGTTCTGCTCTCATCCATCCATCCTCTTTCTTCTGAGAGTTTCCTTGATTTACTTTTACGTTTCCCTGAACTCTTATTCGAACCTTCCTCTTGGAACCCTAGATGAAGGACGGGGCACCGCTGCTCACTCATCTGCGTTCAGTCCCTCAGTTTCCTGAGGGACTTTGCAGCTGGAAACAGAGAATCCCATCTTCATGAAATGTCCCTCTCCACCTGGTAAATAAATCTCCATCACCAGGGGCTTCCTGTGTCAGACCACCTCATGGTTTCTCATGGCAAAGCATCTCATGTTTCTATCCACTTAGGGGTGATCTCATCACCTTGGAGAGAAAATGGACGAGGGTCAAATTGGGAGGCTTTCCATAATTGTGCTTGGTGAAACTGGAATTTTCTATAGCATCCTTTGATCCACTGCTACCAGTTGGCCTCCAGATGCTGTTTTGTAGTGATTCTACCCCAGACCTTTCTCTCCGTTAGGAATTCAGATCAACAGGGAAGAATAGCACATGGCTCCACATTCTTTAGCTCCATGGACGCTGCTCCTCCATAGTGAGTTCATCCTGTTGCTTAACCAATGACCACAATTTTAGCAGCTTAAAACCTCACACGTTCTCATCTCCCAGTTTTGTGGGTGACGTTCGAGCACAGCTTCACTAGGTTTTCTGCTCAGGGCCTTGCACTGTCATCTGGAGCTCATCCTCTCCCAGGCTCCCTTGGGTTGTTGGCAGGTCGTCTTCTTGAGGTCATAGGACCGAGGTCCCTGGCTTCTCACTGGCTTCCAGCTGGAGGCTACTCGCAGACATTAGAGACCTCCCACAGACCTAGATACGTGGCCTGCTTCACAGGCGGTTCACAGCAAGGCGGCCTGCTTCGTCAACGATGGCAGGAGAAGCCCTCAGCCCCATCTCCTAAGGTAGACTCTTATATAATGTAGCATAGACATGAACATAACATCCCATCAACTTTTCCATATTTTATCGATTAGAAGCAAGTTACAGGTCCCAGCCACACTCAAGAGGATGGGATTCTACAAGGGTGTGACTCATTGGAGGCTACCTTAGAGAATGAAGAATGAGAAATTGGCCATTTTCTTGGCAGGGCCCCTCAGAATTTCCTCCCTCCCTTCACTGCACCAGAAACCACTTCTAAAGATCCTGCAGCCCTTTGGATAGGGAACGTGCAATTCTAGATGCCATACATTCCCACAATCAGGACACTAATTGTAAAGGTGTTTGATTTTACAGCTCGTAGGCATCAACATAAAGTGGGTAGCAAGATTTATCAAGTGGGTTCCATCCTAAGAAATCACTTGAAAATGCAATGCTAATGTCTAGGACAGGATTTCTCAGCTGCAACACTACTAACGTTTGAGGCTGGATAATTCTTTATTGTTGGAGATTGTTCCATGAGTCATAGGATGTTCAGCAGCATCCTTGGCCTCTTCTCAGTAGATGCCAGTAGCATCTTCCACTTCCCCCTGGGTTATAGCATCTAAAATGTCTCCAGACATTTCCAAGGGTCCCTTGTTTGGGGAGCATAATTAACCCTAGTCGAGATTCAGGAATACATCTAGCTGTGAGTCTGTCCAACTGCGTGACAAGTGATGATATAAGGCAGTGGGAAATTGATACCCATGCTTCAGGCAGCCTGACAGGTTCTGAAGGGTTCCAGTCCTAGTTTGGACTGTATCTTTTCTATGCCCACGTCACTTCACCCATAAAACAAGGTGTATTTTACACATCTCTGTAAAATACGGGTATTGTAATCACAGAAAAATGGTATTTTGGTTTGAAATGTGCTGCCTCATTTATCGAAATAACCCCCATCTCTCCAACAATTTGCCTGGAAGTTGAAATATCTGTATTTACCATTTACATTCACAGGACATTTCTTTAAACTGAAGAAAAAATGAAATTTTACAACCTACATAATTCAACAAAAATAAAACCTCTTGTGAAAGATAGTTTGTTTATTAAATCCTTATACACTATCCATTTTCCATTTGTTCATTTGTGTCCCTATTTTTGAACTCTGGGGTTCCGGTTCTCTAGCCCTTCAAATGATGATAAAAAGGTCACGACTAAAAACATCTGACGGTCTATTAGAAATTGCAGTTTGTATAGACGACCCCATAATTCTGACTTATTGGCGTTCGTGAGTGCTTATTTCCATTTATTTTGTTACATAATACTTTTCATTCAAACTCAGTAATAAATCCTACAGTCATAACCTGATGGTTACATTTATTTTGTAAATATCTGTCGTCTTGTACCCACCCCTATAGGTCATTCTGCTGTTGGCAGTGTGACTTGAAATATATTCTTGCAACCAAGGTCTCAACATAGAGGCCTGTTAAAAATCTATTGCTGCAATATAAATTGTCTGGAAACAAATATCTCTTTACATTTCAGAGTTTAAATACAAAATAAAATCAAAGATATAGCATACCTTAATGTGCCATTTGGATCATTAACACGTTCATGTAGAAATGAAGTTCTTACATCTTGAAAACTGTTGCCAAACCAATTATTTTTGGAAACTCCTGGTGATCAGGCACTGTATCCTTTCAATCAGAAGCGTGTTCGTTTTCTCCGAGTGCAGATAGAATGAGGACATCCTCCCCGGTGAGGATAGGGTGCTAATATTATTTACCAACTCAATGACTGACTCTCGGCTTCTCCCTCCACAAGTCAGCAAATTCTATATTTCTGGCTTCATTTCAGTTACCCAGCGACGAATTTACTATTTCCAACTTTTATATTAGAATGGTCATACGTCCCTGTTTGCCCAGAACAGGCCTGGTTTATACCTGTTTGCTGGGTGCTTCTATTTTTAATAACTCCATTTGCTCTCAAAAGCATTCCAGTTTGGATGATAAGTACAGTCCTTCTCCTAACCGTCATTTCTTGAGCGAGTCTGGAGGAGTTTTTATTTAGGTGTTATAGCCATTTCTGTCCACCAGGGAGTGCTCTTGTTTCTGGCTCACATCTCAGCTGGAGAAGGTTTTTTCTCCTGGCAGATTTTTAAGGTAGAGGAGAAACTAACCCGTGGATATCTGTGAGGAGCCATTGGTTGTGCAGCAGAAAGCTCTTAAGTAGAACTTCTAAAACTTGGAAGGAAAACATAAAGGCCCAGTCTACTCTGAAAGCACCAGAAAATATCAGAGCCTGAAGAAGAAACTAGAAGACAATTGTTACTAAGGAAAGAGTAAAATAAGAGAGAGCATCTAGAATTCCAGAAATTATTTTTGGTGTGATTATTTGGGAATTATCATTCAAGAGAATTTATGAGTGTGTCCTCAGCAGTGATCACAGGTGATTTTCTAGGTAACTGTAGAAGGTCAATGCGATGCCATCATAGGTTTCTCGAGCAACCCAGCTAATAAACAATGCAGAGCCGAATGATTTCTTTATAAAGACATCAATGTGACATTTTATTGCCTTCTGGAAATGTGTCAGACTTCACTTCTGTGCATTATTTAGCTTGCTTTTCCTCCTGTTTAAATGGCGACTTATTTAAAGCTACCCACAGGAAACTTCACATGGCAAATCTTTCCTGGCTTCTCACATTAGTTTTTTTATTTATTTTTATTTTTTTTATTTTTATTTTTTTAATTTTTTTCGTGAACAAAGTCAGCCGATACAGGGCAGACTTACTCAAGACCAAAAGACTAAGTTGTTCTGGTCTACCACAGCCCTCTGCCCGGCAGACGACCCTGGGCGCCTAGCATGCCAAGACCACAGAGAATGAGGACGAGCTTTGCTGTGTTGTATTTCTCTTTGTCTTGCTTGTAGATACAACCTGTGTGTTCCGATTCAGTCGAGGTAAACGGTGACAACATTTTCTTCCGCTCTAGGATAATGGTATCTTTTTTCAATGAAGGTTTTCCCTGCCGGAGGACTGCAAGTATATTTACTTAAAATTTAATATGAGCAGATTAGTCTTCAGCATGCAGTCATGGTTTTATGAGCGGTGAACCTGTCATTACTTGTGATCTCTCTTCTGGGCTTCTTTCTCAGCCGTGAATTTGACCATTGTCTAATGGACTCTTAAGTACTTAAATAAACGAAGGGAAGGAAGCTCATAGATCTAGCAACGGGTTGAGAAAGGCCTACAAAGCTGCCCCAAACCTCTCCCATGCCTGAAGTCGCTCGGATCACTGTGTGTAGAATACCAATTTCTTCTATTTAATTTTCAGTATAATATTATATTCTAATGGACAGAGGGGTGGGGAATATACGACCATGGACTCTTTTAGGAGTTGTGCTTTTTATTTTTTTTATTACATTTGAAATCCCCTAATGTCACCGGAATTGACAGCTCCTACTTTCAAACATTTCATCAGTATTCTCAGCTGTGGGATGAGACAAATTTTCTCATTCCTATGAAATTTATGATTCGAGTAAGGAGCCACCATAAATATCCTTCCCTCTCGCTGTGACATTATTCAGACAGTTAGCAAGATATACTTTTAAAATTACCTGATGTAGTCTGGCTCACGGTATTTTTAGTTTGTTTCTTCCATATCAAGCATAAGTCATTTTCTATAGGAAACTTATTGTTAAAGCAAAATGAAAACGGAATGATAATACGAGGTGTCGTTAATTCCTTATTGCTTCTTTGAGAACATCTCATTGTATTTACATTTGGTTTTGTGTGTACGTACATTCTGAAGCACCCATTTTTTTTTTTTGCAGAATGCCTATATTTCACAGAGAAAATATATTTAATATTCAGATACCGTTGATGCTCTAAAGGAGTGATGGAGAATTTCTGATGTTAATATTGAGTCGTATTTTTGGTCATCAAAAGAGGGTTAAACATTTTGGTAGTTCATGATCTAAAATGAACAGTTTCCAACATATCAGAAAAGCAAATGAGCAATGGATTTTAAAATGTCTTCCCTGTCCACTGTTAACAAAGCAGAATGGTATTATAATAGATACTTAAAAGAATTTTCTGGTGTAGGGAACTGTCAGAAGAGAGAAGCCACAGTGGGTAGAAGCTTTGGAAAGATCAGTGAATTCAGCGTGAGATCCCCTTGTGTCTGGAGGACTCAGAGGCACACGGATGTGGATAGAATATGTGTATTGGCAACATAAAAGCCTTAAGACACACTCATATATGACATCTTGAGTTTTGGTACAGCCAGGAAAGTGTTACGGAAAAGGTAATTGTTTGGATATCATCAGGGGATCACAAATAATGGACTAGAAAATTAAAAACACCATGGAAAAAATGCCTATAGTCTCAACACAGTATATTTAAATTTTAGTGCTTGTATTAAAAAAAAATCATGAAGGACTAATCTTGGTTAAATAGTTAACTCTGATAATGGTATTTACTAATGTCCCATAATAACAGATATAGCACCAGATGGTAAATTTTCCCCAGTAAATGTGGCTTCAACGAGTTCAATTAAACAAAGTCTTCTTGTGTATGCGCCATGCGGCTATTACTGCCCTAAACGTGTGCACTCAATTTTTTAATATTGAAACATAATTTAGATGTATGAGGAGGTTCATGTTTTGTAGAAGCCTGTGGGTATCTTTTGAATCCTGAAAAGAATCTAATCGCATTACGAATAATCACTTCTTAATTTATTTTTTAAAAGCAATTTCTGGATTAGGATGGATACATGCTAGCTAGTTTCCCTAATTTTTTATCTTTTAAAAATTATTTGCAAACAGAAGGGGTGAGGAGGAAACAACTCTGTAGTTAAATAAGTTATAGAAATGTGTGCTTATCTATCTTCCTCTTGTGAAGGCATAAACTTATAAACGCCTGCAGTAAAGTAACTGGCTTAACTCAGCTTTATTCTGTATTTCCCAAACATATTTGACCCCAGAACTGGTTTTTGTTGTTGTTGTTTTATTTTCTACGAGAATATTCAGGAAACACATCTGGAAAAATACTGAGGTTATTCTGTTGCAACGTTTATATCTCTGGAATCGATAGGTATCATTAATTTCTAATTATTCATTCATCTATCAGAGATTGACAAGCAATTCTCTTTCATGCCTCAGAGAAATAAGAGTTTAGAAGTTTGAACCAAGGGGTGATGTGAGCACCTCTCTTAAAGATAGGGCCAAAGTAGGAAGTCTAGGTGGGATGTGACATAGGGTCCCCGAAGAGTCAGGGTAATCGTGAGAGCACTATACTCCTCTCCCGCCAGCTTTATTGAGATAAATTGACATACAACCTCGTGTAAGTTTAAGGTGTGCAGAGTGTTGAATTGATACACAGATATTGCAAAGTGATTACTATTGTAGCGTTAGCTAACGCCTCCATCACGTCACATAATTACAACTCGTTTTTGTGGTGAGAATATGTACGATCTACTCACGTAGTAACTTTCAAGCATATGGTAGAGCACTGTTAACCATAATTGCTAAGCCGTACATGAGATGCTCAGAACCTTTCAATCTTATAACCGGAGCTTGGTACCTTTTGACCGATGTCTCCCTATGTTCCTCAACACCCAGCCCCTGTCAAACCACCATACTATTCTCCGTTTCTCTGAGGTTGGCTTTTGTAGATTTCACATATAAGTCCAATCATATAGTATTTGTCTTGCTCTGACTCATTTCACTTAGCATAGTGCCCTCCAATTTTATCCAAGTTGTCGCAAACAAGATTCGCTTCGTTCTCATGGCTGAATAACATTCAGTACATATACACATCTCACATCATCTTTATCCGTTCACTCGTTGATGGATGCTTAGGTTGCTTCCATATCTTGGAAATTATGAATAACGCTGTCGTGAACATGGATGTGCAAATATCTCTTCATGATCCTGCTTTTATTTCCTTTGGACGTGTACCCAGAAGTAGGACAGCTGCGTCATGTGGTAGTTCCATTTGCCATTGTTTGTGAAACCGCCATACTGTTTTCCATAATGGCTGCACCGCTGTACATTTACAGTCCTGCTCATAGTGCACAAGGGTTTCCTTTTCTGCGTATCCTCGCCAACACTTGTCTCTTTTTGATGATAGCTATTCTAACAGGTGTGAGGTGACATCTCATCGTGGTTTTGATTTGCATTTCCCTGATGATTAATGATGTTAAGCACCTTTTCATGTACCTGTTCACTTGTATGTCTTTGGAAGAATATCCATTCAGGCCCTTCGCCTGGTTTTTTATTGGGTTGTTGTATTTTTTTACCTTTTGCTATTGAGTGTACGAGTTTAAATTTTTATGTTTTGGAGATCAACCCCTGATCGGATGTATGATTTGCAGATATCTCTCCCATTCCATAGGTTGCCTTTTCCTTTTGTCGATTTGGTTTTTTCTTTGGCTGCTCATGAGTTCGATGGCATCCCACTTTTGCTCTTGTCGCTTGTCCTTTTGGTGTCATACCCAGTCAATCACTGCCAAGACCAATGTCAGGGAGCTTTCCTCCTAGGTTTTCTTCTTGGAGTTTTATAGTTTCATGTCTTATGTTCAGGTCTTTCATTCATTTCAAGTTAATGTTTGTGGTTGGTGTAAGATAGAGGTCCAATTTCATTCTTCTGCATGCGGATATCCGGTTTTCCTAACACCGTTTATTGAAGAGACTATCCTTTCCCTTTCCCCATGTGTGTTCTTGGCTCCCTTGTCAAAGATCAGTTCACCATATATGCGGGAGCTTATATCTGGCACTCAATTTTGTCCCATTGGTCTACATGTCTATTTTTATGCCAATACCATACCATTTTGGTTACTTTAGCTTTGTTAGTATAGTTTGAAATCAGGAAGTGTCACGCCTCCGACTTTGTTCTTCTTTCTCGAAATTGCTTTGGCCTTTTGGGGATTTTATGGCTCCATTCAAAATATAGGATTGCCTTTTCTATTTCTGTGAAAAATGTCATTAGACTTTTGATAAGGATTGCATTGAGTCTATAGACGGCTTTGGGCAGTATGGACATTTACCAATATTCCTCCGATCCTTGAACATTGGATATCTTTTCATTTGTCTGTGTCTTCAGTTTCTTTCATTAAAGTCTTGTAGTTTTCAGTGTACAGATCTTTCACCTCCTTGGTTTAATTTATTCCAAAGTATTTTTATTGTTTTTGATGCTATTGTGAATGAGATTGTTTTCTTTATTTCGTTGTCAGGTGGTTTGTCGTTCACGTATAAGAATGCAATTCCTTTTTGTATGTTGATTTTGTATCCTGCAGCTTTACTGAATTCGTCAAAGAGTTCTAACAGGTTTTTTTTCTCCTCATGGAGTCTTTAGAGTTGTCTGCATGTAAGATCATATTGGTAAGCACAGATACTTTTACTTCTTCCTTACCTATTTTGATGCCTTTTATTTCTTTTTCTTGCCTGATTGCTCTGGCTAGGACTCCCAGTACTATGCTGAATAGGAGTGGTGCGAGTGGGCATCCTTGTCTTGTTCCTGATCTTAGATGGAACACTTTCAATATTTTACCATAGAGTATGATGTTAACTAAGAGCTTATCATACATAGCCTTTTTTTATGCCGAGGTGAGTGCCTTCTATACCCAATTTGTTGAATTTTTATCATGAAAGATGTTGAATTGTGTCCAGTTCTTTTTCTGTTTTTATTGAGATGCTCCCATGAATTTTATGTTTCATTCTCTTAATGTGATGTATCACAGTCATTGATTTGCACGTGTTGACCCATCCTTGTACCCCAGGGATAAATCTCACTTGACCACGGTGTATGATCTTTTGAATTTGCTGTTGAATTTAGTTTGCTAATATTTTGTTGAGAATGTTTTCATCTATATTCATCAGAGATATTTGTCTGTAATGTTCTTTTTTGGCTTTCATATTAGGGTAAATGCTGGCTTTGTAGAATAAGTTTGGGCGTGTTCACTCCTTTTCAATTTTTGGGAAGAGTTTGAGAACAATCAGCCTTAATTCTTCCTTAAATATTTAGTATAATTTACCAGTGAAACCATCTGGTTCTGAGCTCTTCTGTGTTGAGATGTTTTTGATTATTGATTCAATTTCTCTGCTAAATACTGGTCTGTTCAGATTTTTTATTTGTTTAAGATTCAGTCTTAGTAATTTGTATGTTTCTAAGAATTTATCCATTTCTTCTGTTATTTAGTTTTTTTGGCATATAACTATTCATAGTAGTCTCTCATGATCTTTTGTACGTCTGTGATATCAGTTGTTATGTCTCCTTTTTTATTTCTGATATTATTTCCTTGAGTCCTCTCTTTTTTTCCTAAGGGTTTGTCAATTTTATTCATCTTCTCCAAAAACTTCTCTTAGTTTTGTTGCTCTTCTCTGTTGTTTTTCTAGTCTCCGGGTAGTTTACTTCTGCTCTAAGCTTTGTCCTTCCCTTCCTTGTGCTACCTTTGGGCTTAGTTTGTTCTTCTTTTTCTAGTTCCCTGATGTTAAAGTGAGGTTGTTAATTCGGGATATTTTTTCTTAATGTAGGCTGCATTTACCACTATGGACTTCCTCCTGAGCACTGCTTTTGCAGCATTCTATAGGCTTTAATAATTTGTGCTTTCATGTTCATTTGTTTCAAAATAGTTCCTGATTTCCCTTTTGATTTTTTTTTTCTTTTACGCATTCGTAGTTCAGGAGCATATTATTTAATCTTCTCAAATCTGTGAATTTTCCAGCATTCCTCTTGTTATTGTATATTTGTTTTCTGTTGGATGTAACACATTACCACAGACTTAGTGGTTTAAAATGACACACGTTTATTATCTGACGGTTTCTGTGGTCAGGAGTCCAGGCCTGGCTGAGCTGGTACTCTGTCATTGTCTCACAAGGCTGAAATCAAGTGTCAGCTGGGCTTCCTTACTTTGCTTTGATCCCCTTCCAAACTCACCTGATGGTTGGCAGGACTGTTGCCTGGTCCTGTAAAACCGAGGTCCAAAAATTTCTTGCCGGCTTTCTTATGGGGCCACTCTTACTCCTAGAGGCTGCCTGCATTCATTGGTCTGGGGCCTTGTCACAACAAGGGAGCTTATACCTTCAAGACCAGCAAGGGAGAGTCACCTCAACCCACTAAGGTAGAGTCTTATGTAACATCCCATCACTTTCGCCTTCACAGTGAATCGCCTTCACAGTGAGACATTACTTAACCAAGGCAGTGACCTCCCACCATCTTTTCCATATGCTGTTGGTTAAAAGCAAGTCATAGGTCCCGCCTCATTCAAGAGGAGGGGATTATACGAGGGTGTGCCTCTTCGGAGGGCAATTTGAGGTTTGTCCACCAAAAGCACTGAGGGCCCAGGCATGGGAGGCAGGGTGGAGGGTGGGGGCAGAGCTAAGAGGCTAAGAAAAAATGAAAAGAAAGGTAGAAATTCAGAATATGGCAGCAAGAGGCTTTCTGAGCCAACTTCCCCTGTTTCGCAACTGTGCTCAGTTTGGTCCCGCCCTACAGCCTGTATTTGATGTACAAGTTTACATGCTCGGTGCTCCCAGAATTCCTTGCTCATTGTCGATGTCACCCAGGGTCAGCATGGAGATTCAGAGAGCCTCCCAGGTAGCCAGGTTTGTTCATCCAGGCTGGGTTCTGTAATACTTTGGCCCTTTTTTAAAAAAAATAAGTTCACATCCTTCAATCATCAGCGTGTGTTAAGCAGAGAAGAAATACAAAACCCCTTTTTCACGGAGAAACAAACAAACAAAAAAGTACGTCATTAATTTAAACATGTTTTCCTTGAATACAAAATATAACTTTGTTTTTATTGCCTTCAAGATGACAAGGCAAAGAATTGCTCCTTGTAAGGTTTTTCTCTTCCCTCCAAAGCATGTAACAACCCTACAACACAATGTACTGTATAATTACTAACCAGGTACTGGCTTGTGAGTCCGCTGAGCCGCTACAGAAATGAGCACGTACGTACAGTCCGAGAGAC
Organism: Eonycteris spelaea; assembly: GCA_003508835.1. Taxonomy (NCBI): domain Eukaryota; kingdom Metazoa; phylum Chordata; class Mammalia; order Chiroptera; family Pteropodidae; genus Eonycteris; species Eonycteris spelaea. Next base: position 771,253 of record PUFA01000276.1, read on the forward strand.
ACAGTTGGCCCTAAAGAAAATGAATAAATTTGTCCTCTCCGACCAGGTGCCTGTAAAGTTGTTACTGAAAAGTGTGGTGCCGGAGAGCTCTCGGTACCTTTGCTGCAGGCAGAAATCATTTTTGCGGGATCCAAGGATGGTCAGTGGCCCCAGGAGGGTGTAAGCGGTGCACCTGTCCCACGTAGCTTTGCTAATTCCTAGCACATAGAGGCGGCAGGAGTGCCTTGGGAGGCAGTGGCTTCTGGAACCACGGTCCCAACAGCGTGGTCTCAGATCAGCAACTTGACTTTCAGAGTCTGTTTTCCTGCCTGTGAAGTGAAGTTCATTGCAATTCTCAAGCGCTGAGCTCTGTGTAAAAATGACACATTTCAGTGTGTTTAGTGAAAGATTGGACGTGGACAGCTGATGCTGGACAATGATAGGGTTTCGGTAACAATGTGAGCAGGACTGGTTTTTCATTATAGGTTGCTTTCTTCAGGGAATGGTGACTTTTGTTACCTACATGCTATGTGCAAAACACAAAGCAGTACCTGGAAAGACCGGAGAATATTGCTAATTTTCTTCCATTTCAAGCACCTAAAATAATTTAAGTTTATATCGAAGAACAGTCTGCATAGAGAAAAGGGCCCATCTTTTAATTTGAACAGCTCGATGGATTTTCACAAAATGAACACACCCTATAACCAACACTGATTTTCAAAAAAGAACATGAGCGGTCTTCTCTGAGAAGACCCGTCATGCTCCTCTCTGCGAGAATGACCATTTTCTTAACCTGTGACAGCATAGGCTTGTTGCAGTACGTTTTGCACTGTATGTAAGTTGGATTTCATGCTCTGTACCCTTTACTGTCTGGCTTCTTTCACTCAACAGTATGTTTGTGGAATTCATCCACATGGTGAGGGTATTTTGTATTGTCCAGCTTCTTTGTCGTGTCATGGTCTATTCAAAGAACATAGATGTTTCCTCATTCTACTGCTACAGCGTTTAGGTGGTTTTCAGCTTTTGTTTATTGTGAGTAGTGTTACTGTAAATATTCTAGTACCTACCTTTCAATAAACATATACAATTATTTCTGTGGAGAACAGTCCAGGGAGTGGAATTGCTGAGTCTTGGGACGTGTTGCTTGTGTTGAGATTCTGTAGACGGCAGCTCAGTAGTTTTCCAAAAGTCTCGAACCATCTGTGGTCCTGTTGGTTGCATGATGAGAGTTCCGCTGGTGTACTCCTCGCTCTACAGCTTCAGCATTCCAGACATTTCGACGGGTGCATAATGATAGCAGCAAAGATTTTTATTTGCATTTCCCTCATGTCTAACATAATCGAGTATCTTCATATGTGTGTTGGCCATTTAGGTAAACTCTTGTGGAACGTCCATTCACCCACTTCACCCACTTCACCCACTTCACTATGATGTTGTCGGCAGGAGTATGTATGTCTGTCCATTTGACCCATGAATGACATGGGTTCGAACCATCCTGGTTCACTTATATGTGATTTTTTTTTCAATAAACTTAGTCCTTTGTATCCCTGGGTTTTGCATCCTCAGATTCAACCAATTGTGGATCAAAAAGCAGTATAGTCAGTCCGCATTTGGGAATCTGTGGGTACAGGGGGCCGACCGCATACGTGTCGTTCAACTCCATTTTATATGAGGGACTTGAGCACCTGCAGATTTTGCTCTCTGTGTAGGGTCCTGGAACCAATCACCCACGGATACCCAGGGACAACTGTAGTAAAGTTTTTGGAGACTCAAAGTTATGTATGTGATGTTTTTGACTGGAATTAGGGGTTTGGGACCCCTAAACCCCCTGCATTGTTCAAGGGTCAATTATATATCCATATCTATACATGTAAGTCCTCTATTGGATATATGCAACGTGTCAACCAATATAACTTTTTATTAATTAATATGCTTGGCACCTCCTGAGTTCCCCTCTGAGCATAGTGCAACAGAAGATACAAATGAGAAACACGAGTTGAGGTCCTTGTCATAAGTCATTTAAAATTCGGGAAACAACCAGCTCCATGAAGAGAAGTTGAATAACAGCTGTGGTGAGTGTGGGGTGAAGCGCCTAGTTGACAGGCGAAGACCTCTGAGTATTTCTGGGGTTTGAGGGACTCGAGAGAGCAGGCCAAGGGCTGCAGAAGAAAAGAAGTGTGTACGGTGGCACCTGGAGAATTCATAGGAATTGGAGTAGCAGAAACATCCTGAGAAAATGCTAGAGGATGGGCAGGAATTTACTTCGCTCCTCCACAGTGAGGCTCCAGGTCTTGCGAGGGTGAGGCACCTGTGATGAGGATAAATGCACGTCGGTGTACCTTACTGCCTGAAAGCTCTTCGTTTTTAGGAGTTTAAAAGTAAGAGGAGGAAGGAAGGAGACAATAAAAACAAAGCACAGCCTTTCTTTATCCGAAATTGCCGGAAAGTACAAAAATGCCATTTTAGTTTCACAACAAATTTGCACTTCCCCTCTGTAGTTTTTCACGTCAGATACTTTAAATTTCTGTTTTTCAAAGATGTTTGGTTCTCTCCTTTGTTTGAAATTAAGACATCAATTAGTGAGAGATGATTGAAGGGGAGAGACTAATTAGTTTTTCGGTTGTAAGATATTTTATTCTTTTTGAGGCAGGTGTTATAGATAAGTAAATCAGTCTCTTAAGAGATAAGATCACCATGTTTTCTTTGTTTTCCCTGGAAGAGTATGATTATGGCAAACACGTATGGAGTGCCTTATGACATTTCCGGGACTGTTCTGAGTGCATCACATGTCTTTATTTAATCCTCACAGCAGCCCTGTGCGTTTGACACCCCTGTCATCAGCCCCACTGACAGATTAAGAAGCTGAAGCACCAGGAGGTTCAGGGACCTTGTTGAAAAATGTATTGGTGATAATCAGTGAACTAGGATTTAAAAACAAGGTGCCTGCCTCCAGATTCTATCTGTGCTATACACAAAAGATCAACCACTTTGTCTGCAAAGGGCCAGATACTAAACGTTTTAGGCTTGACAGGCCATACTGTCTCTGTCACAACTATTCAACTTTGCCTTTGTATTGTGAAAGTAGCCGTAGACAGTAGGTAAATGACGAACATGTCTATGTTGCAATAAAACTTTATTTACGAAAACAAGTGTTGTAATGGATTTGACCCATGGAACATTGTTTGCCAGCCACTGGTGTAAATCACAGAGATAAATGGCCCTGTATAGGTGTAAAAGTTTTAAGTCAGATCTCTTCTTTAATTGCCTTTCGTTTCCTGATTCTTGGTCACTACCCGGTGTGATTGTGCCTCCCAGGGGACATTTGCCAGTATCTGCATAATGTTAAACATCCTACAATGTACAGCGTATTCTCCCACAGCAAAGGATTATGTGGCCTCAGATGTCAACCGTGATAAGTTTGAGAAATCCTCAACTAGTTAAATCGGATTTATCTTTCAATTTATAGAATGGCCCTTCTCATTTCTCTGAGCATAATGGTGGTCTTTTCTCTAACTGCCTCCTAGGTAGATCAGCCTTTCCAAATAACAATGGTGATGGTGATGATGGTGCTGGCGGTGGTCATGGCTGATATCTGTTGAGTACCCATAATGGATGGATGATCGTATATATGGTATCCTGCTCTTAAAATATCCTGTGCTATTCTACAATAAATTGATAAAGTGGGAATTATGATTTTTATTTCTATATGTGTAGAAATCCAAGTGTCTATATACAAAGCCTGAATCTGTCCTTTCTAACCCACTGCCATTTTCTTCTGATGATAAATTATATCATCAGACATATAGACTTCACGGTTTGGACGGCCTCCATGAATAACCTACTATGTCTAGGACACAGTGCTAGATTTGTGTATTTGAGCTTTATTTGTAAAGTTGCTTACCTAACCATCATTAGCTCAAAAATAGCATTTGTGAGAGTCTGGGATTGAAAAATTGACGTCTGCCTCCTTTTTCCACATCAGAAGATAAGGTCAGTGGTCAGCCCCATGCCTTCCCTGTTGACGATAGCTTCTGCCTTCCATTAGTACATGCAGGTATTTTTCATTTGTGGCGCTTTCCCTCCTACTTAATTTACCTTGGGATGGAGCTCCCGCTGTTCTGAAAAGGGGTAACGTGTGGACACAGGTCGAAAAGGGAAAGAGAAAGGCAGAGCAAATGTGGACTCGGGGGAAGGCCGTCAACAGGAGATTGGAGCAACAACCCGCAGGCCAAGCAGGAAAAGCAGTGGGGCTCGAGGCTCATGAGCCTTGCCTCGCTCCCATCTCGTTGTGCTGCCTTCGTTGTGTTCGTTCACCAAGCAAACTTTCCTTGAGCCTCATGCAGCACACCTGGCAGTCTGCTGGGAGCTACGACACAGCAGCGATCAAGACAGACCAAAGTTCTGACTCAAAGCACCTATAAAACAAAAGCGCTTTTACGGTATAAGGAAAGATAACAGGCACTGCGGAAAGAAAGAAACCAGCAGAGGATGGGGCGTGCTGGAAGAGAGACTGCAAGTGGTCAGTATTAGGTGGTTTAAATAGGTCGGCCTGCCGCGGTGACTTTTGACAGATTTACAGAAGTGGGAGAGGGAGCCTTCAGGGTAGGGGCCCTGAGGAAGGAAGGTGCGTGGTAAATTGGAGGAATGGTAAGGAGACTTGTGTGTCTAGAACGGAGAGAGTCAGAGATAGAGGTCCAAGAGGTGAATGGGGACAAGGACAGCTGGGACAGTGTCTGTAAGTCACGGGGAGGGAGGGGCTTGGCTTTTACTGTGGGCAGGATGTGGAATCATCCGGAGGAGAGTGATAGGAGCTGTGTGGTTTGAAAATGGATCCCCCTGGACACTGAGTCAAGAAGAGAATGGCCATTCTATAGGAAGAGAAGGATCAGGTCATAGAAAATTCTTTCTCCTTTGAGACTCGTCCCTTTTTTCCCTCAAGCCAAAGAATAACCCCCTCTATGTGAGCCCGTTCAGGAGTTCAGAGTGGTCTTTATCCATATCTCAAGACCAGAAGAGACACTAATAACCATCTCGTCCCATTCTCTTTTTCCTGGTGAACAACCAAAAAGTGTCATATTATCGAACGTTTATTGGGAGTCCACAGTCTACCCAGCTGTGCAGTAGTCACAGAAAAGACTGTGACAATTAAGCGTTTCCCTCAAGGCATGTCCAGGTAAGGAAATCACCAGTTCCAGACAGGCATATGTAGAGTGATAGACGTGTCTTGGTGCTCCTGAGAAACACGGGTGAGGCATCCCGCTCAGCCTGGGAATCAGGGAAGGCCTCCTGGGCCAAGGGACCAAAAATCAGTTCCTTACTTAGGTTATTGTCATGCAATTACAGGTCAACAGACATAGTAGAGAGAATTCAAAGATTGTAAGTCTTTAGCTCTCCAAACCTTCTCAGTCACAGTGGCCATTGTTCCTGGCATTTAGACTTGGTTTCCTCAGTGTGGCAGGAACATTTGCGAGAATAATTAATACCCTGTTGTTTACTTATAAATGCAACAATAAATACAAATCAACTGCCCGCTGTACGTGCTTTTGACATTTTTGTTCCCATCTAAAGACTTTAGTAGTTTATTGACATTAATTAATTTACTCAACTTCCTTGGGTGCGGCTGGTGAATATTAATGTTATCCTTCATGTACAGGAGAGAAAATTGAAGCAGGGCTCTCTCGTGTAGGCCAGACTTTGGGACAGGCAGAGCTGATTTCTTCACTTTTCTAGATCTCTCTTTTATTCCGGCTTTCTGCCTTTCCACATTCACCCAGTCTCAGTAGTTCCAATGGTTCGATTCTGAGTGCATAGTCATTTCCCAGACTTGGCCGGTCTACGAGCTGCCAGCCTTTACCCTAACCGTCACTGGGCCCAGCTTATCCATTCATAGCCGGTGGGAAGGGCGGATGGTTAAGAGTGTGGCCTCTTGGTCAGATTGATCTCTGCTCCCAGCGTATACCCTGTGTGAGTGTAGGTAGGTTACAGAGCAACCCTGTGCCTCAGCTTCCTCATGTATAGGGCAGACACGACCAGGGTGTCCTCTTTCTAAACTTGTTGTGTGGATTAGCTGCAAGAATACACAGAAACATAATTCTGGATCCAGTCTACACGGGTTCAAATCCAAGTTCACCATTTCGCTGTTGTGAAACATTCTCTGTACATCAGTCTCCATGTTTCCTGTCGTTCTAAGTATTGGCAGAGGGACGATGAGATTAAAAGGCTGCACTGTGTCTCTCTGATTTGTCTCAAACTCTGAGTCATCGAACTAGAAGCAAACTCTAATGTCATCTAATCCAGGGATTGGCGAACTGCAACCCACGGCTAAAACTCACCTGTTGCCTATATTTTCACAGTCCACAAGCTAAGAATAGTTGGGGGAAAAAAATCAGAGGAATATTTCACGACATGTGAAGATTATCCGAAATTTGATTTCCGAGGTCCATGAATGCAGTTTTTTTTTTTTTTTGAAACACAGCCATGTTCATTTATTTATTTACCTATTGTCTGTGGCTCTTTTCTTGATACAGTCAATAGCTGCCTTGAATAGTTGCCACAGAGACTAATGATCACAAAGGCTGCAATGTTTACACTCTGGCCCTTTGTAGAAAATGTTTGCCAGCCTCTGATCTAGTCCAATAAAAGGTCATCAACCTGCATACACTTTGCATTGGCAAGTTCACTACTTTATTAAGCCACCTCCTTTGTTTTCTGAGGACAGTCTCCCAAATAAACCACACAGAAAGTCTGCCTCCTCGTAATTTCTCCCCATTGGTCCTAATTCCTTCTTTTGGAATGGCAAATATAAGGCTGATTCTTCATCCATATAACAGCACTTTAACCAGGCCCCATCAATTCTCTAGATAATCCAGACCTCTCAGCTGTCCCTTTCCTGTTTCTGGACCACTCACCGTCCAGGTTTCGCTGCTGTGAATGGATGTCTAGGCTAGGTCAGGTCCATTATCTTCCCTGATGAGCTCTGCCCTCTCCCTCTGTTAAGACTCACCATGATGGTAATGACCGACTCAAGACCCGCCTTCCCCGATAGCTCAGAAGCTTCACAAGGACAAAGACTCTGTCTTGAGTTTTCCTGTATCCCAGATGCCAAGTGCAGCGTCTGACACCGACAGCTCAGTTACTTGTTTAAGGTCATCGAGGGACTAAGTCGTGATATACCTCTTGATATATTACATTGAGAAATGGGTGTAATACTCCACGTGTTATCTGAGTTCTATACTTCTATTATTGTTGCCCATGACCATAATATTCTTTTTTATCAATAAATTATACACCTAATTGGTACGGAAATTGTCAGCATGCAAAAGCCACAAGCTTCTTTTAAATGAGTGTAAAGATGGGTCTCTCTTCATTCTGTTCATGTGAAATGGATTTACTCAACTTTCATATCTTTAATTTTGTTTGCTTCAGCACTTCATTTTAGCTTATTTAGATACTTTAATTTAATCTCAACTCTATTATCTAATGTATTTTCTGCCCCTCGAGTAACTAATAAAACTGTGAATGAGGAATCTTTGTCTTCACACATGTTGATAATAAATGTGGTCCTGTGGCAGGCCACTGGAATCTTCCCTCCAGTTTGGTGAAAATCGATTATAATCAAAAACACTTTGTTTAGTTTACATTTGACAAGAACTATTGCAATCAATGAGTAAGTCAAATGAAGTGAAGAGAGTCAAAGGGACAGACCAGAAAGGGGAGCTCCTTGGGGTGTGAGGACTTCAGATGTTTCTGAATCCTGCAGTAAGTAGCTACCATCGATCCTACTAAGTGAAGGATTGTCGTGTAATTGATACATCTACATTTGCGTAAGTAAAGTGATCTGAGATTCCATTATATGTCACAGCAGAAATGGAATCAGAGCGTATAAAACTTGACGTCGTATCTCATTCTCATTAATTTTGAGGATGCACAGAACGTTGGAATGGCAGGGGACAGAGCAAAAATGGCCAAATCTCTCACTGTTCACACTGCGTCCCAGCCTGATGAATGGAAGGACAGATCGAGTGTCCGGCCTTGTAGGTGAATGTCAGTTATCATCCAGGAAAGATGGCATGTAGACCTACGCGGTACACACCTTTTTCACAGCTTAAATGAGGATATAAATTAGATATCATGAAATTCACCCATTTAAAGTGTGTGATCCAGTGGCTTTTAGTTCATTTACAGAATTGTGCAACCATCACCACGATCTAATTTTAGAACGTGTCTTTGCTCACAAAAGAGACTCACTACCTATTAGCAGTTACTTACTACTCATGCCCGCCTCCCACACGTACACCCAGCCCTAGCGAATCTACTTTCTGTCTTTATAGACTTGCTTACTCTGGCATTTCATGTAAATGGAAGCGTACAATAGGTGGTCTTTTGTGTCTGGCTTCTTTCACGTGCCATTTGTTTTTAAGGTTTGTCCGTACCCGTGGGTTATGTTGGTATCTCATTCCTTTTTATTGCCGAAGAGTTTCTGTTATGTGAAGAGTTTCTGTTCTGTTTTGTTTGTTCATCTATCAGGCAATGAACATTTGGGTTGTGTTCACCTTTTGGTTTTTATGAATAATGCTGTTATAGGAATATTTGGGTGTAAGTCTTTGTATGAACATTAGTCTCAGGCAGATACATGAAAGAATTGCTGTCTTATGATAAATTATGTTTGACTTTTTAAGAATGTGCCAAGGTATTTTCCAAAATAGTTGGACCATTTTACATCAGCAAGGTATGACAGGGCCAATTTCTCTACACCTTGGCCAACACTGGTTATTGTCTAGACCTAGGCAATATTTTAATCGACATTAGAATGACATTTATTTGACTGGTTACTTTTTATTACATGTTTCAGGGAATAGAATTTTAGAGAGCCTGGAGGTGACATTCATATAAGTTTCTAGATTGTTATTGCAAATTTCAAGATCATTTAAAGCGTATAAAAAACAGAATGAAAAAGAAAAAAATCAGGGAACAACATTGATCCATAGACCATTAATATTGACATAAAACCTATTACTGTGAATGACAAATGGTATTTGATGTTTTAAAAAACATGTCAAGAAAGCATGTTAGTGCATCCTTAAGATTTGCAGTGCGTTCAAAGCCACAACATAATGGCTACATTTCAGTGAAACAGTGGGGCTTTGAGTGGGTTCATGGTCCTTAAATAAAGTGGAAGGAAAATGCTTTGGCTGCATCTCACGTGGACCGATTTTCTCCATTTTCTTTGGACTGAATGTTAAGATAAAGCTAGTATGGTTTCTGTTCTAACTCAGTGCTTTTCAGTGAGGGTGAGACTTTGCCCTCAAAGGGAACAGTTCGCAGTGTCTGGAGACATTTTTTATTGTCACTGTCGTGGGCGGGGTATTACTGACATCTAGTGGGTAGAGGCGGGGGCTGCCATTGTATAGCCTGGAATGCACGGGGCAGCTCCCTCACTCAATAAAGGTTTATCCAGCCCGACGTGTCAGTGACGCTGAGTGGGGAATCCCTCCTTTGATCAATGCCTCTGAAGGTGGAATAATTAGAATCACTTGAAGGATTTATTTCCCCCTATTTTGCTTCCTGAGAGCGGATGCCAAGTTATTCCCTGACCCCGCCCAAAGGTGGAGGTGAAAACTGAGCTGTATATTTGTGACAAAGATCTCCTGTTCGTTCTGTGACTTTTTCTTCATTTCTTCTTTTTGCAATGAATTGCAAACTCTGACTCTTAAGTATTTTATAAATGCCTTTGGCCCATCTTCAGAGGAAAGTAACATTTAGCATAAATTATTGGAAGAATGGATATTTTCTTATTCCCATTTCTTCTTCTGTAAAGAATCAATCATTGCTTTTCTCTATGTCAATGTATTAGGCGTTTGGGGTAAATCTCTGGGTTATCCAAGCGCAAATAGGAAATTGTTTACTAGTGTTGTCCAGGAAATTCAGGATAAAATTATTTTTTGACATTCATATAATTCTTCACTTGATTTCAGCAAGACCAACTTCTCGCTGAAATAATCCCAGCAAACCCTTTTGAGACTATGAATTTTACATCAGGCATGGGCCATGGAACCTTGATATATTCTGTTTGAGTTATGTTACGGAGCGATTGGGTATTTAGTTGAGTGGAATTTCTCCTCCTAACCATATAGATCCTGCTTTGAAGTGACCGTAAAACGTATGAGGCCGATTCCGGTGACTCATCACAGTGGAAAGAACACGAGCTATGGGATGGATGGACCTGGGTTCAAATCCCAGACCTGCCCCTGGCACCCTGAGTGACCCAGGGCAAGCTGCTTGAGCACTTCGAGCAGTAGTTTCTTAATTTGTGATTTAGGAATACTATCTAGCTCAGAGGTGACAAGCAACCAACTGCCCAGGAGCCAAATCTGACTTGCTTTTTGTAAATAAAGTTTTATTGGGACACAGCCATTGTCATTCCGTTACGTATTGTCTGCGTTTGCTTTGTGCTGCTGAGGCCGAGTTGAGTAGTTTTGACAGACTGTACCTCCCCAAAGCCTGAAGTATTTACTATTCGATCCTTTACGGAAAAAGTTGGTCAACCACAACTCTAACTTGAAGATTTGATGGGTTTAAATACAGTCGATATGGCAATCTTATCTGAGATTGGATCTTGGAAAATATTAGTACCTATTCCTTTCTAAACCTAATCGATTGTTTTTAACAACAATAATACTGAAGCTCAGATTGTTTCAACATCTAATGAGTATGTACCTGCATATAAGAAGGCAATTTAATTCTTATAACTGCCTAAGTAGGCACAGTTCTCATTTTATGTGTAAAAAAGTGAAGTTTCAGAGAGATTAAGTAACTTCCTCCAGTTAGTAGAGCTAATTAGAAGATAAAAAAATATAAACATCACAGCGGTTTTGTGCTTTCTTTTTCCACCTATTTAAACAACCCACTTCTACCATATAAGACCTTAGGCAGGACAGTTTTTGAAGCACCTGAAAAAAGTAGCTGACTGTTTAAGCCAGTGAATAAACCGCAAAGGCCAGAGTGTAAATTTATCTCGAATGTTTGCTGTCTGTTTTTTTTTTTCTAAAAGCTTTTATGTTTGTATTAATTTGTTGCTGTCTTCCTTGTTCCCCATATGTTCTCCTCGTTTCTCCTGCTTTCCTTCATCTTGTATCCTGCCTCCCACTTTGAAGCTCTCCCCTTTCTTTCTTAATTGACAGCATTTTGTACGGGAGGGTAACCCTCATCCCCTGCATCTGTGAAGCCGTACGGCAGGTGGTTGAAAGGCAGCTAGCTGAGCTTCAACCACGCAACTCTGCCGAGGCTAATTGTTGCCAGTGCTTTTCCGAGGCATCTTTCATATTCATGAAGCACTGCTGTCCCCAAAGGCAGGCTACCGGCTTTGTGGCTCATTAGTCGAAGACATAGCTCACAGCTCTGAGGAATACCTTTAAGGATGGAAAGCCAACTCGATGGTCACTTCTTTTGCTGGGTTGTGGGCGAGAAGGCCATTCAGCATCGGGTGTGTGTGCCTCTTTATGTTCATTGGCGTCTGGATGTATGTTTCCATGTATGGCCATCCAGCATCTGTGTGATTCTGCAGATGGTGGTCCAGCATCATGGCGAGCACATCCATCAATGGTCATCCAGGGTCTGGGGGTGTGTTTGTACAGATGGTCGTCTGGGGGTGCACCTCCGCAGAGAGGGCCCACTTCCATCATGGGAAAGTATTTCTGCCTCTGTGGAACTTTGGGGAGCCTCCCTTTACTTTTCTATCAGCCCTGGTTCTATTCTCTGAAGCTGCCCGGAATTAAATCTCATCCTGCCTCTGCGTGACCTCCCTTCCCAGTATTCGCTGAGCCTTACCTCATCCTCCAAAGCCTTTATTTTTCCCACGATAAAAATGATACAGTCCTCCCATTGTTTCTCATAAGGCAAGATTCTGGCTCATTATTATCCGGTGGTTGCTTATATTGATCCATTCTAGTGCATCGACATTTTTCTTTTCCAAATAGAACTTATATCTCATTTCGAAGGTAATGAATATTCATTACAAAAAAAACTTGGACAACATATACCTTCCAAAGAGAGAAAAGAAAGGAAGAAAGTAAAGATGGGAGAAAGGAAGAAAACCATCCATTATACTACTACCCTGATAAAAACTTAAAGAATCATAGTCCCTTATTTCCGGTCTGTGTGTGTGAGGGAATAGTGTGTGTTACCAATGTATTCCTGCATGTCGTTCTTAATGATTGCATTTTACTCTAAGGTCTGGATGTGTAGGAATCGATCTGTCTTTCTTGAAGTGTGACTGACACAGGCCACCACAGTGTTCCAAGCTGAACTGACCATGTCCGAGCCACACTGGGGCTAGCCCCTGCCTTGTCCTGTGTCTCTACGTCTAGTCTTAAACTTCTAGTCTTAAATGCGGGTCTTGAAATTAGCTTGATTGTCTTAGTTCTCACGTCAAGCATTTTTTTAGCATCTGAGCACATTTAAGTTATTAGTCTATAGGGGAGAAGCTCATTTGCATATATATGCATCGCATTTGCATGCCCACACATATATGTATATACGCACATACGTATACATATGTGTGCATGTCATAAAACATACCAGAGGCAGAAATCACTTAAAATGAAATCTGTCGTTCTTTGGATTCAAGTCGTCTCATGATGCATGTGTGCGCATTCTTGGACAGATAATCCAATTAATTCGAATGGACCTTCCCACCCCACCCCATTTTCAATTACTTTCTCTTCTGGGCCTCCTCAATATCTATTCCTTTCAGGGTGACGAACTTTACATTTAGATGTCGGCCTCCTCTGTTTCGTGCACGTAACTGGGAGCGTTTAGAGAACTCAATGACATGCTTTCTGTGTCGCACGCGGCGTCTTTCAGATTCCCCGTCACCGTGTGCTCGTAAGAAGTACGACGTGTAGTTTGTGTGTGTGCGTTTTCACGCTATAAAGCAAGAGTGCTCAACCCAGGGGTCATGGATGCCTCCGAGCCAATGAGTAATTTTGAGGGGCGGTGGTTTATGAACCCCTGGAAATTGAATGCAAATTTTCGTTTTCCCTTGGAAGTGGGGCCCTTACCAGATTTTCGTATGGCCCGTGGCGACTGCTCTACAGAGTAACGGAGTAAAATCTGCCTGAAAAGGCTTAGTTGGTGCATTCAGTGTGCTGACGTCATCCTGGCGAAACGGTGGCCGAGATGAGGCTGTGATTTGAGGTTTCATTACACTGTCAAGGTGACGTCCTTTTCCCTCACATGACTTGATCACGGCCCGTCAGGTATCAATCGATATATGAGAACGTGCTTTCAGTATCTAGCAAAGTCTTTTCTCCCACTTATTTCTGAGATGTCCCCAGGAGGTGTCTCGAAAGTGTTGAGGTCTCCCCTGTCATGCCACCGCATGGCACCTGTCACATTTTCCTGACCTTTTGGTCTTTCCCTGATGCAGACCACCTAGGCCTTGAAAATCTGGAGTGTCGCGAGCCCCCAGAGACCTCCCGGTCCCCGTGGCAAGCGACCCTCTGGGCATGGCTCGCACCTCCTTGCCACCGGCGCCCGCCACCCTGCGTCCTCAGGGCTGGAGCCGTGGAAGCGTGCGGGATGCCTTCTCCGCTTTCCTTTTCCTTGCATCGCGTTGCCTCCGAAGCATCCTCTTTCTTCCCTGCCGCCTCTCAGCGCGCTCGGTAACAGTGAGCGCTGCCCTTTTGTCCTACTCGCGCTATTTTTCTTTCCCTTTCTCTCATCTTTGTCTGTCTGCTCTCCCGGCTCTCCTCTCCCTCCCTGGCCGCCTCCTCCTCTCACCTCCACTCCTCTTCCAGCTGCCTCCTCACCTGGCTTCTTCCACCCTGCTTCCCTGTCCCCCTCCTCTCCCTTTCCTCCTCCTCCTCTCTCCCAGCGTCCCTCCCGTCCCCCACCACCCGCCTCTCATTTCTCCATGTCTTCGCCCTTCTATCTCCCCCATACTTCCTTTCTCTCCCTCACAGGACTCTCTGAGCTTGGCCAGAGGACCAGACTTTCAGACGAATATCCACTCTTTTCCCACCCCCACCTCTTCCACTGTCAAAGAGTGATCTGGCTTAGCTGAAGCCAGGTCCCCTGCCACCCGTGACAGCATCCAACACAAGTCCACATCAAGAGCCTTCCTCTTCCAAAGTCTTAGGAGAGCCAGGTCTCATGCCTTCCTGGGCCTAGCGAAGGGGTGAGTGGCAGCTGGATGCGCTATCACAGGGAAGAGGCCTCTGGGCCAAGATGAGGAAGGTATACCCACTTACAGGAATTTCAGTTCTAGTTCTCAAGTGTGAGTGGCCCACACTCAGAGCTGTGGGAAGACATCACGGGAGGCCTGTGTCTTAAGGAAAACCAAAGCTTGACACGTTTCTGAAAATAAAAAGCCACGGCACCAAATCTTAAATTTGGGGAGACCAAACCATCCTGGAATTCACGTGGTTGACAGTTCAGCTTCACGGCGAAGAGCACAGGCGTGGAGCTCAGATTTCCTGGGTTCTTTTCCTGTCAGATCCTCCAGATGACATTGGACAAGTCATGCTGTCTCAGTTTCCTCTTGTGTAATGTGCATCGATGTTAGAATCGATGTTTCAGGACTAAGTTAGAAGAGTGCCTGGTACATAGTAAACACTCAAGGGTTAATATTTGTCTTTTTCTACAAATAAGGCAGCTTACGAGTTAAGTGAGTTGTCCAAACCGCCACAGGCAGGGAGGGGCCCACTTGTGATATTCCCCAAAGAGCAGGCCATGTTCAAGAATTTCTTTCAGACTGGCTAACTTCGGGGGTCAGCAAACTGTCTGTAAAGGGTCAAATAGTAAGTATTTCAGGCTTTGTAGGCCAGGAGCTCTCTGTTGCTGCTACTCACCTCTGCCATTGTGATGTCAAAGCAGCCAGGAGAAAGCATCAACAAAGGGGGTGTGGCTGTTAAGTGAACCCGGAGACAGACCAGGTGACAGGACCCTGCCTCTCCCTCCTCCTTATATAAAATAAGGAGCTATGACTTAAGCATCTTCTGTTTCTTTGTGCAAAAGTACATCTATGTACTAGAAAGTTTATAAACGATCTATAACCCAAAAAAAAACCGTTGAAAAATAAAAATCTTCTATTCTTCCACCAAGAGATAATTAGAACTTACATTTTGGTGAATGTTCAACAAATATTCTTCCAGTAGAAAGATGTTTTTCTTAACCTCTTCCCTTTGCAGGTCTCTGGGAACTTGGTTTATTTATGATTTGCTTCTTAACATTCAGATTTAATTATGGTAATTAGTGGGCGGGGTCCTGTCTGTTCTAGCACTTATGGTACTGAAGGGGGGGGAGGTGGCGAGACAATATATTACAGATTTACTCTTTTCAGAGTGACTTCTCTCTGCGTTGAATAGCACCCTTCCTTATGTGATTGTCACACTAGTTGTTCCAATAACTATTGTGGCCTGGACTTGTGTCCTTGTATCATGCATCTGCAAAAACCTTTAATCCGTATCCCGTGAATTTTATATATAATAAATGACATAGCTAATATAATACAACTATAACGGCACTATAAACATAATAAACAAATAAATAACACACAGAAATAGTTAAATTTCATAATGATTTTTAAGTAGGGGCACACATATGCGCTTCTTTTTGTTTTTGGTCATAGATCTTAAATCTCTGAGAATCATTAACTATATCTTGAGCACTGGCTGTATACGCGATACCTTGCTATATACTTACTGTTCTCATTTTATGCAAAAGTAAACTAAGTCTTCTAGAGGTTGAATTACTTGCCCAGGACAACACAGAGAATAATAAATGGCAGACTGGGGATTTGAACTCAAGTCTGCGGACTCCTCTTCAGTCTGCGGACTTGCCGTAGCTTGATCTGATGCTAATTATTCCGCTTCATTTTTGTAGAAGATGGCGACCTTCTTTAGTGTCGGGGAAGTTAAAATCCCAACTGTGAATTACCTTGTCACTTGACAAGCAGAGCTGCTCTTAAGAGGGAGTTCGGTTATTTGCATAGTTATCAGTATGCTAGTGAGGTCCCCTCCTTACACTGTGGTTCCCTCCATCACATTTGCTGGTTGGCTTTTCTCTCCCTCCTGGAGGATGCTGAGCTTTCGTCTCTGCTTTCGTTGATTGAGACATCCCAGCCCCGATTTTCCTGGTACTTGCTCCTCCAGTTATGGTCTTGGCACAAACCATACCTGCAGCATCATGTTACTCTCCTGTGCTAAAAATAACCAAGATCCTGGGTGAAACTTCATATATAATTCATGGTTTTGATTTATTAATCTCTCCATTAAGCCAGAAAGTGACATTTTTGCTGGCTGCCTTCCAAACTGCTTTATCTCAGACATTTAGCATCTGCATTAACTTGAATAGCCTCTGCGTGTACACACGTATATGTGTTTATTTATGGTTTTACTAACATCAGAATCATTGCTGTGTATAACACGTTTAATCCTTCACTTAACCCCTGACTTCAGACTCGTAACGTGCATATGATATCCAAGAGAAGCACCATCAAATGCACGTTGATCATAATAAAAATACAGAATCGGAATGAAAAGGAATAGTTTTGCCTTTTCGTATAGCCTTAAATTTATATTCAGGAGGAAGTGTGGGAGGACAACGCTTTGAAGCCAAGTTCATTCGTTCAGTCTATATTTAATGAGCTCCTCCTAAGTGCTAGCACCTTTGGTAGGATGATCAAAATAATGAGGGTACTAGAGATAATAGATCAACTTTCATGCAACCCCCTCAGTCTTTAAAGTAAATTAAAACCCTTTCCCACTCATATTTGTATCACAGTTGGTTTTTATTCACCTGCGATTTTAAAAGACACCTTGACGAGTGAGCACATTTGAGTAGTTTCATAAGACACTTCTCTGAGAGCTACACCTTGAGGGTCACTGTCAACTTCTTGGACACCCCCCCTCCCCCACGAAACCACCAGCACCAATACCATTTTCCTTGGGCGTGACCAAGCTATTCAAAGCAGGAAGGGAGGACAGGGTGATCACAGATAAATACATGAAGGAG
Source organism: Eonycteris spelaea (assembly GCA_003508835.1). Taxonomy (NCBI): domain Eukaryota; kingdom Metazoa; phylum Chordata; class Mammalia; order Chiroptera; family Pteropodidae; genus Eonycteris; species Eonycteris spelaea. Next base: position 788,245 of record PUFA01000276.1, read on the forward strand.
GAAACCCACCATCATAGTCCTGATGCTGCGCCGTCAGGTTCTACCAACCATCTACCAACCATTTGGAATGCCGACACCCTGACATCCAAGCCTCCTTTGAACGGTGATCTTGTCCTTGTAAGGGCATTTGGGTTGAAAACAAAGCTACCAAGACATTGCCTTTTGCAGTTGTTTTATCTGTTATTAATGTAATAATCTTTCCTACTATTTAGTTGCTGAATTGATTTATTAATATAGAATAGGTTCATTTTCAGGAGCCATATTAATAAGTGGGGTCGAGGGGCTAAGGTTATTGATGAAACCAGACATGTAATCAACATCCGGAGTATTCTTTTCATTTTATAATAATGTTATAAAAATTATGTAATCAATATTCAAAGGAAATTACAACATCAATTTTGAAATTTTGATCAAATATTAAATATGCACTTTTTTAAATAATAGGTTATGTTTTGTACCCTGTGCTAGCTGTGATTCTTATTTACTCATTATCCCTTTCTCTTCTAGCAAGAGTGCCCCTCTTTCTTGCGGGGACCCAAGTCCATGTGGTTTCTATGGGACTGACCCTCCGCATCCCCACCCCCACCTACGAGATCTGGCCAATTAAAGAACTGCATACCCAGCTAAATAATTGGTTCAAGGAAAGGGTGTGACCTGTGCCAAGCCAATCAGATTCCCCTTGGGCTTTCCTGGAGTTTGGTGGGGTGAATAAAGCTCTTGCTTTTCTTCTGGGGTTGCTAGCTACAAGGAGGGCCACCATACAGGTAGCTCAAGGGATCTCCATCCATTAAGGTCAAGGAAAGCCTTGAACTACCTGTGTCTTTCTGATTTGAGGAGGAACTGCCTGAAAATGAAGCCAGCACAGATGAAAGCATTGCTTAGAGATAATCGTAATAGGTTCATAACATCAGCTGAACCATTGAATTAAAATGAGCAGGATGTTAGTTACACCCCTGAACTCCTGGTTACATGAGTATATTAGTATGTTATTGCTACTCTATCAAATTATCGTGAACTTTGTGGCCTCAAACAACACATATTTATTATCTTGTAGTTTGGAGGTCAGAAGTCTCATGGGTCAGCAGAGCTGTGTTCCCTCTGGAGACTCTAGGAGAGAACTCCTTTTTTTTTCCTTTTCCTCTCTCTAGGGGCTACCTGTGTTCTTTGGCTTCTCGTCTACCTCTGCCATCGCATCTTTCTCTGATTCTGTCTCTTGTCAGCCTCTGAATTTACCCTTATATAAGGCACCACGTGATACATTGGGTTTACCCAAATAATCTGAGATAATCACCCCATCTCAAAACCCTTAACTTAATCATATCAGCAAGAGTCCCTTTTGCCATGTAAAGAAGCATGTTTTCAGATTCTGGGGATCAGGGCGTGGCTGTCTCTGGAGACTTAACACAATGAGCAAATTCATTCCTTTTTGGTTTGGGCTGGTCTGAGCTGGAATACTGTCATTTGCAACCCAGAGTCTTAAAAAAAAAAATACGGTATCAAAGAAAATGAGATACTGGGGTGATTTAAGGACATTTATTTAGATATCAGGAGTTATAAAGCAGTTTTTTTTGAAAGATGAAAGAATTACAGAGGACATTAAAGTGTACATATAACTTTAAATGGCTTCAATATTTCCAGCGCTTTAATCTTTTGTATCTTTTTGAAACATCCTTTTCAGTTGTGTGATGCTACAAACTGGGACTTTCTTTCACATGCTCTTTTTCTCACTCAAGTTCATTTTTATAAGATTTTGTTTCCTATAGCCTGTTTATGCTACTGAGCATTTCTGCAATATTATTTCCTCCTGTTATCCATTTTTCTTCTTGCCTCTCCACTGTCACTCTTCTCATTTTTTAGAATATTCATCTTTTCCTTCCTTAAATTTGAACTGTTTTCCCTTGTTCACTGTTTCTGTGAATAATTTTTTTCTATGTCTTTGGGGATGGGATATAAGCTCAGCGCTTTTTACAAAATTGTTCACTTCTGTTCTAGAGAATGTTTCGTGAAAATTTTTCATGGCTGGTATCAAGTAAACATGAATTCTCATTTTACAGTAAATGAAAAAATACGTTTCTACTAGAGTGGTCCTTATTCTTTGCTGTTTCATGTACATAACATAGCCCTACTTACTTTCCTGAAGAGCTTATAAAATTACATTTTTAGTCTTTAAGTACTCACCTATATTTCAATCCCATCTTTTTCTTTAGTTGAAGTATTTACCAGGGCATCGTGACTTTTTGCTCATAAGAATATGTGGCAGTGGGGGGCAGTTTTCCTGAACTCTTTTATCGGCCTTGCTTGTCTGGAAAGTAAACTGACAAAGACAGATGAGCAGGAGAAAAGCATACAAATTTATTTAACACAATTTTTAGATAACACTGAAGCCTTCTTAGGAAATGAAGACCCTCCTGCCCCCCCCCAAAAAAAAAAAAACTAAACCTGAGTGTTTTATAGTAGGTTTGATGAAAAGTGGACAGTTGTGGGGGAATTTGATAGGTGAAGAAGTACGAGGGAAAAGAGTAGAAACGGGGGGAAACTTCGCAAAGCTTATCTGTTTTGATTCTTCTAGGCATCCGTCCATCTTCCAAGATGAGGATATTCCTTCTCTCCTGGTAAGGGGAGGATGGGCATCTCACACTTGAGTGTTTCCGGGATGAAGGGCAAGGGAAGGTCAGCGTGAACTTCTGCCTTCTGCTATGTTCTCAGACTTTTTTCCACTTAAAACTTTCAATATGCCAAAGTGGCAGATGTTGAGGTGGCGTGTCCTGAACCCCATTGAATACAACGTGCAACTTCCTTATTTACTCAGTGGCTTTTAACTGTATTATCTAGGACGATTTAACCCAACAAATGAAATTTCTTTTGTCATTGTATTGGCACACCAGAAATAATTGGTTTACATTTGTCATGTTTATTCACTATTCAACCATCTTTCAGAGAAACATAAATATGTAAAAGACAATACAAATCCAAAGTAACTTTTTAAATGTAATCTTATTTACCTCTAAGATTCTATGACCCCTTTCCAATTCTTGTTCTAGTACATTCAAGGTTTATTTTTTCCTTTTTCCTTAAGTTATGTAAGTTTTTCTCAGTATCGCCTTGATTCACAATGCAGTGTAATATTACGGTGGCGTGCACCTAACCATATCCCAGCTTTGTTCACTTGTTGGGGATCTTTTCTGTTTTTGTTTAGGTTCGTTTAGGTTCCTATGAGCACTACAGCTATAACCAGCCTTGAATACATTTTTAAGTAATTCCTTGGAATAGATTCCTAAAGGCAACAGACCAGGCCAAGCAATTTGGTTATAACTGATGATCTCTAGTGTACTTTTACTGCTGTCGGAGTAAATACCCTGGACAGCGAGTATGATTTTGATGGAAGGAAGGTAACAGGAAGAAGCAAGATTTAAAAATGTGTGTGCGTTTGTTTGTTTGTTTTTTTAATGAGACTGTGATCTTTAGGATTTGGGGGGGGGGCGGGGAGGGAGATGTATCTCCTCGTGCTGGATGTTCTTGGTCTTTCTTATTACTTTCTTAAGTGTCCCTTTTCCTCCAGTGTTGCATGTCACCGCCCATAGTGTGACACCCTTGGCATTGTCTTCTTACTCCTCTCTCCCTTTTGTTGGCTCCTTTCCTCGCTTTATTCCCTGTTTCTGAGTGTCCCCCCATGCTGACCTCTTCCTTCTCTTCCTCACTTGCTTCAGACTGTGCCTTTATAGCACAGGTAGCCCCATAATTCTATAGATCTGATGTTAACCCACAACCCTTCCATTATCCTTGTTATCATTCTTGCAGTGTCTGGTGCTCCTATGAGAATCCAGTGCCTGATGATCTGAGGTGAGGCTGAGGCAGTGATGCCAGCGCTGGGGAGTGGCTGTGAATACAGATGAAGCCTCGCTTGCTGGCCCACCACTCACCTCCTGCTGTGCAAACAGGTTCCTAACAGGCCAAGGACCAGTACTGGTCCTCAGCCTGGGGGTTGGGGACCCCTGACTTAAACCTTTTTGAATCTTGATTTACATATAAAAATCAGGGATGAATAGCCCATTTCCCCTGACATATCTCATATGTAGTAGTTTCTGTACTTCTCTAGTTTGTCATTCTTATAACTCATCACCCATCAGTATTCCTATTGGGACAAAAAGATCTGTCTGATCATCTCACTCTCAAACTTGATTAACTTCAGCGACTTTCCCCATCCTAGAGGGTAAAATTGTGAACTCTTAGTGGGAACATGTCGGGCCCTTGACTGCCTGGCCTGTTCAGTTTCCACCACGTGCTCTGCCCTCAGACCCGAGTTTCCCCACCCCAAGCTCCATCGGCCTCTTAGCATTTCTCAAACATGCCATGCTCTTTGAACCTCGTCTTTGCTCGTGATAATCTCCTTATTGCAAGGACTCGCAGAAATCCCAGATTTGTTTTCAAGATCCATTTTAAATCATCTCTTCTTGAAGCCTTCCCAGATTTTTAACTCTCCCCCATGCTCCTGGGATATTAAATCTTGAGCAAGTGAAACAGTAATTTGGGAATAAAGCCAGCGAATAGTGTGTGGTTGAGACCATCTTGTGATGCCTTCTGCTCAGCCCCCAGACAGCCTTTCCCAATTGGAGGTACCTCGTTTGAATGACAGAAATGGAAAATGATTTGAGTGACAATTTTCTCAACTCTGTCAAAGATGGCACATAACTAGTACCATTTTAGATGCATAGGAGAGGAGTTAGGGCCTTATACGTAAGCATGCTGTCGGGTAGTTGAGCTTAATTTTCTCATGGAACTTGGGTGATAGACTGCTACAGGGCATTTCTGGATCTGTCATCTCTCTAAGCCTGACTATACAAGCTCTCACTGATGCCATGAGCATCTGATATTATGATACACTCCCTTTGCACCTGAGATAATGCGATTCTGATTGGCGAACAAATAATACCTTTCTCTGATATAACAACGTCGGAGAATGTATGTTTGTTGCTGTATGTATTTGGTGAATAGTTAACTGGTTGCACAACCTTTGGAATTCCTCCATTTTCTTTTTTTCCCTCATTCCTAATCACTCATCACACGCATGAGTGTTTTTTGACAGTGTCGCTCAGTCTGTCCTTTTGAAAAATATCCTCTACCATCATCCTTGCTTAGGTTTTCCACATCTCAGCCCACTTTCTTGCAACAATCTCCTAGCATGGCCATTTACCTCTTTCGCTGTCACCCTTTCAAAGATCCTGAACCCTGATCAATTTTCCCCCAAATAAAAGGACTTAATGTCCTTTTGTTTCCAAATCTCATACAGACTGGCTTTCAGGTTAAGCTCAAACTCATGAACCTAGATGGTTCTCGTCCATGAATACTCTTGGATTCATGCTGCGTATACCACCTCTTCCTCCCTGCAACCTATATTGTCGACTTTACAAATTTAAGAGATTTTACCAAATTTATGTCCCTATATCCATATTCTAACCATGTTGTTCCCTGAGCTTATTAAGTTGTATTCATTTCTGCTTTTTCTGATATGCTCCCTCCCCTCATTTCCTATGCTTCATTTCTTCTGTTAATTATTTTGATGTTTAAAATAATTTTAATAAAACACGCATACAGTTGTTAGGAAAAAAAGTAAAGGGTAAATTTCAGAGTGCTTACCTTTTAAAATAATTATTACTGACTTCTAAAACTCCTTGGTACCATGTCAAAATCTAACTCCTTCCAAAAGCCTACTTGACTCTCTTTGACTGAAATACTCAATTTTTCCTAATGTTAATTCTTACAGTCCATTATTAGCTTGTCTACATACTACTAAGTGGAATTATCGACTGGAACTCTTCTTCATCAAGAGCCATTAATTAACCTGTTAAGTATGTACTTAAGGAGACGGCAAAGACAATAGAATCTTATAAAAGTGTTTACAAGTAGTCTCACCCCAATTTCTTTTCTTTTTTACACCGAATTACTAAATAATTTTTCTAAAAAAGAAATCAAAAGTTCAGCATGTCACTGCTGGCTATTATCAAACCTAGTAATGAGCAGGTCGCCTTTCCATGTCACCTGTGGGGCATTGGCATTGTCAGTGGAATCCCAAAGGCCTCCTCTGAGTGTCTGGAAGACTCAAGGAGAACATTTTCTGCTCCTGAGAAGTGGAGGTGGGGGCTGGGTTATCTCAGATGTCCAGGGCTCCGCCATATTTGAAGCATCATGCCTCCTACGCTAAGTTGTCCAGTGGTAAAGATGGTCTTGGCTGGGAATCATTTTGGTGAAAGAGTTAGAGATCCATTCAGATTAGCTCATGGAAAGAAGGGAGGTGTGGTACATTCACACTGTGCAGTCACTGTGACACAGGAACCTGGAAGTGGCCGAGCATCCTGAGGCTGAGCGGAGGGAAGACAACGAGATGGAAAGCTCTCTCTCTGTCAGTGAACACATGACCTCTCCCAGTTCCCCTTCTCTTGGTCTCTGCTCTCCAACAATGCTGTCTCCTACAAGGATTCAAAAGGGCCGGACCTAGATGCACGACCTTACAGCTTCATCACCCACTATTGACTGACTGCATGTCCTCTGACTCTGTGTCAAATTCTCAAGAAAAGAATTTCAGCTAATCTTTGGTTTGACAACAGTGCTTGCCCTTACACCAAGTCTTCATCCTTGATCCACAATACTGCGTCTGGTATTGGGGCCACTTATTGTAAAAATAAACATTTGATCCTGCCCTTTCAAAGGGGCTTTGAGTAGAAAGTTCAGTGTGGGATATGTATTTGAGGTTCATATCAAGTAAAGTAAAAGAAGAATTTGTTTAATGCTCTAAGGCAGTTTCTTTGCCTTCTTCCTATTTTAGTAACTAGTTCACTATTAACACATAAGAGGAGTTGTCAATTTAATCTTAAAATTAACATGTTGCTGGTTTCTGATGTCATCCATATGAAATGAGGGAAAATTGTGAATTCTTATAATCACATATTCTGTATGTTACATGGTTAAAAATCAACCTTATTAGAGAGGCTGGGTGCAATTTGGGCCTGCAGATTTAAAAGAACATATGGGAAAAATTGGAGGGGTTCTATGAAAGGCTAAGGAAATGATAAAAGGAAAATAAAATAAAATATGAGTTTTTAAATTAAGGAAGATGATAGACTTCTTTAGCCTGAAGAAGATAGTAATGATGAGAGCATTTCCCCAAACATACAAAGGTGAAACAGGGGTATATTCAGCTCATCTCCATTGCCTTGCTATAATATGGAACAGAATGTAGCTTTTAATGACAGCATAAACTCAGCCTTTCAGACTGCAGTAGTATTTGTTGAGAAATTCATGGACTGTCTTTATAAATAAGAGGTATAAATGTTTCTATAGGAGCAGGACGTGGTATCATAGTCACAGGAGTATAAATTAGAGATGTTGTTTGAGATTGCCTCAAGCTCTGCGAGGCTGAGGACAGTTCTATGATAGTAGAAATGAATGACAGAAGTAAAGAAATTTTCCAATCATGTTTTTCTTAATCAGTTATTCTAGGTGTGGCCAAGCGAATTGTGCTAAGTGGCATTCAAAGGAGCAGGAGTAGTCACCGATCTCTGAGCTTTCTTTTCTAGAGTGGGAATTATGAACTAAGGCGAAAGCTACATTTTTCTCCGTAATAAAATGGTTTATTCTGAGTGACTCTGAGAGAAGAGAGACAGGAGAGAGGGTGTGACCAGAAATGGGACAGAATGGTGGACATTTCAGTTAGAGAGATTAACAGACTTTCTTGTAAGTAGTATGAGTTGTGAGTCATCGGTCTCTATCCCCCTCCTTTGGGGCTTATCATAAAATCATCACAAAAGACCTGTTTCCAGTTATTGAGTCATGGCATCGGATGTCTGTTAGGATGCATGGAAAATGCTAAGTATAGCCTCAAGGTGGGATTGGACAAGAGCTGAGGTCACCTGCGGAAGGTACAATATACTCAGGTTCTCTTCATTTATCAATCCAATAGTAGACTAAGTAGATATTTCAATGTAGTATCTAGACGAAGTAATAATTTTGATTGGGTAGAATAAAACCCAAGATTGGGTTTTTAGACTGTTAGTGTATGACTTTGAGAGAAGCAAATAAACTTCTCGTGCCTTAATTTCTTCTTCAGATGAAGATAGTATACATACTTAATGTACTTCAAGATTCAATCATGTCTGTTCACTCAAAAGGAAGCACAGGCATTGAATATCACAAGTCCTACTGCCCGGTAGCGAGAACCATTGAGAACAGAGCACGCAGTGGGCACTTGAAATGTGGTCTGAGATCCTGGGGGTCCCCAAAACTCATTCAGGTGGCCACAAGGTCAAAATTACTTTTATAAAAATATTAAATCTTTATTTTATTTGTCTTTTTTCAATGGCATTCTCTCTTAAACGCCTGATAGAGTTTTCTGGAGGCTACATGGCGTGTGATCTATCTCAACAGATTGAATGCAGAAGCAGATATGAGAATCCAGCTGTCTTCCTTAAGCTAGACCTTAAAGAGATTTACAAAAATATAAGACAGTGCCACTCTTCTTATTTTTTTCTTTAGGAAATATGTATAGCCGTTTTTCATTTAAAATCTTATTTATTTTAGCATGTGATGGATCTATTGTTCTTATTTTAAGAGATTTAATAAATATTTAAACATTTGCACTTTTAATTTCTAACAGTAATAGCAATAGGCATTTCTAACAAACGAAAGGTTTTTGAGGTCTTCTATTATTTTTAAGAGTATAATAGGGGTCCTGAGATGAAGTCATTGGAGAACCACTGGTCCATTACTTCGCCTTGGCAAAGGGACTTCGTATAAGGTGATTCGTACACATTCTCACTCTCCCTCCTTCTGCTATGGTCTTATGGTGGGTGATGTGACCCTTGGGAGAACCCCTCAGATAGAGCAGATATTTGGTGTCCCTCTCAAACCGATACAAGATGAAGTTCAACTGTGTGCTTGGTTCTATAAGCAGAACCATCATATTTAAACCTGACAACATATTCTATTCATGTGCTGCAGAGTTTCTCCGAGGTTACTTATCTCTAGGTCAGAGGCTGATGGCATTGTAGGCTGAAGGAATGGTCCTGGGGGAAGATCTGGACTTGACGACAAAGCCTGAGTTTGTACCGTCAGCGGCTGTCTTTGGTATGCCTCTCAGCATATGTGCGTTCAGATTGTTCAAGTGTCAGCCTCAGAGAGCTGTTATTGGCACTAATGATGTGCGAGACATTGGTCTAGGCAATTTATATGTGTTAAATTTCACTACACACTTAGGATTTAGGTATAGTTATTACCCCAATCTTATGTATGAGGAAATCGAGGCACATATGTAAGAAAATTTGCCCAAGTCTCACACCTAAAAAGTAGCAGGCGTTGCATTCAAATGTAGGTATTCTCATTCTAGGTTCTGTGGCATTAAATGCTCTATTTTATTACCCTACCTATAGACTTGATGACTATAATTCCTCCTTATCAATGTATTTGGAAGGGTAGGCTAACTGATGTAGCAACAAACCTGAACTTTACAAAAAGAGTAATATAAACGTTGTTCCTTTGCATTCCAGCTCAAGGTGGGTTAGTGAGGGCTCCGTGTGGTCATTCAGAAACCCAGGATCTTTCCATCTTGTGGCTCCATCGTTTCATAGGCCCTTGCAGTTCTGTATCTTCAGCTAGTCGATGGGGGTAAAGAGAGAGTAGAAAACTTCACATAGGAAAGATTTATAGGCCAAGCCAGCATCTTCACCAATAGTTCATGGCTTTCAATCAGTCATCTGCCTATTCTCAATGGCGAGAGGTGCTTAGAAATAAACTTCAGCTACCCAGAAGGAAAAGGGGAAGAGTTGAGCAAAGAGTTACATGAGGACTCTGAAGAGTTTTGTGTTAAGTAATACAGAGATTCCAGAAATTTTGTCAGGGTCTGAGCTCACAGATCAACTGATCCTTTAGATCTACCAATAATTCTATATCCTAAACATGGAAGGTTGTTTTCTTTAAGGCCTCCAGGACATATAGGTCCTCAAATATGAGTATCTGTGGGCCTAGGATTAACTATCACAAAACTTTAATATGATGGTTGATGGTAAGAAGCCCATATAACATTTTAGTGAAAACAGAAAAAGATCTTATTTTTCTAAGACAGTTCAGTGTTATATTCCAGAAAATTTCCTCAGCAAATATACAAATCTCTAATTAATATGATGTGAATGATGCCCTTCAAAATTGTACAGTGTGCATCCTGCCCAATTGTGCAAGGATGATCTGCCTGTGTGCTGACTAAGGAACCCACCCCTTTAGTCTTTATGGTTCATCTCAGGTTTCTAGCAATCTTGCTCTAATGCACCCAGAGAGCGTAACTGAGTCATAGCTTGATTATCTTTAAATGTTCCTCTTCCTGGTTCCTTTTACTTGTCCTGTGCACTGTAGCATCTCTCATCATTGCCTGACCTTACTAGAAAAAAAAAAAAAAAATAGGCTATTCCTTGAGTGAGGGCCACCTAGTCGTGGAGTTCCAGCTTCTTGTTCCGACAGCATTTTCAACGCATGTGGTTATTTAGTATATAAAATTGTTGTATAGCAGGGTTTCCAAACCTCGACACCATTAACACTTAGGGTGGGTAAATCTCTGTCGTATGGCCTGTCCTGTGCATTGTAGGACATTGAACAGCATTCCCGATCTCTACCCACTAGAGCCCTCTAGCAACCCCTCCCTGAGGCTGTGACAATCAAAAATGTTTCCAGACATTGCCAGATGTCTGCTAAGGGGCAAAATCACCCCAGTTGAAGACCATTGGTGGCAGGTTGGGGCCTGGAGCGTAGTAGCTATTATCTAAACTCATTGGGTTCAGACACTCATCTAATGGGCTGCTGTGTTTGTGCTACTTGGGTTAGAACAGTCGAGTCCATTTTTGGTTTGTCTTTCTTCATTATCTAATCTCCCACCCTGGCCACCTACCCCAGGGATTCTCAGGAGTGGACACGTAGCTATAGTTCTTTAAACACTCCTATGACTTCCACTGCTTTTAAGATAGAGTCCAGCATCCTTCCGGTGGCCTTTGGGTCCTCTGACTCCTTGCTGACTGCCACTACCACTCTTTTTTTCATGCCACTTGTAATCCAATCCCTGGTATAGCCCATGGTCCTTCTCTCCTTTGGGACTTTGCGCATACTGATATTTTTTTTCTGGAATGTTCTCTCTGACTTCATTTCTCTTTCCTTAATTTTCCCCTTATCCTATAGTGCTCAGACTTTATCACTTAATTCAGGAAAACTTATCCTCACACCGTCATCTTCTCAAGGCGAGGTTAGGTCCTGAGTTCAATGCTAATAGAATACTGTATACATTCCTGTTCTAGCTCTTAAAATCATCATCAGAAATATATATACTGTTGGATATTTGAGCAATTATTTTCCCTCCCACTCTAGAAGATAAGTTCTGCAATTGGAGGGCCCACTGGGGTTGACGAATCTTTTGTATGTGACAGACCAAGTGCCTTGGAAATTTCCAAGGGTCTGTTTCATGAGTTGAACCTGGAGGCAGATATTGGTTTTTTAACGTATGAAAATAAGCTAAACAATTAATAAACGTATCATTACATGTCTGCCAAAATAAATGACATGACAACATAGTGATGCGTTGCCTAAAACGCAGTTCTTTTATAGTTCCTTATATATTAATAGAATTTAAATTACAAGAAGAAACTGAATATTTTAATCTGAACAAAATTCAAGATTATAAATATTTTGAAAATCCTTTAAAACTTGTCTAGCACCATTTATGTAATGCACAAGTGCATTTTAATATGTTTGTTATAATGTTGAGTGGTGATGGCGTTGGAGCGTCAATGTGGAGCGCCCCCTGGAGTGTAAAGATGCTAGAAACTGCAACCGCTTGGCTCCCAATCATAGCCACAGTATCTTGTGCAATGCCTTCCATGTAGTCAAGGCTCAATAAATGTTTGTTGAATTAAAGAAGAGTGAAACGATGAATCACTGAGTGTTCTTTACCACCAAGGTCCACTGCTTAGTTAATTTCTGCTTTGCATAGTGTGTTTTTCAGCCTGCAAATGAGCTAGGAACCTTTTCACCCTCATTTCCCTTGAGACACAGTGACCTGCAGGAGCAGTGCCAAAGCCTGGCTGGCTTCTTAAATCACTGTGCAAATGATGTGTCGGTGATCTCACGAACATAGTTGGGGTCCCAGAGAGAGGCTTTAAAAGAGCTGCGTGAGCGCTTCCAATATGTCCATCCTGAGGTTTGAAGCTTTCCCTCACAGGGTCAGTATCCGCTGATACGACCATAGGTTTTGTTTATGGGCCACTGTAGGTCATGCTAATTTTCTGGAAGATTCTCTTGGAGCCCGGCCATCCTGAGGAGTTAGTAGGATATTCTTTAGGTTTTACAACACTGCAAGGAAAGCATATGTGGAAGGCTTCCAGCAGTGTTAGCAGAAGAAACTCTCTTATTATTGGCTAATCTCAGACATGCAGGAAGCCCAGAGGCTCGTGGCCAGCATCACTTTTCTAGTCGAGTAAAGATCTTTCCATCTCGTTACTATGATGGGCGACTGGGAGGTTTTCTTTTTCCTGGCTTCTCTTTTCTTAATTTTTCGACCCCTGGTCCCTTGCTAGAACCATCCTGATGAGCACATTGGGGTCAGGTGGGTGGAGGCTGTTCCCAGCTCTGGCCTCCACAGGGAAAGTCACATCTTTTTGCCTCTTCTGAGTGGTAAGAACCATCGTAAGACAGACGTTCCACGTGCTAACATTGACAGCCCCTCATTAAAGAGTTCTTATACTACTAAGCATAAGCAAAGAAATACACAAGTCCTCCCGGGGTAAGGAGAGCAAGGATGGAGTAGGGTGAGGGGCAGAGAAATCTCTGCCCTGCCACACCGAACGGCATGGAAGAATCCATAGTGGCCTCTTTCCATTCTCTATGCTTCTGTCACATCTGCTGTCCCTGCTCACCAAGTGGTTTGCTTTGTTCACTTAGTGGCATCCTCTCAGCTGATCCTTCCCTAGAGTCCAAGGGCATTCCCAAGACCAAGGATACATGGAGAATTTATGTCATAGTTCCACACACCAGTCCCCTAACAATTGTGGTGACATTTTGTTAGATTACTTCTGGGTAATGGCAGACAGGACCTCGTAATAGTACCTTGCAAGTGTAACATGTCTGTAATTAGACTGTCTTGTAATTAGGGAGCTGACAACTTCGTCACAGCTTATCACTAGCCAGTGACACAGCTGGACACAGGAAGAACTATAGAGAATGACATCTGTCTGCTGATTGACGGTGAAGATCCTGAGGAAAACCAGAATGGATAATATAGTGGTAGTAGTAGTGATGATGATGATGATGGTGATGATGATGATGATGATGATGATGATGATAGTAACAACATCAAAGAGGTATAGAGATGAGAAGGTCACTTCTTGATCAGAGACAAAGCTAATGCCTCAGGAAGAAAGGGATCATGGATCCTTCCATCTTCCTGCTCTGTAGGATAATGTCAGTGGTTGATTTTAGCGTCTCACAAAGCCAGGCACACAGCTAAGGACAGATCCAAAATTTTGGTAGTAACTCCAGGAAGGGTAGTAGAGAGGCTTACATGACATGCACATTGGACCAGTGACTCAAAAACAAGCCCATCTGGATGGATCTCAGGGGAAAGTGAATTCGATTAAATTAAAACACTCTCCCTAGGGTGCTGAGGAACAAGAGGACTCATCATCTCTGTCATTCCTCTAAATCGGCTCCCACTGAATTCCTTCAAGTGTCAGTTCGAGTCCCTTCTTCCCACGCCATCTCCCACACCTAGTGTGCCGGTCCGGCCACCATGCTCTCTCCATCCTGTCTCTCCTGTTTGGCTGGCCCAGCCCTAGCTCGGGCCATCAGCACACACTCTCTCACCTGGAATGACCACCACAAACACCCTGTCGTGGTTGCTTCACTCCGAACTCTCTTCTCCTCGGTCTACCTAGAACTCTATTTGAAAGAGCTTAATTTCCTATTGTCACCGCCCCCACAGTCTCTCTTCTGCTCTCACTAATGGACCCCGTGGCCTACTAAAATGTAGTCTTTGGCACGAAATTTCAGATCTGGCCTCAGAATTCTTATGTCCCTTATACCTTTTTATTTTTTTTTCTAACTCCTCAAGGCTTGTACTCTCATTGAAATACTTGTTTGAGGTATTGGATGTCTTTCTGCTTCATTTTCATGATAATCTCTTTGTCTGGAATGGTCTTTCCTTTGAGCTTTTTTTCTGAATTTTCAGCTGTCTTTTAAGACCTTCTTCTGGGGGCTTCTCTTGCTTCTCTTGTTTCTCTGCCTAAGATGTTTCCGTCCTCTGAACATCATGCCCTCTTCCTACCCTCTTTATCTCTCGTCCAGGGTTTCCTCAGGCTCATGGCCATTGTGTGACTGAGGTTGGTATAGTTGAAATCTCAGTAGGCTGGAAATTAGGGTATATCCGTTTGAAGGCTGCTGCTTCCAGTTAGCTTGCCATGTGCAATCCACTTAACCTTCCAGAACCTCAGTATTATTATTTACAAATAGGTGGTAATAATCCCCACCTCATAGGATTGTTGTAAAGCCCGAGATGGTACATGCAGAAACCTTTTCTAGATTGAAAAGCATTATACCAGTGTGAGATATCATAATGATTATTTGCCTTACACTCTAGTTATTTACATAATGTTTCCTTTTTATATTTCTCATACTATAGTTGAGATTTTTTTTACCCTATCCTCCCACAACCTGTATCAATTAGGCATGTATTCTTCTGCAAGTAACAGAATATATGATTATCATAGGCTTAAGCAAAAAAGAGATTTAATCATCTCATGAAATATGAAATTTGAAGGTCAGCAGTTGAGGTTCGTTGTACAACTCAACAATGTCTTCCAGAGCCAAGCTCCGTCCAACTTCTACCTCACCGTCTTCGATGTCTTGACTTCTTTTTTCGTTCTTGTTGTCTCATAGTTGCGAGATGATAGCCTCAGTTCGAGATTTGTTGACCTCATTTGGAAATGAGAAGCAGGTGTTGGGAAGTACTCTGTTGGCGGTGGGCCCTCAGGTGGCCTTGAAAAGGGATTTAATTTCTACACGGAAGAGAGAGAAAGCATGTCTCTTGAGTACTAAAAGTATCTTCTACAGCCCCTGATGACAGGAATCAAGTCCTGTTCGTCTTGATTTCCTCTCGACAGTGCCTAGTATAGAGTAGAGGGCATATGGTTGCTGTTCAATAAATATTAATCGAATGAGTTAATAAAGTAATAACTTAATACATGAATGAGAGTTCAGAAACCTGAAATAAGAGGCCTTAACTCAGCCATTATTTGCATAACATCTTCCTTAAAGTTCATGCTTATAATAGCCTTCAGGAGTAGAGCAATTTATCCATCAAGCAGAAGTGCTGTTATTCAAAGTGATTTGATTAGCGTTTATCTTATCAAGGGCTAAGATGCAGGAACATTATGTTAAAAAGACAGCATAAGAGTGAGTCCAGATTCTGAGAGGTTTAAAATGAGTGTGAAATATTAATTAAAACATGTCTCGGATAAATATGAGCCTTTATGGTTTTCTTTTTATACAGTGTTGCATAAGAATTCAAAATATTGTTACAGGGTATATCACAGTAAGAATTCATGTTCTGAAAGTTATAAGCCAGCAGAATCTTTTAAATGACCTCCTCCTCCTTTTCTTTCCATACCTCATCAGACAAGAGGAGATTCAGTAGGAAAGCAGTAATTATAATCCTTCCTCCATTGACAGACCTTTGGTTATGTCTGAGCAAAATGGATTAGAACAGGGATAAAGACATAAAGCAAATAGGTGACCTAATACTGCCTCATGGAAAGTATGTATAGCAAATGTGCTTGTTAACGTTGACTAAAGTTCAGCTAATCATTTTCTGTTTTATAGATATACAATTGACTGGTAAAAGTCTCTGATCCTGAGTTTGTTCCTATAGAACCTAATCTTTTTTTTTTTATTTTAGTTTTTAAAAAATTGAGCTATAATTGCCATATAATGTTGTATTAGTTTTAGGTGTAGAACATAGTGATTTGATATATGTATATATTGTGAAATGATTAAGACAATCAGTGTAGTTAGTATCATCACCACACATAGTTACAAATTGTGTGTATGCGATGAGAACTTTTAAGTTCTATTCTCTCGGTAACTTTCAAATATACAATATAGTATTATTAACTATATTCATCATGCCATATATTGCGTCCCCAGGATTTGTCAGTCTTATAACTGAGGTTTAGACCTTTCACCAACTTCACCCATTTCGCCTGTTCCATACCCCTGCCCACTACCAACCCGATCTGTGTATCTGACTTTGTATTATATAATTTTGTAGATTCCACATATAAGTGATCATCACACAGTACTTGTCTTTCTCTATGACTTATTTTACTTAGCCTAATGCCCTCAGGGTCCATCCATGGTGTCACAATTAGCAGGATTTCCTTTTTTTTTTATGACTGAATAATATTCCATTGTGTGCGTATATCACATTTTCTTTACCCATTCTTCCATGGATAGACCCTATGGTCGTTTTTTGTCTTGGCTATTCTAAATACTTCAGTGAACATGGAGAGTGCAGATATCTTTTCTAGATTACAGAATCACCAAAGTAGATGGGATCTCAAAAGACCTTATATCTCTTGACCTTGAGAAGATTCACCTGTATTAACCTGCATTGCATAAGAGGGAGAGGATAGTGAGAATAGACAAACTTTATTTTAACCCATAAAGCTTACAGATAAGGAAGTCAACACTAAGACAAGGTCAGCAATAGCTCAAGGTTTACTTGTATTTACAGATTTGGAAATGGAACCGAGGAATGCTAGTGCCTTGTCAGTTGTTCTTCCTAGTGCCCCATATGGCCTCTTTAACTTTTCCGTCTCCTTTAAGATAATCAAATAGGAGAGAAAAGAATCGAATCATCCTGGACGAACTTGAGGATTTTTATTCCACAAATTTTTATTCAAAATTCTCCTTCCGATGCTCAATTTACCCTTAGGAATCAATGCTTTTTATAATGCGGTAATCCTTATACTTGGTAGAAATTATTGTCATCAGTTGGCTTTTCTGGTCTCACCTTTTGTCATCGCTAAACTAGGATAGTTATAACTTTCTTGTCTAATGTACAGGGCTATTTCAAAGACTAATGGAATAAAAGCGTTTAAAAAATGAAAATTTACAAATATGTTGCTTGATTCTTCTCCTCAATTAATAGTAACATCACAATCTTTAAAACCAGCATGTTTTCTAACTTCTAGTCCTATCCCCCAACCCAGTAGAATACTAAGACATACACACAAGGTAAAAAGTTAAAAAAAATGAAAGGAAGGAAGGAGATAAAGAAGGGAATAAAATAATTTTTTCTTTATTACTCTTATTAGTTTTTTTTTAACTTATTTCTCAAGAATCCCATTGTCTTTAGATGCGTAGTCCATCTCTGAGAACCTTGTTCCAGTCTTCACACCTAATGCTCCTGGAAAAGGGGAATTCATATCTGTACAAAGTTTATCGTATTTGGTGGCTCATTGACATGTCGCGACTGCCCTTTGGGTTCAGGCAAGTACATGTAACATCCTATAGATGTGATGTGGCTGTTTTATAGCTCATTCAAATTCAACAGGTCACAGAGTGAATTCATCTTTTCAGAACTGGTTCTCACGTATCCCCTGTGTCAGGGGCGTCTCCACTGGCCCAGACTCCGAGTTAGAAACCTGGGCGAGTTCCTTGAGACACGCCCCCTTCCTACTCCCATGTATAATCAAATGCATAGTCCTGGCGATTCTATTCCCAACACAATGTCCCATCCCTGAACCTTCTGCCATAGACTCCCTCCGTGTTCTCCTAAGTGGCCTTCTCATGTCCATTCTTCTTCTCACAGCCTCAAGAAGGGTTTGTTTAAAATATCCATTTGACCAGATCATCTTCTGCTTCAAGCCAGTCAGTGACTCCCCATCGGTCTTGCCAAGGTTCTCAAGCTGGGTACATAGGGATCCCTTGGGGGTACCTTAGTTGGATGGAAGAAGAAGGCAAAGGGGATACTATTTGGGCTAGAATCTACATTCTTCAAACAGGGAAATCCCACTCTGTGTTTGCTTTCTGCATCGAGGTTCTTAGAAATAATTGCTGTCTGATAAAAAAACGTTTTGCTGTTAAAGTTGGAAGTGCGCTGGTGTAAAGTACAGTCGCTGACCTGGCGTCTGCCTGCCTCTCAAGCCTCGTCTCTTTCCTCTCCCTTCTCTTCACTGCAGAACCAAGCAGCACCAAGCTGTCCACATTGCCTGCACATACGACACTCTTTTGTGGCCTTGGCTGCTTTATTATATTGTGCCCTCCACCAGGAAAGCCCTCTGCACCCCCATTCCTAACTGAATTTCTCGTACATCTTAAGACTTGGTATCGCCACCTTCAGGAAGCATTCTTTATCTTCCCCCATTTACCCTTTGTCCCCTTGACGATCTATAACGCATCACATGCCAATCCAGATGGGTGAGGCTTTATGTGGTGTAGTGCAAAGAAACTGGGGTCTGATCCTCCCCTCACTACTATGCATGTGACTCTAACCAATTCACTTCACTTTCGTGGAATGTGTCTTTTTAAATCATTCATTCATTTATTCATTCAACAGTACGTATTGGTCCCCTCCACCCCCTTTTGAGAGCTAACATTTTGGTAGGGGAAATAGGAAATTCAAACGATCTAAATTATTCTATGGTCTGAAATGCCATGGAGAAAAATAAAGAGGAGTAAGGGATCTGGAGGGTGGGATGTTTCAATTTGAAATGGATTTTTATAAAAGAAAGCCCTTTCTGGTTTATTGGAGAAGAATGTTCTTGGCAAAAAGAGAACATGTGCGAAGGCCCCAAGCAGTGGAACAAGCAAATGGTTGGTCTGATTAGGGGAGAGAGGGGCAGGGTGTGAATTCGCGAAGGAGCAAGGAACTGTGTCATATATGCCTTTGTGAGTGTGAGCGGAATCAGTTGGAGATTGTGAGTAGCGGGTTGCTGTGATCTGCCTGCTATTTGAGAAGGAGCCTGCTGGTTGTTGTTGAGTGTAGGGGCACCCGGGGAAGCAAGGAGACTGGTTAGTAGGCCATTATTGCAGTTATCCAAGAGAGAGGGTCCCTTGAACATAGGTGGTTGTGGTAGTGTTGGTGAGATGTGTAAACAGGGTGATTCTATTTTGACAGTAGAACTGAAAGATTTGATGATGGGTTGGAAGTGAGGTTTAAGAGGAAATATCGAAAGTGGTATCTAGATTCCAGAACCAAGCAACCAGAAGGATGGGGTTGACATTTTTAATTGAACTGGAGAAGACTGTCTTTTCTATGGCAATTCGTTGTAGCATCTGTTAGGTTCATGGTGCCTAGCAGATAGAAGATGGTGATGTTAGAAGGTGCAGAGTTACAGGATCCAGGCCAGAGATGTAAATGCGGGAGTTGTCAGCATATTGTTCGTGTTAAACCTCATAAGACTCAATGAAGTCACCTAGGAATTAAGCATAGACCTTCAAAGAGAAGCTGTAGGACAGAGTCCCAGGACATTCCAAAGTTTAGAATTTGGCAGATGCAGCACAGTGACAGAAAAGTGACGAAAAAGATGTTGAGAAGGACTGAACAGCAAGGAAGGAAAAAAACCAGGAGGGTGTGATATCCCCCAAACCAAGTAAAGAACATGTTTCAAGGAAGAGGGGAACCATCAAGTACAATAAGCAATGAGCCATTGGCTGTTGGTTTAGCTACACAGATGTCTCTGGTGACATCTGGCAAGAATTGTTTCAGTGGAGCAGGGATTGTAAGGGTGTTGAGAAAACACGAATGGAGTAGATTCAAGATACATTGAGAGATAGCAAATAGAGAAGATTTTTGGAGAAGTTTACCATAAAGACAAGCAGAAGAATGAGACTTAGTTGAAGGGAGATGGGGGTAGGGGTTAAGAAATTTTTTAATGCACATGGGAATTATCCAGGAGTTCAGGAAAAGATTCTAATGTGGGTAGAAGAGGGTAGGTAAGTGCTGGAGTGAGGGCAAGGATCACAGACCAGGAGGGTCAGCCTTCCTCGCTGGAGGGTTGAGGGTTTTTTGAGAGTGACAGCGGGGAAGGGCGGAGTCTGAGTGAAGAAGGGTGGAGTCTGAGCGGGGAAGGGCGGGGTCTGAGTGAAGAAGGGTGGAGTCTGAGCAGGGAAGGGCAGAGTCTGAGTGAAGAAGGGTGGAGTCTGAATGGGGAAGGGCGGAGTCTGAGCACAGAGGCAGGGCAACCCTCTGGGTTTTACATGTCCAGTGCCTGGTGCAGGGAATCAGGGTTTGTTTGTTTGTTTATTAAATAACAATCAGTGAGTTGTCCTTGATTCCTGTCTGTCTTTACCTCTCACAGATTCTGTACAAAACATATCCTGAGCCTGGCTACTTTTCACTACATCTTTGTCATGTTTTTTTCCCGAGCCACTGCCATCTCTTGCCTGGATTATTGTACCAGGCTTCTAAATTGTGTCCTTGCCCTTCGGTTCACTTCCCTCAAGAATGGTCATTCAAAAAATAAATCCGATTTTGCCACATCCACGGTAAAAAGCCTTCTGTGGATCCCCAACCCACAATAAAGGCAGATGGCTTGTCGGGGCATACTTCTTACCCCTGCAAATTCGCCCACTGTCACCTCATTTAACACAATTGCCTTAGGGCACACGGGCTGACTTCTGAGTCTTCAAATATACAACAGTCGATCTTGACTCAGGGACTCTATTCTTGTTACATCCTTGCTGATCCTTCTGTGTGGAACGTTCTTCCACACCTATCTTGAGTGACAGCCTCTTTTCTGTTCATCATATCTCAGTTTAAATGAGAGGTCTTCCTCGATCTCTCTTAAATAGTCACCTGGTCACTTCCTTTCAATCGAAACAACTTTAATTCTCTGTACATCGCCATCTGCTATTTGCTTCTATGTGTCATTTTCTTATTTTGCTCTTTGTCATCTATCTTCCCGGTTAAAATGTAAAGTCTACGAGAGCAGAAACTTGTCTTGTTGCCTGATGCATTCCCCCAGTGCCTGGACCGGTGCTGGGTTCATAGGAGAAATTCCTTAAATATTCGTTGAGTTAACACTTTTATTTACTCACTTCTGTTTTCAAGAGTGTGACCAGTTGGGCAAGATGCTACAGTCCATCTGAGAAATGCATAGGGCTCCACCGACTGGGATTTGCAGTAAAAGAACCCTGAGCTGCCATCTTGTGTGGAATATCTGGCCCAATAGCAGACTCTCTGACACCAGCTTGAGATAAGGCCTTAGCATCAATGAGGAAATTTCTCCTTCCCCAGAGAGTTCAGAGCCTAAAGGGCTTTGGTGAGTGAGCAGGCGACAATGAGATAGATTCGTTTCTAGGCAAAACATCCACTGTAATCAATCAAAGCAATGTTTCACCTTCAAAGTAGTGATCTTAGACTCTGAAACTTTTCATGCAATAGTGCCAAGGCTCGACAGTTGCGGAGATCCTTCTGGAATTAATATTCCTGCGCCTCAGTTGACATGCATAGTGCTCTGAGTTGGTGTCCAATTTTAAGGGCTCATTCTAGGTAAGCTAGGGAGGTATTATCATTTCCATTTTGCAGGTAGAAAAACTATAACCTGAGTCTCAGATAAGTTAAATGACTTGCTCTGGATCTGATGCCCTTGAGCCTTTTATTCATGAATATATTCAACAGTGTTTGAAAGTGTGTTTGGTTTTCAGAAATGACCAAATGTTACTTGGATCCAAGTAGAGCAAATTAAATAGATTCTCAAGGCTGGATACTACAGTTTCCAATGATGAAACCTCTTCAGGGTCTAGAAGGGGCCTTAGAAATTGTCAAGGCTGAAGATAAAACTTCAGAAAATCACATATGTACTCCAAAGCCTCATGTTGGTTTTTGTTTGTTTCAGGCAGATCCGTTTTCATGCTGGGCAAACCCGTCTTAACCACATACGGCGCAGAAAGGGTGCAGGGCTGAGAGACCAGCCACTCAAATCTTTGCTTCTCTGCCAAGGGGGGGGGCTTCAAGATATAAACTGGATGTGTTAGCATGTTTCAGGGGAGCCGTTTATTTCATTTTTACGTTCATAAAAAAACAAAGGAGTGGGCAAATCTCTTTGCTTGAGAAAAAAGATGACAATCTATTAAAAAACGCAGTAGATAATGAATATATCTGAGGAGTATAGAGACCTGGAGAAGCCAGTTGTTTTCCCTGATGGGCTCTGAGACTGTGGCGAGTCAGCATCTGTACCATTTATAACTGTGTTGCACAAATTGGCACAGATTAAAGCCCAACAACAAACTGTTCCAGGTAGACCAGATGTCTTAAAGGCAGGCTGTCTGTCTGTTTACAGGTAAACACAGTGCCTGTTTCCTATCACTTTCACTCTGGAATAAAACTATTTGGTATCTGGAATAATTCTTAATAATAGGGTTAGCATTTTTCAAAAAGGGTATCCCGACTCTTCTGTTCTCAGAAGGAAGATTTTTCAAAAACTCATTCTCCAAAGGCATTGCTTTATCCCTTTTTTCCCAGTCAAGAGCTGGTCTTGTTCCGCCAGATGTTGACGCAGAGATGAAGAAAGATGCTGGTGGCGAGTCTCTTGGGGAAAAGTAGAAAGGATGAAGGGGAAGGATAACTGGAGGCTATGAGAGGGCCTTCCTTGCCATCATGAGCCATCCAAGGAGGGTGAGGTACGCAGGGATTGGGGGAGTGCTGGGGGGATGGCCAGTCACCAGCAATCAGGTGAGAGACGGTGCAGCACTCACTGGGGATGCTTGGCTCGCGCTGGTTTCGCTGAGAATTTAATGAGCATAACATTTATTCATTCAACAAATATTTATTAAATTAATTCTATATCCAGGGAACCGTTCTAGGCATTGGGGAGCCATTGATGCAAAATAAAAGGAAAAAAGAAACCCTCTGCCTTTGTGGAGCTTTCGTTCCAGCAATAGAATCAGACAAGAAACAATAGAAAAATAAATTATGTAATGCACTAGTGGGTGATAAGTGCTCTGAAACCAGGAGAGAGAGGGGAAAAAAGCAGTTAATGGGGCCTCAGCGTCCAGGGTGTGGAGGCCTTGCAATTTTAAATAGGCTTTTCAGAGGTGGCTTTTGGGGAGTGATATTTGCACAGACTCCATGAGGGATGAGGATGAGGGATGAGGCCAGAGAGCTGGCCATGCAAATATCTGATGAAGGGACAGCGTTCCAGGCTCAGGGAAGAGCCAGTGCAAAGAGGCAAAAGTGAGAGGACACTTGCAGAGTTTGAAGATCAGCAAGGAGCCAGCGTTGCCGGGGCCCCATAAGTGGGGAGGTGGGAGAGAGGTGGGGAGCGGGAGATGAGGTCTGGGAGACTGACGGCCACGGCCCTAAGGCCTGTCGGTCCTTGTAAGAGTGCCACTTTAGCTCAAAAGATAATGCAGATTTTTCGTGAAGTTTGCATCGTACGTGTAACCTCATCTGACCCATGTTTAAAACATATCTCTTTGTCTGGTACGTGGAGAATAGATTGTGGCATTAAAACAAAAGAACTCGCTTTTTAAAACATGTTTCCTTATATGACAGGGTTGCTATGAGACTCAAATGCAAAAAAGTGCTTCAGAAATTAGAAAGCGTGATGCAGACCCAAAGTAAAATTATTTTACACAAAAGGTAGGCTGTTCGAAAGTCAGGGTCCCTCTCGCCTCTTCCAATCCCATCCCTTCGTGGAACTAAACGAGTCTATCAGAAGCTAAAGGAAAATGGATTCTATTTCTTTTTTAAATAATGTCATTTTACGCCTGAGTTTCAAATCATTTAGAGTCTTCAGATTGCTCCTGATTTTATGTTTAGTTTTTTAAGGAAATGCCTTTAAAAAAAAAAAGTGGTGGTACTTGGCGTGAATACCGAAGCCTTTACATACAGCAGCAGACCCGGATAGGAACACTAGTCTGGGAACTTTAAATCTATTTCCTTTTTCCTGATCCCCTCCGAGAGCTAGAAGCGCACTGGCCAGATCCTCCAGCGTTTCAGGGGGTGGCATCTTCCCTTTGTGGTGGCCCTGCCATCAGGTGGACGCTTCTGAGTGGGAGAACACACAGTTTGTGTAGCCACCTGACCTTCAGAGAGTCTGGGGAGAGATTTGAAAGGATTTGAGAGAAGAGGCCTTGAGACTCCAAGAGAGGGAGGACAAGAAAAAGGTCCCCAGGAAGCTGGAGCCCCCGGGAGACAGAACTGACTTAATGAAGAGGGGTGATTATCCCAGACAATTATGTAAAACAGAAGGCTAGGAGTTCTAGATGGCCGCAACTTGGAGTTTGCTCTGCCTGAGGTGAGTGTTTATGTTTCTGTGTTTTTGTTTTCTGAGTGAGGTTTTTTTTTCTCTCCCTGTCTCTCTCTCTTCCTTCTTCACCCACCGCTCAATTTGAGAAAACAGCTGGCCGCCCGCCAGATCTCCCTCCTCCCCCCGCTGCCTCCCTTCTCTTTCTTTCCATCCTGAACCCCATTCACATGGGCGTCCGCGCCCCAGGCTCCTGGGACCCTCATCTCTATGCCCCTCTAGTTCGAGAAGCAGCTGCATGCACCCCCACCGCCCAACGCCTCGCGTTCTCATTTTCTTATTTCTCCGACGCTTCCCTGGGGCTGCTGGCCAGAGACAGACACACCTTCCCAGCCAGCCCAGCTGTCACGTCTCGCTCCAGCGGTTTGGGGGGGGGCGGGGGGACACGGTGGGAACTCTGCGCTCTTCTATGGGCGCCCACTGCACCGGGCATTTATCTCCCTCCGCTTCCCGCTGACGATCCATCCAGCCTCGCTCCTTCCCCATCCCTAGTTTTGTTTATAAAACAAACCGAGGCTTTGGGGGAGGGAAGGGTCCAGGTGTGCCCGAGTCTGTTAGTTCGAGCTGATCTTTCCGATCTGGAGGCACACGGGGCGGGTGACAGGAAAGCACCCCCTCCGAGGGTGGGGGTGGGAGAGGAGAAGGGACACAGCTTGGGGAAGGAGGCAGGGAGGCAGCTGCAGTGCCGGGAGGGGTGCGCGCGTGTGTGCCAGGCTCGCTCGCCGGCTCCCGGCTCGGGGCGCACTCCTCCTCCGTGCGGGGCAGACGCGCCGCCAGCCCGCGGAGCAGGAGCGGCGCCCCTCGCCCAGGCCTCGCCTCCGCAGGGCGCCCGGCGCGGTCCTCCCGGCCGGGGCGCACTGGGCGGGGCGCACGACCCGGGGCCGCTGTCGCCGCCCCCGCCCCTCGCCGCCTGCCCGCCCCTCTCTCCATTGAGTTTTCCCTGCACGGGCGCCCATCAATGGTCCTGCTCCGGGATGCACACGCAGCTTGCGACCGGAGGGGGTAGCAGCCGCCGCCTCCAGGTGCAGGCTCTCCCGGGCCGCCGTCGCCACCCGCTGCCGCCGCCGCCGCCGCCACTCGAGCCCCGGGGCGCGCTGAGGTCCCGGCCGGCCATGGGGCTGCCGAGGCTGCCGTTGCTGGCGTGAGAAAGGGCAAGGGAGCCGCCGCGCTCGGGGTCCCCGTCTGCCTGCATGGATGTCTTCAGCTTCGTGAAGATTGCAAAGCTCTCGAGGTAGGGGCTGCGCCGGTTCATTTGCACCCAGGGCCGCTGCTCGGGCAACTTGGTGCTTTATTTTTCGGGGAGGCTGGGGACAAGCCAACGCTGCGGACAGAGCAGCGGGGCTTAAGACAGGACCGAGCCGAGGTGGCCGGGGGCTGCTGCGTCCAACTTATCTCTCACTGGCTCGTGGGGCTCGTGTGTCCACGGGTGCAGCCCACACACACACACAGACACACACGCCCTTGCGCACACGGGCAGCAGTATTCACAACAGTTTGTTTTCCCTTAGGAAAAGACCCGGTGGTGCTTGGGGGTCACATGTGTAAATTCGTATCATTCGGGGCCAAGAGAAGATGGTTGGAATTGCCGCTGCCAGGGGAAGCCAGAAGTGCTTAGAGCTTGGTGACTCCCAACAAAAAGCAGTGCCCAAAGTGGCCCGCTTCCCCCACCCCCCACCCCCAGATCAGACCGCCACACACTGGAAAAACTCAGCTTGTAGGTTGACCAGGTGTTCCCAGCAGTGACCTAGATGCTGAATTCAAGGAGAAGGGAGAGAAAGACCTTTAGCCTTCCTCCCGGTAATTCTGTAGTCCTAAGCCTTGGAAGATTTAGAAATGTGCTTCCAAGTGGCCATGTTGTTGAAACGGAAGGGAAATCATCATTTTCGGCAGATTTCTCAGGCGGTGCTGAGAACGGGGAAGAACATTGCCACTTTTGGGCCGCCCGGGTTTTCATTACACCGTCAGAGCGTCCCTCTGCCCTGCTTACGCCTGTGGGGTCTTCGTGCTGCCCAGGAAGTAGGTCTGCGCTTGTTGCAATGTGGCGTTCACCGTGAGAACCTGCTCTGGGAAGTCTTAGAAGACCGTACCCCACTCTCTCTGCCCAGGCGTCTGGAAGGACCGGAGCTCTCACAGCACTTACCACCACAGCCTGGGGAGGTAGACAGTAGGGACAGGGTTCAGACTCTCTTGCAGTGCAGAGAGAATAATTCTAGGCTTTCCTTCGCTCCTTAGGGTCAGGGTGGGCCGTGTCGATCGAATCAGGCAACAACGAGCAGCTTCAGGTAGCCCAAGTCCGAAATGTATGTTGACTTTGCATTGCTAAATAATACTCGGGCCATTTCAGAAACATACGATTCAGGTGTTGCTATTCAGCTGCGCCCCTCTCTCCAACATCGTCAGGCCTTTAACTCACTGTTCTCGCCCATCTCCACCTTCCCTCTCTACTCACCTGGGTGGGTCTTAATCTCACAAGCAGATTTCCAGGGAAAGGGCCCCAGGGTGACTCAGAATGGGTAGGTGTGAGGTATACAGTTGGTGGGTAAATATGTCTCTCTCAGAGTAGCCAGTGATGAGATGTCGCCCTGCTCATCGGAAGACAGATGGGTCAAGGAGAGGATAATTGTAGTATAGCAGATCATTTCGTTTCGCACCAATGTCATCGAGGGCTATGGCTTCACACTTCCATTCTATTCACTCCCAGCTTGCTTCTGCCTATGGCTGATTTATAAACAGCTGTCAAATCATGAACCATGGATGGGAAACGGCTGTGAGCAACAGTTTAGTGATTGCCTGGTGCCATCTGTGTGATGGACAGAGTTAAAGCCGAAGGAGAGGGAAGATCAACCAATAATATCGTTGAAAGTAACCCAGGTAGATTTGGGTGGCCTCAAATGATAACGATAAGGTTCACGAAACGTCCAGATCCTAGATTCGGTCCTTAAATCCTGAAGCTTGGGGGAGGACAGTGCTGTGTGTATCAGGGAAAAGACGTTTTAGGCTCGTTTCACTAAATTCTAGCATGCCTTCATGATATTCACAAATCTGGGTTTTTGCAAAATCCAAGCCAGGCTGTAGGGGCTCAGTATGTTATTTTTAAAAAGAGGTTAAAATTTAGTAAATGAGTGTGAATTTCCCTTTCTATCCTTAACGCGATCCACACAGGGTGTTTATTCTAAAGAGAGAAGCTGGCACATGTCCTCAGCTTATGTGCCGATGAGATCCTTCTTGTTTCTGGGTGTGAGCTCGACAATGGTCCCTAAGCTGAAATAGAGAAACCTTCGGAGGGTCATCAGCACGCAGAAACACATGTTTGCAGCTGCTTGTTTGAGCCCTTGAAGGAATAGTCTCATGTGTGTGATTTAAACACTGTTACAGAAATGAAGTTCCTTCTCAAAGGTGAAGTATAAAAGTGCTTACACTGCAGGATTTTCCTGATTTTTAAAATGGTTAATCTTCCTAAAGGAGTTAGCGTTGATCAGTGTCGCTATTTGAGTGTTTCAGAATCTCTTGGTTTAGAGGTGAGCACACATATTTTACCTCAGGCCTTAGCCTGGCCTTTGGTTCCCAAGAACTTGAGTTTCTAAATGTTAATTCAGAAAGCTTTGGCTGCAGAAAGCGTACCTGATGTTTGCTAAATGTCCTATCTGTGAGTAAAGAGAGTGGCAATTACAGAAATTTTCAAGAGAATATTAATCCACACTGGAATTAATAAGCAGCATTCTTTTTTCTTTTCAAAGCAGCTGCATTTAACCACTTATTCCCAGAATTTATGCCTTTTTAATCATGTGAAAAATTAGAATTCAAATTGCCCCTCAAGAACCCGGTACCATCCTACGATCCTCATTAAAAAATTGCTGCCAAATTGCGATCCTTTACATCATTTTTTGAGTTGTGACCCTCGATTGCATCCATCGTGGGTGGCACAGTGTGTCATGGTTCTATCTGGAGATGTGTTTTCTTGTTCTTCTAATTTTCTGGTTATTAAACTGCTTGATAGTTTACATGCAATTTTACTTCTCTGTTTCCTTGGTAACAGTTATATATCATTTTCCATCCTTATAGATTAGAGCATTACAGCTGATTGCCTTATAAACCAGTAATAGTATTAAAATAGGCACATATTTTTATTGTTACTGTTCTCGGTATCGACTATTTCATTTGTAAAGTAGACACACTCTTTGAAGTGTTTATAGAATAATGCAGTTCAGTAGAAAAACACGATTATGCCCCTTCGCCTAAGGGAAATGATTTGAAACCCAAAGCTCATAGGGGTGTTATTAAACAGAGACGTGTTCATGGATTGAATAGCCTGACTTCATTTATTTTCTTTAAGCAAAATGGCAAATGCTTTGAGATAATGATTGGGTGCCAATTATTAATAAGCAGACTATTTCTTGCACTAGTAGGTAAATTTGGGGGCTGCTGTATGTTGTTTTGCAGTTTTCATGGGTTATTTTGTGGTCTATAGCAGTGACTACTATCTGTAATAATAAAGTGCTAATTTAATTACAAATATCAGACATTTGAGGAAGCATGAAAAACTATTTTTATGATTTCCTCGGATTTTTATGTAAAATCTATTTAGAGACTACTGGGCTTCTATTTTGTTTTCCTTTATCTTTATTCCAAATTAAATATTTCTTAGGGAAAAAGGGAAGTTAAAGAAGCAATGCAAAAGGTCAGATTTTCCCATCTCTCTTTTTTACCTGAATAATTGCATTAATGTTGCTGGTTACAGTGAGCTCTGGAGGCTAGCAGTGAAAAGCTCCCGAAGACTTTGGATTTGAATTTTATGAAACCTGCTACTTGCTCATTGTCTCAGTCCTTTCTGAGTTCTGCTGATTTTCCTGGCTGTCAAGAGGTGAAATGATGAACAGTTTCATAACAGAGCTAGATTCCTGTTTTAGGAATATTTAACTCTGGTTTCCCAGGGGTTGCTAGTTTGCAGCTGTGAAAGTCTAGTCGCTAGCAGTTGGATGGGGTGGGGTGGGGTGGGGGCGTTTTCTAGTTCAGGCTTGTAATGTTTCGAGCATCTCTCTCTCTCTGTCTCTCGGGCAAGTGAATTTCACCTTCTTGCTATCAGAATTTGATATGGATGGTCAGCTGCAGTGAAACCTACTTGTACTTTAAAAGCATGACCTGGAAATTCTCACTGTTTATGGACCTTCTAACTGTTCATTCTTTCTTTACACACACACACACACACACACACACACACACACACACACACACACTTCAACTTGATTACTTTGTTATTCAGTTTGCCATGGAAGTTTAGCTGTGAGAGATTATACATTATCGGCGAAATAGAAATTTATCTTTAAGGAATGGACTTAAAAAAAATCACTCATTTCATACTAGGCTCGATGAGAAAATTGACAGCAGTTTTTGCATTTGTTGAGAAATACAGCCCTGAAATCTACCACTTCTACCATTACCATCAAATGATCTTGAACTTTGGAAGCTAGCCATAGCAAGGAAAGAGAATTATCAGTAGCTTAAGGCGGGGGTTGGCAAACTCTGGCTTCTGGACCAAATCTGGCTTGCTGGCTGTTTTGGTATACCTGTGCGCTAAGAAATGGTTTTAAAAATCTCTGTAAATTTTTCAATGGTTCGAAAAAAAAATTTCAAGAAGAATAATATGGAATTCGCACATCAGTGGCCATAAACAAAGTTTTATTCGAACACAGCTAAGCTCCTGCATTTGACTATTGTCTGTGACTACATGCGCTGTCACAGCAGCAGAGTGAGACAGATGCTATAGAGACCTTATGGCCTTCACGGCCTGACACCCTATCTCGGTTCAACAACGCCTTTTCCTGTTTTCTCTTCTTACATAATCAGCACATGTGTGTGGGCACAGGTCTAACCAAATACACACTGTCAAAGATCAACAAAGCCAGACACTGGTTAAAGCGCTAGGACAGATTTTAATCAGGAATACGAATACACTATTGCAATAAGGAAAAGAGGCTGGTGTGAACGCAACACAAATTCTGTTTGTGGAGAGGTGACTGGGCATTTTACGGGGAGAACGAGGGAGTAGGGAGCAAGTGAGCTAGGCACTCAGTAGAGGCAGGGAAGTGAAAAATTATAGAAAGCGAGAAAAGGGGGCCTTGATGCGAGTGAAACCCACTTGCGTTTGCTAACTGGCACTTACCTGACTTAGGCTCCTCCCCTCCCACAGAGGCCCAGTCTTCAGGTGTTGTCGGCCTTGAGTTTTCGCAGGCAGGTGTGTTGAGGGGGCTGGCATTATCCTCGCGAAGTGGCCTTGAACTGTTAGCAACTAATGTGTTTGATCAGGTCTTAGTAAGCCAGAGTTGAGACCCAGTGGAGAAAGGGTTCAGAGGAGCCTGGCTGGAGTGTGGCTAGGGAGACTTGGTCAACGCGTGTCGAATTTAGCATATTAAGTACGCAAATTCACCAGAGTACAGTCACAATTCACCTAGACCTCATCTTCATAGAAACTTCTGATGACAAATTATTTAACTTTGGGACAATGACCATTAGAAATGAACGTATTTGTTGCACTGGGGACAATTTTGCATGCTTACTCTGCTCACTAAGTTGGCCTGCTTCCTTTGGGCCGAAGAGTTACTTGTTAGAGAGATGCTTGCTTTCCAACGGCCTTTAAACTTCTCAGTGGACATGGGTGGGAAAAGACTTGGCAGCGGTACCTGTATAGCCTCATCGGACATGCGCTGGAGAACTGATCACCCAGTCCACAGGGAAATGCCTGCTACTTCCTTACAGTACACTTGAGCCTTCTGGTCCTAATGGCTGCTGATGACCTTCATTAATCGTTTTCCAAGTGGAAAAAAAACTAGTAAGAATAGATTTAGTTGTCGGGCAGAGGACTGGAGGCAGGCGTATTAGTTTGGAGTTGAGTTTAACCCAACTCTATTATGATTTGACTGAGAGCATTGTAATGAAAAGCTATACACTACCTTTAGTTTTTCACAGCAGAAAACAGAAGAAAGGAATGCCGCCTTTCTTCTGAGCAATTTAGGCCATTATGTGCTTAAGCTGTGAAAATTATCTAGAAGAAATCTAAGCCTTAGTTTTAGATAACACAGTTAACATTCCCATTTTTTTTTTCCTGGCAAAGAAATGAGAAGGATTTCCTGCCTAAAACTCTTCTTTTAGAAATATATTTCCAAGTATGGTTTACCGAACTTGGCAGACGATATAGTCTAAACTAAATAATTAGCAAAGTAATATACAACCTGCTCTAATACTTCTCGCAAATAAATTATTATTGTTTGTTTAGCCTAGCAGTCGTGATTGGCAACTCGGGAATGTAACAGACTACACAGTTTAAAAGGAAGTGGCCTGCTCTTGGACTAGGTCTCAGAGAAGAAACTTCTATTTCTGTGTTGAAATTCGAAGCAGTTCTTTTTCTGTAATTGATGGGTAAAAGTAATCAACTTGAACTTGTAAGAAGTCTGTGTTTTACTGCTATAAGCTCAAGAAGCAAAATTATGATTATGCTATAATGGGTTTTTTACAGAGGTCAGTAAGTTTTTATTTTTAGGAAGGCGTGTATGAATGATAGGGAAATACTGTAATTTTTATGAAAGAAATATTTCTCAAGTTTGAAAAGGAAAAGCGATTTCTGTACAATTATAATTTACTGTAGGGTTTTCATTTTTGTCTTGGTCGTTTTTCATATATGAATTCTGTGAGATTTGCTTAATTTGAAAAGAATAACATGATAATTATCTAACAAAGATGAGCTGTAAATAGTAGACCATAGTTCATAAAATTAATGTTAAAATTCGCCCAATGAACGTAGGAAGGAGTGTATTTCTATACTTAAAACCGGCATGACTGTTTAACTGACAGAAGATTGCTGTGGTGGCGAGCGGGAAGCCAGGTGGCTGATTCCAGACTGTTCTGCGTTGGCTTATACATCCAACCACGGTGATTTTACAACAGTCCCTCTAACTGGAGTCCAGGGTGCTCGTCTCTTATGAAGTTCACAGTCCAAGTCCCCCGTCTTGAGCTTCGTAGTGTCAGGTTCACGAGGCTGAAGTCT
Organism: Eonycteris spelaea; assembly: GCA_003508835.1. NCBI lineage: Eukaryota > Metazoa > Chordata > Mammalia > Chiroptera > Pteropodidae > Eonycteris > Eonycteris spelaea. The sequence continues at coordinate 820,614 of PUFA01000276.1, forward strand.
GGGATTACTTCTGTCACAAGCCCCTCACCTGGCCGATTGAACTGTGACTCAAGGCAATGCCCTCCTCTGTGGCTTAGGGCACAGGTTAGCATGCTATAGCCCACCTGATTTGTTTAACTTTTTAGGATTTTACTTACTTTATACTAGCTCTACTACCAGGTTTTGTGAATGAAGTTTTATTGGTTCACAGGCACGCTCTTTTGTGTATTGTCTGTGGCTGCTTTTTGGCGGAGCCGAATTCTGTAGTTACGACTGAGACCACGTGGCTTGCAAGGCCTAAAAAATGTGCTCTCTGCCCTTGACAGGAGCGTTTTACTGTTCCTCCTTGAGCTCTCTGCCCAGTACCAGTCCTCAGATTCCCATCTGGGGCTAGAGCTGCGCCCGGGTGTCTGCCTTCTGTGCCGGGAAGGGTAGATGTGTTTGGGGGCGCACCCAGCAGCCGGCTAGCACCCCTGGGGGCTCTCCCTCTTAGCACTTACCGTGCCACTTGGAGGATCATTTGAAAGCTGTTCTAAAGGGCAGATCGGATCCTCTGTTTCTCTTTTATCTGCTTGTTTCTTAAGGCTCAAAGGGTAAAATCCACATTCTTTATCTCTATCCTTCAGGGCTTGGCCTCTGTTTTCTTTGGAGTCTCATTTGTGCGCACTTGTTATTTCTGGGTCCCAACCTCAGCTTCCTATTCATCCCTCCAAACACGTGTGTGTGTGCATGCACACAGACACACGCACCCTCTCACTCTGTTGACATTTTTAGAAGTCCTGAATGGTGTCACAACTCTTAGCTTTGACCTGTATTCTTCATTTTGTCTGGACCAATCTTGACCTTGCCTCCTTTGCCCATAGAGAATCACTGTTTGCTTTGACATGTCCAGTTTGTAAATCTAAGCTCGTTCCATGTAGCTTAGCTTTCTCCGCCTTCCCAGTCCCGGGTGAAATGGCTCAGCTACCATCTTTTATTGGTTAAAATAATGTACCTGCTGTAGTAGATGAACCCCTTGGTTTGTGGTGGCTTCCGTCTCGTTGCCTTGGAGGCCTAAGCTGTCATTCCAGGTGGCGGGAGTGGGGCACACTGCTGCACGCTCTCGGTCACAGCCCCGGGAGACGGAGTCTCTCCTCCTCCACGGGAGATTCAGATTTGCACTGCAGGGAGGGACACGGGGGAAGACTGGGTAGGAGGTTTCAATGGGCCACGCCTGAAATTGAACTAGTCATTCTACCGATGCTCCAGCCACCAGGCCCCTGGCCACACCTAGCTGTGAGGGCAGCTGGGAAATTTAGTTAGACGTGTAGTCAGTCGGCTGGGCTTCACATGCCTGGCCCTCTTCATAACATTAATTCGCTATGTGGTAGATTGCTCTTCTGTTCCCAGTTCTTGAACCTTCCATGAATCCAAGCCTTTTTGAAAACTCTACTGGGTATCACGATTCCTTCTGCTAGAGGTTGAGTGTCCTTGCCTGCCCCCTGGTGACTTGATTTGGCCAACAGAACACGGGCAGGAGTCGGTATCCGCGTGGGTGGAAGGTCTTAGGAGGAACGTGCATTTCTGTTTTGCTGCTATTTGAAGAACCGCCTGGGTTAGCCTTAGCCCCAGGAGCTAGATTCACACGGCACAGTACCTCCCTGCAAACCTGTGAGTGTGAAAATAGATGCTCATTGTTGGGTGACATTGAGTTGCGGGCAGGTGTGTTAGGCAGCATTGTTGTGCCAACTGTGGACTGATCCATATTGTATTATAACTGAATCCGGTTTGGGTCGTGTGTCATTTACAAGCTCTTGGAGGGCAAACCCCGCTTATAGTAAAGCTCCATGGTTCAGAGTAGATACTGAGTAAGTATCTGGTGAACTCTGAGTCATTCCAAACGAAACCATCCTGGATCCCACATCATATCAGGTATCGATCATTACAGATTCGCCTGCTTCTGTACTTCGTTCAGCAGATCGGACTGCTCTTGAGTTTTAGCATCTGCTGCCACCGATCATTTGTTGTGCCCTTGTGCCCACTGGACACGTCACAGTGAGTGCTGCCACCCCCGCAGCTTGGGACCCAGTCCCACATCTGGGCCCGGATCGACTCAGGCTCACATTTGTCTTCTTTACCTTCCTGCTAGTCCCGAAGGCCCTGGCTGTCTCCAGTTAGACATATTGTTTTTCTCCTGCGAGGAGAGACCTGGAGATAACATTTGTAACGTACTTAATGATCTGGTAATGAGTGTTTTGTGAACTTAAATGTGATGAAAAATGCCACGATCAGGGTATCTCCTATGCAGTATATTGGAAAAATGAAATAAAGGACCAGAAAGCGGAATACCCACTATACTAAATGAAAGATATTTTCTTGCTAAAGTGCACATACTTGACCTGGACTTAGTTTTTATATGACTCTTCTAAAATATCACAGGGAATGAGCAAATTTTAAGAAGTGGATCTATGAGAACTTTGCTTAAAAATGAACATGAAATACAGTGCAGCCGTGGGGGAAGAACAAGGAAATTGTCTAAGACGTAGACAGTTCTCTGGATATATTTTTTGTTGAGTGAAAGTAGTAAGGCACAAAACAGTTTCGAAAGGAGGGGACATTGGATATACATGTGTTGTGTTTGCATAAAAATGGCTGGAAGCGTACACAATAAATGAATAACAGTGTTTAACTCTGTAAAGAGGGATAACGGGATTATGTGTGAGAGGAACTGGCTTCGTGGGTGGTCCCCATGTCCCCATCCATGCTTTAGATTTTTGTTTTTGAGTTTTGAAGCCTAGGAATATATTAACTATTAAAATAATTTTGAATTTCAGAAAGAAATAGTATACCCAAATAACTCCAAAGGTCCAAAAATAATACCAAGAGCTTTTTAACATGTTTTATTCTGATCATAAAAGTAAGATAACTTTATAATAAATATTTTGAGAATATGGAATATAAAGGAAAATATGTAAATATTTGAAATTCTATCAGCTGGATATAATAACTGTTTATTTCTATTTCCTTTCATCGTTCTATGTTATACAGCTAATACATATACACAATTCTATACTTAAAGTTTTACAAAACACTATGTTCCCATGTTATTAAAAATTCTTTATGAATATAAAATAAACAGCTGCATATACCATGGTTTTTTGAATGACTTCTTATTAACATTTAGGTCGTTTCTAGTGTTTTGTTTTGAACAATAATGTGATGAATATCTTTCCAAGGAAGCCTTTTGGTTTCATGGACATATTTTTTATAACATTAATAATAGCATACTGAGTATTTCAAAACTCCTAAGTCAGAAGGTAGTTTGAGATGGCATTAAAATGATATTCAAATTTTATGCTAAAATTGTGAGTATTCTAATTCCTCAAAGGTCTTAAAGTTGACAGGTAGCATTCGTCATAGAAGTTAACCTCATGACAAGACTTGAAGCAGTTGGTGGGAAAGCTTGAGTGATGGTGGCCGGAAATTCAGGTGGAACTTTAGCAAGTCAAATCTTTGTTTCCTCAAAACAATAATGAGAAAATCATGCAATATTCTCCTCTAAATTTAATTCTCTTCTATTATTTAACCGTGGAATAAGCAAATTTTAAGAAATGCATCACTGAGAAGTTAGATTAAAATAGTATGAAACACTATGCAGCTGTAAAAAATAAAGAACAAGGAAGCACTGTGCAGTGATATAGAACAACCTCCAGGGTGTATTAATTGAAAATAGTGAATTACATAACAGTAAGTATGCTGGTATTTACATAGAAATACTGGAAAAATACATAATTAATAAAAATGTTATTAGAATAAGGGGAGGGAGGGGGCGAAGAAAGGCCACTTAGACAAAAAAGAAAACTGGGTAAATATCCTCCAAAATGTGATGAAATGTTGAAAAATCTGCCCTGGAAAATGTAAATTGCTTATGCACATAATTATAACTCTTAATTTCTTAGTTTTCTCTATTTAAAATGAATGAAACATAAGAGATACTGTAATATATTAAGGATATATCCAAAAAACCATAATAGAAATTTTCGATCTATAAAATTTTTATGATAATTTTTATTAGCAAATTAAGATAAAGCTGGAAGATGATCATACCATTATAAAAATGATATCTTTTTATATAGAACCGAGTACTCCCAAGCCAAATTCCTTCAGTTTTTATATCTAGATCAGGCTTGCTCTGATAGGACTATAAACAGAAAAAATCTTTTTCTTCCCCAACCCCAACAAAGAATACATAAAGATTTTTAAACTTAAATTTTATTAATTTTTGGCAGCATTCCTGAAACTCTTATCCTCCGATAGTCTCCCATCCACAAACAACTTGGTGTTTTTTTTGAGAACCGCATTCTGGGGATATATTGATGGATGTTTCCTTTAGGACTGTAATTTGATTCTCATGCCATTAGTTCATAATTTGGCTTTCCGGTTGAGATCATGTTGACAGGCTAAAGAATAGAGTGCTATTTAACTAAGTTGATGAAACACGTAGGAGGCAATAAAGTGCCTAATCCTTCTCGACTGGTTAATCCTTTACTTTATCTCCCTTTAGTTCTGATGTAGTCATGTATAACCCAGAAACTTCCATTTATCTAGACTACAGTGATGTGTTTAATCAAATAGTCTAGCTATTATAGTTAAACGTGTTAACATTTTTAAAAGATCATCCAAACATAAGAAGTTACATGCCTAAAACTACACTGGGCATAATGCAGAGTTTTAATTCTGACATAGAAGTCATTTTCCGTTTTTCCTGTGTTCTAGATCAGGGGTCTAGGTTTGCAGCCTGTGGGACAGTTCTTGCCTGTGTTTGTAGAAAGCTGAAAATGGTTTCTCCATTTTTATATGGTCCCCCCAGATCAAAAGAGTAATATTTCATGACACATGAAAATTACATGACATTCAAATTTAGGTGTCTATAAATAAAGTTTTATTGGCACACGGCCACACCCATTATGTATTGTCTATGGCTGCCTTCTAGTTACAATGGGAGCTTGATGGTTGTCACAGAGACCAGATAACCCTAAAGCCTAAAATATATCTGCCCCTCTACAGAAAGTTTGCTAACCCCTGTCCTACATCATCAAATATAATCAAGTGTTTCTTGTTGGGAAGAGATCACAAATGAATATGTGGATACAGATTTCGATATATAAATATTTTTATCTTCCTGGGCTTTTTGAAATGCTGCCTAAATTGAAGGTTAGACCGTATCGCTTTGCACTTAGCGAGGATTCTCTTTAAATGTTCCTACTGTGAACAATCCTTTCTCTTCCCAAGTGGATTTTAAACAACTTGAATAAGAATTATGCTGTAAATGTTTATATTCTCCTGCCGTGCTCTCTCGCTTTCTCATAAAGAAGATGTAATAACCTACACGTGCTATGTAGTAAAGGATTCAAAGCAAAAGGCTGATGAACTGTTGTTTCCTCTTTGTCCATTGACTGCTTGGCTGCATGGTGGATACTTTGAAGGGAAGTGTAGAAGCCACACTGGAAAAGTAGGTTTGCTTAAAAGGATCGAAGAAACAGGAGAGGATATATCATCTCTAGGAGAGTTAACTGCCCCACTAGGTTGTCCTATTGTGTCTGATTCCTTTGAAGAGAATATCAGGACTCCACTACAGCACACGGAGTTCATTTAGGGACACTATACTTAGTAGTTCACGTATAACCTAAATGGTTTTTTTGTTTTAAGATCAAAAAATGGCCTACTTATCGTGCTTTCTTATTGTTTATCAGTTAGGATGTTTTCACTGCAGATAAAGGAATAGTTGACGAACAGTGGTGTAAACAATATATTCCTAGAGGTAAGTGGTTCCTGAATGAGGTCTCATTCACTCAGGCTTTTCCTTCTTTCTACTCAGCCACCTTCATGCTTGTTACCTCATGGGTATAAAGTAGTTGCCACAGCTCCAGGCATCACATCATATGACAAGAGTCAGAGGCAGGAAATGGGTTGATGGAACACTGCGAGCAGTTTTCTTGAGTCTTTTTTTTTTTTTTTTTAAATCATGGAGGAATATCTTTCGCAGAAGCTGAAACTCCCCCCTCATAGTCTCCTTGGCCAGAATAGATCATATGGCCATCCCTAGCAAAGGGCAATGAAATATTCATTTCTGGCTCACCTTCCCAGGGAGCCTAGCACTCAGAATGGGGCTTCTAGTAGCATGGAGGAAGCAGGGAAGAGAAGCTGAGAAAGCAATCAACATGCTGTTCTTCTCCATTATTTTCTCTATTTTTATTTGGAGCAGCACTTGGAGAACAGCAGCAAGGCTGTTATTTGCAAAAGAAACACTTGAAATTTGGGAGGTAGCTAACAAGTGTCCATCTGGACACCATACTCATATTCTGGTCGAAATATATGACCCCTAGCTTTGTGATCAAACGGAAAGTGTATTCCTTAGGATACTGTCAGCAGCAAGGAAGAGAAGACGCAGCTACAAAAAGCTTAGAGAGGAGGACGATTTACTGTCTCACAGGAGAAATGCAGAGGCAGGGCCATTGTAGGATCGGTTAACTGGATTCAAAGGCGCTGGATTTTGCCGCGCTATTTCACGCGCCATCTCAGCATGTTGACTGCGCCTACTGGGTGCAGGTCAGAGTGACTATGGTAGCTCCAGCTATTCTTCTTCAAACATAGAAGACCGAGGACAAGCAGAGGGGAACAGGACGCGTTCTTTCCATGCCTCCCTTTTGGAGAGTGTGGGAAACTTTCCTAGAGTTCTCACAGCAGCGTCCTTTGACCTTGCATCGCCCAGAATTATCGTGGTGTCTCATGTTTTTCACAAATCTTCCTGGCGAGGGGAGTTGCCATGGCCGATTCAGATGCAGATGCCAGCAAACTATGATCTGCAAACCAAATATAACCCAGCACCTATTTGTGTAAATAAAGTTTTATTAGAACACAGCCGTGCCTGATCATTTACATATGACTTACGGCTGCTTTTACACTATAACCACTGAGATGCGTAATTGCAACAGAGGCTGTACGGCCTCCGAAGCGTCAAATATTTACTATCTGGCTTTTAATAAAAAAATCTATTGCTCGATCCCAGTTTAGGGAACCAGTGGTTCTCAACTTAGCGGCAGACGTTGGGCAACACGCTGGAGTGTTCTAGTTGTTTATAATGTTGGGGCAGGAGTCCTAGAGGCCTATTGTGGGAAGGGACCAGGGATGGGAAGCATCCTAACATGAGCAAACCAGTTCTGTATAATGAAGAGTCCTTTCCCTCCAAATAGCACTGATACCCCCACACTGACAAACCCTGGTTTATTCAGTGTGGGACAGGGCCTCAGCTCCTGCCACCCCGTTCTCACGCCCAGCTCAGCGTGTGGCCATCTGATACCTCTGCAAACATGAGACTCTGGGAAGAAAGGAGACTGAACGACTGTTGGTTAGGTAACCAAGGACACTAGCTCTGGAAAGCAGAGCGGATTTGCTAAATTGATCTCCAGAAAAGGACAGTTACATGGGTAACTGATAATTATGCACTGACTCATCATCGCCTGGTGCCCCGATGGGGAACCGCTCACAGTGCCCGGGTTGTATGCGAGCTGGGAAATGGGCTTGCCTGCACTTCATCTCCTACAGGACTGGAGTTTATAGGAACTAAAAAGGTCTTTTCTTTCATGCTGTTCTGTAACGGACAAATCATTTCCAACCGGAACGTATTAATTGTGTGATTGAAAGTTAAGTTTTTAAAGATAGTTATAAACAAGTACTTTAAAATTAATTTTCTTGTTTTTTTTATTATAAATCCAATTAATTTATTAGGCACTTTTGTTAGACTGTCATTGAAAAGAAATTTACAGTTGTGCATTTCTTATTCCTAACCATTTTCGCCTTGATTGAATAAGGGTAATAGTTCGTAATAAAAATGTCTCGGCTATACATTTTTATATATCTATAGCTATTATCACATTAAATAAAGGCATGGGGATAGGTATGAAATATTACTAAGTATTCCCATGAATGGGTAGGTATAGATCTTACATATTGAACAAATCTGGTGTTTGATGGTTGCCTAGAGTATTGTAGTAACTCTGCCTTTTTAAAACCAAAACCCACAGTAAGAAATCTATTTTCCATTGTCACCCGGTATATGCACACATCATGTGCACACACACGTACACATAATTAAAATGGAAGTTTCACAAAATAATACGGAGTTGAATACAGTCTGATTCTGCTCACTGTATCCTTTAAAAATTTTTAATTCCGCTGAATGTAGCCCATTGAAGTAGTTTCATGACCCCCCATCCTCACCCAATAAATTACAGCCCATGTTTGAAAAACACTGGAGTTTTGGATGTGTGACTTTTTTCCTGTCTTGGGAACTCCTTCCTCTTATTGCTAGATGGCTTCTCCTCCTTTGGGACCTTCTCCTTCCGTGTGCCAACCACAGCCTACCTGAGTGGCTGCTGATCATCGTCCCTCTCACCCAGACATCACTGATGAGAGCTCTTGCCCAGAGTTTTTTTTTTTTTTTAAACTTGAGTCAGTAAAGAAGGGCTTTGTTCCTCTATGGTGACAGCCTTTATGAGTGTAAGCCCAGAGCTCCCTGAAGCCATAGGTGCTGGACCCAGGGACCTCTGGCTGAGAGCCTGAGTGAGCATCTAGTGAGAATCTTGCAGGGAGGACTCTGGTAGCATCCAGCCATGCCACAGGCTAATGAACCTGGGTGGATTTACCTAGACCAGTCCAGATTTTGTTTTTTTTTTCTTAATCTAGTCTAAGATGATTCCTGTTCTGAAAAGTTTTAATACATACCAACCAGTATAGAAAAGGTAAACTCTGTAGGTGGCCTTGCATTGACTCTGCGACAGGAGCAGATCAGCAAAGACTGCTCTGGAATCTGGAGTGGCCTAAGCCTTTTCACCCTTACAGCCATCACTTACGTCAGTGAGTCGAGTGTGACTGCATGGAAACTTGTAGAAGATAAACCTACTGTATATGTATGTGTGCGCACATGCTCGTGTGTGTAGATAGGTCAGAGATTAGGAAGGAAAATGAGAGGGAGGGGAAACTGATTTATTGGGCAAAAAAATCGATGTTATCATTGGCAGAGAAATCCATTTCCCTATAATTCTGCTTGTAGTCTTTTTTGTTTTTAGTTTCTGCATAGATGTGACTCCTGAAGACTGCTGATCCCAAGGCTTTGAGATAAACTTAGGTAGGAAATCAAAAACGTGTCGTTTGAATTGAAGGTTATCGGACTGGGCCGCAAGCTGAGGAAATGGGTAGAGGTTCCCAATAGTTGTAAACGCTCCATCAGAAAATGTTTGTTTCTCCCTTGTGTAAATGAGTGCAGCTGACGCTGTGGACACCTTGAATCTTTGAGTCTCTAATGTACCCTCTTCAAACCGCTGTCTTAACATCAGTAACACTAATTTTTTTTTTTTAACAAACTTTATCGAAGCATGGTAGTCGTGTGCAATTAAATCATAAGTGGTAGACTTCAGTGAATTTTCACAAACTGAATGTACCCGTATACCAACCACCCAGGTCAAGAATTAGAATATAACTTGAACTCCTCTGGCCCTTTTTGAAACCCTTCCCAAAGTTAACACCTGTCCCGACTTCTGTCACTGTCACTTAGTTTGGCCTGTCCTTGAATGTGATATCAATGGAACATATGGATGTGTCTGGCTTCTTTCACTAAATAATATGTATGAGACTCATCTGTGTGCGGTTGTAGTTCCTTTATTCTCGTTGCTGTATAGTATTCCATTACATGAAGATCCCCAATTTCTGTATCCACGTTAATGGCTGTTCGGACAGTTTCAGTTTTTGCAGACTGGAGCTGTCCTTGGGATGACCGTAAGTATGTGTTTCTCTTGTTCATATTCCTGAGAGTGGAATTGCTGGCTCCATAGCTGTCACTTGCAGTCACTCATGTTTCTCTCTCTCTTTGCTAGGTTCTAAGTTCTTTGAAAGGAGAGATTGTCTTATTCACCATTTTCTAACCCCTGTAATTATCAGGGAAGCTATTACATAGACAGTCCACACACAGATTTCTCGAACACTCTGGAAAGTGCTCCTGCATTGACCTTTGAACGTTAATGCGGGAACGGGGCACAGGTGCTCAGGCAGGCTCTGTTGCCCCGCCCATCTGGATCGAATAAGTCAAGGTAAAGCTGCTGTAACAAAATAACTCCGAAACGTTAATGTCTCCAAAACCAAAATCCTTAACGTCTCGCTCTCGCAAGTTCTCCAAGTGATGATATAGGGACCCAAGTTCCTTCCATCTTGGGGATCTGTCATTTTCACCATGCAGCTTCCAAGGCATCACGCTTGTGTGCATAAAGCAGGCCAGTTTTGAAAGGACAGAGCTGATGACAAGGCACAAGTCTCCTGTCTGCTCTCATCCATTAGTGAGAACTCGGCGCGAGACACCGGTGGGGATCATAGTCCCTTGGGTTTCATGAATTAGAGACACCGGTCTGGTGACTAGCGGGCCGATCCTCGCCACGGAGAGCTTTCTTATTGTGGTTACCGTTCACTCGTGGGAGAGCTCACTGCCTGTTCAGTCCTCTGTCCCCATCTGAGGGGTGAAGAAAATCTTGCGCTCAGGAATTCTTAAGGGCTTCTCTCAACAGTTGCACCAGACCACCACAGTCTGTCTCCTTTATAGAAATTTGGCAGTGACACCTCTCTCTTAGGCTGGGGAAGATTTAGAAGATAGATACAGTCAGTTCTGCTATAATGCAACATATGTGTTCTTGAAATTGTGGCTGGATTTCAAAGTTGTGTTATAAAAAGCACCAGGTTTGTAGGGGGAACGGGTGAAGGACACTATACTTAAAAAATATATATATATATATAAAAAAAAAGGTTGTCAATGTCCCAGTAAGAACAAAGATAAGCTAATAAAAATGATTGCACAATTTTATACAAGTTAAGAGGTTCAAAAAGAAATAAAGGCTACACTACACATGTCACTTTTCCCTCGAAAAGCCTGAAGCTGGCTTGTGGAAGAGGCGTAGGCGGGGTTGCAGCTTGCATGTCGCTGCAAAGGGGTGGGGGTGGGTGATCTGAAACCAGGGGGCGTGTTGTAAAGGCAGAGGTGGGGGGGTGTCTTCTAACACGTGCTGTGAACTGAGGGGGCTGCAGATGTTGAGGTGTGTGTGTGTGCACGTCTGTCTGTAATGTACGTACATTTTGTGTATTCCTGTGCAGCTCTGTGCAGCTGGATGCAGTTTTTGGGGTTCGGAGGGATTCTTCTAGATGAGAATTGCAGGAGCAAACAATACATTTGCATTGTACTTAAATCATTTCCAAATTATCAAACCGCACAGAAACAGATTCCCATGGAGAAAACAAATGCCATGGCAGAGCTGACCTACCCGGGACGGTGCGGAGAGTGACAAGCAGCCACGAAGTGGTGGTTATTCATTGCACTGAAGTTCTGATTAGTACATATCTTCTTACCTGTGGTTATCTTTTGCAGAATGTTGGACGGCCATCATTCTCAAAGCACAGGTAATCTAGAATTGCCTATCGTTGGGAAGCTATTGCTGCTAGAAGAGTATGCTCATTTCTTTCTGTTTTGGGTTCTGTATTTTCAAAGTAATGATTTCTCCTCATTGGTAATCAGCACAACTCAAATAACCTGAACTTTAATGGCTCCTCTGTGGCTTTCCCTTTTATCTGCATGAAGATTGCTCTCTTCTTATTAATACTGCTTCAGCATACAATTATCTTCTTCGAAAGGAAGGCAGGAAGGTATCACACTCTTTAGAATACCCCCGTGTCCAAAATAACTGATCATTTCTAGTACAAAATGGGTCAGTTTCAGATTGTATTGTTTATATTGACCGTGCAGTGGTTTTTAGGGTCTAGAATATTGGCATAATAATGGGTACTGGTAATAATAGTGCTCTTTGTATTGTTAATCACTAAATGATGTTATGTGATATATTAATATTAGTATTAATAATAGTATTGCTAATGCTATTCCTAATATTATTAGTATTAATATTGTTACTTAGTTCTGCAATTTTACGATTACTAACAGACTTTTTACTATTTATATTAGTAATTATTTACCTCTTCCAAAACATAATAGTTGATGTTAGTTCTAACTGCCACCGCCTCCTCCTCCTCCTCCAGTGCTACTGCTGTCACCACTTCTGCTTCTCCTACAGTGACTCTCTAAGATGTATTGAGGCTTACTGTGTCCCACTCACTTTGATAATAAACAACAGCTGCACAACGACATAGTGAGGCAGGTCTTATTGTTGTTCCTATTTTGCAGAGGACGACACTGAGGGTCCGAGAGGATAAGTAGCTAACTCTCCAACAAAGAAGCAGACTCAGGATCTGACCGTCATTCCAGAGTCCCTACTTGTAGCCACTATGTATACTGCAGAAGTTAATGCCACTTTTCTGTGCTGACATCATTTGTTTCGTATGATCACGTGGAGCTGCCTTTTTAACCAATAAAACTATCTTAGAGCAAGGAGAATATTTATATTCTTTGTTGTAATTTATATCTTTCCAGAGCTATGGAATCAAACACGAATGGTCTCACTTCGTACAATCTGGGTATAATCGACAGTGCTTTCTTCCTCTACTTGAAAGAAGTGATTTCTATCTTCATTGCCAAAGGAAATAGAGCAATTAGGCATTCCTAAAATTTCGAGTAACCTTCCTTCTAGACAACCATCCCATCAGCTGTTCCCATCTTTCTTTTGAACCTATACTGCCTTTGTACATTTTGTTAGAGAATTAAATGCATGCAGTCTACTCAAAAGAACAATAGCTGTCATGAGATGTCAGAGAAGATTAAAAAAAAAGTCTGCATTGTGGAGGTAATCTGAATTTGCACGTAAAGCTAGTTATTTTCCTCCTGGAATAATTGTTGGAGGGTCTATTATGAATCGTCAGTGGCATGTATAATGAACTCTAGGTTGGGGCTCGTTTCTCGTATTGAACAATGATTATCCAGTTGGGAGCAGTGTTGAACTCTGGATTCATTCGGTGGAGTCGTGAGATCCGTTTTTGGGAACACCATATCAAGCCCAAGAAAGTTGCCGGTGGTTTCTAAGAATAAGATAAAGAGCCTGTAGGAACAGAGGCTTTGAAATGACTGCAGCACTTTCTCCTTGGGGCTCATGTGGTTGTGCGAGGCATGTTAGTAGACCAGCTAACCCACTCGGAATGCCATAGTCAAGTAAATTCCATCTAGACTGTCCTAAAAGCAGATGCTTTTTTTTTTTTTTAATGACTTGCTTCCTGTTTATCATTTTTCAATGTCATTCACCCTTGAGGCTGAAGACCACAAGTATCAGGAAATGTTGGTTAGTCTGTGTAGCAGTGAGTCACAGTGGTAATAACGTATGCGTTGGGATTCACTGCCCACCACAGATAACCCGACAGCAGCATCTGGGGTTCAGTTCCAGGCAAACCTGGGAAGACACCTTCACTTCATCCCCTAGCATGTCCCCTTCCCTGTGGTAAGCATGGCATTTTCGGGTCAGGAAGATTCCTTCTTGACCCAACACACACTCTGCTTATGTTATAAAATGGTGAGATTCGATAGGTTTCTTTTCCAATTTCAGATGTTATGATGAGCCATAGATTTTATCCATTTACAGTCTTCGTCTTAGTAAATGTTTCCATGACTCCAATGTCCAGACTCATTGTGTAAGAAGTCTCTTTCATCTTATAGTGACATCTTTTGATGCCTCCTTCTTAGGTCGCATCATGAAACATGAAGGAAGGAGGGGAGAGAGGGCACCATTATTTTGTGCACAGGTGAAAATGAACTAGATACTTCATTTTCATAGGAGATGGGTTTCCAAATGATAAATGGAGCCATTAGGTTGCAATTAGGGACTCTAGCCTTCCCAGTGTGCGGGCGGCCCACAACGGAGATATCCAGGATCTAATGATATTTGTTGGAGAGATTTCCCCAGGACTTGAGCAACATCAGCGGCTCCAGCGAGTCCTTCTCCTTCTCTGGGACGGCGTTTCTCCCTGTGTTTCCATCCCTCCGAGCCTAACATTATTACTATGATGATGTTCGCCTTTATGTCCATTACTATTTGATCATTCTTGCTTTTGGAATGTTTCACAATTGGATTTCTTAAGGTTCCTGTGACCCTTTTGAACTAACAAAATGTTGTTTGAGACCTGGTTTCCAAGACTGGTTTTGATGGTGGCGCTCATTCTAAGTCCCCTGAGCTGGGTGAATTACAGCCTTAAGGGTTTTAGTGCGGTGTCTGGCACTGTTTATACTGGACAGCGCACTGTTCCTTTTGCCTCTAAGATAGCACTTTCCAATAAATGACTTCATGGGCTCCACCATGTGCCAGTTGTAGGATAAACATTATTAGTCGTAATTATTATACTATTGTTTCCTAAGCAACCACTACATACTGATGGGTGCATAGAACAGACACAGGCCTGCCTTTGATTACTTTTCAGCAGCTTTACATCAGCAAGAATGAGAGGTAGTAGTTTCAAGGGAATTAGGATAATTATATAAGTAATTATCAGTGGTCCCAACGTTTGCCTTATATAAGAGCCATTTTTTACAATCTGTCTAATGGGATTTATTCTCACTCGCAGGCGTGGCTTTGTGCATAGACTATGGCCTTCCGTTGGAAAGAAGCTGATAGCATGGCGGATTCTTAAATGGGGAGGGAATGAATACTAAGTGGTACCTACTGAGGTCTGGTAAAACTCCCAAGAGAACTCAGTTTGCTCAGGCTTTTAAGAGTTATTTGATTCATGGATGGAAGTTGTTCCTTTAGCTAATGGAATCATTCTGAAATGCATGTGAAGTATTTCAAGGCAGGGGTACTGGGCACCTGCTTTTGATGGGAAGATGATATAGTGGACTTTTGAGCTGAAGCACCTTGTTTCCAACAGCTATTGGGATCGTGTGCCACGTGTACTAGATCCACAAAAAGTAACTTCAATATTTTAATGTAAACAAATTAGTTTCCTGGGAAAAAATAGAACACAAAGCCTCCGATGAGTGACGATAATGACTTTGAGTAAGTCAATGGTTCTCAGCGTGCGGGGTGGGGGGCACTGGTGTGTCTTCAGCGTGTGTTTGGCAGTATCTACAGATATCATTTTCGTTTGCCGCAATGGGTCGTGGATGTGTATGCTTCCAGTATCTAGCGAACAGAGGCCAGGGGTGCTGCTAAATATCCTATAATGGCCTGGACAGCACCCAACAACAGAGAATGATCTGGCCCAAAATGTCAGCCCCGCCAGTATTGAGAAATCCTTGTCTAAATGGTGAGAGTCAGTGGGGTCCATAGATGGAAGATAGCTGGGACCCCGAAGAACTGTTTAAGGAATCCCCCCCACACACACACCCCTGTATAATTTCAGTAGTCTGGGATAGCAAAAGCCTACTTTGACTGTTAAACCACTGATACTTGGGGCCCGTTTGGTTATGGCAAATAGCCTCTTGTACTCATAGAGATTCAAAACTAAACTGAAACAGAATTCTCTCTAACTTGCAGCATGTGCAGAATGCCATATGCATGCGACTTCAATGAATGGTACAAACCTGGTTGCGATGCCATCGAAGC
This sequence comes from Eonycteris spelaea, assembly GCA_003508835.1. Classification (NCBI taxonomy): domain Eukaryota; kingdom Metazoa; phylum Chordata; class Mammalia; order Chiroptera; family Pteropodidae; genus Eonycteris; species Eonycteris spelaea. The sequence continues at coordinate 836,141 of PUFA01000276.1, forward strand.
CAAACAATAAGAGAATAAAATTTCAAAAGCTTTTTAAATTCTCACGTTGAAGCAGGTAAAATAGATTTTATTAGAGAATAAGGAAATGTAACTTTCTTAAAGTTACTTTGTACCCTTTTGACAATTTAGAAGGTACAGACATGGTTTCTTTATTACCTTATTTGACTTCAAAGTCTTTCTTTCATCTTCTTTGACAAAGGACATCCCTAATACAACTATTAAATTTATTATTCTCGAGTCTCGCATTTCGACTCATGTGGAGGTAGCTTTCTAATGTTGCTAGCCGAAAATGTTAAAAGGGAGAGTAATGAAGAGGCTAGGAATACACATATGTAAGGAGAAGATTGCTTAATAAATAGTGATTAGGAAATCTAAAAGAAAGGGGAAACACTTCAAATTTACGAACCCCCTCAATAGGAAAGCAGAGATGGTGGGAAACAAAGATGTTGGATTTTTTTCACTCAATCAAGTGACAGTTGTTGTCATTGGTGTATACATCAAATTTCAAAATCTAAGAGTATCAATAATGCTGAGACATCTTTTGTGTTTCCCACTAGAAAATTCAGACGTGATGTTTTATCACGTTGGTAAATTGCTGTGTAGGCCAAATCTGGCCCACTACCTGTTTTTATAAATAAAGTTTTATTGACACATAGCCACAACCATTCATTTACATATGGTCTAAGGCTGCTTTTCTGCTACATTGGCCAAGTTGAGTAGTTGCAAAAGAGAGTGTGTGGCCTACAAAACCTATACTATTTACTATGTGATCCTTTACAGAAAAAGTTTGGCAAACCCGTATACGTTAATTTTATATTTCTGGGGCTAACTTTTAGACATAGGCATAAATGTTAATCATGTAATACTTTCGTGCATATCAAAAGTGCAATGTAAGCAAACAACTTAGTTAAGGCAGTCCTCAAACTCTTGATCCATACGAATCACGTCAATGCTTACAGTAAGTTTTGTTCACGATCTTCCACAAAATATTTCTTCGGTGCCATGGGAAACATGGGCGATGCAGCATTTCTTGATCGAGTACCCCATGACTTCCTCTAAGATTTTCTCCAAAGCTGCCGATGCCCATTTGCATGCTTTGATGCAGACGCTTCTCTTGATTTTTCCCGGAAGTTTTCAACAGAAATTACTTTTTCCACCGATAGCTCGGTCTCCTTTTCCTTCTTCAAATGGACTTCAGTTTATTGCCTGAAACTGGTATTTATCCGGTCATGACTCCAGAGATTGTGCTTCCTCCAGAAGCCAGGAACTCAGAGATGCCATTCACTGTAAGATGAACCTGGAGACTTTAGAATGTGATCGGCACGTGCTGCTTCGAATTCGTGACAGGCAGTTAGCTTGTTGGTTTCCCAGCAGGCGGGGCGTGGTTTGGTTTTGGGTTGAATGTGGGCAAGGAAGGCAAAAGAATGTAGTCACATGTTTCTGCGGGTCTTTTGAAAGACTGGCACTGCATCTATACTTGAAATGTTCTATCTATTCTTTGCTTTATTTTGTCAAATTAAATAGACTTCTTCCCGTGTCTCAAAGTGAAACCTCCCAGAAATGTTCTTCACAAGTGTCTAGATTTTCAGCTGCCTCAGTCTTTCAGGGGCTGCGGTAGTTCTCACCGATGGCTGTGATGCTCCGAGCAGACGAGGGAAGCTCAGAGCAGGGAGGCTCGGCTCCCTGGGCTGAGCCAGCTGGGACCTGGAGCCTAAATCAAGCTCTTCCACCGGCCGGCATGTGAACTTTCCCATTTAATGAATCCCTCTCCTCTTCCCTCGGCACAGTCTCCACGCCCTGTGAAAACCCGGGCACCCTTGTCGGGCTAACAGGATGAGATCATCCTCTGAGTGGCTTTCCTTTCGCTGCTGTGCTTCGAAAGAGCTGCGCCTAATGAGCGGGTGTTCCCACTCGTTCTCACATTTCTCGCTGCTGGTGCGGCACTTCAGAGAAGGTTCCCGCAGCGGATGGCCGGCCGTCCGTCCGGGGGATCTGAGGATCCGTTTCAGAAAGCTGTTCTCAGTCCCACGACGTCTCCGCCACCCCCAACATTTGGGGTCAACAAACCCCTTTTTCATGTCCCTGGCAGTTGGAGGTCATAATACTATGTAACATCAGATATGGTGGAGGGAGGGCTGCTGATTTCCAGAACTCTCCTTGTGGATGAGACCCTCCAAGCTGAAAAGGCTAAGGATTCAAGCCATCGGGTTGGGTGGGTCCGGGGTGGCGCTGAGCTAGCAAGAGCAGCCAAGTTTGAAATGCGTCCGTTAGGGACCAGGGTTAGGGCCTTTCTGCTTCTGAGTGTCCGTCCCAGTTGGGGCTATGTGTGTTTCTTTTTCTTCCCTATGCCAGATGTGGCTCTATAAGCAGCTTTGAAAACGAAAACGAAAGCTTTTGATTTCCCTATACTTTGCTTCTGCGGGATCCTGGAAGCATTTGAAAGAGCCAGGGCCATTTCCCACAACGAAAACACAGCAGAGAAATCGCTTGCACTTGAGGGCTTGGTGTGTGTGTATTTCTAACTTGTTCCAGTTGAAGTGCTCCCTTACACCTTGGCACGATTCCGGAGATAATAGCCAGGGTTGCAGGGCTGCAGTGGTCACGGATTCAGTTTTTTTCAGAGCCCAGCAAAACCAAGGAAGAGGCATTGTAGACTCGGAAGCCAAAACCTGGGTGACCTGTTCCAAGCAACCTGACGAGCACGGGCCCTCATGCCACACGGTCAACACGACTTGCAGGGGACCCAGAGACTCCTTGGGCTCATTAACTTGCGGAAACACAGAAGGTAGTGTCCAAAAGCTTCCAGAGATGTTGGGATAAAAGAAGCAACTGACAGTAGTGGAACTCAGCCTGGCTGTCATCCAGTGCCATTCTCAGAGCTTAAGAGGCTGCCCCCAGAGGTGCCCTCTCTGCTCGAACCCTGGACATACCACAGTTCTAGATTGCCAGTTCCCCGCTGTCACCGTAACACAGACACCCGCTGGCTGTGCCCTGTCATGGAGCCCTCTTGCTTTGGAGTGAGAGCCACCAAATCAGGTGTTCATTGCCTGACTCGGGTACGTGGTTGATGCCTGGGGTTAGTCAGGTCTTCCTCGGCGCATCGGATGTCCACAGAATAGTCTAGGTTGGCGCTGGACTAGCAGGCTCCAGTTTGTTTCTTGAGGTCTTCTCTCTAGGGTGAAGTGCTGCTCCGATCTCAAGGCCTTTCCCCAAGTCCCATCTCTCCTGCTCCGTCCTCGTAAACTACTTCAACACCATTTTCCCCTTTGCGTCCATCAGAGTCGCGCCGGAGAGCGCTGGGCCCACTGCCATGGTTTCTGACTCAGTAGGTCTGGAGTGGGGCCTGAGAATTCATCTCAGATCAGTTTCCAGGAAATGCTCAAGCTGCCGTTCCAAGGACCACACTTTGAGAACCAAGAGCGAGGAGGAAGGAGAACAAGTCTGGAAGAACAAGGAGGAGTCTGAAAGAGAAGTCAGATCTGAAGGTGAGAGAGACCCACCGCGGTTCGTTCTGAGCGGACCGTGGGCCGGGGAGTGCAGGTGGCCTCTGGACGTTCCATCTGGAAGCTACAGACAAAGGGCAGCCAAGTCCGTCACAGATCAGAGCCCTTTCTTTAAGGCAGACATCCGCGACAAAGGCGACTCCGCCTACAGCCACTTCCTCATTGGCCATTGCGTTTTCATTATTTCCAACCTCCTTTAATAATTTAGTCTCCACTTTGCATTTGCATAACTAAAGGGTCTATTCAAGCATCTTTTGGCCAATGAAGTAATGGTCTATCCAACGCATGTATTACCAGAAGAACCCCAAACTGCTGGAGTTTTTGGTTGCAAGGAGATAAGATCCAAACTTTGGGCCCAGTCCAAGCTCAAGGTCTCTATGACTTTTTTCTTTGAGCAGAAGTTTCTGGAAATGAGAAGGTTTTCTTTGATGAGGAAGCCTTAGTGCCTTCTGCTTAAAATAGCTATGGTTGTATGAGGCAGGTAATTGGAAGGTATTAAACAGATCCTGCACCCAGAGTGGAGTAGTAAATTAAATCTGGGATCTTCTCCAGCAGATATATTTGGAGCGAGGCATAGCCTCCTTGCAGCCAACCACAGCGGGGTGCGGAGCTGGGGACTAGGCCACAGGTGTGCGTATCCGTCTTGCTCCTGGGATCTCCAGCTTTTCCCTCTGGCTGTATGTCACTGAGGCCAGAAAGAAAAATGACTTTAATATTCAAATTCAAGGAGAGCCGATAGAAGATAAGGTCATCTGAAGTATGAGCAGAATGTTTGGAAAGGAAAGAGTATCGGGCAATGCCACATTTCGCTCGTTTCCGCAATCAAATTCAACCGACCTTAGCTACCGGCTGCCTCACAGGCAGAGAGGGTGTGCAGGGGACAGGGTCCCTGCTCATACAGTCAGGCTCATTGATGGATTAAGGAGGCCAGGACCATTTCAGTGGGGCCTGTGGTCTTCATTTCATCATAAGTGATACTGCGATGCTCAAGGCCCAAGATGGCATTGGAAGGTGAGTGCTCTCCTTCCTGATAAACTTGGCCTGTGTACTTTCCCTACAGCTCTCAAGGCCAATGATCTCGGTACCCTTTCTCTAAGCCATTGCTCATATGGTCCCAGAAGACACCTGCTACCTCTGAAGACGAGGCTGGAGTTGAGACCAGCTCTCTGGGTCGCTAGGGCTCCACCGTACATGGAAGCCACCAGTCAGCTGGGCCCAGGTTGAGGGACTGTAATTCTTCTTGAGACCGAGTCACTCACTCCCTTCTCCCTCACCCTTTAGAATCTTCCCCAGCTCGAAACCTTAGCTTCGTCTTCAGCATGGAGGTCAGTAAAACATTTCCGTAAGGGCCAGTTTTGCTGGCCTTATAGTCTCTGTCACAGCTTCTCACCTCTGCCGTTGATGTTACGTGAAAGCAGCCACAGACAGTTTGAAAACCAATACGTTTGGCTGTGTTCCAATAAAACATTTTTATGGACAGCGAAATTTGATTTTCATGTAACTTTCCTGTGTCAAAAATAGGATTCATTAATTTTTTTCAGACATTTAAAAGTGTAAGCGCCATTCTTAGCTTGTGCCGGGCCACATGGGACTGGCGGGTTGCTGTTCGCTCACCTCTGCTTTACAAGTCATGGTTCTTTGGTCATCCTCTTTGGTCAGTGCATGCCCAGATGATGTAGCAGAAGAGAAAAATAATTCCTCAGTATTTTTGAGACCATAATTTCAAATCACACTTTGCTGCCCAGCCTTGGCCTGCTCTCAAATCCAGCTCCTCCTTCCATGGGGGTCCCTTGCTACTGCCCTGTCCCATCCCATTCTGTCATGATTCTCTGATCCCGTGGGCTTCCAACCTTGGTCATGTGTATCAGAATCACCCAAGAGTCAGTAAGGACACAGAGGTCCCTAGAGCGGGTCTGAGCCTTTGCATTTTTACTAAGTTCCCTGAGTGGGTCTGATGCCCACCTGATTTGAAGACGCACTGGCATCAATATGTTGTTTATAAGATGCCGTTCGGCACTTAAACCAGCAATTCACTTTGCCTGGAATGGTTTATCTCCTTCCTTCCTGTGGTCCACTTAATCTGACTTACTCGTCTTGTAAAAACATAAGTCAGCTGGTAGTGCCTCTGGGCAGACTCCTTGATCCCTATCTCATTTTGAGCTCTTAAAGCAAGCTGCATATCCTTTATGATGGCACAATTAGCAGACCTTACTTTGATTGAATGTCTAGTTGCTTGTCTTTCCAACCCGGATATAAGCTTGTGGGCTGGGTCTTGTCCCCTTTGAGCTTTTTTCCTAACCTCGAATCATACCTGACATATGACATCTCCCAATAGGAGATGGTGGTAGGAATGAATGAATGAATAGAGCCAGGGAATGGATGGTAAGTGATAAGAAATGGGCAGGACATGAGAGGCTTGGATAGAGATTTCTAGTATTTAGGGCTTGTTCCCTAGCTCTTGTCCTTAGCAGTGATAGATTTATTTTTGTCTCTTGTCAGTTTCTAGGATTAAGCAGTGTACTTGTTCATTGATGCTAAATGCCTTGGACTGGGCGGTTCTCTAAATGTGGTCGCTGGACCAATCTCATCAGCCTCACGTGTTGGAAATGTAACTTCTGGAGCTTCACCCCAGATCCACTGAGTCAAGAACTCAGTGTTTTCACAAATCCTCCAGGTAATTCTGGTGAGCCCTCAAGTGTCTAGACCACTGGTTCTCAAACTTGGCTGCACGTTGAAACCAAAAGGAACTTTAAAAAATACTGATGCTTGGGGAGTGGCTCCATAGTGTAGTGGTTAGCACGTCTGCTTTGCATGCAGAAGGTCCTGGGTTCGCATCCCAGGTGGAGCCACGAACCATACCCCATGTGTGCCAGGCCCCCTGAGTGTGCCGTGGGTGTCAGGCCCCGGGTTCACCTGGCCAGACCCGGGGTGCACTCCACGAGCGTGTGGGATGGGATGCCCCACCTTCGGAGATCCAGTTCTTAAGGAGAAAACAGTAGTAACATCCATAGGTCAGGGGTGGAAGTGGAAGGGGGATAATTAAGGGGTAGGGGATACTGATCCTTGTGTCCCCACCCCCACTCCAGTGATGCACTGGTTTGTGCTTGCAAGTGTTTAATAGTTGTCTCCTGGGAAGATAAAGAGCCCCGATTTAGAGTGCCTGCCCATTTTTGTTGGTGTAAATCCTCCCAGCGTTGCCAGTTTCAAACTACGATCGTTAACGTCGCGGAACCCAGAATTGGGCAGACATGTGCTTTATTGGCTCTTGGGAACCGCTAGGAGCCAAGTTGGCTTCAGCACACATTGGTCCCATCTCCAGAGATGCAGACTCATTGGTCCAGCTTGTGACCTGGGCATCAGAAGTTTTTAGAAATGCTCCTACTGACTCCAGTGTGAAGCAGAGTTTGAGATCCACAGCTGTAGAGTTTCTAGTGAAATCAGTTTCTTAGTGAATTGAATTCCTCTCACAAAGCCATGGGCAGAACACTTCCTGCTCATTTGATGCCACCCTTTCTGTACTAGGACAAAGCGGGTGCTTTAGGGAAGTCACTGATATTCAAACCAAGACAAAAGTTGTGTAAGAATTGTATTCATTTCCTCAAGTTTTCTTCTCAAAAGATGTTTGTGTAAATACAGAGCTAAATGTAATGTCAGAAATCTGTACAGTAATTCCCCCTTATCGCCAGGTTCACTTTCTTTAGTTTCATTTACCCACAGTCTCACTTACCCACGGTCAGGCATGGTCCGAAAATATTAAATAGAAAATTGCAGGAAGAAACGATTTATAAGTTATAAATTGCATGCCGTTCTGAGTAGCCTGATGAAATCTCGCTCCCAGAGTGTGAATCATTCTTTGTTCAGAACGTCGACTATAGGGAGAGAGAGATGAAGAGAGGGCTGGGGGAGAGGGGACGATGGAAAGGGGGATCGGAAGAGAGAGGGAAGAGGAGGGGTTGAGGGAAGGATCACACTCACCTAACTTTTATTTTAGTACATTGTTCTAGTTCTGTTTTATTATAAGTTATCTTCGTTAATCTCTCATTTTGCCTCATTTCTAAATCAAGCTTTATCATAGGCATGTATGTATAGGAGAATATATAGTATATACAGGGTTGGGTAGTATCTGTGATTACTATCCGCCTATAAGGGTGAATTACTGTACAGATTTTCAGGCATCCAATGGGGGTCTTGGAATGTATCCCCTGAAGATAAGGGGAGACTACTGCATAATTTAAATCAAATTAAGTTTACATTTAATAATTTGAATCAAATTTTTAGGTCATAAAATATATTTGGGACAAGGTACATTTTTCTTAGTATACAGGTATATTTCAAGACGTTGATTGAAGTTATATCTGCTTTAAAATGGGTTTCAGGTATTCTAAACATTTAACTAATATGATATCTAAACCTTGGCAAGACTGCAATGTTTTGTATTCTGAAAATTAGAATAAACTACCGTTGTGATACATACTTTGACTGAAAGGCACAGAAAGTATAAAGATGTGGCATTTTGAAAAATCTGGTACAGGTGAAAAAGGTGAGCCGTAAGTGATTTTTTAAAAATGTGGCTTGCCATAGTCGTGTTTGAAAAATGTAATTTCTCAGATGCTCAGGAAGAAAAATGGCTTAATAAGAGCAACAAATATAAAATTGATTTAACAAAATGAATAATTTATTCTAGTGTGACATTTGGTCTTCTGTGGATGAATTAAATTAAGAAGCCATTATAAGTGGGTTATTCTTCATATACTTAGATAAAATCATCGGTAATGAAAAATGCTATTAATTAGTGTTCATGAAATACAAATAAGTCTAGAAATTCCACTTACTGGATTATAGGTGATAGTTATTTCCTGGATCTTAAACCAATTATTCATTCCAAAATATTCATATAGATTTGGAAGAGGGGAAGTGGATGTGGTTTTCATGAAACAACATTGTCCAGGAATGGATGATCATTGAAGCAGAGTGATTGTCACATGGAGATTCATTTAATTATTTTCTACTTTAATTTATGTTTGAAATTTTCCATAATAAAAGGTTTAAAATTTTCATTACTATTTCATTATTTCCACCTGGTGTGCTAGGCAGAGTGGAAAATGTAGAGAAACACAAGAGATAGTTCCACCTCTCAAGATGCGAGGAAAAATAAAGACACGTTCTAACTTACTTATCTGGCAGTCCGCATTCATTCATTTTTCAGATGAATGACATTTTCCTATTATGTGTCCAGACTTTGAAAACAATTAGGATAGAATTTTTTCTAAAAATGTTATCTCCCCGCTCCCCGCCGTGTTCTTCAACTTGGTATAACGAACATATTTTAACCTCTTTTTGATAATGTAGGTCCATTCTCACTTTAGACATCAGTCTGTCTACACTTTCTATGGTGATGCCTTGAAGGTTGTTTATTCAATCAACAAACATTTACTGAGCCCTGATGGTGAGCTAGGAAATGACGTTGTAGTAGTGACCAAAGGAGTCAATCCCTGCCTTCCTGGCACTGACATTCTACTGGCTGTTGAGATGTTTGGGGTGGCGTAGGTGAGGATTTTGAGAAGAAACACTAAATAGCGCAGAGTCCTATACTTATGCTGGCTCTTCTGTCTGTCCTTTGTAGTTAATTTCGTTCATCTCCTTTCTGAGTTGTCATTTTTGTTACCTCTCAGTTCGCCTACCATGAGTGACTTTTAAAACAAAAAATTGATGTAGGCTTTCTTGCCCAGCATTCAGGTCATTGCTACTGTAATCTGCATGATATATTTACTAGATTTATTGTAAATGTGTATTAAATGAGAAACACTAGGCTTTAAGTAAATTCCTGAGTTGCGCTTGGGTGGTTCTTGCCTTGCAGCCCCTCTACCACCCTGCCACCCCAATTATTTTTGTGTTTCTGTGTTAATATAGATAGCTGAGATCTCTAGATACGTGATTCATTCACTCGGCATTTAACAAATACTTATTAAGCACCTACTGTGTGCCAAATACTATTCTAGAAGCTGAGGCTACATGGTGTAACATGTAAATACAGTGCATGCCTGAGAGCTAGGGGAAGGTCTGAGTGTTTGTAATACCCCGTACTAGATGGAGAAGCATTTGCGAGGGTACCTGGCTGGGTGTGGGGAATCAAGGATGGGCATGGATTCTGGAAGGGGATGGAGATGCATATAATTGTGGGCTCGTAAAGTTTGATGTACTCTGATAAGTGCGAGTGGAAACATCCTGCAGACAGCTGGAATTTCTGTGACCTATTATTGCATAACAAATGGTCTAAAGTATGAACAGTATATTATTTCTCACAATTCGGTGGGTTTTCTGGAGAGTTCCACTGGTTTTGCTTGAGGTTACTCATACGGCTTTGTTCATCCAGGACAGCAGCTAGCCTGGAAGGACTGGGAGAGCTTCACATGCTTGTTTGGCAGTGGCGTCGGCTGTTGGCTGGGGCACCTCCGTTCTCCTCCATGGGGCTCTGATCCTGCAGGACACTGGGTTGGCTTCCTTCCCTTCATGGTCTCTGGGCAGCATGCCACGGCTACGGAAGCAGACACAGCAAGGCCTCTTTAGACACAGCTTTGAAAGGCACATAATGTCATTTTAGCTACAGTCTTTTGAGCAAGCAATTTACAAGACCAGTCCAGGTCTGAGGGATTTGGAAATTTATAAAGAGAGGGTCAACAAGGACACCTTGCAAAGGGTCTTTGCATATGGGACCGTAAGAAGCCATGGCCATATTTTGTAATCTACCACAGTTGCATAAATGCTTTTGAATTTCAAGGGGGGTAATTTGGATGGAAGGTAGAGATTTTGACGTTATCCATGTATAGATTAGAAGCTTCTAACCCCTGGAAGCACATCACTTTGTCCTGTGGAACAGGGGCCATCTTCCATATGCTCCATAGGCAGTAATGGCTATTTTTCTGCAAGAACGAGATGCCCTAAGACATTGGGTGGGACAACTCAGGGCTTCATAGAGAAATGAGACTTACTGGACACCAAAGACTGAAGACCCCAACCTTACTTCCTGCAGTTATTCTGTGGAAATTAGGTCAACAATTGACTTTCATCTCTACTCCTAACTACAAAATTTAATGCCCACACAGGGATTTATTATGTTCAATACAGAATTTATAATAAAATTAAAACTTAATGAAGTCCTTAATAGCTTCTGTAGTATTTTCTTTTGCATGTTATCTTGCTGAACTAGCCTTTTTGGTTAATCGTCTATTTGTTTTCCAGAATTCTTCCACACCTGAGCTGGGTTCAAATTCCTCATTTGCTTTTAGCTATCCCAGACCATTTGTAATTTGGCCTACCCATCATCTGTCGGTATCGGATACCAGAAAAATGAGGGGATTCTCTTGAGGCAGTTGTAGCAGAGCCCTGGAAAGGCCTTGGAGAAAAAAATGTTGCTTATAGAGCAGGGAACTTAGTATTATTAACTGTCTAAGAACTTTTCTGTTTCTTAGTGTTCTTGGCTGTGCTTTCCCAAACAGTAGCCACTAGCCACATGTGTGCATTTATATTAATTTTAAATAAAGTCATTGGGTTACTTAAATGAAAAGTAGAGTTCCTCAGTTGAACTAGTCTTATTTCAAGTGCTCAATGGCTACATGTGACTAGTGGCTGCCATCTTGGAGAGTTCAGATGTAGAACATTTCTGTCATTGTGGAAAGTTCTATCAGACAACACTGCTCTGACATTTCTAGTCCCATGAACAATAAAACTGGTAATGCCAGTGTTAGATCCCCATGTTGTAGATTAAAATAAAGGGTGTGAAGGGTAATTTCCTATGTGGTTTAATACACCCATTGCAATTAAAATTGATTTTTGGAAGACAGTATGTATAGGGAATACAATGTAATTATGTTTGAGGCCGTTTATGAATTAAAAGAGTTCAGATGTAGATTTCACACTGATGAAATTAAATAAAATCTCATGAATCTGGAATGAAGGCCCCAAACATCCATAATAAAACATAAAAAACATAAATATAAATGTTTATCTCGTTGGTTTAAATGAAGGATTCACAAATTTTCTATAAAGAGCCAGTTAATAAATATATTTGACTTTGCATGCTAGCCAGTTTCTGTTATAAGTTTTCCACTCTTACATTATGGCATGAAAGCTGTCATAGATGATATGTAAAAAATATTGCGTGGCCGTGTTCCAATAAAACTTTATTTATAAAAAAAATGGTGGTAGGCTGGATTTCATGTGCCAGCTATAGTTTGCCCACCCTTGCACTTGGTCACTTGTTCAAGTGCAAAACGAGACTTGGCCTGACAACTAACTGTTCAGCTGGCAGGGGGTCTTCAGTTGGCCTGGGGCTTGGCTTTAGCCAATTGCCTTAGGTAATGCCATTTCAGTCTACATTGACAGACATGCTCCATCTAAAATCAGGGAAGGAAGAATTCCATTGTAGTTCACAGTTGGAGTTTGCATTCAATCTGGATATTGACAATCCGGATGTTACACGGGATGTTCAAGGATCTGGATACTGAATAAAAGGGGACTGGAGGACACCGGGGTCCAACTTAATGATGGTGAATTATTGGGGGATGTGACTATAGCTGTCTTTAAGTATTCGAAGTCCTGGCTTGTAGCAGGAGGTATAATTCATCTGAACAATGCTAGGGTTTAGAAATCGATCTAATAGGCACAAGTTTATAAAAGAACTTTAAGAATATTATAGTTGTTTCAAAAATGGGATACCTTACAAAGTACGTAGTTTTCCACAAATGAAGGGTTTTATAAAAAGGCGGGATAATTATCTATGAGTTGGCTGAAAAATGTGTATTAGAATTGGATAGAAGGTTAGAAAGAAAACCATCTAATTTGTAGTTATACTCTCAGAACTAAATTGCGTGTCAAGAAATCTCAACCTAAACTAGCTTAAATACAAAATAGAATCTGTTGGCTCACGTAATGGAAAGGTCCCACCCAGGATGGACCTGACTTCAGATGAGACTGGATCCAAAGGTCTCAACAGAGTCTTTAGGTAAGGCTGCCTACATAATTTGTGGGTGTAGTGCAAAATGAAAATGCAGGGTCCATCGGTCAAAAATCATCAAGAATTTCAAAATAACAACAGCATGGCATTAAACCATGGCTCGGGCCCTTCTTGCCAGTGCAGGACCCTATGAAACTTCACAGGTTGCATGCCCAGAAGCCAGTTTATTGCAATCTCTGACTCTCAGACCTATTTTTTTCTCTAGGTTAGATCATTTTTTTAGACCATCTTTTTTCACTGGCAGCTCAAGGCTTGCATTTTTATAGCTGCAAAAGAGTATTCCTCTCTCCCAGTTACACTCGCAAATGATACCAGATAATTTCGAATAAACTTTTCTCATCTACGGATTCAAATACATGGTGGCACTTTCTTTGGCCAGGCCTGGGTGATGTGTGTACCCAAGTGGCTGAGAGTAGAGTCAACTCTGTTCTAGGACCAAGAGAGAAAGGGATAGTTCCAGAATGAAAAACGGAATGGAGGTGCCTGAGGAACCACAGTAGGGAGATAGATGCAGGGTACGTCCAATAATAAATGTCTCCTCTCTTTGGCACACAATTATGCGAGATAATAAAGTGACTCAGAGTAAGAAAAAGTCACAATTCAGACATCTTGGCAGTAAGTAAACATTCCTTTTACTCTAAAGAGTTTGCTATATTTTTAAATACTCTTTCTTCAGGTATGCAAGTAAGATTTTTTTTAATGTTCTGTATATTCAATTCAGTGTAACATTTGTATTCTTATCATGAGGTACTTAAAAACTGCTAAGATTCTGAGCTCCAACTCTTACTGCCTTGCTTCAATTATTTTAATACAATGAAGATTGTTCCCTGGAACCTTATTGTATTCCTCAGGCCCCCCTTTCATCTGAAACTCCTGTTTCGTTTCTTAGGAAGAAAAATATATGTTTGTATGTAAGTTGTTACTTTCCGTGTTGGTCAGTTGTGTTGCTGAACCAGCCCATTGTTTAATAAGCTCTGCTCAAAATTTGAGTTATTTTGATGACAGTGTATGAAAAATGTGTGGAAGGGAGAATAGAACCAGGTGGCGCCAGGATCATGGAGAGTCGTAGATGTAATGAATTCACCACTAAAGCAAATCTGTCTAGCCATGCTATTCATTCTAATCCCGTGAGATCTGACTTAGTTCTCCTGTCAAATTTGACACTTTGGGGGAGCCGAGTTAACTAACGATGCTATTTCAGTCTGTTTATCGGTAGAGGCAGGGGACAGCTCATTACAATCAGGCTCCGCCATGGTTCCATGGGGCTCGTGTAAGCCCTCTTTCTGAAGTCAGTTGCGTCGAGGCTAAAGGTAAACACAAGGTCTCTGAAGTGACACTTCTGGGGTTTGACTTCTGGTCCTGACACTTGTGAGCTATGTTTCCTTGAGCCAGTTTACCTCTGAACTTCCTATTTCTCTTCTATAGAAAGTCATTCTTGCTATCCGTGTGTAAGCCTACCCCATGGAAACAAAAGCGCCCGTGTCCCCAGGTCCACTGCATCTGCCCAGATTCACAGGGTACATTTTTCTGGGTCATTCAGCTAGGGCGATAGAAGAAAAAATAAGATGGGAATGCCTTGACTTCCTGTTAGTATAAACAAGTTATCAATTAGTAAGATGCTTGGCTAAGCACACGTTGGCATATATTTACATTGGTTGACTTCCACCCGACACTCGTCCTTACTTAACCAGCCTGGCTTGTTCTCCACAAATCCAGGAGGCATAAATTTACATTAATTGAAAGTCTAAGATGATAGTCTTTTTGCTTCTTTTTCCTTTTTTTTTTTTTTTTTCTTAAACACTTGGCTCTTACGAGATGTTTGGAACGGGCTCCAGCTCTCGGCTGTCCCTGGTCACTTTGTGTAGGTCATTTGTCTGCCAGGACCCTCTCTCCTGCCTCCCACCCACCCACACAGTCCATCTGGCCAGGCCCCAACCCCAAAGAGAGGAAGAAAAACAGGCTGCTGATCACAGGAGGACTTGGCAGACAATGAGGATATTTTATAGTGATCCACCTTCACTTTGGGGAAGAAAGCTCCATTTGCAGGATCTTAAGTTGATGGAGTAGTAGAAGCAGCAGTGTTAAATACTAGTTACAGGCTCAGCTCTAGGGTCTGTCACTGTGCCTGAGTGCCAGCCCTGCCTCTCACGGCTTTGCCTCTTTTCCCACCTCAAACGAAGGTCCTCAGTAGAACAGCGTCCTAAAGCTTCTGGAAAAACAAGAGCTATTTCAAGGAAGACGTCATTTTCTGATCTTTCACCTAAAGATTGAAATCTGGTCTATTAATTATATCAGATAATCCCCACCCCCGCCCCAATATTTGGATTTTTCCAGTTAATAGGCTTGTGCTTAGTAGCTTCAATTCATTTTGAACATTTTAAATATAAATTGCAGACTGTAAAGACTCGGTCCCCTCCTGCCTGCCGTCTTCCTCAGAAGAAGTTCAAACACATCTTCTCACTGATAGGTCCTCACAGTCCCTGGCTTTTAAAGACATACCCCGGTCTAGAGTTTTTCAGCACATAAATAGAAGCGTCGAAAATACTCGAAGCTTTCTCAATTGACTTCCCTAAACTAAGTTAGAAATTAAAGTTGGGCTGAGGTGCCTGTCTTTGGCTCATTACGTCTTGCAGCATTTTCTCTGAAATGGCAGGTCTCTTGGGACAAATCAAGAAAACAGCCTCTCTGCATTCCCTGAAAATCAGAAAGGCAAAATTTTCTGAGAATTTAAAATTATTCTGTACTAGGATTGCGTATTGAAAATGGAGCATGTCACCTGGGTAGATTAAGGAAATAGATGAAATGAAATAAAAGGAAAGAGAATCTATTTATGTTTGCATTCACCGACAACCAAAGCAGTCAGTAACACCATTGGATTTTCGAAAGGTCCCAAGGTATTTTGCCATCGTAGCCAACAGAATCTACCCTGATCTAAAACGTACCACCCCTTTAGGTAACAGGAATGAAAATCCCGAACACCAACCAAATGCACATTTGGAAGGGAGCCTTTTGAGAAATGTTTGCCTGCCTAGCTATACAGAAATGACACTGAGCTTCATGTGAATGTCTCACCATGCCTACCTTGCATGGTAGACCACCACTAAGCTTGATTTCACAGTTCAAGTCCTGATCTCCAGTGACCATGTACATACCGAAAGGAATACATACCCCAATACATGTTCGGCCTTGACCCAAATTGCAATAAAGACCACCACCCAGGCCTGTAAAAAAATTACGATTAGAGTTCCGCCAATGTATTTTCCTTCCAGGAGTCGGAGAGTGAACCCCCATCGCACATTAACCACAGTAAGTGCTCATGGCAAAACTAGGGTCCACATTAGATAAGAATATTTCACAGCCAAACAGGTGAGGCAGCTGGCAACTCCTCAGCTCCTACTTAAAAGAATCCATTCAAGTCTCAGATAAAGAGCTATTCCCCATGCAGGCGCTTATTGACCGTTGGTAAACAACTGACTCAGGTGGAAATTTTATAATGTAATGGTACCCAGGCCACACGCCACACCCACCAAATCAGAATTTGAGACTGGCGTTCCAGCGGGGGTACAAGGTTAATGCCCCACAAGTGAGTCTCACTACGAATTATGGGACCAGGTGAAACCAAGACCTTCGTCTTTCACCAGTAGACCTTGTGCCAGAGCTGACTTCTGACAGCCCTTCTACACACCGATCGTTCGTCCTGCCCACCCCATTTGTTTTCCTCTTGGCTTACTCATTCTCACAGCTCGGAGTGAAAACACTTCAAAGGGGCAAACCGTTCACTGAGTCATTTTTCAAATGTCATTGCAAATGTAAGCAGTACTGGATTCACAGAAGTAACAAAGGCAAAAAAAATGTCATACTAGTGGTGGTGATAGTTTAAGGAACTCAATTTATTCCCAGGGGGTCCATTCATCAAATATCACTATAACTGTATTGCGTATTCACCAGAAATCATTACATGTTGGTAGTGTTTGAATGCCATTACCGAAGGTCATAAAATTCACTCTAATAAGAAATCATGGCTGTGAAGTCCAGTCTGATTAAAGAGAATGACAGATGACCTGAAGCCTCGGAGATGATGGTTTTGGCTGCCCATTATTTCACATATGAAAGATAATTAAGTGATTATTAAAGGAAATCCATAGGTACAATTACAGGACCCCGCATCATAAATAATTTTAAAGGTGCATAATCTGCACTTTTCATGTTTTTTATTGTTTCCGTACAGTTCCTTGAATTGCCTCAACCCAAACATTTCAATTCTCCACTTCATGTAAAACACCTTTTAAAAATCTCATGAGCTACGTGCAACACCAAAACCATAAAAATTATGAGTTAGGGTCCTTCCAGCTAATAAGCTAGAATGTGGTGCATTGTGAAGTACAAAATACTCATCAAACCAGAAAACAGCAATTTAATCTTTCCTACTTTCTTACTTTCATAGTACTTGAGAATGTTTGGTATCCTTTTTATTTTTTTTTAAGTGGCTCTATATAATTATTTGTTTTTAATGGAATCTTCCAAAGTGCTTGCCTTTTTTCATTTTATTTACTATTTGTCATGTGATAATGCAATTCTATCCTGGAGAAAGGACTTAGATTATTTTTGATGATGGCAGCATTAATCTCTTTTGATACCTTGGCTGTTCAAAATTGGTAATAGTGACCTCCGAATAACGACAGTATTCAATAAAGCCAATGCTCAAATGTGTCTTTGGCATATTGCGTGATGATCAAAAGAATTTCATTAAGAGGAAAAGAAATAGTAACGCTGCCATTCATAGAGTGAAAACTGAGCTGTGAATTCTGGAAAGGAAATAAAACATAACTATTTTTGATGAGATTCTCCATTTGCATCATTTATTTTCCTCCAGCTTTTGGGAGAAAAGTATATATACAGATTCTTTCAATATGTCTTCATATTTTCCCTGTAACCTTCCCTTTCTATGTCAGCACAGGCATGAATATCAGAGGGGACAGGGAGCTAAACTAAGGAGTGTTTGGGAGGGCATCTAGCAAACCTGAACATACGTCACCTGTACAGGCTGACCTTGGTGATATTGTGGATTCGGGTCCAGAGCACCGCAAGAAAGTGAGTTATAATATTTTCCCTTGTGTGGAGAGTCTTGCCTTTAATTTATCAAAAAATACCACATCCGTGAAATACAATCAAACCAAGTGCAAGGAAGCTGAGATATGCCTGTAAATGGAAATGCAGCCTAGTTTTCTCTCCTCTAATTGCTGAAAGAAGGTATTACGAATGGAAAAGCTGACAGTAATCTAAGTGAGTATGATCTTTGGAGGGACCATTTAACAGTGACCAACGGATAATAAACACGAAGTATATCTAGCTCCTTATGCCTTAATGCACTTGCCCATCGCCTTATTCCTGTTGGTCTTCCGGTGTCGCTTTGTTTTCGATGGGCCTTTCCCTGCTTCTCCCTCATCCCTTCAAAAATGTTACACCTCGTCCAGCATATCGTATTGTTTTAGTTGTGTCCAAGTCTGTCTTCTCCAAAGAAGGGTGAAGTTCCCTTCCAGCAGGACTGAATTAACTTTACTTTGTTTCCACACCAAAACCAGGAGCTGCTATTTTAAAAAGATCAATAAAATTAATAAGGTAACTAAGAAAAAAAAAAGAGAAGACATAAATTATTAATACCAGAAATGAAAGCTGGCTCAGCACTACAGATGCCATGGACATTGGAAGGATAATAGAGAAATATTGTGGAAGACTCCATGCTCCCAAATGTGTTAACCTCAATGAAATTCCCTGAAGGACACGATCTGTCACATTTGACACAGGAAGAAATAGAAATCTGAATAGACCTATAAGTATTCGATATTGAATCAATAATTAATAACCTTCCAAAACAGGAAGCGCCAGGTCCAAATGGATTCACTGGTGACTTCTATCAAACATTTAAGGAGGAAATAACAGTTGTCTACAATCTCTTCCAGGAGGTCGAAGCAGAAAGAATACTTTCTAGCGCAGTCTTTGAGGCCTGTTTTACTCTAATACCAAAACTAGACAGAGATATTACAAGAAAAGAGAAAGTTACAGACCAATATCTCTCATGAACATAGATGCAAAACTCTTCAGCAAAATATAAGCAAATCGAATCCAACAATTTAGAACAAGAATGATACAATATGACCTCTAGTGAGATTTCTCCTAACTGCGTGAGGCTCTTTCAACATTTGAAAATCAATTAATGTAATCTATCACACCAACAGGCTAAAAAAGAAAAATCGCATAATCATATCAATAGTCTGAGGAAAAGCATTTAACAAAAAGCGTTTAACAAACACTCATTCACATGGGAACACTGTATCGCCATCCAATTTTACTGTGAACTGAAAACTCTAAAAATAAATCAAGTGTATTAAAAAATTAACCCAAAACTCGATTCTGAATCAACTCTTTCCTCAGAGGAGAGCTTCCCCGTCAAGGCATTAGTCTGCTGTGCATTTGGTTTGAATGAGCTGTCTCTTCTCTGCCGGTTGACTCAACTTTATCACGTTTTGAAACACAACCAAAATTTCTGGGCACATTCCTCAAACAGGGGCTCAGAGCACTGCTGTGACTGGCCTCCATGCCACTGCATACCATGTGACATGGACATCCATGATGATTTAATTAACCTGCCTTTGTTATTTCTGTAGCGGTATAGAGAAGAGTCACCGACAGTTTTGAAACTGCCTGCAGCAAGCCGTAGAATGGTGGCTGGTAACTTATGAGACTATGCAGACGGCAGGCATGTTGATACTGGGGTGAGGTGGAGTAAGGATATTGT
Organism: Eonycteris spelaea; assembly: GCA_003508835.1. NCBI lineage: Eukaryota > Metazoa > Chordata > Mammalia > Chiroptera > Pteropodidae > Eonycteris > Eonycteris spelaea. The sequence continues at coordinate 855,453 of PUFA01000276.1, forward strand.
GAATTTTACATCATCGCTTATCCTTCACCTTGCCAGTCAAGCATGACAGAAGGATGCACCTCCTTGCCATCTGCTTCCCCTCCCTCTAAAGATGACAGCTTGGGTACTCTGTAGTCAGTGTTTTCAAGTTTAACCAGGTACGTGCCAAATTTTGAGCAGCGATTCTCAAACATTAGTATCCGTCAGAATCACCCGGAGGGCTTGTTATAATCATTCCTGGGCCCTGCCTCCGGACCCTCTGATTCATTAGGTCTGTGGGTGGGCCTGGGAAGTTGTGTTTTTAATAAGTTTCCATGTGATGCTGATGCTGCTGGTCTAGGGACCATCCTTTAAGAACTTCTGCTCTGAAAAGTCCACCTAGACACCAGGGGAAGGACTGAGTGGACGGTGTTAAGGCACTAGAAAGTAGCACATCTGTTTATCAGATTTTTTTTTTTAACAGATAGCTCAGAATATTTTCTCATGAAAGAAAATATAATGAGTGTTCTAGATTGAAAGTGGAGCATACGCAACTGCCTTTTAAGGCTTTGGCAAAAATGGTATGAAATGAGAACAAAGCCAGCAGAAAGTGGAAGGCAATGTCAAATATGAAAATGGGAACTTTCTCTGCCTGGTTTTAAATCAGTTCTTACATTTTGCATAGACCTGTTTGCCCATCTCAGGACCGCCTCTTGGTTTGCTCACTTGTGCTAACTGCCTGGCTTATATACAGCACACAATAAGCTTCGGAAAGAACTCTATTATTGACTTTGGAAAGCTTTGTCATTTTTGGAATATGGCTTGATGGTCTTCTTGAGTTGTTGGTAATTAACTCCTATTTTTCCTCCAAAATATGACTAAGCATTCCTTTAATGTCAAAAATATTTAGGTGCTGTATATTTGATTATTGAAACAAACATACATGCCTTTTGGAGGAAATAGGGCCCCGGGTCAGTGTGAAATAAAAGGAAAAGAGTCCTTGCAAGGGGATTTATGCTAATTCGATAATTTAAAAATTGTCTGATTCTTTGGTAAAAGTCTGCCAAATAGAGGTAGGAGAGATCTAGTTCTTTTTTTTTTTTTTCCTATGACCTGGCTAGTGGGTGGTATGTTACCGTGTTCTAATGAAAGCAAGTCTCAGTTCAGAGTTTGAATAGATATTAATTAGTGAGCTGGCAAAAAAAGAAAGAATGAAAACCAAAGCATAAAAAAAGACCAGGCCTCCTATGTCCTCCTTGTGAAGTTAGAGAGAAGCCACTGTGCCTTACCTGCCTTGACAGTTCTCTTGGAAACAGACGTGGTGTCAGGTGCGTAGCTGGACCAGGCAGAGTCCTCTGACAGGTGGGCGCTGGGCGAGGGTGGATTGGCAGAATTCAGGGTATTACTCTTGGGTATACATACAGATGTTGGTTTTGCCCAATTCTTATTATTTTCTCATGCCATATGTCCCGTATTGCTTTCCTAGCTACCACAGTTCTGTAACTTCACTCATTTCTTCCATGAAAAATGATCCTGACACCCTTTATGCTCATTAACAAACCCTCTAGTGCAGATTTATATAACACATTTGAGGTGCTTGCCTTGGCTGCCTCTAAAATGTGGATTCCTGAGTAGGGGCCTTTCCATACGACCTGGTTGTCTTTAGGATGTGGGTTAAAATGAACTTACATAACCAGATGCGTATCACTGTTTTCTTTCAGTTATAAAAAGAAGCTAGCAGAGGTGAGAAATAAAATTCTACAGGTTAATCACAGAGGCACTTAAAAAATTGAGGCAAGCTGACCTATTATGAAATATACGTGTTACAGGTGTTGGGGATAGAGGGAGAAATTCGGGGACTGGTAGTGTTTTGTGAAGTACCGTTACATTAAATTTGGAAGTTTTGTGTATGATTTAGGTTAGTGTGTGAGAAAATATTATAAAAGTAAATGTTGCATTTTCGAATTCCATCTTGAAGTCCCAAGATTTTAGATTCTCTAAGGCATAAAGCTAATGAAGGCAAAGGCATGCTGAAAATGCCGATGGGTTTTTCAGAGGGAATACTGTTTCTTTTCACACTTTTCTATTCCTAGCACAACACTTGGGTAATGCTGATAGCAAGCCCTGCATTTAATTATTGAAAACAATGCCAACATAAACTCAATCCCAATGCTTCCTTTCTCCTTTTATCCAAGATCTGGCTGCAAATGTGATTTTCGTGTATGTGCGCTGAGGGTGACTTTTGTGCACAGAAAAGATTATTTAAAGGAAATTTTTGGAGTAAGTTGATCTCCAGTATAGTCAAGTTACATGCTCAAAATCTTGTTTCTTATTTAAAAGAACTATTTTTTTTTTAACTCTAGCAAAATTCAAAGTCACTTTTATGAGGATAAATTTAAATTTCCTTAAATTTTTAAAACTACACTTTTATATTTCTTTTAAAGTCCTTTAATTGTCTAACAAATCCCTCCAAGTATTGCAATTATTCTTATAAAACTATTGTTTTACACTTAGAGGTAGAAGTTTTGTTCTCTTAAATGTCCCAGTCCCATTAATAAATGGTTTTGTACCATTAATAAATGGTATCTCAATTCAAATCTAAACCAGTTACTCATGTACACATTTTAAAATAGAATTCCAAGCCTAACCTCTCTAGATAGTCCATATACCACATTCTCTTAAATAATATAAGGTATTTACAATATCAGGTATAAAGAGATTAACTCTTAATATTGGGGATTGATTTATTCTACCATTTCTATACACGATTCTAAACCTTTATTAGATTAAAAGACATCCAATAAGGAAACAAATGATTCTCACTGAGGTGTGTTGGAATTCTCATCTCAATTCATCCAGTTTTTAGTTCAGCCGGGGCTGCACGGTGCTGGGCTTTATTCATACTTGTGACATTGATGAGAAACACTGGTCACTGAATATTTCTGTTTCTTGAGCAGTGGGTCTCAATCTTGAATTTGTGTTAGTGAACCACGGGGAGTCTCATTGAAATGAAGATTTTGATTCTGGAGGTCTGGGTGGGACCTGCATTTCCCACAACCTCCCGGACGACCCTACGTCTCTGGTGCATTACCTACCTCACTGGCTGAGTAGTGAGGCCTTGGACTCAAGTGGCATTTTGCATAATTCTTCCATCTACTCATGGATGACTTCCTCCCCCAAGGAGATATTTTACTTCTTTCACTGTGAGATTGGTTTTGCATTTATTTGACTCTCTTGGGACATTCAAATGTCATCCCCATTAGACTCTGCAGGTTTCTCCAAGCTTTGTGTCACTGGTCATAAAGTTAAAAGAATTCTTGAGGATTAAAATTACTCTGACTACTTTAAAGGAGAAAAATGATTGTTTTGACATAAACGCGCCGAAATATTTTATCCGGAAAAAAGGAAACTAAATAAGATGGGATAAGGTTACCAGGTGGATAAATTGAACTCTCTTTGAGTTTTAGAAATATGAGGTACAGTATTTTAAAATGTTGATTCCTGTATCTAAATGATGTTTTAGATTGTTTCTAGATGCTTCATATTGAGTGAAGATGTGACTACAGGTGCAAGTTTGCTGGGTGTTGATTCGTTTTAACGTGATGGCCCTCCTCCCCCAACGCGTTCTTACTTGATTGTAAGGATATGCAGCTTGTTGGGAGTTTTCTCTGTCAATTATGAGAGAAGCAATGTGTCTCAGAGTGAACTTTTTAATTCAGCTAGCTAATGTCGGGCCACGTTTCTCACTGACATTTCTTTACTCAATAAAGTAAACAGTTTAAGTTTTAGGAAAGTGTGTGTGCATATGTTTCTTTCTTTCTTTCTTTCTTTCTTTTTTAAAGGCCTACAGCACCTGGGCTTCCTAGGTGGTCTCCCATCCAAGTACTAACCAGGCCCGACCCTGCTTAGCTTCTGAGATCAGATGGGATCCGGCTTGTTCAGGGTGGCGTGGCTGTAGACCATGCATTTCTTTTTTGAGTGGCTTTTGGAGCAGGCGTTGAGCAGTGAGCACTCTTCAGTCCCCATCATAGGTCTTGGCTCTCTGGTCTTGCAGAAGACATCTGCGTAACACATCTCTGTTCCCTGCCTGGCCCTGCAGGCAGTTAAGTTTGCTACTCTACTAGAAATGGGTCCTCCCATGTAGCGTTCATAGGCGAATACTTGCGTACAACCTGCCACCAATAGGTTTCTGTGTTTAGATTTGCAGGTATTTGGACACAGCAATTCCACTACTAGAAATCTGCACAAAGAATTCACTGGACAGGCATGCGACTTTGTCTAAGGACGTTCTTTGTGGTATTGTTCACCAGAGCCAAATATTAGAAACCACCTAAACATCCATTAGTATGGAACAGTTATACAGTTGGAATAACGTGTATTTATTATTAATCAACATGGAAAAGGGCTCTGACGTATTGTTAAAAGAATAAAGCAGGCCTCAAAGAAGCCATTGTAGCGACGTCCCGTTATTGCAGAAAACATAATGCGTTCAATTACAATTTTCATAACAAAATGAAATCATGACTCTCATGCAGACATAAAATGAGGACATGTTAAAGACTGTTTAATTCATTTTCAGGGAGGGAATTGGTAAGATTTTAGAACAGTTCAAAAGAGATCCAAGTTGCCACTACATTTATGGGTCAGAAATATTGAAATGAGTTTGCAAATGTTTGCAGCAGTGACTTATTGAACGGCGCGCAAGGGGAGTCGGTTGTACTTGGCCTTACTGAATTTATTTACCTTCTATCGTCAGGTATTATTTTGCATTGCTGTCAGTTGTCTGCAATTTACAGGGTTGCAAAATAGTTCAAAGGCAATTAAAGGTACAGAGCCACCACACGAGCAGAATTAGATAACTTAGAAGGGGGTGTTCTTACGTTTAGAGCCTCAATGCATAATTTCCCCTTAAAACACGGATTTTCTCTATGTGTAGTAAAGTCAGGAATGAGAACAGAAAAATGATTATTTATCTATGGCTTGTGAGATTGTATGTTATTTGTAATTTTTTCTGTATTTTCAAAGTATTTTGAAAAGACCGTGTACTATTTTATTATAGTCAGAAGCAGAACCTTACTTCCCTAGTGAGAAGCAATGCTAAATCCTCCTGTAATGTTTTCAGTACATCCTTAAACAACAAAAGCATTGCCACTGCCTTTAGGATACTGTGGATAAGATAATAGGATGAGAGTGGGGGCCAGAGAACGTGGGGTGGTTGGCAACGTGGGGTGCTTGACAACGTGGGGTGCTCACCTGCTCTTTCTGGTTGGTCCTCCAATTGATTGCTTCGCTTTGCGTTCAGGCTTAAAATATTCCCACTTCTAAGAGATGGCGATGAAACCAAGGTGCTTTGGCATGTCAGCGGTGCTTTTAGCTTTAACACTCAATAAATGAAGTGCCGAGAAGTTGCTAATATTCCTGTGCCTTTTCCAGTCGAGTCAGGGAAAAACGGGTGGGAGAGGGGAGGAGGACAGTGGCCCTGCATGGTGCGTCAGAAGGAAAGATGCTTCCCATTTCTGTGTGTGATGACAGTTATTAACGAAGAGATCTTTCCAAGTCTATGCAACCCCCTCGGGTTAATGTGCTTATTTATAGAACTGATTTGAAAATTAAACAGAGCTTTTTCTTTCCCCAATTTTACAGTTGCAGAGAGATAATAAACATGCTCATGGCTTCTATTATTCCATCAGTATTTGCCTAGGTATTGATTATTGCCTAGAGATTTGTTGTCTTTCTCTTCTCCGATTGTCCCCCGCCCCATGCCATTGTGTTTCTGGCTATAATCCTCATTTCCTTACAGCCTGCCAAACTGCAGCGCCCTTGGGGGGCCAGGTTTGTCTTATAATCCTCCTGACTGATGAGAGATTTGCAGAGGAGTTGGCCTGCACGTACAGTATATATCTTCCTGACAGTGTGTATGTAAAATTTGGGATAGCAGAGAAGGTTATATTCATTACCCATTGTATGACAATGATTAGGACCGCATCAGTGATTAAACGACAGTCTCTGGCTCTTTGGTTTACCTCAGAGCTGCATGTATGTCGATGCCAAAATATTTTTGTCGAATGAATGAACTGAACAGTGTTTGTTTATATTAACCTACATATCACCTTTCTGGAGTTGAGCCGTGTGTGGTTCTATAAGCATCCTGCCATCAGGAGGAGTACCTTCGCTTATCAGAAACCTTGGGAGGGCATGTTTATGTTCAGTTTGGAGGTTTAGTTCCCACGATGTGAAGTGCAGCATTCCTTAGGACAGGATTGGCCTTGGGAGAGAGGAAGCCAGGAGGCAAATTTGGTCTTAGGTGCCCGCAATGGGTGAGATAGTGTCCCTTGACGCTTGCTGTCCCGGTACCTGTGACTGTGACATCATTTGGAAGTGTAGCGTTTCTCACTCCCCTGGCACACCAGTCTCATAGTTTAAGGCTTTATCCATGCATTAGTCGAGGTGAGTAATGTAAACAGGAACCACTCTAGGTATTGAGCAGGAAGGGATTGAATATAGAGAATTGTCTGCTCACACACTGTTAGCGGAATTAGGTAGTGAAGGTCGGGGAAACTTTGCTAGTATGAAGAACTTAGGAAGTGCAGGGTCGACAAGAAGCCGTTAGCCAACATCAGCAGTCTTCAACACTTAATGGGGTGATTCTCAGGAAGCCACTTGGAAGATCCCAACAAAATTCTGCATATATTATCTGTCGATATGCACACATGTGACTCTTACTGCTGCTGGTAGATAACGTCTTTTCCTCTCTTCCCCTACCAGGGCTCTGTGAATAGCTTATGCTGGCAGAATGTAGAGGAAAGCCTTGCTCCTAAAGAATGCTGGGACATGTAGTTTCCAGGCTTTCAGCCTCAGTGACATTAGAGAGAATGTTAAAGGGCAAGGGCAGAACTAAATACAGATGACACCCTGCTTACTCTTCTTAGTTTCTTTCCCTCTAGACAAGAACGAGTACTTGCTTCTCTGAAAGAGTCTGATAATCTCTTCATTTCAACTAGGATATGAAAGATCAATAAATAATACCTGAAAATGTTTTTCCCCCAGAACCGTTTGTATTTTCACGCGATCAGAGATTTAATTCAAAGACGAGAATGCATTCATTTGACTCACAATTGAAACGGGGACTCACAACAGTGTTTTCTCATGGGTCCTCAGAGATACGAAGAAATTTTAGGTGGAAATCTTTGCTCTTGAGGATGTTAAGCTCGTTTGGGTTTCTCTTTGTGCATGTGATGACATTTGGCTTTGTTGATCTGCTTTTGGTTTATTATAGATACATAAGTGAGAGGCAGATTCATTTCCGTTAAAGTGTTTTCAATTGTCTATTTTAATGCGGCTGTTTTAATGAGGCCAGGGATACTGCTCAACCTTCTACAGTGCACTGTACAGCCCCACAGTAAGGAGTTACCCAGCCCCAAATGTCATTAGTGTCACAGCTGAGAGTTCCTACTCTGGAGGCGATTGGAGGGGAAAGGTGAGGTAGATCTTTGTTGTTATGACCCTTTCTAAGCTGAGGCAATCTTGAATACTGTTGCCACCTGTGTCCTTCAACTTGCCCTCGCCTTAACTCTTTCCTTGTCCTCTGATGTCCGTCCTCTGCCAAAAGGCATGGCCTGTGTATTTCCCCTGGCCTCCTAGTTGAGATCCAAGGTAGGAGCAATCCATCTTCTCCCTTTTAACCGCTCTTTGATTTTGTTCCGTTCTGAGATCCCCTGTCTTTCTCAACCTTCTTTCTCCCACAGTCTGCAAACAGCCCATCTGTTCATTTACCCCAGCCCTGCACAGGGTCTCATCACATGTCTAGAAGGACTGTCCTCTTCCTTTTATCACTTTCCCCAAATTTCACCCTGCTCAATTCCATCCCCTTCTTTGCCCCATGCCCAGGGCACTTATCCTGAATTCGCCCAGGTTGTACATCGCCCCATTTGTGAATTGCGCTAATTGTATTTATTTGTCGATTTGCTTGTGCTGGAGAAATCATAAGAACTGTAAATTCTGAGAGGGTAAAAGTGAGGGTCCTGTGGTGCACGTCAACCAAACGGGACATAAAATCAGGCTAATGGGGTGCTAAGGAAAAACATTTTGATGATGGAGGTATGATAAGTCAGGCTGGAAGGAACTGTGGAAACCCACGAAGCCTGTTCCCACCCCAGTCCACCCGGGCAGACTAATAATCCTCAAAGATAAATGAGGATCTACCCAATTTTCAAGGGTGGCCAGAGAGGAAAATTTCACAACCTGTTCCAGCTACTGACTATCCAGTTATGAAACACTTTCCGCTAACCTAAGTCTCCCTCTTAAGGAATCAACATTGTGCAAAAAATATATAGTAATAAATTTAGAAATATGAGTTAAGACTTTCTTTATACATAAGAAATTTATATACTACAATTTCCCTTCAAGTTAAGAGGATTTTTTTTTTTTTTTTTGTCTGAAGAAATTGCTAAGCTACGGCTTTTGGCAAAGGGATTGGAATTCAGGATAAAGAAGTAGCTTGAAAAGACGATGGACTGTATGAGGTAAGAAAAATAGTTTAATTCTGTCTGTATGTGCCCAGGGTGTTCTGCACAGCTGACTAGAATGCTGCAAGTTCTTTTAAGATGACTGCTGTTGGGGAGTTTAGTTCTTTAATGGCATCGTCTCTCCTTCTGTATTAAAATGGTGCATTGTATCGTTTCGTTTCCTTCATAAGTTCCTATAGGACAGCTGTTAAATCGTGCGACTTCTCAGGGCCATTCTGTCTACCTCAGCATTACCCCTTTCATTGCAGAAATGAATTTTCAAGATTTGTGCAATTTATTCAGCAAACAAGGATCGGGCTTTTCTTGTGTGCTCAGGCACCATGTGGGCTAATTATAGATGCAGAGAAGATGCTGTCTTGACCTGCGAGGGCTTTAGAGTCTAGCAGGGAATGTAGACATGTAAATAAAGCCTTTTGGAAAGGCCTGTGGCCCCCCACTGCAGCAGGATGTGTAAGATACAATGGGAAACATTTGGTACATAACTTTTTATTAGGCATACTTTTTTCATTCTTTAAGAACATATGACTTCGGACCAAGATAAACCAGGTGACAAATCTGGTCTCTCTCACTGTGCGTTTTTTCTGAGCTTTAGAATCTCTCCTCGCACATGGAAAGCAGTCGTATCTGCCTTGAAGATCACTGTGGTGATTAAGTCAAAGGGCCTTTTCCTGGGTAGGTACTTAATAAATGTTGTTTCTGTCTACTCTCTCTGCCGCTTCAAGGGTAGTATAAAGGTCTTTGATTCTTTTTTGTCGAGGTTGGGAGGGACACCTCCTCCCAGCATCAAAATGACTCTCCTGCCCATGCAGACTGTCCCAAGCCATGAGGCCGAGACATCCCTGTCATAGAATCTGAAGGTGACAGACACCCACTTTTCCACCTTTTCTCACAGCTGTCCGTAGGGCACGTGGCCAGGCAGACGCAACACTTGTCCATGAATTGACAGCTCATGGTTTCGAGCTACGGGGGCCACACAGAATGCTTTCTGATGACAAGGTACATTGACAGTAGCTACTGTGTCTGGCTGTTAGAAGTCGCGGTTGCTGCGTTTCTAGCAGTGGTAGCTCAAGTCCACAGTGGTGAGATCTACTGAGTAAAATTTTGCCGTCTGTCCTCAGTGGCAGCTGCAGAGACACCTTTAGTGTCCTGCTCTGTGATGTGAATTTTCATGTCGGGCCTGGGGACATCGCCTCTAACCCTGCTTCTGACTGTGAATCTCAAAACCAAAGGCCTTTCAAAATGAGAGGCAATCGGCATTTATTTGAGATCAAATTAGAGCTATGCTGGACGCACATATTCAAGCTGAAGATGGAATAGGAGATAGTGCTCGCATGAGGAGGCAGAGTCGTTGGGCATTTTCGAGATAGGGAAGGGAACAATGACATGAATAGAAGGAAGGCATGTCTGTTGGTACAGATAATGTTACATCGTGAATGTTAATTCTAAACAGTGTTTTAAAATTTTCAGTCTGGTTGTCATCAGTCCAGTAGTCATAATAAATGCTTTCTCGTTATCTTTCCGTAAGTTATTTGGGGCACAGTGTTGTTTTTAACATTCCAGAGGTTTGAGGCATAAGACACACATGGCGATGCCTCTTCTGTGGCCGCTCAGGCTCCATTTTGAACGTGGCTCTGTTATATTTTGACATGAACTTCGTGAACAGCCTTCATGAACAACCATTTCCTTTCATTGATTCCTTTGGAGCTTGTATTAGCCACATTGTTTCTATTGCTCACAATTTGAACTTTTGACGGATAAAAAAATTGTTAAAATATTATAATGACGTTTTTGATTATGCTACAGAGATGTCTCACGCTATCCAGGAGAGACAATTCACTTCTTCGTTAAGGAGACCCTTATAATGGTCGCTTTTCAATTAGTTTGCATTTCTCTTTGTTCTTAAACCTTCCCACATCTTTCTTTATTGTCGCATGCTATTTCTTATTACAAAAATAAGAGTGTCCCCGACTTTCCATTCGTTCGATGCTAGATCTACATGACAGAGAGGTATAACTTGTAGAATTGCCAAAATCCATAGTGCCATATGCAGAAAGGAAACAATTCTGACTTTCTGTTTTTGGCATTTAAAAAAATGCCTTACTAGTCTCTGTTAATATTCTGTTTTAAAACCTGCCTGTTTAGCCTTGAGGCTCTTTGCTATAGATAGAAATTTATCAATATTTTAACCAAGGCTGTGAAATAGAAAAAGGGAGTACCTCTTTAATGGAACAAACAAAACAGTCAACAGGAATCAAGTGCAAACAAATCTCCCACGTTCTCATTCCAGCACCGGTGGTATGGCTTTCATTGTACTAACCGTCTTTGAAGTAAACATCTTGCTGATAACAATTATACACTCGGAATTATAAACTGTTAAAACGATTGTTCGAAAGCTGTTTGCAGAACAACAAAAGCAAGCAGGACCCGCAGGAGATAGGAGCGTTGAAAAAAGAAGAGCACATCAGATGAGGGCCACACTTACCTGGCTTTTCCACTCACGGTGCTTTGCATTTCACGTGGCACATGGGGCCAGAACGCAAGCAGCAAGTGGCGTTCTTATCATGTGGAGGAGAGTCAGAGGTTAGAGTTCGGGGCTTCCAAGACACCTGGAAATTGAGAGGGGGAATTCTGGAAATGGGGGATTCTGAAATCTACACACAAATGTCCGGTGGACCTGTAAGCTGTGCCTCCAAGGAGCACATCAGAGAGCAGTAGTTTCAAAGTTAAGGACGTGAGGACAGATTTTAGCAGCTGCTGAATGATCTCGTAACAGATAGGAGTGCTAATCCTGCCAAGTGATAGGAGTTTGGTAAACACTTCAAGGTGTTCATGGGAGCCCCGGAATGGCCATGCTTTAGGAGTAGAGTCTGTGTCCCGGGATCAAGAATTATGCCCTTGAAATATGGACAAAAGATAAATAGACCCAGTCTAAATCAAGCCTTCACAGAATTAAAGTGATCCTCTGATACTATATCTGCTTGTCACTACAAAAATCAACATTTTTCAGAAGAAGATAACAGAATGTATATCATATACAACATATCATCTGTAATGTCCAGTATATAATTACAAATCGTTAGACATGTAAGGGGCAGTAAAATGTAATCAAGAAAAAAATAGTCAAGAGCTGAAGATCCATATGTCAGCCAGATGTTGGAATTTTCTGACAAAGACTGTAAAGTAATTACTATAATGTGTTTCAAATTTGTGGGGAAAGATGGTTGTGATGACAAAATGAGGAATTTCAGGAGAGTGAAGGTAACTTAAAAGAGATTGTAGAACAGAAAACTCAACATTGTATCTTTGGTATCCTATTCATTTTGGTATCCTTTCCAATTCCTTCATGACAAATAGAATTGTTTTTGTTTTTTTGCATAGCTGATTATTAGTAATTTTAATAGCTAAATCTCTTTAAATCTATAAGTTTGCATTTCTTCCTTTAAATCATATAAAAATCAGCAGATAATAACTTCCCATATTGTAATAAAAGATTACAGTAAATTAGCGTGTCCAAGTAAGTTTTGAATACCGTTAAAGAAATTAATAATACCACTCTATTTAAATCAATAAAATTATCTATTACATTTATTGCCTATACTTAAATGTAAAGATTAGAACTATGGAAAAATTCTATTTGGGAAATCTTTGGATAAATTATGAAATAACTAGAAGAAACTACAACCGTGATTTTGAGTCATTCTGGTAGTTTGGTTTATCTATTTAGAATCAGGTAACTGAAATAATTTGGGCCTCAATAAGGTGTTTAATTTATAGATTTCAATTATTGGATGTAAAAACTATGTGTGAGATTAAGGATCACGAAAGCTAACATAATTAACCCCTAATGGACTTCTGACTTTTTAAATTGGACTAGTTGCTAAAGTATTTCGTCTTAGCACTTGTGAGTCAATTCACTGTATCTTGAATCAACGTATACATTAAGTATTTTCAATCGTAAAATGTTGTCTTCAATATCTGTATAGTACAAGAGGTTTTAATCTGCAGTTCATAAAACTAAGAGCACACATCTCATTTACTTTTTTATTTTACAGAGTAATATATTAAAACGTATAGTTTTTTGAAATTAACTCAAATATTTTTGCCAGTTTTCATGTTGGATTTTTCAAAGAAGAGACCAACACTCAACTCCATGTACTAACGTCACTTCGTAGAAGTAATAACTTTGCAGAACCAAAAATTAATTTGGGAAACTCTAATAATAGGAGAAAGTACAGTCCTCTGTCTGTAAGCATGCAGTAGAGACATTGTACAGTCACATCGATACATTCACCACATGTACCTCATTTTCACCAAACCCAAGTCTTCAGATGACCATTTGACTATCCTCTCTGTAGTGTGTGGATGAGCATGGTGGGTGGGTGTGGGTGAGCGTGTGTGAATCCCTTGGATGTGTTTGCAAAAATGTATCTGTAACATTGGTTGTTTTGTGGGAAGAGGGTTCCTCTCTCATTCAATTATCAGTTGTGTCCTTGATTCCAAAAAGGATAAGAATCCCAATTAGTCCTTTTCTTCAGTTACTGAGAATTGTGACACTTTTCCATTTCCTCATTCTTCTTACTTAATAATTGACACTTTAAAGGGACATGATTCTGTTTATTTCTGAGACTCATGTGGCTTACAAGAAGTGAGATGAATCTGTTCAGTACCCTATTTACTATTGTAAAATATGAAAGCCACCACCATGTTTACATAGGTGCTACTTAAGTAACAATGGCTTGACCTTTTTTCTGTGGTAGCGCCTTCAGGAATAATATTAACATGTGGCTTTGAGCATGTCATGTATTTAAGCCCCACTTTATTCATGGAAAAAATGGAATACTCTTCTTAAATATATTCACAAAACCAAAAGATCAAATGTAAAGTATGTGCCCAAGAAATGCAGATCAAAAAGAAAGATAAGACGCCAAGTGTTAATATATGAAATGTGTACTTCAGCTTTGCTAGACACCCAGTTCAAAACTGGACCAATCTTCTAGGACTCAGGGCGACTTCTAGGAGTCAGTGGAAATTAGTTGAGTTATAGCGGGAAAAACGGCAGGTCAACAAAACTAGCTCGAACCAGCAAAAGCCAGCTTGGGCTAGGGGAAGCCCCTGTGAAGAGGGTACAAGTGCCATGAGTCATGCATTCTTCCCATGACGGTAGAGTGGGTGTCTCGTGGAGAACCCCTGAGACAGAGCGCAATGCAACACCGTACCTTCTCAGCAGCTGCAGGAGTCTGTCCCGCTACCTCTCTCCTGCCACTTCCCTCCTCTGTGTCATCAGTGCTGTCTCTCTCCCTCATTTCCATTCTTCTTCTGTAACTACTTCGTGAATGCTTCTTTAATGCCAGGTTCTCTGCTGGGCGCTGGGGATATACCATAGTGACGAAGCTGACAGTGTTCTTGAGAAGTCAGCAGTAACAGGCAGTGTGAGAATGATGTCTTAAGGGGAGTCAAAGGATACCCTGGGCACCTGCCTTTTTGCTCTCATGGGTTTCTTTGTACATTATTGAAATATTTGGCAAAGAGAAATTCACATATTTGAGGGACTTCAGGTTTGCACTGACTGATACTGCCAGAGCCTGAAATCACCCCCAATTTAAATATGTACGAAGAATCTGTGGAGTAGGCATTTGTAAGGAAGGCTTTCTGAAAGGTTAGACAAGGATGTTCCCATTTTTCCTAAAAGACAAGGGGGTGTAGCTTCTTAATACACATTTACAAAGAGCTTGGCGGGGCTCCCAGTGGGCACGGTCTGAATTCTGGAGACTGTCTACGCAGGCAGTCATCGAGTGTCACTGTTAGAACCTCCCCCCCCACCCCGCCCATACTCACACAACACGCACTGGCTCAAACAAGGGGGGAAATAAAACCAGACAACCTGCAGTTGAATTTAGATGTATGAAAGAAGGTGACAGCCTAGACATCCACCAGATTTAAAGAGACAACATTCAATGGTAAGTTGTATTTTAAAATATCCACCACTGAAATGTTAAACTTTCAGAAATATGAAGGTTTTAAAATGTCAAAACTAGGCATTTAAAGAAATTCCGCAGGTCTGATTTCAAAGTGACAAAATTAAATTGACTATTTCTCTGAAAGGTACTTTTGTTAAAATAAAACAGCATTTGATTTCAGTGGGTTATTGTCTCCTCGCTCTGGCATTTATTTACCTTCTCTGCAAGGGCCTCGGAGAGAACAGCTCCATGGAAAAGCCAGAATGGGAGTGACTGGCATTTTTGCAGTTCACAGTAAAAGGAATGAACCCACCAAGGCAATAGTCAGTAGTCCTGCCTGCTTGATCCTCTGGCTAGTCCCAAATTTTCTTTGATAAGCATCTCCATGAAGGGCTCTGGCAAGAAATGGTGGAACATCTAATTGGGCAAAGCTTTGCGCATCTTCTCTAGATGGAGTGTTTCTTCTGTGACCTTCCACGTGAGTTGCCAGCGCCTCCCCTCCGTTTTGCTCAAGTTGGCTTTTTCTGGATCTGTGCACCAGCCCATGATCTCTTTGATGTCAGAGGGAGGCCTTGGCATAAAGAAAGGGATTATTTACAGTAACTTTGCTTTTAACTTCATATTTAGTTTATTAGAATTTCACTGGCAAAAATCCACTTTTTTTGTGTTTGATGGTCAGCAAATAAATCTTCTTGTTCAATTTTTAAATCTAGTAGAACAAAGACAATCACCTGCACGTTTTCTTTGTCTAATATTTAATGAATCCATGTCAAACAAATGATACTTATTTCAATAATCAAATCTATTTTTGAAGATAATTAAATTCTCTCAAATATTTTACACTGCAATTATGTATTTAATATATTATATTTTCCTTTGAAGTGTTTCTAGTTGACTGACAGGAGAACTCAATGTGCAAACAATCAAAAGCTTTGCAAGCATTTAAAAATACTCTTATAAATATGATCAATGAAACTTACAAAGCAAACAAGCTCTGTGAAATGTTCTAATTCTATTTAAAAATATGGTCAATTTTCTTATTCCATTCAGCTTAAAATGACAAGACTAATATGTTAGAATTTCTTAAATTACTTATATAACAGACATAGATGGTTCATAAAATTTTCTAAAAGATGCTATGCTAATTCTATGAGCTTGTATGATTTCAGTTGTGTACTTAATTTTAAATATTCTCGATGTTGAAGAGACAATTATCATTGTGACAGAAACTTGCCTATCCAACCCTATATTCATTCTTTCCTTTCTCGATTACAGTCATTGTCACCTTTTTGTGTAAAAGGTCAGATAGTAAATATTTTAGTCTTTGTAGGCCACATGTGGTCTTCACCTATTTCCTTATAAAAAATAACACTTAAAAATGTAAAAACCATTTTTAACCCTCATGCCAATTAAAAAAAAATCAGTCAGCGGGATGAACTTCATCTGTGTCTTGTAGTGTGATGACCTGTGTCCTCCAATTTAAAAGTCGTTTCATTTTTCTTTTTTTTAAAGTGGAGCACAATTCCTACAAGTCCAGATTCCTTGTAGCTAGGTGACCGACCGTAAGACCGATTTCTGTCCTCTTTCCCTTGGAATGGATTGCAGACCTAGCGGTGCATAGTCTTGAACCTGTTGTCAAGGACAGCAGTGCGGTGATGGCAGGGTACCAAGACAGAAGGAGGCTGAAATCCACGGCTCTACAGGACTCCACAACTCTCTACTAAGGAGACCAGTGTTGACATACCAGGCTAGACTTTTATGTGAAAGAATTCTTGATTAAATCGCTGTAACCTGAAGGCAAATCTATTTCTTAACTAATTCATTTTCTAAGGGGACAGATTTCATAACCCAGGGGATCTCAGGTTAGTGACTCAGAAATTCATAACTACCTTATAGTTGTCATTAAAACGAACTGATTCTTTAATAATTGCTAATTGCTTTCATCCTGTCCTCGTTGTTGTGCTAAATCCTTGCACCTGTCACCCAGGTCTACAGAAATTCTACTGCCATCTCATTAGATTTTTTAATTCTCTTCATAGTTTGTTATAAAGCCAAACTATGTTTTTGTTGCCTCGTTTTGCGCGTTTGATCATTTGGCTGGTGTCTCCTGAGAAGGCAGGGCTGTTTGCGAGTGAGGACTCAAGGACAATTGACCCCCTATTGCGAATTGTGACCTGAGGCATGAAGGACAGTGGATCTCTACTCCAAAGGCTTAGTTAGGATCGGACCTCCCTCACTCCCTTCTTCCTGAGACCCAGTGCCTGACCGGAATCACCATGGTGACAGCTGCATTTCTTCCTGGTTCCTGTGTCTCTAAGCCTCAGTTTTGATAACGTGCTCTGACTCCTTAGATTGTAGAGCTCTGGCTTATGTTTGCCAGTCTCCTTCCAAAAAGGAATCTGTCCCCAAGTCTTAATTCCAGGCTATGGTCCCCTTTAGAATGAAGTAACTTAATGAAAGTTAATTCTCTTATCCCCAGTGCTTTTGAAAACTGAAATAAAGCTGTAACTTTCGGTGACACTTCTCATGGCCGTCCTTAAAAATAAAATTATACAATGTAAGTGCATTTTGCTGGAATTAATTGGCCTCTTAAAATTTGATGGATGGGTGGAAAGCATTTAGAATTTATGGAAAATAATTGTCACGAAGAAGCTGGGACTTATTTTCCACAAAAGAGGCACTGACCTCCTGAGAGATCTTTACTTGAGTGGCTCAATTTTTGCTGTAACTGCTCAATGATGGATGGGGATACAATGATTGTTGTCTGAGAGATTTTTTGAGTCAAGGCTTTTGTTGGATGAGTATTGACCTACTGAATGAATACCTTGCAAAATGCTTTGCATCTCAATTTGAAGAGCGTGGACTTTCCATAATTAGAGAACCTTTCCTGTGTTCCTTTTTACCTGTAACCTTAGGGTGCTTTGCTTTCTCTGTGTAAAATGAGAAAGGATAAAAATACATGGCTTAACCAAATTCTACTAAGCTGACTTCTTGTATTATTTATGAAACTGGAAATGGCTTAAGTGTTCGTCCTCAGTTATCTGTTTCATCCATTATCCTTAAAACCTCTGTCTTCTTCAGGGATATATTGAAGAGTACACCTCTCTTGGTACATTTATTTGACTTATACTTAGGCCATATCTTTTTAAAAGTTTGTCAAAAGTGGAGTGAGAAGTGCTTATTGAGAATCTGTAGCTATTTTGTTTTGGAATAATGACATTTAAGGGGCCATTATAACATTGAGGTTTTCCTATGTCGTCATGGTATATTACCTTAATGATTTATTAAGTTCTTTATCATCAAGTTAGAAGTTAATTAAAAATGAAAGCTCTTTAGCAGTATGAATGGTTGAAGTTTTTCTACATATATGTGCTTTTTCTTGGCAGCTGGCATTTTTGAAGTAATTCACCGTTATTGGCCTTTAAAAATACCAAATGAATTTGTCTGAGAGGTACGAGCTTAATGCAGTAGGATGCTCTCTTACTGTTGAGTAAATATAATAATTTTCTTTTAAAAATCTTGTGTCACTTAGTTGTACTATATCCTGAGTTCCAGACTAGGGATAGGTTGGGGAACTTAGTCCTCGAGCTTGATTTATGCATATTTCTTTTCGTTATACCCTATTGTAGATCAGCCAATTACTGACCAAATGACAAGACACAGTATAAAATTTACCGTTTTTAAGAAATACACGTGAAGAGTCAAAAGAGGCCTCAGAGCAAAGAGTAATTTTTTGGAAGGAAAAAAAAAAAAGGGCTCCGTAACACAAATGCATGGAAGTGTTTTGCCACCTTTTAAGTGGAACATGTCATACTAGATGACCCTCCTACAACCCTGGATGTTTCTTAATAACCGACTGCATCTTTCGAAGTGGCAATGGGAATCTCTTGGAGTAATGAGATGGAATAGTAAGCACCCTTTCAAAGAGTCTTTTAATCAAAGCACCCTTAATTTTGTGAGAAAATGCTAAAGAGGTCATGTTTAAGTAAAAGAAAAATTGATAAATATATAAATCTGACATAATTTTGTTATATATATAATTTCTGTTTCTCATCCTTTTATGTATAGTAACTATGAAATGTAACAAAAATAAAATTTTATTTAATATGTCATTGTACATAAATTAGAATTTGCAGATAAAATATTTTCCTTGATATATATGTGTAATCAGAGAAATAGTGCAACACCGTTAAGTCAAACAGAAGATTGTGAGGCTCAAACTTTTTTGACCCGCAAAAATGACGTTTTGTATGGAAAAGTGTTGGTATTTCTGGGTATTGAGGCTGCAAGAGAATTTTCTCTACATAGTTGTGTCCCCTTTACTTGGTGATGCAAAGGTTTTATACGGTGCATTTCTTAGCAGGAAGAGACCTCCAAGAAAGTTGTGAAGTCCAACCTAGAGGCAGCCCCTACTCTTCTCCCATTCTGATTCCGCCACCTTCCCATCCTGCTTTGCCGTGTTCATGTCTTTCTAGGCAGCAGTGCTAATGGTCTCCCCAAACACATCCTGGCTCCTTTCTCTTCGCCACCTGCCCCTTGTCTAGCTAATGGCGCAGTCCCTTCTTCTGCTTTATTTCTCATATCTGTCTCCTCTCTGTTTCTGTGGTCGCTCTCCTAATTAACCACACTGAAAATCGTAGCAGTCATTGAAACAGCGTCTACTCCTTGCCGGGTGCTGTTCTAAGGCCTGTCTGCACATGTCATCCGACCCTCACGGTGATCTTGGAGGCACGTGATATCGTCTCTCGTTTTAAGGTGACACAAGGAAACTGAGGCACAGCGTTTAAGCGGCTTGCCCAGACGGAATCTGGATTCGTAGGCCACATTTTTAAGCACCAAGCCATCTTGCTCTCTGAGTGTCATATTTTGCCTCCAGAGGAGTTTCTGCTACTTCTAGAATAAAAAAGCCACCTTTCTGCCTCTAGGGCTAACGTGAGGTTTCTTCCTTTGCCTGGAGTAGGAGTCAGAAAACTACATCCCTTGCACCAGACTATATCCCTCTCCGTAGGTCTCGTTTTGTAATAATGTCATGTCGGAACACAGTTACACACCAGTTCATTTACACGTCACCTGGCTGTTTCCTTTCTCCAACAGCAAAGTGGTTGTACCCCACAGGATATGTTTTGCAAATCTTCAAATGTTTACTATCTAGCTCTTTAAAGGAAACGTTTGCCGACCCCTAGCCTAGAATAGTTTCCATCCAACTGTTCCAGTTAGTATTGCTGTGTAACCAGCTACTCTAAATCATAGTGATGTAAAACGGCCGTTATGCTCACAGATTCTGTGCGCCTGGACTTCCAATGGGGCACAGCATCTCTCTTCAGTGATGTCAGGTACCTGGGTTGAGAAGATTTAAAGAGAGGAGCCTGGAGCAACAGGGACTCCACTGGCATCGTTTCCCTCGCCATGGGTGGTCTCCTCACGGGGTCTCTCCAGCCGGCAGCCTGAGGAGATCAGAAGTCCAACAAGCCAGCTTCAGCTTCCCAGCATGTGTCCCTAGAGAGAGCAGGACAGAAGGTGTCTCCTCTTTTCTGACTAGCCTCCCACGGTACACACTGTCACTTCTACTTCTACTATGTTCTCTTGGTTAAGACAGCCACAAAGAGCCACTGAGGTTCAAGCAGAGGGAACAAAAGCCTCACCTGTCAGTGGAGGGGTGTCAGTTTCAAACTGTAATAAGCATGTGTGGGGTTTAATGCGTATTAGTGTGACTGCGTCCGGAACATAACATCTACCACCCTGCCCACCTGCCTGTGCTTAACTAGACATCTTACTGTCTCCTCGGACCCCACCTGGGAACTCACTTAGGGTCCCAGGTAAGAAACATTCTTTTCTACCTCATCTCGGGAACCTTCCCTCATGTTTGTATCTGGAAGTCACAGTCATTTCACTGTTTTCCGGTCCCGTTAGTAGAAAACATTTGCAACATCCTGATTTATAAGAAATATATATTTGGTCATTCAGGTGACCAAAATCTATTTTGCACATACTTGGTTTTTGTCTCTGGTTCCTGGCTCACTGCTCCCCAAACCCTTGGAATTTCCTGAGTACTAAGAGCAACGGGAGCATCTTTTGTTAAAATATTACTCTTTAGTCCTCGATTCCTGAAATCTCTCCAGAGCCATAAAATCGAAATGGGTGTATCGTTATTCATAAATGTTCCTTTCCACTGGCTTCATGTTTTTGTTAATGGAGTGACTTTAGAAAGCAAAAGGATGGGGGCTGGTTGCCAGGGGAACCGACCTGGTTAAAGATTTGGACCTTTCAGTCTCACCCCTTGATATCCAGGGAGGCGAGAGGGGGCCGGAGGTTGATTCAACCACCAGAGGCCAGTGATTGAATCAGCCATGGCTGTGTGATGAAGCTTCCATGAAAATTCAAAAAGGTGGGGTTTGGAGTGTTCCTGGGTGGGAGAACGGGTGTGAGTGCGGGGTGAGCCCCCTAGAGAGGGCATGGGAGCTCCCTGCCCTTCCGACATACCTCGCCCTCTGCAGCTCTTCTGCGTGGCTGTTCCTGAGTTATACCCTTTTATAATAAGCCAGTAATCTTGTAAGTAAAATGTTTCTCTGAGTTCTATGGGCCACTCTGGCAAATTGATGAAACCCGAGGAAGGGGGTGTGGGCATTTCTGAGGCATTACCAGTTTGATTTATTTATTTATTTTTGCCAGCACAAGTGCCAATGTGGCCTCGCAACTGGCATGTGGAGTGATGGCGGGGTGGGGGCGGGGGTCATTTTTCGGACACTGAGCCTTTCGCCTGTGGGTTCTGAGGCTATCTCCAGGCTGACAGTGTCAGAATCGAGTTGAATTACAGGACTGCGTGCCGGTGCCTGAGAAGTGCTTGGTTGTGTGGGGAGAACCACCCCTCCCCACATGTTGAAATTGACAAGCTAAACAACATCAACTTCCTAATCTGAGCCCAGGATTGCTCCCAGCCTCTAGCTTGGCTTTTTTTCTTTTGTGTATTATCATGAATGTGTGTGTGTGTTTTCCTGAGTCGGAATCAAACCTTAAAACCTGGCAGTGTCTGCTGGCTGCCTTTTCTTCCTGCGCCTGAGCAAGACCTCCGCCCTGCCTAGGTGTGAAATCTTCACTATCCCTCTCTGTTGCCTGTAGGAGTTCTGTACAAAAGGGATGCAAGTGCCAGTCTTGGGAAATGTGAAATATATTTATGTGACAGGAAGGGATCAGGTGACATGGCTTGAAGCTGAATGTATACCAGTATTTCACGCACGACTGAAAAAAGTCAATAGACGTTATTAAAAAAGAAATCGTGGGTGATGGGTTTGATATCTTTATGTTAGCCCTTAGTTATGTCACTGACTTCCTTATTTTTGCACTAACCTCTTTGCCAGGTATAATTTTTCATTGTCTTCGGTAAGTAAGCTTCTGCAGAATTGCTTTCAGATTTACCAAAAGAAAGAAAGTAGATCATCAAAACCTCTGGTCTTCAATCTAAGCCTGCCAATAACAGTGGGCAGTAGAAAAAGAAACTTTAATATTTAAATAAGTTCATTAATGAAAGGTATATAAGCAGGAAATAACATTTTTGATGTTTTACCTCATAGGTGGCTGGGTTAATAAGCTTCATATTCTTAATTACTAAGCTGGATAGTCATTATAGTTTCTTTTGGGAAATAACATTTTGGTTATATCGTTTTTTTCCACCCCTTATAAAATTTCCCACCTGAGTCAGGGGTCAGTAAACTATGGCGCCGATGCCAAATCCAGCTCTCCACCTGTTCCGTAAATAAAGTTGTAGTGTAACTGTCATGGCTGTTTATTTACATTTTGTCTCTGGCTGCTTTCCAACTACAGTGACAGGACTGAGTAGTTATAAGGGAGATCGTGGAGTCTGCAAAGTGAAATATTTACTCTGTGGACTTTCACAGAATGTTTGCCGGCCGAAAGCATTTGTTGCCACTTGAACTAATTTTTAGGTTTCTTTTTTTCCATTTGGATGTCAGATAATACAGCGGATCGATCACGTGGTGGATTTTAGTAGGGATATATTTAACTTAACACAGAATTAATTATTTAGTCAGTATAAAGGTGTGAGGAGAAACCTGGATACCTCCTCATTTTGGTACTTATCTCATTGAACCTGAGAAATAAACTGTCTAAAAAAGGATTTTCATCATAAGTAGACATTAACATCCTTAATTTTTTAAAATAGATGAAAAAATACAAAAAAAAAAGGTCAAGGAAAGATCTTATGAATCTGTGAAATGAACTCTTTAAAAAAAGCAATTAAGATGAATGACATCCGGTGAATGTACAATGATATTTGGTTAAAAGAAGGTTTTGTGACGATTTCCAATGACTTTTCAAGATGGTTGCAGTAGTGAATGTCTTAGAGCAACAGAATATTTGGTGGCATTAGAGATCCGCAGACAGCGATGGCGGGAGTCTCCACTCAGACCTGGGCTCATGGGTGCAGGAAACTCTCCCCTATGAACGGCTGTGCGAAATTGGGGTGAACCAGTCTTAAAGAAGGATAGAAATCTGTCTGGTCAAAGAAGGCAAACTCGTTCGAGGATTTACTTATGGGAGTTTATAGAACCCATAATCAGGGTTAAAAGATCTCAGTTGACTTTTTTTTTTCCCCTTCCCACTTTTAATATAATACACCCTCTTCCCCAGTGGAGAAGAGGAATATGTCAGCTCCCAAAATAACAAAATGGTTGAGGTGACTTTAATGAAAGGCTTTTGAGGATGGGAATCATGTCTGTCGGACTTTCAAGAAGGTGTGGAGATTCTGAGAGGTGGATTAGACCAGCGGTTTTGAACTCTGCTCCCGGGTAGACGGTTTGATGGGTTCTCTGGGCCCCCTCAGGGGCCCTTGGTGGTGGAGGCCTAAGGACTGTTTCAGTGCAGGTCCCTATCTGTCTTCTCCCCGCCAGAACGCCTGTGCTGTGTTTTCTATGTACTGCCTTCTACATAAGCTTCGCTTTCTGAGGAGGTTTTAGGAAAACTGTGTCAGAGCCAACTCTTCAGATTTTACAGATGAGGAAACCGAAGCTACCATAATTTCAATGACTCTGCGTGGGTCACACGTTGAATTACAGTAGAACTACAATTAGAATCTCGCTCTCCTGTGTTCAGCTTTTTTGGCTGTGATTCTGTGATGAAGAACAGGCTACCACGCCTTAATCCACTGAGACAAAGGATAAACCTTTGTATTTTTAATATTTTTAATGTATCTTTTAATTACAGTTGACGTGCAATATTACATTAGTTTCAGGTGTACAACATAGCGATTAGACATTCGCGCACCTTGCATACTGATCACTTCATGAGTCTAGTAACCACCTGTCACTATACATACATAGCTATTATGATACGATTGCCTCTTCCCTATGCTGTACATTAGATGCCCGGGATTAATTTAAACCTTTGTATTTTAATCCCCTCAGGGTATTCAGTCAAGCGTTGTCAGCTATTGTGACTTTTGTCATCTCCTTTTAATAATTGTTCTCAAATTTTTGTATGTGTAAGAATCACCTGAGGAACTCATTAAAAAATTCAATTTCCCATTTATCCTTCTTAGAAAATCTGGGTGGAATATCTTTTTTAATGAAATGTCCAAGGTGCTTCTGATAATGATGGTACATGCACTATGCCTTAAGAAATACTTCTTAAAGCTTTACAGTTGGATCCTGAGGCAAACTATTACAAAGTAGATGTTAGCATATTTGATTAAGCTGCAGTAACAAACCAGCCCCATTATTGAGATTCTACGGGGATCATACCTATCTCACAACTCTGTCTTCAGAAGAAGCATGTGGTGTCCAAAGTGTCCATAGAAGGGGAAGAGGGATATAAAATCATACTTGATAAACTTATTTAAATATATCAAACATACAGAGTGATATGCACAATCACGATCGTGCAACCTAATGAATTTTTACAACTGAGCACACTCTTGGAATCAGCACTCAGATCAAGAAGCAGAACATATGAAAATTCCTTTCGTGTCCTTTCCCAGTCTTTACCCATCCCCAGCAGGTAGTAGCTGACATGGAGGATGTTTTCGAGTTCAGGTTTTGACATACCTTCTATCTCTTTCCACCGTGTTCCATTGACATGGACCCTAATTTATTTACCAGAGATATTAGGAAATCTAGTCTTTCTTCCAAAGAAGTGAATGGGTATGGTTACCATAGAATATGTTCTCTATTACAGTTAAGATTATAACCGAATCTAATTGCATGTCTCAAATCATGATATGTTCTATGCTTTTCTATGGGAGTTGCAAATTAAATAAAAATTTACGTACTTTGTAACTAAATTATTCCTTTTCCTTTTTATCTCTCTTTCCTTTTCTTTAGCAACTAAATTCACTCCCAAATAACTATATGTTTATATTAAGGATTACTTGAGTACTTTTATATGGCGTTATAGACGGCTGGTAATTTAGAGCGACATGAGAAGAACGTAAACTTCTAAGAACAATTTGTTTTTCAAACATGCCCTGAGCACCGATTCAATTTCATAGGAATGAACAGTAATCCCTGCGGGCTCTGGGCTCCTGGAGAATGTCCAGGTGTGGACTAGACGTGTCTTTCTTCAGATCACAAGATTAATTTCCCACTTTCCTTTCTTAACCATAATAGCTCTTTGACATTTGATATCGGTAATTGTCTTTCAGAGTTTTGTGGAGAACTTAAGCTTATTCATTAAACACTTGAGTCATCTATGTTGTTCCCCGTGTAAGTGGTTTGCTCTTTTTTTTTTTTTTTTTTTTTTTTGCTTAGTAGTATTCTATTGTGTTGACGTACCACATTTTGTTCATTCATTCACCAGCTCTTGGACATTTTGATTATTTCCAGTGATTACCTATCATGAATAAAGTTATTATGTACATGTTCATAGAAGCTTTTGTGTAGAAATATGTTTTTATTTCTTTTGGGTCAGTAATTAGAAGTGGAATTGTTAGGTCATGTAGGAATTGTATGTTTCATGTTTTATGAAACTAGCCAACTTTTCCAAACTGACTACCAGATTACAGTGGTGTTTGAGAGTTCCAGCTGCTTGGTATCCTTGACAGTTATCCTTATCTGTCTTTGATTATGGCCATTCTAGTGGATATGAAGTTGTTTTTCATTGTGGTGTAAATTGCATTTCCCTGGTAACTGTCGATGCTGAGTTTATTTTCGTATGCTTATTTTCCACTCATGTATCTTCTTTGGTTAAGTGTATTTTCAAAACTTTCGCTCATTTTCATTTAGTTTGCAAAAAGTTTGAAAACGGTACATTATTTTGTGGTTAAGTGCAGAGTTTTTTGGCACTTGACTTTTTGGATCATTCTTGGCTGTGGGGAGCCGTCCTGTGTATTGTAGGATATTTATCACCATCCCTGGCTTCTCGCTAGTATTCACCAGTAGCACACCTTCTGTCGTGACAACCAAACATGTTTCTAGATATTGTCAAGTGTTGCTTGGGGGATAAAATTGCCCCTAATTTGAGAGCTACTGGTTAGGAAATTGATACGGAGTCAATAAAAGTAAAGCTCAAACATATGTGGGAAAACTGGAACGTGGGTATTTTAAATGAATAGAATTTAGAAAGGTGGAAAGAAGACAGGGTGGGTTTCAGATAAAATATTGACCTTTTTAAATAATAATTTTTGCTTCTAAAGCAGTTTTACAGTGATGTATAGGGATTCAAGACAAGAATTCCATCCTGCTTTCCTCCCATCTGACAAAAATGTCGTTAATTTTCTTTTCTTTCCTTCTGATCTTTTCCCAGAATCCTCTGTTGGTAAGTGGAGACTGTGCATGCCTTTTGTTAGATATCTCCTTTGGCTCTGAATTTGGCTTTTAAATCCCATCTTTCAGTGTGCTCTTCTGTTCAGATAATTTTTATTTTTCTTATGTGGAATTATTTTTCTAGAATGAATATCTATGAATAATATTATTGGGATAAAGGACGTAACTTTTTTGATGGATTTTACTATGTACTATTTCTTTGTTTTCTAAATTTCTACCAGTTAGGAAATGGCCGCTTCCAATTTGTACAAGCCCTGTTGTACCAAAGATAGTCTTTGAATAAACTATTCTTTCTCTATATCTTCAGAAGCAGCCGTGCCAGTTTCTAAGCCTCTAACAGTAATAGTCTAACACTTCTCATTTCTTAAAAGTCCCGTATGTGAAACAAACAATATGCTAAGTCAAAACTCCTGCGCTAAATAAAATCCCCATGACAGACTAAGATTCGAAGTATGGAAAGATAGAAAATGAGTTTAAAAAGATAAAACTGCTTGTGCGCCGGGTCAGGATTGTACTTTATGTAATAAAGTCTTCTTACGTAAACATTTGACGGAAGGAATAAAATCTTACTTGCACATAAATCTTTTCTTATTAACAGCGAAGTCATGTTCATATGTGAGTGCTAATGTACCCAAGGGAAGAGGAAATAGAAGGAGAGATTATGGTAAATAAGTTGAGGTCAGAACCGTTTCAGCAATCGTCATCCATTGGTTCAAAGTTGTTTAACCAAAACTAAAGAAAGATAGATGGCCATCTTGATGGTTCTTCACATAAAAGACTGAAGCTAATACTTAATCAATAGCAACTTTCCCTAAGGGCCTTGAGCACTCCAACAACCTAATATAATTCAGACAGAAATGGAAAATCATTCCTGCCCTTTTCCTTTTTGATTTCCATAGCTTAACCGAAAATGGAACAACAGAAATCCACACCTCGGATGGAACTTTGTGATGGCAGCTCTGCTCCTCTTACGCAGAGCTAGCGACATTTCAGTAGGCGGAATTCTCCGAAGTAGTATGACCTGAGGCATTTGGACCCGGGAACAGCCTCGCTCTGTCCTGGAAGTTATATAGCAATTCATGGCATTTCACAAACAGGTTGTCTTTTACAGGCATGAACAGCAAGGGATAGTAACAATTAAGTGCGAGGAATCACAAATGGAGATTAAATCTGCTAGGGCAGAAGCGGTCTGCAGTCCTGGGGTTCAGTCCATGTGGGGTGGTGCCTGTACATCAGCCTGCCTGGGTTGGAATGACGGTAAACTACCTTCTATGGTGGTCGTGAGCATTAAGTGAAAAAAAAATTCCTCTGGTACAAGAACTCGGGAAGTTTTAGCCATCTGTTGTTGGTGGTGGGGTTTTTTGGTTTTTGTTTGGTTTTGATTGTTTGTTTTTTAATTCATAGGAAAAAATAGGATTTCAAGGGTGCTGAGAGAGATTCATTTGAAGGATAAATGTGGCTCAGTGTCGAAGTCTCAGTGATCCTGAAGAGGGCTACTTAAGAGTAAAGTGATGAATATCGCTTAGACTTTTTTTTTCTAGTTTAGTTCCATAATCTATTTAGATCTTAATTGCAGTTATCAGGTTCCTAAATATAAATATCAAGATCTGTGAAGGGTCTGAGATATTTTTTTCCTAGTTAAAAGTTAACAGCGAAATAAGTAAGTAGATAGATAGATAGATAGACAGACAGACAGATAGACATTAACAGTGTAGCCTGCCCCGATTTCATGGATGCTGACAGAAGACATGATACCCATGTAAGAGACAAAAGACAGTTTATTACTCACAGCAAAACGGTCCCCACAGTATCAGCATTTGTATCAATTCCCTAATCCCCAGTTTCTACATAGTTATTAAAAAGAAGACCAGATGGATGGTGAGTATGCAGTGGTTTCCATTCTGGGAAAGGAATCCCGAGCTTCGAGAACCCAGTTCTCTTATAATGGGCAGTAATCAGCTGTATTCTTTGCTCCAAAGGGTGTCACCACCTCTGTCTTCCCAGGACACAAGCAAACCTACCCTCTGCTTGGGAGGCAAGGAAGCATTATATCTTAGAAGTCTACTCCCTATTCGAACATCTTTTCTTTGGGAAAAATTAGTCCTGAACAAAGGCCATCAGAACCTATGCTGGAAGGATGTGTAGAAATAGGAGACGTCCATAGAAAGTTGATTTCTGACAGCAAAATATGAAAGCTCTTTTTATGTTGAAAGATAAGTAAGGATGTAAAGAAACATTGCTTTGATGTCTTAGGTGACAAAAGGTAACAATAAAGGAAAGAAGGTAGCTGTGGCACATTGAAGACTCCCGAGACACATGGCATTTCAAGGACAAGGTGCATGTATCTGATGGCAGTGGTCTCCTGGTGATGCTGGAGGTGGTGGTACCTGGTGATGGCATTAGGGGTACTTGGTCATTCATCAATGTAGCCCCATGGGAAACAGCTACTTCATGGAGTGGGAACATCCCTGCCTACGTGTAGCCATGAAGGGTATACAGGGTGGATATGGCATCGAGGCGAACAGGGTTATTCAAGAGCCTCTCGGCACTTGCTCAGGGCTCCTCGTAGTAAGTGGAGGCAGCTCTATAAGAACCGTGTTCTCCCCAATGATAGCTGAGCAGAGCGAGATCCAACAGAATGTTGGTTATACTTGATAATGGCTTCTGCTACTCTTGATTTACAATTTCTATGGGTTGTAGGCATTTGTGTATAGAAATCGAAATTTGGTAAGACAAACAGTGATGAAGCGGTGAGAGACAATCGAATCGATTTATCAGTGTCCACTCAATTTCTGTTTTGGGTCCAGATTTTCTCAGTGATATGTAATTATCGGTTATCCATGTCAATGCTTCCAAAGTATGTTTTGGGGAAACCCCTAAATGTCCCTTTGGATAGGCTACAAAAGAGAACACCTTTGGCCAAATATAATTTGAAAATGCTGATGATTTATACTTCACAAGAAGATATTAAAGTGTCTTAGGTGTCATGCCCTTTAGGATGCTCCTGAACTTTGTTTAAACCATTCTTTGCTAAACTCACCTGATCACAGAATCAGACTTTTTACGTTATGTTCACGACGATTTCATGGAATGAACACCTGGGACAGCACATTATGGAAAATGTTTAATGGTAGTATTGTGACATCAGTTTTGTCACAATTGATGTACTAAGAAAGGACACTTTCATATTCTTTAGGCGCTCTTCAGCGATACCATTTGTTTCAGTTATTGCTCGTATTTAAGGTCAGCTACACACTCAGAATCTTTCAATCCTGGCACGGCATTGTACTGCTCACTATTAAGGTCACATGCACAAGCCATAATCTAAAATTTCTGATATTGACATTAGTCGTGCATCCAAGCTTTTAATATGCCGTAGTTACCACATAGAGGTGATATGATTGTGGTGAAAGGCAAACATGTTTTACGTTTCATAGAGCTCGAGCAGTTTTCTTGTGGGGAGATGCCCAATGTTCAATGGATTTATGGGATATTATAACTTTCTTACCGCCAAATGGCCGATTTCCTGGACAGTATATGACTCCAGGTTGGCGACCATTGGATTAGAATATGTTATTCTTGGATCCAGGTGGGCTTTTTATTACTTTGTCTTCGTTGCCAGGTAAAATATTAAGGATGCAGTTAAGAATTTGAGAGCAGCTTTGGTTTTTACGTGTAGAAGGTTGGAACAATTGGAGAATTTATTGGGTGTTTTTCATGATGTTGATTAACATAAATTAGTTTATCTAATTTGCATAAAACTTCAGTCAAATTTTATAAACGACGGATCCTCCTTTTTTAGTTATCTCTTAGAAAACGAGACGTGAGACAGGACTTTTCAGAGAATTGGTAGGTGGTATTCTGGCAGGAATTATCCCATAATCTTATTGGATGTTGAGATAAATTTCACAGTGACTAAAATGGTGACGTGGACAAGACTTTTTTCCCCCAGGAACATCTCTTTCCTTTTTTTGGTTTCGTCATGTATTCAAGTCAGGGAGATCAGTGAGCTCTGTGATTTAACGCTGGATCCGCCATCGACAATTACTTGACATCTATGAGCTTCAGGTTTCTGTTTTGCAAAGAGCACTATACTCACGTTAGAGGATATTAGGTGTTTTAAATGAAACACCGACTGTGAAGGACCCATTGTAGTTTCTGGCATATAACACCTGATCTTGATGTATTCATGTCTTGCCCTTCATTTCTCCCCTTCTGCACATGCAAAATCCTTCTCATGCTCCCCCTTGGCTGAGCTCCATGTCAATCTCCAATTATCCCCTCTCTCTACTCATTTCTCTTTTCCCCTCATCCTTAGTAGTTTTACCTTGCTTTCCCTTGCCCTGTTCCTCGCCTTCGTCTTTGTTCTCTGCCTCTCCACTGGCTTTTCTTTCAGGCGGCAGTTCGATGTCACCCATGTTTGATAAGGTCTTGGTTCTACTCTGTTCTCCCTCGAGCTGCCAATGTTGTTCTCTGCTTCGCTTCGTTACCGAAGTCCTACAACGTGTTGTCTGCGTGAGCTGCTTTCATCTCTCTCCCCTTTAATGCTCCCTTAATTCTCAGCATTTGCCTTTCGTCCTGATATTTGACCGCAACACCTCTCTTGAGGGTTATCAAGAAACCGTCTTGCAATATTCAGTAACATTCTTTAGCCCTCATTTTTCTAGCCCTTTCTGCAGCGTTCATTTCTCCGGACTCCTCTTATATGGATCCTTTGCCTTCCACAGAAAATCGATGATCCAAGTCCTTTTTTCCTCCCTCACTACCGTTGTTTCATAAGCTT
Organism: Eonycteris spelaea; assembly: GCA_003508835.1. Classification (NCBI taxonomy): domain Eukaryota; kingdom Metazoa; phylum Chordata; class Mammalia; order Chiroptera; family Pteropodidae; genus Eonycteris; species Eonycteris spelaea. The sequence goes on from PUFA01000276.1 coordinate 886,447, forward strand.
TTCCATGCCTCATTCCTCCTCCTGTGGCATGTGTTACCCAAAGTTTATCCCTGGCCCGTTGGCTCTGTCCCATACGCTGCAATTTGGTAGGATTACATTTTGTCTGCAGATGAACCTGACCAGCTGTTTCCCTATCATATTCACATAGTTATTACTTGAGAAGAGACTCATGGGAAAGCGATCCTTTCCAACTGGATTGGCTGTGAGTAAACTTTTAGCACTGCCATCTACCCTCCTGACATTCAAGTTTCCAAAAGTGACAGTGCCAGCCATCCTGTGCGTAAAGGATATACGGACACTAACAACCTCAGATCAAAATTATCCAACCTACTTTGGGAAACATAAGCAGGAGGCACATCAGTGTTATGCCACGGGGTATCCATCTCATTTTTGAGCCAAATCTAGTAAGTCCTAGAAGTCAGATCTTCCCATCCTCTCACCCACCCATGGTGATCCACACGGCAAATGGAACCTTCCTAAATCAAGATGTGGAGAACCTCTCAAAGTCACGCTAAGGAGGAGTTTCAAGGATGACGAGGTTGGCTCATAGGAGGTTGTGGTCTTAAACGGGCCTGCCTGCCCCAGGGTGAATGAATGAACTCAGCACATGAACCAGAGAGTTTTTCTTTCCTGTTTGCATCCTCTTATTGAACTACAACTTTTAGACAATTTTTCTTATCTGCCTAGAACTAATGAATCAACAGCCTTTCTCAGACATTCACCCTACCTGTTTTTTTTTTTTTTTTTGGTCTAGTCTTAACTACAAAGCACCGTTACAAATATTTCTGATGCAGATACATCGTTTATATACAGAGAGAGGTTATTGGGTCTGTCCAACCTCTGAAGTTAGCTTGAGCTAGATCTGAGTGTCTCCACTGGCTGTAGAGCTATGAGCAAACTGATTTAGCGCCAGCCTTCTCCGCGTAAAGGATTAAATGATGCGGCGCTCGTAAGGCAGTTAGCGCATGGCTAGGCTGTTCCCCTGACGATTTCCCTTTAGCCTCGTAGTTGCTTTTTCCTGGGCGTCAGTGAAGCGTTGGTGAACAGCTGGCTGGGCTCCGGCTTACACACCAGGGCCCCATGTGACTCGACTTATAAATATCTTGCTGCTTACAACCAGACATGAGTTTATCACACTGTTTTCGTAGTTGCCAGTTACTTGCACAGAAGACTCACGTGTGTGAACTTTAAAAAATATGCAGATTTCTTGGCCCTACCCAGATTTGCTAGATAAGAACCTCCTAGAGAACGGTGGTGTACTGTATTTCTTAATCTTCCCGGAGCCTAGGTGATTCAGATGTGTAGCTAGTCTTCTTCTTTTTTTTTTTTTAAATGATTGGGACCCAACAGGTGAGATTAAAAGGCCCAGTATTTTCTACCATATAAATCTGTTATTCTAGTTTCTACTTCTTGAGCAGAGCAGGAGAGAAACCCTGATTGTAAGGGGTGAATGCCTTTATCATGGCCATTGTGATTACAAACATTTGAATACCACGTTGAATATTTTCTCACCCCCTCTCTATTTCTGATGACTTCTCGAGTGTTCCATGAGTAGGATGACCATCCAATCCAGGGGACTTCTGAATGTGAAGCAGTGGGGTGAGTGGCAGGGCTGTTGACAATTATTCTGGGACTATAGACATAAACCAGACTTGTCCCAAACAAGCAGGGATGTGTGGTCATGCATAAGAACCTGGCCTAAGTCAGAGAAGAGAGACAAATGGGGACAAGAACCCACTGGAAAAGGTCACGTGGGAGTAGAACCTTGCCAGGTTTAGTTTTCTTCCTGCTTCTCTCTCCTTCTACCTGATGCTTTATTTGGTACCCAGTGGGATATTCTGGTCTTCCCTGGAGAGATTAGATGGGCAAACAGCGGGGTTGGGTGGGACTCTGGCGAGGAGGGAACAATGGCGGAATGCTTTCTGAACTAGATTATGCTAAATTGTGCTTCCTTTTAATGAAATCCGGACATTACTAACACAATCAACCACTAGAGGGAGCAAATATTTATGCTTGCCTACAATATAATTAATCAGGGTTGAGCTGGGCTTTGGGGTACAAAAGTAAATATGAGACTCTTTGCTTTTAGGGAGCTAACGGTATAGTAGGAACTATGAACAAGCGCAAAAGCCATTCAAATGCTGCGTGAGGTTAAGTACACGTTTCCTTCAGGAAGAAGTAATGCACTAATTTATGCAGCCAGGAGGTATCGTAAACCCAGAAGTAATATTCTGTAGCACCCCAGCCCCCATCAGGAACCTCTCCTATTTCTTTCGTTCGCTTTTGCTGGCCCATTTGTACGTTACTTATGTGTTTTATAATCCTAAATTCTATATGTAGCCTTACCCAATCCTAAAGATATGAACGTTTCAAGCTCTAAATTTGCCCACTCTACAATCTTGCTCCCTGTTCACTACTCCAATTTTCTGTGGACATTAATGCTGAATGTGGACTGTTTCAAATATTTGACATGAGGGTATGGCCTCCCTAGGGACTGTTTTTAATTCAAAAGCAAGGTATTTTAATCCAAAGGAATCTCAAAATGGTATATTTGTAGGGTTGCCAGTTTTAATGAATAAAAATACAAGATGCCCAGTTAAATGTGCATTCCAGGTATACAATGAATTCCTTTAATTTTTTTTTTTCATTTTTAGTAGGAATATCTCCCAAGCACTACTTGGGATATACTTATACTAAAATAATAATAATAATAATAATAATAATAATAATAATAATAATAAAAATCATTGTTTATCTAAAAAGCGAATTCACCTGGACATCCTATATTTTTCCTTCAGCAATCTTACATATTTGGGGAGCTACATTCAAATGAAAAATGTCCAAGGACTTACATCGTATATTCATTTTTATAACGGAAGCCCTATCCATGCCTTATCACGAGGTGGTTTTCTTCTTTCAAAAGCCATTCATTAACCTGTGGTCCAGGACACAGAGGCACACAGGTCTTTGTGATGAGGCAAAGCCACAGTGCGGTTGCCACGTGGGAGTCCAGGGCGAGTGTGTATCTGTGATGGCTTGAAGCTGACAGCCGTGTGGTCCCAGTGGCTGAGGCTGCATGCAGCAGGGCTGGGATGGGGCAGATTCAGAATGGAGGTGCACAGCTGTCAGCCACGTAAAGAAGACACGGAAGCTTCTTGAAGGCAGGATTTGTGCTTTCTTGATTTTGTATTACCAGCTGACTCAAACAGTGTTTGCACACAGCAACTGTTGAAATATTTGGTGAATTGAATCGCCTCATCCAAGGAGATATCTTCTGCCTTTCCTTTCTTCGCAATCCATCAGGAAATGAAATATTCATTTAATTTATTTCTTAGCTGACTGCTGCACAAAATGCACTTCCTTTCCTTCAGTTTGTACATGGCCGCATTGGGTTTAGCATAAGAATGAAGTTACTGATAGCCTGTGACCAGCAAGGCGGGCAGAGGGCTTCCTTTTAACATTAGGGCTGAGAGTGAGCATGTGAGTGAGTGTGTTTAAGTGTGTGTGTGTGTGTGTCGAGAGTGATAGAGTGTGAACCCTAAGCTAAGGGTAGATTGCTGTGTACAACCTTCGAGGTACAGATGAAGTAAAAACGTGAGTTGAAGTCAATTCCTGAAGGTGAGAAATGAGCTAGCGTCACAGACGAGCTATGCAGCTGGTCATTGGACCGTTGCTCTGGCTTCAGCAGAGAGGTGCATGAAGACCCCAGAGAGGTCATTAAACTGAGCATCACTACTGTGTTTCTCCCACTGCACTTTCTGGCAACTCTGATTTGCAGCCCCCTGCAAAGTTGCCAGCCAACTCCAGGGATATTAAGAAAAATCCAAAACAAAATTAAAATAAATTCGCTTTCATTTAAAATGCAATTATATATGTATACATATAATACCTTAGAAACAGTGGGTTTGGGTGTTAGAAAATCAGACAAAGCAATGGGGCAGCAATGTTACTAATTTTGAAGCTGGGAAAAAAGAGAACATGCTAATGATTTGTTAAGGGATTGAACACAGCTGGGGAGGAGATAGAGACCCAAGTTAACACAGCCTCTAAATTAAGTGCTAATCAAACTCCTGGGAATTCATCCCTACTCTTTAACTGTCATCAGTAGAACAACTTGCCCTGGTGGTATCTGATTTTGATCTTTGCTTATGATTCATTCTTTCATTCGTTCAGTATTCATTTTGTGCACTAACTCTGCTAAATACCAGGCTTATTAGCACACAGGGTGGGAGTTTTTAAGGTTCATTTAAGACCCTCATATTGCCACCCTGTCTACGAATGCTGTTCTGGCCTTCACTGGGAGTGGAGAGGCTGGAATTTAGCGAGCTCATCATCCCGTACCCACGGAGAGCGCAGGTGTGCAGAGTGCCGCACATCCATTCTAGGGAAGAGATGGGCGGTAATGGCTTTGAGCATGAAGTTTTGTGCACTGCGCTCAAGGACAAATAGGGGAAAAGCACTAAGGAGAGAGAGGAAGTGTTCTCTCCTTTACAATCCTAAGATTGATTGTAGTTAATGGTGGTTGTCTTTCCCAATGCCTTTTATGTGGGCACAGAAGTCTTCCATGTTTTGTATGATTATACCAATAAAGGGATCGGTGTTATTGAAGATTTAGAGTAATTTTATTTCTTCTTGCAGCACAACTTGATTTTTGGTTGACCGTTAGATAACTAAAAATTTTTTTTTGAGGTATCAAAATTCACTTTTTCTCAGTATCAGAAAATATGAAAAAAATCATTTTTTGGCATGCATAATTAATGAAGTAACTTTTAGCTGCTTTATAAGATTTAAAGTCAGTGCTTGGATTTCAATATAGTATTTTATATCTGGTATTCAGTATTGTACTTTTTATCCAGCATTGTGTTTTATCTAAAGCCATTTCTTAGCACACATATTTAAAATTTAGAATACGGTCATGGGAAGAACAGGGGTTTTTATCAGAAGGAGATAAATGGCATTAGAAAAGTATTGAGTAAGAGTAGATATGTACATCAAAAATTACATACTCTGTAAAGATATTTTAAAAATATCTTTAATTTTCAAAAATGATAAAACAGACATCCATGTATCTACAGTCTGTAACTTCTATAATCATGATACAAAAATGTTATGAACTTATAAAAGCTAAGTGTTAAAGAAATCAGAGACAACTAGAAATGAAAGAGGAGATAATTTCTACACTTGAAAATTAGATTTAAAAAGTCTTCTATATTTTTCTGTGAAAGTTTTCTCTCTAATGAAAAATTTACAATGAAAAAATTATTGCAAAAGTAGAAATAAGTGCTTTAAATTAAAATTATGAATCTTGAGCAAATAGCCTTTTGGTCGCTTTCTTGGGCAGTTCGTGATTTTTTCTTTCTTGAAATGTTTTTGAGACTCTGCCCTAGTATTGCTGTCATGTGTTTCTCTGTAGATGACTGAAATATTTGGGAAAGATAAATCCACATATTTGAGAGACTTTTGGTTTCCACTGACTGGTACTGCTGGAGCCTGAAATAATCCCCAAATTAAATATGTACCAGGAATCAGATTAGAAAGAATGCTTGACACCAAGCTTAGGTATACATTAGAAATCTGAATGCCAATGTCCTTGCGTATTGCAGTATTGATGCATATTCATTTCTCGTGGCTATTAGGATGTGAATTGATCTATGCTAGTCATTCTCCACTGGCAGGGAGGTTACCTTCAGGGGATACTGGGACATTTCTGGGTTGTCACAACCTGTGCAGGGCACTGCTACTGGCATCTAGAAAGGAAGGGCCAAGAACAGTATTAAACATCCTACAATCACAAGGCAGCTCCCACAATGAAGAATTATCTGGCCCCAAATGTCAAGAATCCCAATATTGAAAAACCTCGATCTACAATGAAAAGAAGGGTTTAAATTTATTTCCTAAAATGAGTATACATGAGGACATTTCTTATGTATAATTGTTCTTGCAATAACAACAGACATTCATAGAATAAAAGTTATTAAAGTTTGTCTTTACATATAAGAAATATGTTTCTGCATTTTTACGATCTGTATAGCTAAGGTTTAGAGCAAATGTTCATTTTTTTTCTTTTTTGGATTTGTTTTGCTGCTGTATCAGAAAATAGATGATTTAGCGTGTTCAGACATGCTCAATTTATCCTGATCATGAATGAACTGTCTGCTAGAAAAGGATCATTTCATACCAGATTTCATGTTGGCAATCAGACTTGGTGTGTTTTATTAGTGCTCTCAGCATTTGAACAAATATCTTCCATATTCATGGGGAAAAAGGTTTCTTTGCCAATTAATTTCTATTTGATTTTTGATGTCAACATATTTTATTAATTTTTGTATTATATGACTTACATTCTTGATCACAAATTTAAAAAGAGACACTATATTTAGATATTAACGCTGATGATTTTCAGAATTTCTTCATTAGAATATTTCCTTCTACAACCTTCTTCTTGGTATTTGTTCCAATGGTTTTTATTTATCCAGATCTAGTTCATTCTCAGCAATCCTCATTTTTTTTATTGCAACTAAATATTAACAGTAATTATGTAACATTAACTATGTGCGTTTAGTATTCAGATTTACAATTGTCTAAAGTATAGCATTTTGTTATTTGTTAGTGTGAATTAGAATCTATATAAGGTCTACCCATTGTAGGTGGTTGATGTGTCTCTAAAGTATCTTTTCATCTGTAGGTTCTTTCTCCTCTCTTTCTCTCTTTCTCTTATAATGTCATTTTTGAAGAACCTGAGTCATTTATTCTGTAGAATTTCTACAGTCTGGATTTTGCTGATTTCAGCGCCATAGTATGACTTGACAGGTTTCTTTGTGTTTCCTATAAATTGATACTTGAACGGAGACTCCATTTAATATTAGAATTGAAATCTATAAGGAAAAACCCTTCATTCATTTTTGGTGAGAGGTAAAGGCTTAACAGAATATTTTCAGAAACTGATAAGGAAAGTAAGGTTTATCCTTGTATATCTAATTATATTCCTAATTATTAGGAATCTATTATATAGTATATTCCTAATAATTATAGTCCTTAGGATTTTCATCCTAAATACCAGTGGTTTAAAAGGTGACAAAACTGCTTTTTCAAATATACTCTTTTAGTTTACCGCGGAGAAATAGCACAACAGTTGGCAAACTATAGTCAGAGTGGGGGCCTGTTTTTGTAAATAAAGTTTTATTGGATCACAGCTACAGATGTTGATTTACACATTGCCTACGGCTGCTTATACATTGCAATTGCAGAGGTGAATAGTTGCCACAGAGATAGAATGGTCCACAATGCCAAAAATCTTTATTATCTGTCCCTTCCCCCCGCCCTCCCCCCAAAAAAGAGCTGGCCATCCCTGGCAATACAAGATTAGACCTTTTTTAAAAAAAGTGATCTATAGTCTGCTATAACCTGTTGATAAAATTTTCCCAAAAAAGGTTAAGTGTTACTATTATCTGTCACAATAGGATTGATAGATATAATTATTATTCAGTCATGATATATTCGTATTTTATCATCCTAAATTTAGTTTCATATCTCTTTGCATGTCAAATATAAAAAGTTTACAAATTTAAAAATTGTATATAATGAACAAGTCATTAAAAATTTTTAAAAAGAACTACTCTTGAGAAAAGCTATGTGGATGCTCTCAGATAATACAACCTAATAATCTTGAAATTGACTATAAATAGTTTTATTAATATCCTTTCTATATACTTTTACTCTCCTCAAATTCAGTTATAAAGTGTAAAATCAGAAATGTCAGGGGCTTGATCATCGTACCCATTTGGAGTATTTTTTAGATGGTGGAATAGTAAGGATTTCAGCATAGTATTTTCTGTATTATATGAAATGGACTCCTGTGGTTCTGACTACAGATAAGAAAAGGAATTATTTGTATATGTCACTGAATATCAATTACGTGCTATCATTTCATCACATTAAGTTGGAATCAAGGTCATCGCCTAGAATGAAATCGTACCTTTTTTTCTTTACAGCGGGCACCATTTCTGTTCTCAGGTGTCCCTCATTTCGAAATTGGTGACTGGCAGGATGTGTTTAAAAAAACACTTGGGGCCTTAGCCTATCAGATTATTCTTACCAAATGTCAAAAAGGGAGAGGGGAAGGAAAACAGGAACTCAGCTTGCTTAAACGTTGTACATGAGTCTTGAAGTCCAGGGGATTGTAGATGCTGAAGCTGGTCACAGGAGCCAGAGGGGCATAGTTAGTGTTTCTCCAAGGAAACGCTTTGCTTATTTCCGAAACACTTTACAGTATGATCTCTTTTTCATGGTGGTCGGGATTCTGCAATTGCTTGTGTAGTGGAGTTTTTCACCTGCTGTAACCAACTCAGAGACTTAACATAATAAAACGTCTTTCTCATTTCGAATACGGGGTGCGGGTCTGGGGAGGAGAATCTTTACAAGTCGGACAGGGACTCAGCATCTTTCGGTCCAGGGTGACAAACTATGGCCTGTGGGCCAAGTATGGCTTTTACACTTTCCAGTCTTTAAATGGTTTAAAAATAGCAAAGAGAGCAATATTTTGTGACACAGAAAATTTATACGTGATTTAAATGTCTGCGTCCATTATCCGCCCTTTTTCTGGAACGTAGCTGCGCTCATTTGTTTACTCATCGTCAATGGCTGCTTTGTGGTAGAAGGGCAGGGTTGAGTGTCTGTGGCACAGTCTAATTATTTTCTACCTGCTCATTTCCCGTTTGCCCTGAGAATATTCACCAGCGGTCTTGCAGCTACAGCGTTTACCCCGAGATAACTCACAGGTCACAGTCCTAACCTCACCCTCAAATTTTGCCACGAAATATCTCGCTTTGATTATTATTGTCGCATCACTCTAGTATACTGATAGTCTTTAGAAACAAACGACATCATGCTATTGACAGCATCCTGTTTTTAGTAGTGGTATTTCCATTTATAAAATATATTAATTCTCGTTCACTGAAAATGTCAAATCCCAGAAAACGTAGCATTTCTACACGTGATGTTAACATCGTTCTCGAACAGTCATTAGCCGAAGTGTCATTAGATGAATCCGTTTTATGCATACATTTCTGTTACATCACGATTAGAGACAAGTTCGATTTAGAATTCACTCCAAGAGCACTTTTGATATTTTATTTTCCCACTGAACACCAGTCAGATTTGCTTCAGCCTCAAAGAGCCTGTTTGCGTAAAATTAAATTAAGGCTGGCAGCGAGCCGTGCTTTTTTCTTTCTAAGCACGAAATGGGTTAATGCATTCTAGCAAAGTGCTGTGGACGAGGGCACAGGTACTGATGGAGCACAGATACCAGTCCGTGTCTGCGTTTCACAGGAGAAATTTATTTTCGTAGACTCCCCATTGAGCCGCGGCCTGAACCCTGACGTCGCATGATTTGAAGTTTATAAATTCACGAGCTCTTTTAGCCCTCGTCCCCTCACTTTTATTAGTGCGGCTCACCACACTCTGTTTCCTCCATGTGCAGAGTCACGAAATGAGGGACAGATTCTTTTTTGTTGTTGTTTTTAGAATTTTTTTTTTTTTTACATCAAGATGAACAATGTGATGAAAACAGCGGGGATGTCCAATAATTGAGCTGGGTTTGACAGGCTCATTTGTATATTTACTGAACTAGTCACGCACTAGGGGTTTGAAATATTGATCAAAGCGATGTTTTATTTTGCTGTATCCTGTCTTCTTTTTTGGGGTCTGATTGCACCTGCTGATGTTTGTGAGTTATTTTTGAAATGGGCGCCTTCCCAGAGGGTGATGTTTCACTGGAGTATAAATTTCATGTGAGAGTAGAAGCTCTTATAAATTCTTATAAGATTACGATCAGCCACATTTCTCTTCTAAGATGGATGAAAGAGACAACATTAACGTAGCAGTCAAATTTTAATATTTCTCCTGGGAGGACTTTTATAATAAAACGTAATAGGATCCTTGATTTTCCTGAGGTTCCTGGGTTTTTTCTGACGTCAGGAATAACTTTTTAAATGTTGGCAGTAAGAGAAATTGCAGACGTTTATGACTGCACCAAACGCAGTGTACCAAGTTCGACTTATCATATTAGGGAGAGTTATCTGTTTTGGTCGCAAATTGGAACAGGACTGATTCAGATCTTTTCCAAGTGGGTCACCTATGTGCCATGTATGAGAATCCTTGAGGGCCCTGGAATAGTTAGAGTAGCATTAACAGTGCTAGGTGGAGGGGCATTTGGACCGGCAATTCATTACTGCCTGGATAAAGGCCTTTGAGCATGTCAAAATCTTTAACTTCAGTTCCTTCCTGTAATTCGTATTGTTTCAGGCCATTCCACACTGGGCCTCCTTTGTTATGCATGTGCTACTTTAGGTCTTTCAGCCTCCTGCAAACAGCTTGATCCAGATCCCCCCAGTAGAGCCCAAGTTCTGCAGAGCACTCCATATAAATATTCTGAAAGCTGTGGGTAGGGCCTCCCTGTTTTCGGACTCTTGCTGTCTCTAGTGATGGCTTCTGAGGCCTCTGGTGGTTGAAACCAAGGGATCCTATGCTATGTATAGATTCCATATAGGTCAGTAGTTCTCAGCCCGAAGTAATCTTGTCCCTGGAGTCATTTGTATTTCACGACTGGGAGGTGGGGGATCCTACTGGTATCTCATGCGTAGAGGCCTTGGATACCAGTAAGCATCCTATAGTGCACAGGACATGCCCCTTCCATAAATAATGATTCTGTCGAAAGCCATAAAGTGGTGCCAAGGTTGAGAAAGCCCGAGTTAGATGACTCTTGTAAGGCTGAGTGACCCTGGACCATTCCCGCTGGTCCAGATGTGAGCAAAGCTTAAGCCCCTGTTTTCGAGCCTAGTGACCGAGTTCCCAGCTCCTTCCCATCAGGGCTGCTCATGCATCAAAAGGTTACCATCGTATTCATGATTTATTGCCCCTTCCTTTTGTAATAATACCCCTGAGATGCTGCACATTATTAGACTCACCTGGGGGTCTTTATAGTAATTCCAGTTCTCAGGTAGCTCACAAGACCAGTATGACGAATCTCTGAGGATGGGTCTCGAGTTGGGTATATTTTTTAAAAAGTCCCCAAGGTGAACCCAGAGCATAAGCTGGGACTGAGAACCACCGCTCTAGCCCAACCCTCCCATTGCCCAGGAGGGTTCTGTCATCTTTATTTCTGGCCTGACCACAGACCCTAAAAATAAAAAAAAAACCCCACCACGGAGCTGGCAGGGCTCCGTTCTGCTCTGTTCCATGCAGAAGCAGCAAATGTACCTTGTTTGTCATTTCCAGCTTTCTAGCCTGTACATACGGGAGTGATTCTGCCAAACTCTGATCCTGGAGATTGCAGTGAAACCCCACTTCTGACTTCTGCATAGCAGTCTTTGTCTACGGTATTAGATGGAAGCTGACCTCTCTATCCGGGGCAACTCCGATTTGCTCATTGGGGTCAGGAGCTAGAAAGAAGAAAAATAAGTTGCCAGGAATTTTCTCCTGCCACTCACTTTATTTAATGGTTCAGTGGGCGCTCTACCCACCGTAATGTCCTTACCTGACACAGGGATTGTCACTGAAGTGTAATATGAACATATCTATATTTAAAAGACATTACTACTTCTCAGCTTGTAATAAGATTAAATATACTGGTCCACATGTCTCACTTAGTAGTCTTTAAGTAACTATACTTTTCTAATAAAAGATCATCTCATTTCTAATGAAAGTAAGATTATTTCTACTCACCAAACTTGTACTTTTATTCAAAACCGACCTGTTCTGGAAAACGTGTTGGACGATGAGTTTAGATACAAGGGGTCTATAACTTTATTTCAAAATAATAATAATGCATTCCCAAATCATCCCTAAACTCCGAATGATTACCCCCAGATATCACTAAAATGCTCTCGCAGTCCACAGTGGATTTCTGCAGGACACAGAGCGTATGCAACAAAAAAGGACCAAATTATTTACTGCTTGACAAATGCGCCAGTGGGTTTGCGTGCCGGTTTCCAGTTTGGTTCGTGAATTTGGAGTGCGAACGTATTGTTGGTTCTTAGAGCCGATATTTGGAAGAAATAATCAGGGACACCTCTCTAAGGCTCTTTTTATTCCCAAGTGGAAGGTTTTGTTTTCACAGACAGCATTCTAAAAGTCCTTTAGCCGGAGGAAGTACACTTAGGTTATTCTGTTGATGGAAAGTCTTCTCTAAGACTGGGGAAGTTGAAGAAGGAAGAACAGCTTTTATTCCAGTAGCTATTGGTCATCGGTTTCTGATACCTGAGTGAGCAGCATGCGGAAACAGTTATCTGTGTCCTAGTGAACTTGTTCTTTTTATTTCCTTTTATTTATTTATTTATTTATTTTTTTGCATGCTGCATTTCTGCTTTCAAAGAAAAGAAATGTGCCCAGTAGCTGCATGTGGTTGGGCAGGCTGTCAGTCAGAGTCCGCCCTCTACATCAGCGAGTGTCCCTATTTCATCCCTCTGCCTGGGGGAGGTGGTGCCATCTACCTTCATGGCCCCGACACAAGTGTGTGCCCCTTCAGAGGGTCACTCCACCATTTAGTGGATGCCAGGAATATTTCCTCCTTTCTGCTTGAGACCTCCATAGTGTTCAGTACATGTATATCGTCATCCACACTTGTGCGACACATAGATAAACACATTTTTAACTTGAAATTTTTCTTGGAGCAACGTTCAAAATGGTAAAAGAATCAGGTAGACTCAATTTTAATAACTGCTTTTATCGGAGATATATCATTTTATTATCTAGTCAATACAAATTAATAGGCATTTTTCATTTTTTTAAGTCTAATCTATATTTTGCACATAGAGCACATCTCAATTTGGGCCAGCCATCGTGTTTCAAGTACTCTGTTGCCACATGTGGCTGGCGGTTCCTATACTGAAGAGTTCTAGAAGGCCCACCTTGGTCACCGCCACACATACCTCTTCCCATGGTTCAGTGAATTTGCAGGGCCTAAGGGAATGAATGTGTGCCATTGAGTCCATGTCTTCCTGTCTTTTAGAGCGGGCACCAGCAAATAATGACCTCTGGTCATCACCTCTGTTGGCAAATAAAGGTTTTGTTTGGCACACAGCCACACCCAGTGACTTCTGTGTTAGCCATGACTGTTTCTGTGCCAGAATGGCAGAGTTGAGTATCTGTGGCAGAAATACCAAGGCCTGGAAGCCTCAAATACTCAAAAATTGGCTCTTTATAGGAAAAATTAACCAGCTTCTGTTCTAGACCATGTGTTGGGTTCCTGGGACCCCAGGATTTTTTGTCCAAGAGTCTTGAGCCTGCTTCCAGTCTCCTAAGGATAGGCCACCCCAAAAGATGGCCACGCGAGGCTGTTTGCCAGGGGAAGGCGGAAGAGCTGAGGCGCTGAGCTGTTGGGTAGAACTGGGCATGAGCTGGGAAGAGAGATGGGCTGTCACAGCCCTGGACACTGTCTCCTCGATGCTACCTTAGGTGACAGGACTCTGAGGAGTCTAACATTTTTCAATTTGAAACTAATTTAATTTGAAAATGATCGATTTGATTCATTTGACAGATTATTACCTGGATTTAGAGCTTTCGTGTGTTTAGATGTATCTGTCATATGTGGGCCTCCGTACCTGTTCTTGCCCAGAGCTTCTGATGTCGAGGGGGGCCCTGCTCAGAGGAGAGGTGCCTCATTTTCATAAGGACACTTTGGCAGGGGTACACAGGTGTTGGGGTGAACCACCCTTTAATCTGGCCCTGACAGTCTTTCCTCACCAAAGAACTGTGTCTGTGGCCCTCCGTGACACTCATTCAGCCCATAAACTTAGCAAGAAGAAGAGATCTCCAGGGTTGAGAAGAGCCAGCAAGTCCTGTGCCAACCGCAGACCCTTACCGTGTACTCACCCTGAGCAGAATGGTAAGAGACCCACTGGGTCTCTTTTTCCAGTCTTGTCTCCTTTGTCACTTAGTCATATTTCCTTTTCCTGGGTCGTTGGCTCAGCCCATAGAGGATCTCCACATACAGTCACCGTGGATGGATTGACACAGAGCTGCCTGTACCGAAGGTCAGTTCTGCACTTTGTGATCCTACTGGGGAAGCCAGAAGTGTTCTTCCGCGCCCCCAGGCTTTGCAGACAGATGTTTTGACAGCTCACCACTGCTTCTTGTGATTCATTTCCTCAGAATCACTGAACCACGAGCCCCATGAGGCTTCAGAAAAGGAAGGCTCTACAGTCTACTGTGACTCTGTCCACATCGCGTCCAAATGCATTCGCTACAACCGTGCGTTCGCTTGACTGTAATAAAGAGTTTCAGTTTCCCACCATCTTCTGAGATGTAAAGATTCCATTTCTGTGCTCTTACCAGACAAAATGCAAAAGTGTTAGAAAAATCCTTGCAGGATTATTCAGCCCTTGGCATCATTTTCTTCATCGATGGTCCCAGAGTACAGAGACCTACCTGCTCTGCAACCACGTTGAATTCAAGGATGAGCCAGTTGATTTCTCTGGGGTTTTCGGTGTTCATTACTTGAAACCAGTGTAGCTGTGAGGTTATTTCTAAGGATTTAGTATTCACATTCAATAATAATGCTATTAAGTCATTTACAGTCATAGGAAAAAGGCCATATTTTTTTCTTTGTATAGTTCTTATGGTAATTTCTTTCTTTTTGTTTTAACACCAGTACCAAATAGTGTAGAGAAAAGGAGATACATATTGCAAACGATTCCTGAAGCAGTTTAGCACTTTGTAGCACATTGTACTATAATCCTTCTTGGACACATTAAAATTAAGGTCTCACTTTCCATTAATGCAAAGGCCATAGAGTATCATTACATCTGCCAAACAGACGGCGTTCTTTAAAAAGAAGCTGAAAAATATAGAAACCGCATTTGTATCCACCTAAATCTGTGATTTCAAACTAGGAGGGTTGGCAACTAATCAACATAGAAAAAAATTTTTTTTTTCTCATGGACTACTGGTTAGTGCCAACTGGAATCTTAAGGGGATTCACGGAGTACGTGAAATTTGTCTTGAATTTTCTTTCTTCTCTCCCTCTTTTATCTCTAGAGCAGGTATTCTCAACTCAGCACTAGTGACACTCAGGGAAGGATAGCTCCTTGCCGTGGGGATGTCTTGTGCATTGTCTGGTGTTTACTAGCACCCCTGGCTTCTATCTATTAGATGTCAGTGGCATCCCCCCTTCCATGATGACAACCAAAAATGTCTCTTGACTGGTCATACGTCCCCTGGGGAAGAGGAGCAACATCCCTCCAGTTGAGAACTTCTGCTCTGATGGCTACCTTTGCCCGTCTCTAGGTGCTCCATGCTACCTTACGGAGTTCTGAACGCATCACACTAGTGCCCCATCCCCAAGAGCCTTTTGCTGGAGTACCCATGCTCCAGAATCATTGTTCTTCTTTCTAAGGCATGACCGTTATGTAAGAGGACTGTGACGAGTCACTTGGTGAAGGTGCTTCGCTCTACTGTGTGAATGAACGTCTCGTGAACTGAACTCAGGCCAGCACATCGGAATTTTAAAAGAGGCGTTCGTTACACTAAATGTCTCTAAACTAAATGTTACACTAAGAAAGAAGAAACCATCTATAGTTTTACTATTCTTTACATGGTCTTTTTTAGGACTTAAAGTAGTTTTATCTGATAGGTAAAGTTATAGAAGAGGAAATTGAAACTTGGTGATTATTTAATGTGAACGAGGTCAGACAGCTTAGTATAGAAAAATAGGAATGTCATTCAGGTCTCTTAGATCTTAGTGAGTTGTTCAAGGTATTTTGAAATGTCAGGAGAGTCTTTCTAATGCGCCCCAATTGTTCCAACTGATACTCTTCCTTTTCTACCTCCCACCTGGCATAGAAAGCCATCTTTTTATTCTTTGTATTGTTTCTTGTGAGTAAAAACACAGTGTTCAAGCAGTGAAATTCCAAGAGACTGACACATGTTAGTTTGAGCTTTATTGCAATTTGCGGGGTGGTGGTGTTATCCACGGTATAATTTCACCTGCCGGCACTCAGTAGTTTTCTATATAGGCAGCTGTTTCCAGTTTCAAGCCTCATTTATTACAAACAAAAGCAAGAATAAGATTCTTTTTCATACTCGTTTGGTAGGTGATGATGACATAGTGATTCTCAGATATGCTCTTGACTTAGCAATTTTCACAAAAGAGGTATTCTGATGGTCCTTATACCGTTCAGTCGACTCACCTGTTAATTGATTTCTTGGTTTCCCCAGGGAATGTTAAGGGTTCTGTAATGTGTATTAGCCAATTTTCAAATAATAGGGAAAGTTGTTAAGGGTCGTGTGTAGTTTATGTTTAACAGCCATGAAAAAATTTTTTAAATGTACCCTGTAATTGTACTGTAGCAAATTTGGAAATAAAGTAAAATGAGAATACAGCAAATTACCCATAATTCTGCTGCTCAGTCATAACTGTTCAACATTTTGGTGTTTGTCGTTTTAGTCTTTTTTTTCCTAGTCATATATTAAATAAACAAACACAGTGGAGTCATAGTCATCATAGTATTTTTATGCATACAGGATTGTGACATGTTCTAGAATCATTATGTATTTGATTTTAATGACTACATGTGCTCTGTCTTTTATCATACCATGCTGTTTTCTATGTATTTGAATACATTCTTTTAAAAATCTTGAATATCATAGACACGAAAACCTAAAAGGCGTTTTTGGCATGTAGTATCGGTCGCTTTGTGGTAAACTCTTGTCAGATAAATGTGGATAAGGTAGAAAGAACCTTGGATGCTTGGAGTTTGGTTTCTTCCGATGTCACAGGTCCAACCGGTTCCATAGAGAGAAGGTGTTGTTCACTTTCCTCGTCATACTTGGTTGGTCATTAGAGATTGTCAGGGTTGTGTGGGCAGGTCTGGCTGGCAGTGAACGGAGAGCAAGAGTAACCCATGAAATATGAGCTCCTGTTTCCCGGGGCCATTCCTGGGCACTGGTGTTGCGGGGCAGCTGGGTGGAGAGGAAGGAGGAGAGAGGTTTGCTTTGTATGTAATCATGCTTTCCAGAGCAAAAAAACCCAACACCCTCATCATCTCTAACACCCATTTATTGACTATTTTCTCTCTTTGGTGAACCTCAAAGGAAAGTGGGATGTCTTTTCAAGTGTCTGCTTCTAAACTGGAAATATATCTAGAGAAAAACAGGACCATTTGGGCAGTTTTTATAGACTTGAGCCATCTAACTCATTCCCTCAAAAACTTTTCTAAATTTTCAGAAGACAAATAAGGCTTTAAGAATGAGTTATTTAACGTTGATTCAAATGGATATGTTTGTTTTAGGACAGGAAGCCCTACCCTGGTCAAGTCACATTGTGCAGTTGTGTGTGTTATGAGTGTCAACGCTCATTGTGTCATCGGTGTGATCATTTTGTGGGACTTGGTATAGAATATAATTTTTTTTTAGAATGTAATTTTAATTGAGTGGAGTATACATATTTAAGCTTACTTTGTGGTAGTTTTAATGATAAATTAAGGCATATAGAAATATGAATATATCATTATGCTCAAAATTTTGAATATAATAGGCCCCAAAGGCATAAAAAGTGTTTTTCTTTTTTGGTGTGAACTTGTGTTATTAATCTGCGAGGGAAATTTGCTTGGTGACTTAATGTCCAGGAACACTCCGTGATACCAGCTGGAACTGCTTGTTCATGGAGTGACTTATAACTGGGCGTTGAACCATGTCCTCCGCTATCCTCAAATGAAGTTTTAGAGTTATTTTTATGGATGTTTCATTTGGCAATGATTATTTTCATGGCAAAATAGACTAAGGCCCTCTAAATTTCTGATGAATAAGTCATTAAACCTTAAGAATTTGCCTGGTGCTTTTCTTCAGAATACCATACGCAAATATTTCACCATAAAATTAGAATTTCTAGGTTTGACTAGATATTTACTCGGCAAAATTTGCTGGTATTGCATGCTGGAAAGGGAATATACCTTTGGGGAGGTTGATGCATATTATTGAATTAATTTCATAGAACAAAGCATAATATAGAAATCTCTTATGTGGATAGTTTGTGTACCTCCTTCAATCTGACTACCCTAGGGAATGAAAATAAAGATTTCACTAAAATACAGTGAAAATGAAAATTTATTTAAATTAATTTGGTGACCTTTTGCTGTCAAAAAGTTAAATTTCACATAGAAGTGCTAGTAAAAAGATAGATTAACACTAAAAAAAATACAAGCTTCTGCTACCCTAATCTTCAACTGAATGGTCTTAACTGCCCATTTATTCAATGGCCATAGTTAAAAAAAAAAAAAAGAAAAGGTTAGGTTTTGGGGCCAAGGTTGGATGCAAGGAGAGCCCTTTGTGTGGGAATTGTGTGATTGCAGATGGAAAACCTAGAAAATGCCTGCATGCTGTGTCAGATGATGCCTCCTGTCAGTTATCCCCTGTTAGAACTGATGAGCCCCTTGGCCTCTATCCTTCTGCTGCCTTGCTCCTCCGAACCCCTACTGGAGGAGAGGGCAGCCAGGCTCAGGGCTCGCCTCCCATTGTCTTCTGGCCAGGACGTCAAAGCCTCCAACCCAGAGTTCTGTTTTCCTCCTGTTTGGAACTAGTCTCACTGAGAGCACTCATCTACCGTGAAAAGAATACCAACTCCAGATGTTACAGATGGAATTAAAGACTTAGTCAAGTTGACCGATGTTTAGAATTGTTTAATGAGACACAGTCTCAGCCAGCTCCCTTGAAGACTTCGAAGAACCAGTTGATTAAAGAACAAGGAGCAGGTGTTATCCACAGGGAAGTCAGGCAGATGAGCTGCACTTCCTGGGTTGGGCAGACAATGGCAGGGTCCAGCCTGGATCTCTCCCTGTCCTTTGTACTGTTTTTGTCCCCTCCTTGAACCATTTCTTAATGATTCCCCTTGACCACTAGACCCCACTTTGAACCTGCTGTGCTTGGTTGACTAGAAAGCTGGAAGCATCTGGGAGATTATACTCTTTGCCCTCACCCCCTACACACAGGCACATAGCTCTTGACCAGTGACTGGCTGGTACTGGGCCACACAAACCCAGATCCTTTGGCTCAGGTCAAGACAACTCTGAAGTATAACTCGCACTCCAGAGTTCCCCGTGGGAACCAGTCAGAGCTCCCCTGTAGGAGACATTCCCTGGGAGTCCATGCTTCTGGGCTTCCCACTGTTCCCCATGCTGCTCCCGCCCTTGCATGTGCCGAGGACGTGTTGCCTTCACGGTCACATGCATGCAAACATTCCTCTCAGCGTCTGCTTCCAGAGAACGTGAACTAAGACAAGTCAGCACGTATATTGGGGGAAGAAAGGGTGGGGCTAATGCACACTGAGATTAACACCAGCAAGACACATGTTGTTGTGTGGTGAAATGGTTAAGAGTGTCTAGACTCAGAGAAGCCTTGCTTCCACTCCCAGCTCTTCCTTTGACACTGGTGGAACCTTAGGCAAAGTGGCTGGCCTCTCTGAGCTTCACGTTCCTTGAAAAGTAGAGGAAAACAGAACCAAACTCATAAGGCTGATGTGAAACTTAAGAGAAATAGTGTTAAAACATGTGTTCCTGACACATGATACACACTTAATAAATGTTAGCACTACAGAAAATCCTGCGGCTAAGATTCAAGGAGTCCATATGTTTAAATAATTCTCTACAGCACAACTCAAGGAATGTTTATGAGGCAGTAGAGATACATGTCCCTATTTTGTAGGGAAGGAGATGGGCTTAGAAAAGTTTAGTGACTGTGTATTAAGTTGTATGGTTTGCTGTCTCCTGTGACTAGGACCCAGGGCTCTGGACTAACAAGGCACTGCTTTATCCAAGGTACACACCGCCTCTAAGGCATCCAGTGGTCTGACATTTGGGGAATATGTTTGTTTGAACCAGTTGACCACATTGACTTCAAGTATAAAAATGGATGTGAGATTTTTAACGAATAGAAATAGTCTATTATTTAGGGAAGAGGTGTAAGTTTAAGGAAGAAGGAAGAACACAGTAAGAGTATGTCCTCTAACCATTCTTTGAATGTCTGAAACAATAGTAATATTTCATTAAATGAAATTCTTTCATCATTTATTTCAGTTGATTCCAATCTGTCATATTGATTCTTTTACCTTATCTAGAGGAAATGAAAAAGATTTTAGATGATGGTGTTCTCAGAAGCTCTTGAATCTGTGAATTTGAAAATGTCAATTGAGAAATGTGAAGGTCGTGTGCATAAATCTACATATGATTACATTCATGTATGTGTTAATTACTTCCAACAAAATTAAGATCAGACATATGGAAAACCATATGTACTGGGAGGAAAGAAACTCAGGTGTGTTGAATATATGAAAGCACAGAAATCTCACCTGGTTAGACTGATGTTGGAGGTCATGTGTAAGTCAAGTTTTTAATGTATAGCAGAGCGAAAGTTACTGTATTTTAGTAGTTTAGGTGGTAAGATCATGAGTAGTGAATCTATTTAGAAGCAGGACTTTGAATAATATATAAAGAACTTCAAATTATGTTTGAGTTTCCTGGAGGGTTTGGGGCTGCCAGGTCTGAGAGACTTTAGCTAATTATGAGAACACCCAGAGGACACAACAGTTGTACTGGGAAAGACACAAAGTAATGTCATATAAGTAAGGTGTCTCTATTTTTTGTTTGTTTGAGCCAAGGTGTAAATACAAGTTAAGAGATGTTTCTCAAGTACAGGGAGGGTCATGATCTGGATACAGGTGTGGCTTTTTGCTGGGGCTTCTGGCAGGTGGAGCAGCAGTTGAGTTGAGCTTAGGATGTGCTTTTTCTTCAAGTTCAGTTGTAAACTATGAAGGAGCTGGCCATCACGAGACGTGTGCTCCACTTATCAAAGATCTTATGGAATTCTTCAGATAAGATCTTACCCGCATGGACATCTATGGATGTTTCATTTTAATTTTCATCATCATTTGTGGTCCTGATAATTGAAACTTAATCAATGTTCTTAATAAGATAGTTTTAAAGTATCAAGAGTTTTATACCCTCGTGATTTCCGTGAATCTAGTTAACAAGGCATCTGTGTCTTGAAGTCAAATTACCATACATGATGTCATTACCCTCTGCGAAAACCAATGATATTAATTATTGATGCTACTTCTCATGAAAATGAAGATTACATTTTTTCAAATGGACAGAATTATTCCAAGCATATTTTTAAAGTAACTGGAATATGTGTGTGTGGTTTAATAATACCTTCAAAGTCCCGAGAGAGAAGAGAAGTGTGGCGTAGATGGAAGAAGGAATGAATGAGGGAGAGACTCCACACCAGTAATTATGTATACAGAAAAACTATTTCCTAAGGATGGGTTGATAGAAAAGATATTTTCCAGTAAACAAAACAGAAGAAGTTTTCTGGTTAGAGATGACAACCAGCGAGCATTTTCCAGGAATAAAGGAATGTTTTCTGGGGAGCATGTAAGTAAGTTTTCTGAAAGGGAGGGTCACCATGAAGGAATAAGAGCAGGTTCCACATCAGTTCAGTGCTTTGGAGCTCAGTCCAAATGTATATGTAGAGTGGTTGTAGAGAGCCAGATTGTAAGCTTTTACAGTGATTGTGAGGATAAAGGCTAGC
The DNA here is from genome assembly GCA_003508835.1 of Eonycteris spelaea. Taxonomy (NCBI): domain Eukaryota; kingdom Metazoa; phylum Chordata; class Mammalia; order Chiroptera; family Pteropodidae; genus Eonycteris; species Eonycteris spelaea. The sequence continues at coordinate 908,023 of PUFA01000276.1, forward strand.
CAGGAGGCCAGGGTGAGCATCTGCCTGGGCTGATGTTGGTGTCTTTTAGCTAGATAGGAAATGGACAGACTCAGAGACAAGACTGTTAGTTCTGAGACTGATTACAAGATGTTTGTGAGACATTCAGTGGAAGATGCTTGAGTGGGCAGTTGACTGTATTGGTATAACCTGGCAGGCGGCTGAGGCAATTCGTTTTGGGAGTCAAGTGAAATTGTGTGGAACCCTTATCAGTACACAGTGGAAGGCTCACAGCCATTCTGTTTCTCTGGATTTTTGATGGCAGGGCTGGTGGCAGGGAGGCAGGCCTGCAAATTGTTTTCTGCTCATCTCAGTCTGAATTTCTGTTTCCACTGAATTTGTTCAACTGACCGATTGTCTCCTTGCCTTCAAGTGCTGTCATTTTCTTCTACACTGTCCCCAGGGTGGAACGGAGCCACATGTTACTGATGAGAACATCAACAACAGTAATTATTTACACAAGGCATTTATTCAGTAAACTTGAAGTTCTGAAGAATTGGAAAGTTTACATTAGATCAATTGTTTTCCAACCTCCTTATTTTCCTGCCTTGCCACCAGATTGCTCAGCCATTTCTTTATTCTTTAAGACCCTTCTTTCACTGTTTTCTGGATCCTTCCCACAGGTTCTTATGGGAAAGTCAGTTTCCCTCACTTCATTGTCCCCAGTGACCTCCGTGGTTTGTCTTAGCTTTCCCTGGGTCCCTTGACTCTCTTCCCCTGCACAGTTCCAGGCCCTGCCCTTCAACGGTTCAGAACAGCCGGAGGCTTTGAGAATCAGCCTTTTCCTTCGCGGGACAGGAGCAGAAGAGCACTTATTTTTTTCCCCTTTAAGTAAAACATGGCAGAAGTAGCAACAATTTTGCTCTTAGGCAACTTTTATTCCACCCAGCATAGAGTCTTGAGCTCAGAAGAGAGATCGGGATTAGAGATACAGTTTTGGATTATCGACATAGAGACCGTAGAAAGAAAGGGGAGTGGCTGAGATGGGTGAGGACACTCCAAGGGTAAGGAGGACAAAGAATTGTCAGCGTTTTCCACTCGACTTGCAAAAGGAGAAGGATTGGGCTTTTTGAGGCCCAAACTACATATGCCACGAGAACCCTCTCCCTCTGTGAGTGGTATGAGAAGAGACGATGGGCCATTTCAGGGTCAGGATCTTGAGAAGAAAATATTGTCCAATTTCAGGCCATTATTTATCAACTCTTGTATTATCTCTGTCAGTGGCATGGTATAAAGATTTGATGAGGCCCAGTTTCTGAAATATCAGTCCAATGCAGTTGAGTCTCTTTTTTATGCAGGCCGTTCTTTAAAGAATTCAGATATTCAATGAATACATAATTATTCTATCTCTGTTTATTTTAAGTACCATGTAAGTTTCAAAAAAAAAAAAAAAAGAGAGACTATTTTAGGTATGCAAAATAAAGTGACATTCTCCAATGTAGTTAAAAGCAAAATCTAGCCATATAATCGAATGCGTGTTCATTAGAGTAACAGGTTTGCAGACGGAGGAAGGAAGCTCGTCTTCTGCTTTAATGTCCATCAGTGTGACCACGCTGCCAATGGGTGTCGTACTGTTAACTTCATCTTGTGAGACCGACACACAGGGCTGGAGACAGGGCAGCTCCGTGGACAGTGGACTGGTTTGGGCATTCTCTGTGTTTTGGAGACTTGATCCTGAACTCAGAAGCCAAGTTCTATCTTCTGTGGGCCAGATCAGCAGCTTGAAATCTCTAGATGCACTTCCTAGATCTAGAGGTTGGATGGCACCATTGAGGGCAGGTGGCCAGTTACGATCACATGTGCTTGACCATCACCCTGTAGGCATGTAGTAAAAGTAAGATCTCCGAGGTGCTTAGCCATTACGGATTCCTAATTCTCACCCCCGGGACACTCCTGATTAGTAATATCGGGATGTAAGCAACAAGGTCTCAGGGACTTTCATGTTTCATCTAGATGTGTCCCCTTCCCCATAAACAGGAGAGGGATGGTGTAATATAAGATAGTAGACTGGGCTTATATGTCACCATGTGGACACAGCTGGAGCCTATGCCCCAGGAATGGAGCCAGGATTTCATATCAACGAGTTAAGACCGTGAGTTGGTAACTAAGACCTGTGCTGACCACCATCTAGAAGGGTGAAGCCAAGATTTGAACCTAGTCACATGTGAATCACTGTAAGCCTCGAGCTCTCATTAACTTTGTAGTTGGGATGATCTCAAAGGCCTAGGGCCAGGAAATAGTTATTAGCGGGCCTTGTTAAGCTGACCTATTCATAAAGTCCTACTGTCAATGGCAACACCTCTGTTCCTGTGTATGCCTGTTCTTCCCAACCTTTCTGTGCGATGACAAATGCAGAATCCGGTGAGTGAGCGAGGTTATTGTGGCAGAAGATGAACGAGGACAGTCTCTTGATTGAAAACATTATCGCATGTTTTATCACACTCGCGGTTCCTGGTTTGTTTTTTTTTTCACTTCCACCACCTTACAAATTCTAGGTATTTGATTTACTTGTTCCTCTGCCTTCTAACACTAAAATCAAAAAATGTAAAGACGCTCATGCTTTGATTCTTGACTCATTTCCCATGTTTTGATGCTTCGGGCTAATGACTTCTCTTGTTATTTTATATCTTGCCATTTCTAGCTTTATAGAAACCAGAATAAATCATTTGTTTTGATTTTTTTTTCCTCTTCTGTTTTAGCCAATGGACCATGAGATGTGTCGTAAACAAGATTAGATAAGAGGCCTCTGTGATCTGTCAGGTGTATTAAAAAGAACATGATATAGTTACAGATATAGATATTGATATAAATACAGATTTTTTTTGTTGTTAAATAAACTTGGGTTCTGGTATTGACTCTCATTAACTGCATGACCTTGGAAGAGAACTTATGCTCTGAGTCATTTCTTCATCCGAAAAAGAGAAAATCCAAATGCTTGCTTTTATGTACTTCAGAGAACTATATGAAGGACTCCATGAGAAAACATTTCTAATTATCTTGCACTGGGCCAGGGGAAGAGGAGACGTCAGCAATTGTTGCTTATACTCTCCTGACGCTTTCGCTTGTAAAAACCTCCATACAAGCTTCCTTCCCGTTTCAGAGCACAAAGTGTCCCTTCTTTTTTTTTTTTTTAAGTGACACCTCCATCTGTATTCCTGATCTTATCCCCTTTCGTGTTCTTTGGTGTCCTAGTGTTGATGAGGAAGTGGAGGGTGGTGGCTGCCAGGTATCGAGTACTTTGTATGTGCTCAGCACTGGGCAAGGTGCTTCTCATTATCTTAAACTCTTACAACCCTCCAAAGTAAGGATTATTATCTCTTCTCACGTGATACTCTTTGCAGTTCAATTCATTTTATTTCTGTAACCCTACCTAACTCTCTTGGGTTTCTGTGAAATAACAGAAAATATGTATATTGGTGTCTGCTCCTGGCGTCTGGCACCCAGATACTAAACCCTTTGGAATTTCTCGAGTGATAGGAATGTCATTTTAGCTAATAAGGTGACTCTTGGATGAGGCTGGTCACCAGGAAGACCAAACTATGACTGGAAGCTTGGAATGTTCATCCCCACCCCCTTTTCTCCAGAGAAGGCTGAACATTGAATTAATGATTGATAAAAATCTGTACAAGTAAGGGTTTGGGGGAACTTCCGAGTTGGTGAACACGTGGAGGGCCTGGGAGAGTAGTGTGCTTCTCGAGGGCGTGTGAGCCCCCCCTCACATACCTGGGCCTATGTATCCCGTCTATCTTGCTGTTCCTGAGTTATATCCTTTAAGAAAAATGGTAATTAGTAAATAAACTGTTGTCATGAGTCGTTTAACCTGATCTAGGAGATTAAGCATACCTGAGGTGGGGGCGGGGATCATCAGAACCTCTGATTTGTAGCCATTTGGTCAGAAGTGCGGGTAACAACTTGCATTTGGGATTGATGTGTAAAACAGGAGGAGGGGACAGACAGTCTTGTGCCACGGAGTCCGTAATTTGTGGGATGGACGCTATCTCCATGTAGCGTCACAGAAGTAAGGTAAATTGTAGGAAACTCAGCCGGTGTTTCAGCAGAAAATTGCCTGGTGGGGCCAAGACCCCCACGCATCTGGTGCCAGCTGTGCCGTGAGTGTGGCGGTAGTGTGAGAGCAACAAACGCCACAGGGGAAGCGAGTTTTTCTCAGTTTTCATCGTTTTGAGTGTTTCTTCTTTGTCATTCTCCTAAGTTCTTTCCATAGCATCTTGGACTTGGGTGTTCCCTGAATGTGACCTTAGCCTCTTGTCTGTTTTAGTCAACGTGAATTCCCTCGGCGACCTCATCTTTTCGTTGTTTTACCTGCACTTGTTGATGACATTAAAACCTGTCTTCGTGTGTCTTACCTGTATGTCAGAATGACATCTAACACAGACGGTTTGTATCCGTGATACCGAAAACTCAACCTCTTCCAAAAAGGACTTCTCCAGTTTTATCCGAAGAATTTTGTTTCTTCCATGTTCTCATAATAACTGACACCACCCAGTCACCTAAAACAAGACTTGTTAACCATCAATTCTTCTCATCGTTCAGTGTGTTACTTCATCTTATAACTAGTTCCCTCAGCTTCTAACCATCCACTGCTTAGTTCTTATTATTCCTCACTGGGTTTTATTTCAGTAACTCTTGATGGTCTCTCTTATCAATCTTGCCTCCTTGAAATTCATTATCCACACTGGCACCAGAATGTTCTGTCTGAAACGCTAGCTGTTTGCAGTTGTCGCCTGTTCACTGATGAGTGACTTCCCTTAATGCGCCAGTCTCAGCTCCTCAGCCTGGCACAGAAGACTGTGAATGACCTTCATCTCCATGGCTCTTCTTCAGCTTCCTGTTCACCCCTCTGCTCCGTACTTTATGCTCCAAGGGTAGCAAATCCTTTAGTTCCCCTGATATGCCATGCTGTCTCACGACTCTCTGCCTTTGTGAAGCTGCTGTCTCCCCCTGGATGCCCTTTTTTCCACGTGGAGCTAATGCCTCTTATCCTTCAAGGTGACTCAGATATGCTTCTTAAGATGCCTTTAGGGTTATAGTTTGGCCTAAATGGTCCCCCTCTGGGCCCTGTCCCACCCTGTGCTTGTGTTTATACTTCCTGTCGGACCAGAAATCCCTATTTCTGTGTCCTTGCTTTAGAGTTGGTTCCCTGAGGGCAGGGCAAACATGCTCCAGTATCCTACATCGTTTCTGGAGCATAGTAGATGCTACATAAACATTTGCTGAGTGAAGCTCAACTTCCTGCATTGGACAGAATCGTCTTGCTAGAGATTTTAAGCCTGGCCATGACCACAGATAATGACTCATCACCCCCCGCATACCCCAAAGGAGAAGAAAGATGCCTTGCTCAGTACAAATCTGTGAAAGTGGCATTTCAGAATCATGAAAGCTGACATGAATAGATGCAAAATATACGCAGTTCTAAATTCGATCTCGTTCTCTGGGTTGTATTGCTTTAAGGGGGGAAAAACAACAATATTTTGATGTTTTCTAGAATCTCTGACTTCAAAAGCTGGTGATTTGCATTTATCCTCTAAAAATACCATCAGGCATTTTCCTGTCCAAGTGCCTACCACTAGGACTTGACCTTTAGGGAAGAGGCTGTTGGAAGCTAAAGTTCCGGCAGACATTATTTCAGTGATAATAAACTGCAAACAGCTTAGCCTAGCAAGGTAAACAGAAAAACAGAATTAGAGCCCCCCAAAGAACTTCATGTACAGTACACATTGTATTCGATAATAAGCAAGGCTTTCATTATTTTAGGTCTTTATGAATATTTTGAAAATACAGTAATTACCAACATTCTGCCATTTCTGAATCATGCATTCATCCAGTCTCTATTCCCAGTTCTTTTTCCTTTTGCAGTAGAATATTTTCAAAAGCTCAAGGCCAGTATATCGATGTTAAAAATATTTCCATCATGAAATTATTAATATTATAAATATGAAATAGTAGATTTTGTTGCTTTAAATTGTAGCAGAAATAAATAAGTTTTTTTTTGTCTAGTTAATAAAATATACATCAAGAAACCCATATAATCACTGCTTGTAGGAATGGCACTATTTATACTTCTAAATTGTTTCTGGAAGCACTTTACTCTTCTGGTTTAGAGTAGGAGCCAGTGAACTCCAACCCACTAGCCAAATTCTGCTCCCTGTTTGTTTTTGAACATAAAGTTTTATTGGAACACATCTGTGCCTGTTCACTTGCGTAATGTCTATGAACACTCTCGTGCTACAATGGCAAAGTTGGGTATCTGCCATGGCGTATGTGGCCCGCAAGCCCTAAAACATTTTCTGTCTTGTTGTTTACAGATGTAGTTTGCCAACCACTGGTGTAACGTCTGAGCTTCCTGTTAAAATTTGTGTAGCTTTAGATGAGTCACTTAATTTGTTTGAGATTGTTTAACCATCTGTAAATAGGAATGCAAGTCAAGTCTAACTCATAGGATTGTTTTGAGGATCCAAAGTATTCAGGCTTGTGAATGCTTGATAGGGTCTTTGGCATATCGTGAGCACTAAGCGTTATTAGCTTTGGTACCTTTGTTAGCATTGTTAGTTTTGTTGGTGATGGTTCCTGTAGTATTGGAGTCAGAGAAACTCATGGGCTTCAGATTGCAGCTACGCCACTTAGCGTCTTGAGGAAGTAAGTTATTCTGTCTGAGCTTGTTTCTCTATTTGTAGAAAGGAGATAACAGTTCCTTGTGAGACCATTGTATGAAATGAAGATGACAAAGCCTTGGGACGTGGCAAAGGTTCATGACATGGGGCTCTGGTCTGTTCGGATGGTGGTAACTGGGCATGTGGATCCTTGCAGAGATCTGGTTGACATGTTCTCAAGAGACGTCCTGGGGTAATGCTGTGAATCTTGATAAATGTGCTACTGTCCCATACTGAGTCTCAGCTTTGAGGGTCTAGGTACCGTATTGAATTATTTCTTGAACACTAAGCTTCTCCTTCATGAGATGAATATATAAACCTGTGAAGTCAGTTTGTACAACTACTTTTCAAACTAAAACCGCTAAAGGAATTGGATGCTTGTGTCTCTGGACTGAGTTCCTGGTGCATAAGCCTCTGTGGAAGGTTGTGAGTGTATTGGGAGCTAAGGTCGTCTCTTAGGTCCTTGGCATGTTTAATGGATAATGCCTAACACGTGGCCATCACCACACCCAACCACATCGCACCTTTGAATGGGCTCAGACCGGGCGGGGATGGGAAGTATCAGCCTTTGATTGTTTGTCTCTACCTCCAGAGGAACGGCAGGTTGAATGGCTTTCTTTCCTCCTTTCTCCATAGAGACATAGTGAATCCATTTGTGGTCCACTCTGCATAACTGTGTTCAAGTCTAGCGTGAACCCGGGGTCAGGAAACTGGCTGGCTCAGGGTAGCAATTACCGATGCACTGATGTGAAAGGCATTTGCTGTTTTACACAGATATTTGGTTTACTGATGGACAAACAACATGTGCCCTCAAACTGGAGATGGCAATATATATTCAGAAAGTGAATTCAAAGCCAATATTCATGAGAGGAGAAATAAGGAAAGGTGATAGGAATTTTGCTATGATTTTCATGAAGTAAATATTTCCTTCTTAAAATGAGATATTTATTTGAGAGGAAAACAATGACTTCCACAGCGTATCCTGATTCGTTTATGAAACCCATTGTGGGTGCAGTGAGGTGAGCGTCGATTCCGATGGGCATTGCGCCTGATGCACTGTCAGTCTCTGATGACAATAAAATGTATTAAACTTCCTCCCCCTGCTCGGACGAGTGGTTTATGTCATTGGGATGTTGTTGTTGGGTACATTATAATAATTAATTTGTATTATGCTTAAAAAATATCAATGTGCTTTTCAGAATTAACATGGATTTTAATGCATATGATTGCAAGAACAAATAGCAAAATTCATTTTATGTCACACTAACTGTCCATTTTCAGCCAATCATTGCTAGGTAGACTTTGGCTCAAATTGCAAGGGTTTTTTTCCCCCTTCCCAATCACTAAATTGTGTATGTTCCATGGAGTTTTCTAATCCTCTCTATGGATTATAGTTCTTAAGATCATTAAGAAATAGCATCAATCCAGTATTGTCATCTAGAGATAATACCGTCATCTTGAACCAAAGAATACTCTCAGGGACGTTATTATATAATGTGAATAATTGTTTTATTCAGCAATTATTTATTGAGCATCTACCATGTGCCAGGCACTGGTCTAGTTTCTGGCAATACAGAAATAAATAAAACACCATTCATGGAAGGATTAGGAAATAAAACCAAATAAATAACAAAATATAGAGAAATATAGAGCCCGTTAGATAATGATAAGGGCTATGACAGAAAGGAAACACAAAGATGGGATAGGAATAGATGGGCAGGGAAAATAGTCACCCTTAGGTATCGATAGTGAGCTAAGACCTAACATCAGGGGGAAGCATACCAATGGAGGTATCTGGGAAGGGGAGAAGTAGGGTGACCAGCTCATTTTGCGTTATTACCCAGTATTATCAGCGTTTAGTATCGAAGGCCCTGTATCTTAGGAAACTGCTCCGTCACTGGTAGCCCGGATGACTGCTGATGTTAGGACTGGTGAAGAGCATGCCTTCGATTAGCCAGCAGTCGACAGACCAGTGAGTATCAGGGGAAGTGACAGATGATGAGATTAGAAGTGAGCCGACAGCATCAGATGTGTAGGGCCTTGTCAGCGTTTTAGGATTGTTTGACTTTGAATGAAATGCAAAGCCAGTGGAGGGTTGGCACTGGGATGAAATCGGTTGACTAATGTCTTACCGAAGCCCTCGCTGGCTTCTGTTTTGAGACTAGAGAAAGCATCAAGGGCAGCAGCCGGGAATCAACTTGAGAAGCTCCTGCCGTGACGGCTTGAGATCATGGAAGCTCCAGCTGAAGTTCAAAGAACACTTTTGAGGAGCTACATAGTGACAGAGGAGCAGGACGGTGTTGGCTCGGGCCAAAGCCAGGTAGCCGTCAGAGCGAGAAGTGGTGGGATTCCAGATGTGTGTTGGGGATGGAACCAACAATTCCATGGCAGTTTGGATATGGAATAAAGAGTGGGTGGTGTCACGAGTGACTCTTGAGCTCTTATCCTGAGTTACTGAAAGGCAAAAAAATGGCCATTTCCTTAGACTGAGAAGAACAGCTTTTTCAAGGGTAAGATCAAGAGTTGGGTTTCAGATACCTGGTAGATATGCAAGTGAGAACTTTGCATTGGCAGTTGGGATTAGAAGTCAGAGGTTCTGAGGAGAGCGTTGGGTGGTCTCATGGGGGCTGGTGACCTCCTCCTCGCCCTGGGTTCATAACGAGGCCTGGTATTTCACACTACGGTTGCTTGCTGTAAACATTTGATTGCAATTCTTCCCTATATTAATATGTCTAAAAATACAATGTGATAATAAATCCATTTCTCCACAACAGGTGTTGAACGGAATTAAGCGAGGTGTAAGTGTAGGGTGCCGTATGTTTGTTTTCCCACAAGACTTTAATGAGTTTGTCTATTAGTTTAACATAACAAATTTTGAATCCTGGGAGACGTTTGATTGTGCCATAGAATGTTCTTGAAGATCGCCTAAAGCTACTGTTTGGTTGATTTAAAGCATGCTATTACTATTGGTTGAAGAGACACAGTTATTTTTAAATTATTCCAAATTGGGGAAATTCATGTGGAAAAATATGGAGTTGTATTAAGCCTGGTACCTACTGTGAAATCTAGCAGCGAAATACACTAGTGAAGCTAGCTCTTCTCCTCCTTCCAGGGTGAAGTGCTGTTGTACAAAGCAAACCAGTTTTTAGCAGAGGGAAATGAAGGCCGAATGCTCTGTGTTACCATGCTAACATATTGCAACAAAAGAAAAAGTTACCTTGCCGATTTTGCATAAATGGAAAAGCAAGGTTTCACCTATGGTTTGTTTTCAGCCTGTAGATGTAATTAAAGTCATTCTGAGCCGTGGATGGGCTTTGCAGTGACCTGAGTCCCACTTACAAAGGTTGTGATAGAATTCGTGTGGAGTGTGTTCTGGGCATCAAGATCTGAAATATCTCTGAAGATGATGTTAGCGTGCAGCCAAATCTGAGAGCCTCTGGCATAGGACGGATTCTGATCTTGTGGTTTGCGAGTTCATTTGACAGGGAAGTTTTTTATAGTAAATTTGTCAACTTCTAAGAAGGAAAAAGAACTCTAGTCAGTGCAATAAGAGTCTTCTGTGTTTTCTACAGCTTCGAATTCCTTTGAAGAGTCAGTGGTATATGTAGACCTTTGAAATATGGTAGGCACGGTCCAGGCTTGTTCTTCTCCTTCCACAGGGTATAATGTGGGAGATGTATTTCCTATGATAATTTCTTTGGAGTGGCCTACGAGCAGGTTGGGAGACCGAATCAGAATCTATATAATCAACCACTTGCCCTCTTTCTACACACTATAGGTCTATCCTTTTAGTAAAGAAAAAATATATATATTTTAAGCCTGACTTTAAAAGTACCTTGTAATTTCCCCAAATTTCTATTACAATACTAAGGACTGGTACTTTTACTATGCTTGGTTATTATGACAGCCCTTTCTCCCCTTTGTATATTATAAAAGAAAATGTGTAGTGCTTCAAATAGCTCCTTTTTTCTAAGACAGATGGAATGCTTAGAAGTGAAATCTTGAAGCACGGTTATTAGTGTAAGTCTGGATACACTCAGTAACAAATTATTGGTTCACTTTTGGGTTACTGGCTGTTGGCAGAGTGATGATAAGCTGTTATTTGTCTTGTTGGTTTACATGTATTCTGTACAGAAAACGGTTGGGAGGAGGGCTTCGCTTGAATGCTGTGGGGTCTCCCGTAGTTATTGATGAGAAGCTAGTGGTCCTTTGCTCAAAGCCTGTTCTCACTTGGGATGTTGCTCTGATGAAGGTCAGCAGGAAAGTCCTTGGGAGGTGAAATCCTTGAGCAGAGCTGGACAGGGCACTAATACAACTCATACCTGGTTTCCCCACACAAGCTGGAGACGTTATCATCGGGATCTATGGAGAACATCTACAACTTCCTTCTTCGATACACTGAACCCCACCGGAAGTTCCATGACAACTGCTAGGCCTTCCTCTTCTCCAATGTGATGCTGGCCTCGTCGTTTTTGACAGAAGCATTCGTAGCGGTTAAGGTATTCATACCCCACGTCTCAGTACTTCAGTCCAATAAGCGTTTGTTTCATGCTCACATCCCTGGTCAGTGTCGTTTCAGTCAGGAAGGACCGAGCCCACATGGTTGTACAGGAAGCCAGGCGCCTTCCCTCTTATGCGTCCACCCTTCTCTAGACCGATGGCTCATCTCTGTTCAGCTAGCACATGCAGGACCTCAAGTGGGAGGTTTTCAGTTGATTAGACTTAGAAGTAGCACTTTGACTTCTCATATCATATTGGCCTGAGCTCATCACACAGCATCAACATAAGGAAGAAGGGATGGGAATACCCATGAGTAGCTCCAGTGGCCTTCATTGACTCGGTCGGGAAAACTTCAGAGTACAGTTACTGCAGACTCCTAATGGATGGGAGCCTCCTGCCTTCCCTCTGGGATCAGCTGAGGTTTGTATAGTGCAAAGAGCAGCAGACTTCACAACAAGGAATCTCTCTTCCAGTCCCTACTCTGCATTCATTTTTGGTTAAGGGTTCATCCCTCATTTCTTCACCTATGAAAATAATGTGTTCAACCTCTCTGGATGATTTTGAGGATATAATGAGCTCATAGTTGGGATATTACTTTTGGAAGTCTCATCTTTTCTACTGTGTCCTACAGAATCTTGCACAGTCTAGCATTGCCTTTCAGTGATTCTTTTTGTTTAAATGGAAGTTTTCCATTACATTGACAGGATTAGCATATTATTAGTTTCTTAGGCAAGGGTCCCCAACCCCCGGGCTATGGACCAGTACCATCTGTGGCTTGTTAGGAGGGGAGGGGAGTCTCATAGCAGGAGGTAAGTGGTTGGCTAGTGAAGGAAGCTTCATCTGTATTCGCAGCTGCTCCCCAGCATTGGCATCAGGGCCTCAGCTCCGCCTCGGATCATCAGGCATTAGATTCTCATAGGAGCACATGTCCCTGGTGTCCAAAAGGTCGGGGCCACCGCCTTAAGGTACATATGCTTCTACAAGGAGATGTTTCTAATCTGGGGTCCCTTAACACAAAACTGAGGGCATTTTGATATGAGTGTCATTTTGAGCTTTACATTCTTAGCAAATATCTTCCTATGGATTCTTCACTTTTCTTTAAAAAAAAAAAAAAACCTACAGTTCTTTCCCTCCATTGGCAATTTGGCCATAACCTGCCCTAGGGGAAATGTGACTGTTCTACTTGGTTCTGTTGCCATTTCCATCTTTGTTTTTCTGCTTTTGCTCACCAATGTGGACGCCTGCGGTTGTGGCTTTATATCGCATAACTAGGTAATCTAAAGCCTATCAATGAAATGGTAATCTCTCCAATTATGTGAGTAAGTGTTTGGGAGAATTCAGGGAAGCCACCCAGCATGTGGACTGGGCGCTACACAGCTTGGTTCTTTTGGTGATTATGGAAAAATCTTTGCCTGTTCAGAGGATCACAGTTTCTTCATTGATACAGTATTAAAAGAATCTTCTCTCAAGTTCTTTTAAACCTTCCAGCTCTGGGGTCCTATTCTAGGTATCAGTTGACAGTCAAGTTCAGGAAACACGTTCTTAAAGCCAGAATGGAAAACTTATGACATATTTGGGTTCCACTTACATCATAAATAGATGCTATTTCTAGTCATATCACATTGTCTCTAGGATTGAGTTTGTGTTTGAAACTGTGTCTCAGTAATGCCATTATAGCAGTGGTATTTGCCTCTACCTCCTCGGTGGACATTTGCAATGTCTGGAGACATTTTTGGTTGTCACAGTTGAGGTGTTACCCTACTGGCAGGACAGCCCCGACTCCTGCCTATATCCTACAGAAAGGATTATTTAACTCCAAATGTCAATTTTACTGTCTGTGACTGAAAAGCTCAATCAGATAGAGTAGGTGGTGACTCAAACTCTCCAGCTTTGTGCCACTGGCATGAGGGATGCATTTGTAGGAGGGAATAGGTATTTGAACCTTGTGGAACCTTGAGTTTGGCATAGTCACATGAAGGGAATGAGAACTATGGAGAATAACGAGAAAGTGGCCCTAAAAATCACGTAACATTTGCTAACATTTAATTCCCAAAGTACTAATGGACTAGTAGAATGTCCTCTGATAAAACTACTGAATCCTGGATCAGAAAATTCAAATGGAAAATACCCACGTGCTCGCTACACCTAATTTTTATCTCTTGGCTATGGTCCGCAGGTAGAATTTCTTTTCTTAGTTTTATCAGTAGATTTTTGTTGTTGTTGTTCCCGAACAATTCTTTATATTCCTGATGAGGAATATCAGTTAGCATGCCAAATGCCATTGTCTTTTCCAAAAAAAAAAAAAAAATGCTTTAAAAAATACCATCTTCGGTTTGTCTTAGATGAACTGCTTAATTGAGCCATGTGTCAAATAATTTTCTATTCTCTTAAGACTCCATGACCATCTGGTTGATTTAAAACTCCTAAAAACTGAAATCAGTTTAATTGCAACATAGGATATGACAAGAGAGAGGAGAAGCCACAGATCAGTCTCAATATTGTACTGAGGTTACTGATTGGACTAAATGATTATGACCAAGCTTCGTGACAGTGTCATGAATAGGAAAAGTTAATTTGCAAATTCACATGATGGTTGTCTTCCTCTTCAATTTCAGATACGCATATAGTAATGTAGAAATGCACACGTGTGTATGTACATATAAATTAGGCCTTTGTCTTTATTCACATATATATTTATATTATATATAAAAATAGTATCTAACAGTCAAAAAGTCAGCAACAATTTTATTGTGTTTACTTACGCATCATTGTTTCTTTTGCAAGTCTGTTCAGGAGATCATAAGGTATGACATTGGCAGCTAAAACAGAATATTCTTACTGTTGAGATCTTAGTAGAGTCTGTAGTTTAGTTAATAGTATTGTGCCAATGTCAGTTTCCTGGTTTTGACAAAATACTATGGTTATGGAAGATCGAGTTACCTTTTGGAGAAGCTCGGTCAAGAGTACATGGGAACTCTGTGTATTATGTTTGCAATTTCTCGTGAGTCAAAAACAAAATGTTTAAAATAAATACAATTTGGATCGTCTTCCTGCTTCCAACAGCAAATAAGTTTAGTTTCCTTAAAAATGAAGTAATCCTCCCACCTATACTGTGTAATTCCTATACCACTCACTTATAAAAACTAACATCTCTGCATGCATAACTATTTTATAGAAATTGGAACTTTTTTCATGTAAACTTTTACATACATGCAAAAATCCCGTCTTCAGTGATTGATTTTTCACAGATGGAACACACGTATGCAACTAACACCCAGATCAGGAACCGAAATATGACCAGCACCCAGAGCTCCACCATCATTGTCCCTCCCTCACTGGTGCCCCTGACAATACCTTAGTGGGCCCCACCCTGGCCAAAGTAGCAATATCCCACGTCCATTACCGTAGATTAGCTTTGACTAGAACCTTGGCCTAGTGAAATTTCAGATGCTTCACGTTTTCTGCCAGCGGAAAGGTGTAGGCCCATCTCCCAGGTTGTGTGCTGCATGAGTCCAGAGGTTTCCCTTCTCACACAGTTCTCACACCTTTGGGCTCTACTCTTCACTATTCGCCAGGTGAGCTAAAGTAAAGCAGAGCTGGGTACCCCAGATCTTCTTCACTTTTGTAGGTTAAATTTGTGACTGCAGCTTGTTCTTTCATGGTAAAAGTAGAAGGTTTTATTTAGATGACAGTGAGAGCTTTTGCATGGTAACCAAAAAGTTAGTACTGTATCTTTTGTCATTAGTTTGTTACCTAGACAACTACCTGTCAGACTTCCTGAGCGTCAAACTCCCCTGGGGATCTGTTTGAAGTGAAGATTCTCATGCAGTAAGTCTGTGGTTGAGTCAAGGATTCTGCATTTCTACCTGAGTTCCCTCTGATTCAGATGCTGTGGATACGAGGACCACACTGATGAAGACAGTTTCTTAGAACCAGGGAGCAGCACTGTGGTGGGTGACAGCAGGGACTCTGGGGCCACATTGCCCACATTCAAATGCTTGTTCTGTCATATACCTGTGTACTTCAAATAAAGTTCCTAATTCTTCTCTGCCTCAGTTTACACATCTGTCCCATGGGAAAAATAATGATAGGATTTTGTGAGGTTTAAATGATATCTTAAATATAATGTACTTCAAGCAGTGCCTAATAAGCACTGCTTAATAAGCACTCAGTAAATGTCATCATTATTCACTGATTGGGCATTTCGGATACTCTGTCAATCACTGACATAGAACTTGTATCCACCTGTCCTTCTATAGGTAGGTATGTTATTTCAGGGAGAAGTGTTGAGGAAGGAGTTCAGTCTTGGCATTTGGATTCGAATGGGCACCATGAACACACCGACAATCCTGCAGTACCTGGAATCAAGTAAATGACAGAGGGGGTGATGGGAGTCATTTAAGCGGTGACAGAGTACAAGCCCTTAATACCTGAGCAGCACCTGATGAAATCAGTGATTATGGTGGGTGACTCTAGGAGTGACGTATGGAAAGAACAGTTTGTAGGACTTTTTATCAACTCATCTCGTCTTTAGCACATCCGATCTCAACATTTAAGGGGTGCACCTTGACCTGTTTGAAATCCGTAACAATTCTTAGCAAGAGAATATTAGCTGGTGACTGAGGAAGTTAGGGAGGAGAAAGAACATCACACCCAAGAAAATACAATTTTTGCTTGAAACTACAGCTTAACAAACAAAAATGACTGTCATTTCAGTTGCTGGAGCTACTGTAGAGTACCCACTTCGTCTTTTAAGGAAATATAGCTCCTGTCCCCTACCAGTTGTCATCTTGTTTTTTTGTTTTTGTTTGTTGTTGTTGTTGTTGTTTGGTTTTGTTTTTGTTGTTGTTGTTGTTGTTTTGGTAGAGATGACTGTATGGAACAGTAAGTATTTTTTGTTATTTTACAAAATTAACTTGGTTAAAATGCATTCAGAATGTGCCAGGAAGAATGAAATTTTGAAAGTATTAACAAATAAATGTCTAAAAGTGTTACAGAAGATAGTTGCTGTCCATTTTACTCAGTTGGCTTGTATTTTATATTTTCTGCCAAAGCATAGCATGATTTTTTTTTTTTTTTGTAAGCACTTAGGGTAATTTGGCTTTCAAATAAGACACATTTGGAGACACTGGAAATTTTGCACGCATCAAAGCTAACATGGATTTATTTCCCAAATACAGATTGTTTCATGAGTAAAAAAATTAAAAATGACTTAAATAAGATGTAAATGCAGTATTTCATTATATGATATGCTAAGATGATAGTCCTCTTAGTTTATAGAAGTTTCTGATTCCTCACCACGCCAGTCTCATTAGTGGGGGTGCTATTTTTGGAGAAGGACATTAGAATATATAGTGGCAGCTATTAAAGAGGTTTTCCATGGTTTGCTCTTTAAGTGTCTGCGTCCTGCTGAAAGCATGGAAGTCTGTTTTTGGCTCTTTTATGCTTCATGTCTAGGGAATTACCTTGCGAAGACTTTCTTCTTTGTATTGAATTTGTATTTCTGGGTATCATAAAGTACATGTGATTTAATTTGCCTCCTTGACTGAAATGTTTCTGTTCTGTATTGTTATTGTCACTTTGTCTTCCGCAACAGAGGTGACAGTATTTCCATGCTACTATGCCATTTTTTGGAAAAAGTGTTTATTTCCTCATTATGGAAGAGCATGGCATCGCAAAATTCCATTCATATATTTGTTTAGTCATTTATTGATTAATTCAGTAAGTGTTTTGGGGGTTTTCTTGTGCAGAAGGGGGTACCCAAAATATTCCGAAAGGCTTGGAGTCCCTAAATAGCCACTAGAATGCATTTAATTTATGATTGAAAAAAAGAAAAACAGTCGTAGGTATCTGCTTTTTCCAATTAAAAATTAAAAGAGAACTGAAATCAGGCACAGATGCAGGTTTTGTGGAGCCAGAAGCTGTTACATTAAGAGAAACCCTCTTTGGGGAAGAATCATCCAAAATTATGAATATAAATTGCAAGAACCCCACCCAGAGCCTCTGAAAGAGCCTCGCAATTAGGGCTCTTAAACTGAGACGTCATTAGACTCACAATCAATCTGCTTTGGGATAAAAACAGGCCACTTGACTCTGAATAAATGCATGTTTCTTCTTAACTTCTGTAAAAAAGAGATAACTCCCAACAGAACAATAAAGCAAAGTAAGGAAAGATGAGTTTTATAGCTTATGTCAGCAGCCCAGCAATGCGTTGATCGCAGCCCACTCTCGTTTCCTAAGTTCCTTTGGTCGGATTCGTTTCTGGAAGGATGTCAGCAGAAGGAAGCCATTGGGATACAGGGCGCGTTCGAGGTGCTCCTGCATTCAGCACCGGAGCGCTGTTCAGTTTCCTCTTGACATTTAAAGATGAGTCCTGTTTTTCAGGAGCGAGTTCCGGAGATGAGGCATGCACAGAAATAACTATTGTCCAAGATAGGATGTATTTCCTTTCTAGAAGGCAGTGAGACATGGCGTTAAAGAAACCCAGAAGAGCTAAGATGACTGTCAGCAGAGGAAATGCAAGCTCTCTCAGAAACACAGCAGTTCAGCGTGACTTTGATTGATCGGTGACATGTGCGGATGCAACTCAACAGGATTTCAAACAGAGAGCTTGATGCAAACCACAGAAGAGAAAAGGCTCGAGGCCAGCTCTGTGTGACAGAAATGCAGGGAACAGAGGGCTGAAATGAGAAAGGTGGCCCCACTGTGGAGAGCGGGCAGGGCTGGGGCAAATCCTCCTTTTCGTTGACTGCGTAGTAATGGGAAGCCATTGAAGAACTGTGATTTGGGAGTGAGTGACAACCTTTGAGGAAAAAATTGCTAGGATTAAGGTGATTTAGAGATCAGTTTAGCTGAACCTCTAACTTTACAGATGGGTAAACTGGGACCCAGAAAGGACAATGACTTGTCGAGACCACAGCGTGAGAGAGTCAACTTAGTTCTCCAGATGAACTATGTGTCCTTTTTGTCCCAAGTCATTGTGGGCCAGGCTCAACTCCAGCCCCATAAGTTGGTTCACAAAAAACCTTATCCCTTCCTATATCTAGGAGGTGGAAATGGGCAAGGTAACCCTGATTGACGGTTAGCTAAAGCATCAGGTATTTATTAGAGCATAAATATCAGTCTTGAAGTCCTTTTATATAAAGCAGCACTGTGCAATGGAAATTCAACACATAAAAAATTTAAAATCTGCTAGTAGCCCTTAAAAAGTTATAAAATGGCAAAATTACCTTTAATAACTTATTTTACTTAACCCAGTAGATTTCAGACTTCATTTCAACAGGCAATCAATATAAAAAGTATCATTAAGACATTCTACATCCTTTTTTTTAAAAAAAAAAACTAAGTATTTGTGATTTTTCAATCGTCACATTATACGAGCTCCATAGCCACCTGCCAGATTGCACAACCTGAGAATAAAGCTTTATACCAAGCTTTAAAAGAGGGCAATTCTGAATTTCCAGGAAGGACTTTGGTATTCTCATAGGTCACCCTTATGTCTGATCTAGCTAGTAGGAATTACAAGAAATGAATGAAAACTTGTCCCCAAAGTCAGACCTCTGTGTGAAACGTGGAATCTCACTCTTTATTCTCTTAGAAGAAATTTGGGGGAGGGCTCTGCCTAAGTCTCTCAAGTCCATGGCTAGTCTTTGCCTTGGTTCACTGTTCTCAGAAAGGGCCATTGTTCCATGATGGTGGTGATTGCCTTTTCTTAAGAATTTTTTTCCTACCTAAAATTTGAGGTTCAAGGTTCGATATTAACAAAAAAAGTGCAAAAGGTGCCAAGCCTGTTTTTGACAGGAAATGCTAGGGAATGATTGTTGTTGGTTTTTTTTTTTTCCAGTCCCTATTTGATTTTCACTCATTTCAGTTCCTGCTTCGGTTCACACATGCTCCCTGCCACCTGTTCTCTGAATATATATTCTTTTCCCAACTGGCTTCCCATTTGTTTTCGTATTGGACAAAGCAGATTCCAGCTCATTTATTAAGCCCATGCAATCCGAAAAGCTTTGTCCACATGCAGCCAAGAAGATAGGCACAGGCATTATTTCAAATCTATTTCTAAAAGCTCATCAATGGGTCTGGGCAGCAGCTTAACTCCTCAAAGCAAATGGGGAGGAAGGAAAGATATTCATCAGTGATTGGAGCTGAAATGTGGAGTCACGTCTGTAAGGGAGTTTCATGATATCACCCCGATGACGTGGTGTAGCAAATGCTTTCGTGGCCCCGCACGTAATTCCTGGGTTCTCACGGTACCTGGCCACGCTGGGGCTCCCTGCCCCAAGCGCTTGGGCTTTGCTGTGTGAGAACTTTCTCTGTTCTGATCTTTGATGGAGCAGCCAGAAGGGTTGGCAGTTGCCATCTTGTGGAGCAGCCCTCAGCTAATGAAAGACAGGAGTTGGAGCATAAATACGCCATCTCCTTTCATCCACAGGTGGCACACGTCTGCGGCATGCTCTTCAGTTTCCTAAGGTCCCAGTGGACAGAGGTCCGCTGTCCACAGTCTTGCTCTTCTTGTCAAAACTCCTCCTACTGATTTTTCTTCCCTGCCTCACTTCCCTACTCTCTCTATTAGAACTTCCTGAAGTCATCTCCCAGTCAACTGTTTTCACCTGAATCGTTGCCTCAGGGTCTGCTTCTGAGGAAGCAGCCTAAGACATCTGCGTGGCCAGCCCTGCCCAGAGGCCAGTTGTTTATGGAGCCATTGCGGACGCATTTAGAATCCAGAGCCTTTCCTCCAAATTCCTTCCGTTGCCCGTTGCCCGCAGTCCCTGGGAATGGGTCCAGCATTCTTCTTGTGACCCAACTTTCTCCTCTACCATCACTTGTGCCGCCTCTGCCTCCTCTGGCTCATGGTGGCGCAGAGTTTGCTACGTCCTCGCTGAGTGGGGTTCTTTATTTTGGCCACCTGCGCTGTTCTCCTTTGGCGTTGCCTTCTTTCGGGCGTTGACAATGATTTTCAGGTTTTCGGATTGATCTCGGTCTCTTTCTCACAAAGACCACCTTGTATTGGCCTCCTGTTAGCCCTTCCCAGCAGCTTCCTTTTGAGTCAATTGAGACAGATTCCTTGGGCTGGCACAGAGGACACCTTGTTATGCATCTCTTCTGATGAGCGTGTGCCATATGTCAACCCCGTTCTCTTCCCTGTGTGGTCCAGCTCACCCCAGGCTGAGTCTGACATAACGCGGGATTTTGCCACTCTTCACCTCATTGTCCTGGGGATGCAGACATCCTCATTCTCCTGGCTTTCTGCTCAGGCTGGCAGTCTGCAGAGGCGTCTGATGACTGAGAGCACAGACTCTGACCAGAACCGGACTGCCTGGGCTCGAATCCCGACCCCTTCTCTTCGAGCAGGGACCCGGGACCTCTCTGTGCCCCCAGTTCCCTTATTTATAAAGTGGGGATAATAACACGACTTGCCTCTCAGGGTTGTTGAGAAGACTAATGAGTACAAATTCAGATACACTGTACGGTGCTCGCACTGCTGGCTCGTTGAGCATGCAGGCACGCACACACGTGTACACACGCCTGCCCTTGAGTCCCAGACACACTAGAGCAGAGCCTTCAGTAAAACGTAGCCTTAACTGCTTAGCTTTCTACTCTGAGATTTTGCTTCCAGTGCTTCCTATGTAGTAATCTGCATCCAAAAAAAAAAAAAAAAAAGATAAACCAACTTTAATGAGAGCAAAACAAAGCTGTCCAAGGAGCACATCTGTAGAGTAAATGTTGAATCAGATGTGACTCAGGCATCGAGACCTTGGTTATTTCTTTATAGGAGTTATCAGGAAAAGGGACTTTTGGGATTTGGTTTCTTGATCTTAACTCCCCCACGTGGAACCTGAAGGAACCCCTGTGTCATTCCAATACAGCCAGGACTCCCCCCTGGTAATCAAGCGTGGCCTGCTTTTTAATGAAACGTGTTCATCCATAGAAAAATTCGACTGACTTCTTTGGAGCCACAATAGGCCTGAGGATGGTAAAGCTGTTCACATTCCTTGAAGCCTCAAATACCTTAGGCGGAGCAGCACCTCCAGGGCCCTGTGAGGGGTACATCTTCCATGCTGTCATCTGGTGGTCTTGGCCCTCACCTAGAGTCCTCCTTCCCGAGTCCTAGCTTCCCAGTTAACTGCCTGTGCGTTCAGACAAGCTTCACATCTCTGCACGCTTCAGCCTGGCTACCTATGAAATGGAGGTGCAGATACGAAACCTATAGCACTGCTGAGACCATCATCACCGGACTCACCTTCGTCCTCTCATCCTCTTTGGCTGCCTGTATCTCTGATGAGGCTCCATGTGCTTTCCCTCTGTAGTCACCGTGAAGCTCTGATACTGCTGCCTGCCTAATGATGCTCTCAGCTTGTGCTAATGTTTCTGCGCTTCTGTCTTCCATTACTTGCGTGGGAAGGCGGCAGAAGTCACAGGGTTATTAGGGGAAAAGTAACCAAAACACAAAAGCCATCGGCTTACTCTCCTTTCAGTGCTGAGTGCTGATAAACCCCCATCCTACGTGGCAGGGAAGTTTGGGTGATGGGAGGCCAATTTCTCATTCTTTATAGAAAGTTTCACATAGAGTTAGGGTGAAATACAACTTTCTGCTGGAATTTTATTCCCAAACCAAGGACTACACGGAAGAATAGAGATTCTACGTGATCATCGTAAATTTCATTTCAAAGCTAAGATTTCCAAGACAGTTGAATCTTTATTTTGAAAAATATACCTTTTCCAGCCTAGCAGCCTTCTGTTATTTTTGTTAATTTCAATATTAGTAATGGGACGTATTCTGTGAAAGACGTTGTGCTTTGCGCACATTATCTTTTTGAATCGCTGTCATAATTGGTGAGGTAGATATTATTTTTTAGTCAGTTAATTGCAAACTGGGGTTTACAAATGTTAAGTAGGGTTCCCAAGATCATGGAGTTAGCAGTTGACCCAAGATTTGAATACACATTAATGAGATTCCAAGGCCATGATCTTGACCCTAGCTTCTGTCTATACCCAGTCTGTATGTATCCACAAATTCTGTAGTTTGATAATAGACATCATGTTACCTAGGAAGCAGGTATTGATGGGCTGTTGATACAGATACTATCGTGAAGTCAGAGGTCTGAGAAAACTCTGTGCTATCCTTTAACTGTGATTTGAAGTATTTTTAAAAGAAATGAACTCAGTTGTTACCAATTTGGAATTAATACCTGGGCTAAATGTACCTGATATTTCCGTCATTGTGAAGCCCTCTTCCTGACCCACAGTTCTTCCTTGACACCTGACAAGGGGCCCACAGGAGGTCACAGATCTTAGAGAGCTGGAGGCTCAGGCCCAGGTGAGGGGCTTAGGGCAGGCATTAAGCTCCAGCTGCCCCATGAGGTATAGGCTGAAGGACCGCAATAGTTTTAATTATTTTAAGCACTGAAAGAACCTTGAACTTTTAGGTGTAAGAAAACATTTTCGTAAATAATATTAATACATGTAGCATCTTTATATCAATGCAGTGACAAAATATAACTTTTAGTATTTTCTTATGTGTGAAGGGGTGACAGACATGCCTTGAGTCCTCGGAAGGTACCATGTAACACGTGGCAATTCATACCAAAGCCTGGGGGCCAC
The DNA here is from genome assembly GCA_003508835.1 of Eonycteris spelaea. Classification (NCBI taxonomy): domain Eukaryota; kingdom Metazoa; phylum Chordata; class Mammalia; order Chiroptera; family Pteropodidae; genus Eonycteris; species Eonycteris spelaea. Next base: position 930,813 of record PUFA01000276.1, read on the forward strand.
ACTAGCTTCAGGCAAATCCAGTTGTATTGGGATGCTTATGGCCATTATCACTGTCCTGGGGCTGGGCTTGGAGAAGCTCAGGAGAACACCTTTATAGTGACAGCTTCATAGCAGCACTTTGTCATTTGCAAAACCAAAGGATATTGAATCAGTTTGTGGTCGGGGGAGGGGGGAATAGGTAAGTAAGTGAGTGCTACCTCTTGGGTCTACAGTAGCTTGCACTTGGCTTGACCAGTCGGCCACACAACTGGGCAAATGGGTGCCTGTCATCAGCCAAGTCTACAATGGGGAATCCCAGAAATTTCCAAATAGGTCAATGTCTATATCTGTGCTCAGTTCCTAATCTACATTAGCCTAGCCACGTTTCAGTAGCCAGTAAGTACGTGGCCTTCGTCACCTGTATTGGACAGTGCACATACAGTACATTTCCATCACTGAAGAAAGTTCCACCGGACAATGCTGGTCTATGCTGTATTGACAGCCGGTTTAGGGTTATTGGCATTTAGGATTATTGGTTTCCTACGAGCAAAATCTTAAGTTACAGACCATGTGGAGAAGAATCTTTGGACCAAATCTCCTTTCCGCTAGTGTCAACACTGCCCTTGCCACCTCCCATCTGTTGCTGTGAGCATTCAGTGTTTGGGGAGAACCAAGCAGCTGCCCCTGCTTTAATGAAAAGATAAAAATGATTTGTAATCACTTCCGTTATCATTTCCAACTGAATGTTTTTTGAAGTCCTTGAGATCAGTTTGTTCTCGTGGGCAGATTAAGCATGTCTCTGGAAATCTGTTTTTTTTTTTTTTTTGCCATGAATCTGATGAACACACTCTTCATAGTGTAGATACAAATTTTGGCTTAGACAAGCCCAAGCGATGATGCATTACTGATTGGTGGGGCTCTTCGTTAATGCGGCGTTAGTAGAACAATCATTTTCTCTAGTAAACCTTTCATTTCATTTGAGGTTTCAGGGTCTGAGTTGTTTAAGTCACTGAGTAACATATGAGACACTGGATTCCTCTGTAGCTCTGTGTCCAGATTTTCTTTTTTTTCCTTTGCTAATATTTATTCTCTCATTTATTTACCAGACCAGCACAAGGAAACGATGGATAACACCCTTGGCAGGTCTGTAAGCTCATGTATAATCTTCGTTTCTTAGGACTCTTGTTCTTGATAAAGAAATTTGTAACATAAATTTACAGAATTCTGAAAATCTCTTTTGAATGGTGACAAATTATTAGCAACCTCAGGAACTATCTCTTGTAGTTCATTATATCATCACAGATTTCCCCAAACTGTGTTATGAGCTACTCAGATGTTTTATGCGCTATGATAACACAGTTTCTGAAAAAATAAAAAAAAACCGCGCATAAGGAGTATGGGAAACACTGCCCCGCGAATCCAGCAAAGTTTCTAATAAATACTTCAGTAAACAAATCTACTGAAGACGTTCTTATCGAGCACTTCTCACTTCATTTTTTTTTTTGGTTGCAGAATACCCCCTTTTAAAGTCATTGAACAGTATGTTAGTGTTATTTCTTGATACTTTTCAGAAATATATTATGGGCCTCGATGCAAACTAAGGAACTGTGCTCATCCTATTTACTAGCTTCCTCAGAAGTGTAGGATGCCCCGTTTTGGAATCTTTGTTTTATACAAAACATTGCTTTTGCGAGGCCCCCTGGATGCTAGCTAGATGACCTCACTGCTATCCCATACTCCTTCTGTTTCTCCAAGCCTCTTCCTATGTTTTCCTGAGTAGTGACTGGTTCAGTTGGACCTCGTGACAAGAAGAATTCCTTTTGTAACTTGACCAGAGCAGGGGAAAAATGTTTTTGCAGCAGGTAGGACCCAGATCAAAGACAAGAAATGCGCTTTCTCAAAGTGTTGTAGGCAGGGCTGAGGAAAGCTGAAATAGCCACATAGTCTATATGCAGATTCGTGAAACTTACAGGGCAGAGCCTAAGCTGAAAGAGGTATCACCCTGCCAGTTTATGTTCACCTTAGAGTCTGTCTCTATGCCGAAGTACTTTCAACATGTAACGTGGGCAAAACACATCCCATTCCCCACCACCCCTCACAGATGCCCGTGATGATTGTTCCCACTGTGGTGTGCGGGACGTCACCATCAGGCATATGTTTTATCTGACTGGAGTTGGCCTGTCCTTCCCAGCCTGGGGAAGAGAGTAACAATACAGAGCTGTTTTCTGATTTTGGCTCTGCATGTCGTGACCTGCATGAACTTGGCAAAAATTAAAATTTCTCTATTCTTGTTTTCTTATCGGTAAGATGGAGGAAAATAAGAGGACCTATATCATAGGGTCGTTTGGAGAAACTGTAATATGATCAAGAGCTGAGCTATGATGTGACTGGTGTTGGGCAATGCAATATACCCTGAAATGAAAATCTCAAAGGTTGCTTTTAACTCTCCGATTTCTCTAATTTTTGAGTCATACTTATGAAACACACGCTTAGGCCTTTGAGCAGGTTTCGTGTATTATAGTGCCATTTTGTGATTGGCGGAATGTTGGCATATGCAAGGACCCCTCTGCACCTTTTGTGTCTTGTAAGGATTTCATATTGTTATAGCTTTGATTAAATTTGTTGTAGACCGAGTGGAGAATATCTTGCGATTTATTTAGGGGGGCCTCATTTGTCACTGTAGACAACAGTGAATTGACCAGAAAGCTAAAGAATATTGGGGTTTAAGAAAATGTAGAGAGTCTACTGAATGACATTTTGATGTCCTCTAAAGAATGAAAAAAAAAATTAGTGCATTGATTTTTTTTTTTTCACTAGAGCTAATGCAGAAATGAATTTCACAGCTGGAGTCTACCTAGTGTTTAGGAGCTTGGAGCCTGCATGGCAGAATACCCTCTCTGGAGGTACCAATCCTAACTCGACCTAAGTCAAGAAACACTTGAGAGAATGGGTCAGTCCATATAGTATCTTTTTTGATTTGCAGTTGAGGCAGGATGTGAAAGAAGGTCCATCCTTTAATGTGTTCATTCAACATTGTTCATATACTGATCGTCTGGTATGTTTTTGGCTCTGTCTAGATGCTGGAGATATAGTGATGAACAAAGCAAGGCCAATTGTTTGCCTTTAGGGCAATGATATTGGGTGTGGGGAATGGGGAGAAGTTTATAGCCAATTGTAAAGGTAGGGAAATAATAGTGGGAAGTGGGAGCCTTCAAGAGTGGCCGCTAAACCAAGTCCTGGTGAGTCTGGAAGGCTTCCTTCCTAGGAAGACCTGTGACAAAGATGAATCTGAAATCCCAAGAAGAGTTTAAGCGCAGTGGGGGTTGGGGGCAGAGTCAGACTCCCAGATGAGTCTCGTATGCTGAGAATTGGCAACATAGGTGACCATGGAGCATTTGGGAGCCTTGTCAGAATGCAGAGATTTACCGGTAGCAAGAAGCATGGCTGAAGGCCATCAAGGGCTAAATCACAGAGGACTTTAAATGTGTGTCATGCAGCAATGTCAGCATTCAATTCCCCATAGCAGGCTGGGAAATGTCCAGGATGGAGGTTGCCTAGCACTGTCACCAAAACCATCAACTCCGCCTTCAGAGAAATTTCTGTGTAAGCATCAGCAACATGGAGCAAAGGTGAAGAATTTACCGACTAATTTATTATGATCTTCATTCTAGAAGGACTCTGGTGATGGTTGGGCTTAATTCTGTTTGTGGCACCCAAATGCAGAAGAGAGAGACCAGGTTTTGAAATCAAGAACCGTGTGTTCGTTTTTTAGGTTTGACACTTCACCAGTATTACCATTGATTAAATTCACCAAACCTCAGTTTTCTCTTCTATAATTTCACGGTGAAACTTTTAAAACTCTTAAACTTGCCTAAGTATATAAATTGCTTTGTACAGTGCCAATAGCATATCACTTTATCATTTGCTTTTCAGATTCACAAGAAAGCCAGTTCTCCATCGTGATAAGTTTTTAAGAGCAGTAAAGCATTTCACATATTTGGCACTTGTGGAAAAGGCAATAATGAGAAGCGTAAACATATTATTTTCCTTAATTTTATGCAGTACCCATATACTACTATATTTCTGTTGATCAAAGTTATTGGAAATTATTTATATGGTAGAGATAGCAAAGTGTGTGCGCACCTGTATATTGTTTTGTTTATTATCATCTCCATGCCTCCCACTCCAGTCTCTAACACCCCTGTGCGCAAACATGCAAATAGATCATTTTGCATTGCACAGAGAGATAACAGGCAATATGTTCCACACCTGCATCGAGGTGGACTCCTTACTTTGTTCCGGCTTGTTTTGGAAGAAGCTTCTTTCTTGTGATGCTATCCCTTCCAAAGCTCTGGATTTATTCCCTGGCCTCCACCTTGTGACTTGAATTGTCACTTCTTTTCCCAAATATTTATTCCTCCTAGCTCTCTGGCTGTATCAACGTGATTAACTAGCATGGTCAAATTCCTCCTTGGGTGATAAAACAAAAATAAAATCTCCTTTCTACTCTCCTGCATCCCTTCCTACCTCTGTCTCTCTTCTGAATGCTTTCTTAGGAAACTTCAGTAGGTCAAGTCCAAAGGCCAGTTTTTGATCTTCATAATTTTATCTAAATCTCTTTGTAATAGTTATCAATACCATTTTACTTTTCGAACATGTAACATTTTACTTCTTGAACATTTTCCTCTGATTTCTGATTCTCTGTGTTATATTAATTTTCCTTATACTTTTTTGACTCTACTTATCATTCTTTGCTGGCTGTTCTATGGGCCTCAAAGTTATGATTCCCCAAGGATCATTCTTGGCTCCTTTTAGGGCCTCATAGTACAATCTATCCCAGGATGATCTTATGCATCCTCAAGGCTTCAAATTTCATTTATATGCTAATTACTCTCCAATCTTTGCCCCTGGATTCTCTCCCAGTCTCCAGATCTATACTTCCTAATACAAGACATTTTTTTTACCTGGACATCCTACAGCAGTATCAACTTTATAATCGTCAAATCTTATGATTGATCTTTTCTCCCTAACCACTTCTGCTTCTTTCATTCCTGAGCTCAGTTCGGTGCTCGTAAAGTCCACTTCATTTCCTCAATAGACATCACAGTCATTCTCTTGGCCAAGTCTTTCCTTCTCTCCCTCAGTCACTGGTCACTTTTTAGTCCTACCTTGGGCATGTGTCTCAAGTCTGGTTTCCTTTCCTCCTATCTTCATCCTCTCCCCTAGAGGTTCTTGCTTCCTACTCAGTGTTCACACCATCAGTTTCTTCCTGAGTTCATTGCCACATTCCTGTGACAATGGTTGGGATTTCACTTCTGTGCCTGAAAACTTCCTTTCGTTCTCTGTTGCCTAGGGAATACAGAGTCGTGTGTGTGTGTGTGTGTGTGTGTGTGTGTGTGTGTGTGTGTTGCAAAAATGATTTCCAGACAACCACCACCAGAGATATACCTGACGTGGAACAAGTTGGGTTTACTGTCCAGTGCACCAAAGGGAGAATACGCATTATGGGGAACTATGGAGTGTCTTTGGAAAAGAGTATGACAAAGGCCATATTTAAAGATTTGAGCTAGTGTTCAGTGATTTGGGAGAGAGATCGGGGAAGATGAAGTTTGCTCTGAATTGGATGCTTCAGATGTAAGGGCAGCTCTATGACTGTAGACGAGATAAACAGACAGGATCTTGAAATCTTATCTATGAGGAGGAAGAATGAGTTGAGCTAAAGTTAATTCGTCAAGAAACAGCAGTCACTTACATTAGCCAAGATAGAGTGATGTGGGGTCATTATGGTTTGGAAAACGTTCTTGTTTTGTCTGTATGAAGCCATAATTGCAGAGTGGTTTTGCCTTGATCCACTGTGGTCAAGGTCTGGCGGCCTTGTCAGATTTTGCCGTTCTGTGGAAGTGACCGTGTCCCACAGGAGAGCACTCAGGTCCAGCTGAGTATCCACCGACTCCCAGGCATCAGGGCTACTTTCCTTCTGTCCCATTTTGCCATTTTGTTCCAGTGGATCACTGTAGCCTTCCATTCTGTCCTTGACACACTTCCACTGCTTGTCCTGCTTTACGTCCTGTATTATCGCCACACCGAAAGGTCCACAGTTTTCTGAACCATGCTGTGACGTGTCTTACTTTTCTTCCTTTAGCTTTTTCTGAACACTGACTCTCATGCACCCCTCCTCCTTCTGTCTGGAAAATGCAAAACCTTCAAGTGTCTCCTCAGTAGAGTTACATTATGACACTTTTTACCTTGCAATGTGGTCTGTCTCTTTTCCTCGCTGTATTATCACCTGCTCTAGTGAATAATTTACCAGCTGTACAACTTTGAGCCAGTTACATAACCTTAAACGGCCTCTGTTTATTTCTAACGTGAGAATAATAGTAGTCCCTACTCAAAGGAATCGTGGAGCTTAATATATACTAACTGCTTAGAACATTGTCTGGGCCATAGTAAATAAGAAATTAGAATGATGTGTTATGATTATTATCATCATTATTATTACTATTACTATTAGTGGTTGTGTTGTGGTGGCTTAGGGCAGGATATTCTATGATTATTGCTTCATTGCTAAAGTTTCAACAATGAATTCAGTGCCTGGACCACAAAACTGTGGTGGAATGAAAGTTTTGTATTTGGATATTTCTTTTCAGTGTTAGTTACTTGTGTGTCATTACTCGACTTAGATTTAAGACAATAGTGTAATTAATTCTTTTTATGTCCAGTTTGTAGTTGAAGAAACAAGTGGAGTCATTAGCTCACTTGCTCATAATCATAGTAAAAAAAAAAATCGAAGTCTAAGACTTGAACCAGGGTCTTCTCATACCCGATTCAGTGTTTTTCACACTGAATATGCCCATTTAAATAATGGCTTTTCCGCATGCATTATTCTATTAAAACCTTGCTTTTCAGATTGCGTAGTCTGTAAACATATGTTGGTGGCGATAGTGAAAAATGTCAGTCGTTTTTGTATATTAGAGTCTCAATGAAAAACCTGAGCCAAATGTTGACTCTCTCCAGTGAACCCAGTCCAGATTCAAAGGATTTTGGTATACGGGTACATACACACTGGCACACCTATATCTCTTCATATCCTTCTGTGGAATACAGAACATGGATTTTTAAAATGAAGGTTAGAAACGGTGACTGCATTCTTGTTCTATCCATCCCTTAGCAGATTTTTCATGCTTAGTTTATGTAGTCTCCTGTTAGGAAAATTTAAACTGTATTTTCGGCTCATTCCGATATGTACTTCCAGAAGTTTGTACCCAGAATGCTAAGCTGCCATCGTACAATGAAAAGAATATAGCAGTGTGGAACGCTAGGCTGGGGAACAGAATCCTAAGATTTATGTCAGAGAAATAGATCAGATCTGGTAAATGGATTTATTTCGGGGGAGTCCATTTGCAGTGTGACAAGTGGTGATGTAAATTACTGCCTGGAGAAGGGGAACAATTTGAAATCCAGTGGCAGAGAATAAATATGCAAATTGTTTCATTCTTTGAAATAGCAAGAAAGAATTATACCTTAATTCATTTGTAATGTCACTGTCCATGTTAATAGTCACAGAAACCCTGGATGGATTCTTTCTACATTTAATTTGTTCATTGCCTTTTCTTAAAATGATTTTTGTTGTAATGGCTGGCCACTGTTGTACAACAAGAAGAACTAAGAGATTAAGACTGACAGCCTTGTATGCATAAGCCAAAGCCACTGACTTAGAAATTAATAATAGCTAATTTAGCTTGAATTCAGTACAAATGAACTGTTGTGATTTGTAAGTATTTTGAGTTTTAGAATTCATGTGGCAATGTTTTTAAAATTGTGTTGAACATTTAGTATTAATTGTACTGTGATTAAATATTTCTCCTTTCATCTTTTGGTTGGATTCTATTGTGTATATTACTAAACAGGATTATGTTGCAAACTTTCTCCTTACGTAAAGCTGATCAAATACGTATTTGTCAATAAATTTCATTTTCATTAAAGATCTCTTTGATTGAGAATAATAGAGATGCCCTTAGAGCAATGCGTTATATGTATAAAAAGAATAGACTAATTGATCATGAAGTATGTATTGGGTCGTCACTGGTCCACGTGGTGATTACATACTAAAAATGGGTATGAAGCATCATACTTTGAATTAGTAGTTTACACGGTGCATCAGTGTTCTGTAAATCTTCTTCCTCTCTTTCTTCTTTCTATCAGGGGCCCCAGAATCTGTTATTTAAACAAGATATTACCAGACCGCTCTTTTGAAAGAAGACATACAGTGGTGAGGTTGAGGAAGGCCCCTTTTTGTTCAGGTGGCCCTAATGGGTGTCCCCAGGATTCTGAGGTCCCTTAGAATCAGGGATGAGATGATTTTTCCACTCGATGAAGTAAGATGCCCTTCTGAAAAGGTAATGTTAGTTTTTGTACATCAATTAGAGACATAAATATGAAACCTGAAAGGAGTTAGAAGATGAACCATGGGATCTGCGTAATTAATTTTGTTAAAGGAAGTATTTGAAACATTATGTGAATATTAAGCACTTTAGGAAAACCCATAGCTGTGTACACACACGGACACACACACACACACACACACACACACACAGAGCTTTGTACTGGATTTTCTTATGCTCGTTATATAGCAGTTAAATGAAATGTCTTTAACCACGATATTACCCCGTATGTGATGTGTGTATGTCATCTGGATTTCACCAGATGCTGTATAATCTCTCCTGTGATGTCTTTGATCTGATTTGCCAAAGGTTAGCAATAAGGTCAGGGCCACCCCCAGTAAGGAGGTTACCTGAACTGGAGCAGGGACCGTGTCACTCTAGTTATCCCTGCATCCTCACTCTTCAGTGCAGTTCCTGGTAAGTACGTGTTTAATGAAAAAGTGAATTCAGAAGGCTAGGTGATAGCCCTGATCAAAGAAATGGTCTTCAGATATATAGTTTGGGAATCAGATTTTATTCTCATACTGAGCAGACATTGACCTCTCAGCATCAGAATTCTATTAAGTTCATAGAACTGAAGTATAAATTTACATATTTTATGTATTCATGTAAACACACAGATTATATTTACATGTTTCTATTGAAATATCAATGCATGAATGTACTTTTAGAACAAATACAGTTCTCAAACAACCCAGAGTATTCACTCTTATTTCACTAACTTCTTTCCCTGTAGGCAAGCTATACAATAAGTTAACTTGTCATTAGACTTCCATTTTTTGAAAGTATAATGAAAACTCTTGAGTCAACTGGAAGTTCATGTCGACTTGTCCTGCTCACTCTTTTCTTGCATAGAATCTAAAAGGGACTCTAAATTATCAAATAGCTACATTGGTCAGTCCGGAGTCAGAATAGAGTTCTAAGTGTTAATAGTTGACTGTAATTGTATCACTTTACCTATCCGAAAAAGGGTATTTTGTTTTTGTGAAGGAAGCCTGTCTTCTAGCCAGTGAGTGACTGGCCTCTGCTACAGTCTGCCTTCAAGACAGACCTTTTTCTTTATAATGATAATGATTTTGTAGAATTTTCATAATATTTTCATTGAGTAACAATAAAAACTTAATAATAACTGTATTATTCCTTCTCTATACCTTTCTCCTTTCAGTCTTTTTTTTGCTCAACATTTACTTTTATCACTTAGGTGACTAACCCTTCATCTGAAGACCACCCTCCTTCTCTGCAGGTATTGGTCTCTTCTCACTCTTTCTCTTCTGTCTAGGAGTCTTTTATCTACTTCAAGAGCGTGTACATGTCTCTGCTCTAATATATTTACATATTTTAAAGTTTAGTTCTCAAATGCCAACATTTCATATTTTCAAGTTTCTGAGAATTGTGGAAAACTTAGTTCGGAGGGCTGACAATGCCCACTCCCTGAGATGGTGCTTTGCATATGGTAGACACTCAATAAACACTGTTTGAATTAATTCTAGCCTTTAAAAACCATCTTCTTTAGAGCAGGCCCTGTTGACATGCGGGATAGAGTTTATAGCTGGATCAATCTTTGTTGTAGGGACAGTACTGTGCACTGCAGGATGTTGAGCAGCAACCCTGGCCTCTACAGACTGGATGCCAGTAGCATGGCGAATTCTGGAAGTAAAATGTCTATTAAATTACAGAATATACTATTGCGGAAGAAACCAGAGTTGTGAGATACGGCTGAGAATTGTGGGAGAAGTGGGGCCTGTGGGAAAGCAATGGAATTGTGGGATAGACTGCTGGGTTACTGCAGGGAAAAAGAGGATTCTGGGAGATAGCAATGAATTCTGGGAGAGAAGGAATTATGGGAGAAAATGGAGAATTGTGAGCTTGTACAGAATATTGTGGGAGAGTGGAGAATTGTGGGATATATTTTAGAATTGTGGGAGACGAGTAGACTTATGGGAGGAATTGGAGAATTGTGGGATTGTACTGGGAATTGTGGGAGATGAAAGGAATGTAGGGAGAGAAGAGAATTTGGGGATAATACAGGAAATTATGGGAGAAAATTAGAACTATCAGAGAAAATGGAGTCGTGGGAAAGGAATGGAATAGTGGGACAACAGGGAGTTATTAAGAGACAACCTGGGGGGGATGAGAGTACTTGTGGAAGAGCAATGCAATTTGGGAGAAAAAGTATTGTGAGTTCACGGAATTGTGGGAGATGGGGTTGTGGGAGGGGCGAGGATGCTGAGAGGGGACAAAGAATTATGGGAAATACTACAAATTGTGAGAAAGAATTATGAATTCTGGGACAGTACAGGGTTTTGTGGGAAACCACTGGATTATGGGAAGAAATAGAATTGTGGGACAGTGCAGGGAGTTGTGGTAGACAAGAGACTTACGGGAATGGACAACTTTGGGATAGTGCATGGAAATATGGGAGATACTTGGGCTTAGAGAACAGTACAGGATATTATTGGAGACCAGAGAATTATGGGGAAAAAAATCATGGCACTGTGCAGGGATCTGTGGCTGGCAAGAGATTTGTGGAAAAGAAGAGAATTGTGGGTATGAATGGAAAATTATGGGACAGTACATGGAAATGTGGGGGATACCAGAGCTTATGGAACACTACAGAGAATTTGGGGAGAGATGGAATTGTGTGACATTGCAGGAAAATGTGTGATAAAGGAGTTTATGGGAGATAATGGCAACTTGTAGAGAACTGGAGATTGTGAGAGAATGGAAAACTGTTGGAATGAAAATTGAATTGTGGATGACAACGGAGAATTTGGAGAGTGAATGGGTAATTTGTAGAAATGGTTGATTGTGAGAAAATGGCAGGTAAGCTAGGGAGTTGTGGGAGACATATAGAATTCTGGGAGAGCTGTAGTTTTCAGGGATGATAGAATGGAGGATTGTGGGAATAATTATAGAATTGTAGACTACTACAGGAATTGTGGGATGTGTTGGGAATGATGGGAAATACTGTGTGGGAAACGTGAGGACTTGTGGGAAATCAATGGAATTGCAGGAGAGTTTAGACACCTGGATTAGTTCAAGGAATTGTGGGAAACAGGAGTAAAGAGGATTCTGGGAGAAAATAGAGAATTTGGGATCAGTGTAGGAATTGTGGGAGAAAATGGAGAATTGTGGGATAGTGCAGAGAATTGTTGCACGGGATTATGAGATGGAATTTAGAACTCTTGGGGAAATGCAGATTTTTATGAGGGGGAAGGCATAGGGAGTTTTGGTACAGAATAGAAGATTCTTGGAGAGAAGAGAAAATTGTGGAGCAAACAGTACAGGGAATTGTGAGAGCCACAGGAGTTTTGGGAAGCACTGAGAATTTGAGACGTGCTGAATTATGGGAGTGATGTGGAATTTTAGGGGAGGACAGAACTGTGGGAAAGAATGGAAATTTGTGTGTGACGGAACTGTGGAAAAGAATACAGAATTTTTGGAAAGAAGGAAAGTCAAGGTGAATGCAGTATCTTGGGATGGAACTGGGAATTGTGGGAAAGAACTGATTATTTTGGGAGAGAGTAGGGAGAATTGGGGAGAGCACTGGAAATTTTGGAAGAAATTAGAGTTTTGTAGGTGAAAACAGTGCCTCGTGCGTGAGAAGGTCGTGTCGGGAGAGAAGGGATACTGTGGAAGAGAAAATGAATTGACTCGCTCCATTCGTTCTCTCAGCTGTCCCTCAGTTTTGGCCTTGTCATCTTTGCTCTGTCCTAACCAATCCCCTCCTCCAGGTCCCCACCCTGCTTTCCCACCAGGGACACTTTCCTGCCACCTCCTGGGTACCTGCTCTTTCTGTACCTCCCAGCCTTGTTTGTGGTAGGTCTGGGAAGTCTTTTCTCTCACTGGGAATGACAATAAGTGTAATGTACCTCAAGACACTTCTCTGTCTCGCCATTCAACCTTCTTAGCACTTCCATTTATGATTTACGATTAAGAATAATCATATCTTTTTATTACACAATCAGATACTCATGGGTCATGAGAAATGCAAAAAAGAACAAGCTGTAGTCCCTGCCCTTTGGAATTTTTCAATTTTGTACAACACAAAAGTAAATCATGTTACCAATAGATACATGTAAGAATGTGGATAAAATGCTATGAGCACGTCAACTAAGGCAAGAATTCAAAGTAAGAAGATTCAACAAATCAATGAAAGAATTCTATAACAAAAGGAAAAGAAGGATTTCTGAAAGGAGTTAATTGAGAGGGACCTGGTAAAATAGCCAAAATGTTTAAAGGTAAAAAATGAAATACAGTTTTGAATTAAGGAAATACAGTATCATGAACTCACACAAAGGACATTGCTGACTTGTAGGAACTAGTTGGCAGAAAGGCTCAGAGGAGGATGATGAGGGGCCATTAACGTTGCTGCATCGGAAAAGCCAAGTTGGGGTCAGATTTTAAAGACCAAATAGTTTGGATTCTCTGGCGTGGGCCCTGGAACGCTAATGAAGATTTCACTTTGTGAGTGACTTCAGTGTTAAATGACAAGAAGAAGGACAATGGGAGCTGGGAACACATGCCATTCTGTGTCTCTTGTACTGGCAGCTCCTAATGCCTTGAACAGTGGTGAAGGGCAGGTGCCCGTGAGACCTCAGACACAGAAAAGCATGGGGACAAGTGTTTGTAGAATGAATGAATGAAATTGAGAAGCAGAAGGGGAGCTTGGAAATAAGAGTTGGGTGACACTGACTTTAAGCCATCCTTTCTGGATTTCACTTGTTTTTACTTGTAAAGTGTCACCTTGGACTGAAGGATATATTAGATTTTATTCAGCTTCACTAATTCTGCACTGTTATGTGGTGTTTAAATTATGAACAGATATGAGAGAAGCACGGGGGATTGAAGTGGTTGCTAGGTAATCTGAAAAGTCATTGCTAAACTAATAGAATTGGAAGATGAAATAAAATCTCAACAGTGAATTGATGAACAAGCAGTGAGACAAAGAACTGTCTTGGGATGGGAGTGAGGATGAGCTGGTGGGACTGGTGGAAGATCAGAGCCCCGGGATCTTAATCGAGGGGGACTCTGTAGCACGTTTTGAGTTGGAAGAGATGAGTGGATTCAGGGGCCACAAGAGGTGAGCATGTCAGCTACCTCCGTCCACCTCTCTATCCTGCTGGCCTCTCAATCTTAACATGACTCCTACTGGCTCGTTGCCTTCCTGCCTCTCCTGCCCCTCTTTCTTAATCCATGAACAGGGCAGGAGCGTTCTGTCCACTTGGTTTGCCAAGGCTGCATGTATCTGTGGTCCTTGACAGTTTTCTCTTCTTCATGCTCCATAATCAATGGCTAGGAAGCCCTGTAGTTTCTGCTTCTTGAATCTGTCACCAATTCTCTCTGCCAACTGCCTTTGTCATTGCTGAGGCATCATCAGCTCCTCCCTACTCATCACAACTGGCTCCTTGGCAACAGTTTCTCCCACATATGTGCTCTGTGCTGGTCCTACGAGCAAATCAGAGCATCTCTCTCTCTCTCTCTCTCTCTCTCTCTCTCCTCTCTCTCTCTCTCTATTTGAAAACCTTAACTGTCCTGTCACTGGCCTCCGGTTTAAGTCCAAACTCCTTTGCGGAGTGTGTAAGGCGCACTCATCATCTGGTCCCAACCTGCCCCTCCAGGTTCACACGTGGTCTCCACACCACCCCACGCCATCCATGCCCATCCCCAAGCCAGATACAGACATTCTGCTGTCTCCCGCGGGTTCTCCTCTGTCCGGGTTGTTTTTCTCCTCCTTTCCCATTGTGCATACCGTGCAAGCCTCCGCCTGAAGACCACCTCCTCCAGCAACTCCCACCAGTGCTCCCCAGTAGTGTCGTGCTCACTCATTTGTTAGTTTCATGCGTTGTGCTTCTCAAGGGCACTTGCTCCTTTGGCTGAAATGTTGCTGGCCATATAGTAGATGCTCAATGAATATTTAAGGTCAAATTCTGCTAACTTGCGAAATATCCTGGTAAGTGTCAGACACTGCATCCGATGAATAATAATGGAAGCTCTTTATGAGATTTTTGGCTTTGGAGTGAAATTTAAAGTAGTAGATCCTTAAGGATATGATAAGTGAGTCAAGCTTCATTGCGACAATTTAAAGTAGGCGAAGCCTATCTGTATTCACTGTATGTAGTTTGTATCTCTGGGTTTCCCCCCACCCCCAATGTGTCGTCAAATATTTCTTGCCTTATGAATAGACTCCCTGCATTTACAGAAGGGACCATAGTAAGACAACAGGTGCCTGCTGCGTGAGTGTCATCCTGCCGTGGACTGGTTACCCTCCCGCATTCATTTTTTGAGCCCCGATTGCTCTGTTCCATGTTTTGGATGCAGACCGGAAATTTTTACGCCAGCGTTTATTATGTGAATTCTCCTCAACAACAGTTTTTTTTCTTTATTTCCCCTCAAACCAGATGACTTATTAGATAATTATTAGCCATTAGATAATTTATTATTATCATGTATTGACTGATTTACTGTGTGTCAGGAATTATTTAAGCACGTAAGATGCAGCATCTCATTTAATACTCAGAAAATCTCATGAAGAATCACCATCCTTAGCACCCTATTATAGGTAAAAAAAAAAAAAATCTAAGTGACATTTGTAAGAAGGGCTAGTCCTCTGTTTGCTCAAAGGAGGCCCAGATGAAGAGGGCTGTGCCCAGATACTAAACACGTTTTTGAGTTTATCATGACGGCTCTTGCATGAAAATCTATTCCTTAGATTTGGCCTTAGATTTGGATCATAGGTGATCTCACTTCTAAAAATCTTCATAAATGTTGCTATTACTTAATGAGCTTACTCATAAAATCCTTTTAAAGATTTTATTTAACAAGTATTTAGGAAGTCCGCAATTCTTATATTTTTAATCATTTCTTAACGTATAGTCAATGATCCTTATTTCTCAGCAAAGCCTTTGAAACCAGGAAATACCACCAAAGCTACACACTACACAAACTCAACTTTTGCACCGAAAATTGTAATTTAATATTGTTATTTCATATACAGATCGGACACTCATGTGCAAGGGCCAGACATCAGCGCTAGTGCATCTCAGTGAATGGAATGCACACTGGTGCTGGCGGAGTACATATATTTTGGTTAAAGGGTTCCAGACCCCAAATGTGATCAACTTTGTGGATGTTAGGGAAGGGGAGGGTCTGCAGCACCCTCGCAGGGACATAAGGAGGGCAAGGGACACTTTTCCCACCAAATAACATCTGTTGGAATCAACTCACTGATCCCAAGTGATAGTTACTTCCAAAAAGTAATCTTTCTTTCTTCAGAATTTCAATCTCGTTACTCCACGTGAATAGTAAAATGTAATTTTAAGCAAAAACTTTAAAGGGATAAAATCTGAATAATTGACATTAAAAATGAAATTACGATATTTTCCCATGCGCCGTAAAGAAAATGAACATTTGATTTTAGGCAGGTCAGATAAGCAGATGAAGGAAGGTAAAATTAATCAGTTATAATAACAATGACGTTAATCGAGATTTAATTTGAAATAAAAATCATAATTTTGTTTTTACATTAACCAAATTAATTTGAAGATAGGTGAACTTGTAACGGTAAATTTACTATATAGCACAAATGATAAATTATAAACTTGTATGTTTGATGCCTATAAATATATAAAGATGTATATATGTGTGTGTGTATATACCCTTCTCTCTCTCATGTTAAGCAGTATCCCATCAGTGTATTAAATCACAATCTTCAGAGAAATTTTATTTAGGCCTTTAATTGCTATTTTCTCCCTCTTATTAGTTGGATTAATGTAAGTAACCCAAATAAGAAGAATAGTAGTTTGAAAAGGAAAAGAAAAATAGAGGAATTTGTAAATTGATAAAGTTAGGCTGATAAGTTAGGTAGCAACATGGGGAGAAATCTTCGCAGACATGGACCTTTCAATAGCCAAAATGCAGTGGTCGCTATAGAGAAAAACAGATTTTAGAAAGGAAGAGGCTTAGGTCAAAATCAAACTTCACCTGTACTAGCAGTGTGAAAGGTTAATTAAATGCAAACAGTGCATTTTTTTCAACATAAGACCAGCGTGTCCAAATTGAGTATACTTCAAAGTATTCTGTGTAGAAGCTTCTACGCAGGAAGTCAACACTGAACCCGATCGTTGGTATTTTGTCTGTTAGTGAGAAACTCATACACCCACAGCTAGGAGGCTTTCCTCAGAATGTAGCGTGTGACTGACTTATTGATACTTGTGGACAATTAAAACGATGATGCCAGTTTATCAGGGTGTCAACACCAAATGTCATCTCCGGTGTACTAGGTCCTAAATTGCTAATTCTGATCATGGGAAACTGAGAAGGGATTTGCTGCCCGTTACACAAAAGCCTTGCACAACTGGAGAGCCAGCAGAAGGTTAAAGGAGAGGCTCTCTCCACCCTTGCACTATGGACGACGCTTGAGACCTGCTAGCTCTGTCTGTCCTGTTCATTGCAGGACACTTAGCAGCATCTCTGATGTCTCACCACTAGATGCCAGTAGCCTCACCCGTCCCAAGTTGTGATAACCAAAAATGTCGCTGGACATTGCCTAATGTCCCTTTGGAAGTAAAATCACCCATGGATGAGGACCACCGCTTTTTAAGCCTATTATAATACAAACCCAATCTTTTCGTTTCTAAGATGTTGTAAGTAAGAAAATAAGTTGACGGGGATATGAGGGGGTAGATTTGCAGTCATCATTCATTTTCAGTAGAGACTGGCAGCTCCATTGCCTGCCTCTGCCCAGTGAAGTGGTTTAGGGCAGCCCCTCCCATTGCTCATTCATTTGAGGTGGAAGCCATCCTGGGAAATTTTTATTTTACAATCATATATAAAATATAGATGTCTGGTGCCTAATTTTGAATTTTGACTTGATGTGTGTCATATGAAATGAATTATTCATGATGAAGACATGATACAATCTATTGTAGAACAATATTTCATAGAGAACCTTATTAATTTAATTGGGTGACTATCAATAACATATGAACATTGCAGATTAGATCTTACTGTGCCATTGTATCAGTTTGTTACTGCCCACGCCAAAAGTATGGGTAGAGATGATTACAAAGAAATTCTTTGCGCAGCCTGACTTCAGTGTAATTCCTCAGTAAGAAAACAGTTTTTATAAAGATTTTTCCTCGACTTTATGCACAGAGGTAGCATCACCTGCGTATTTAACTTGTTGAAATTCAGCTCCATTAGTTAGGGGCGGGGGACGTGTTGGAGGTAGAGCAAGGTGAGGGTTTGTATTATCCCTGGCATCCTGCCTCACAATTAGCCTGTGCCCACAGGCAGAGAGCTAGGTGAACTTGGAACCTTCCTGCAAGTTGGCAAAGCCTCTGGAAAGAATATTTATATGACACTGAAGGATCTCCCAGAATCGATAGAGAAGTGAAATGCATTCTCAGGTGACAGGCAAGTAGCCCCAGAGACATATTGACCAAAGAAGAGTTAGAGGGAATTCTAAAATTGTCCCCAGAGTGTAATGGTGATGACAGGCTAAAGTCCTATGTTGGAATCTTCATAAATGTCCTGAAGTGTCCTGAGCAACCAAATACTGAGATGATTTAATGATAGAAGTCTCTCTATAATTCTTTTTAGCATAATGTATACATATCCCTTTATAGGGTCATCATACAAAGCTGTGATGACGAGGTCTTAGGGGCATTTCCGATATTCCAAGGGTGACTAGTACAAACCTAAGGCCCTAACGGCCACCTCAGCTGGAAGTCCACTTTATACTTTTGTAGGCGATTTTGGTTGTTAATTTTACAAACATACTCTGTGCTTCAAAAAAATCTCCCTCAAGTCTGACCCAACAAAAATTAACTAATAATTGGTTCTAAGTTATGGGTTCTACATTGACACAGGCTAACTTTACAGAAATTCTCTCCACAATGAGAAATACTGAGAGCGTTTCTTGTGTGTCTCCGAAAGCTTTCCTGATATGCTTTCTTTATCCTCCAAGGTTTGCCGAAACCAGTATTTCCACTGATTAGTCTTCCTTATTTATTTCTTTATTTTCTCCGATGGACAGTGAGGTCTCTGAGGGCTCAGTTTCTGGTCTCTGGTGCCTACACCCCAACTCGTCCCCACACAGGGCCTCATAGTGATCAGTAACTAGGGGAGAAGCAAGGAATGAATATTTATTGTGAGAACTCAAGCTAAGTGTAACCAGTTTCCTTCCCTCTTAATTATTTTCTTTCTTTTATTGTGCCCAGCAAAATCAAAATGCCTTTTAAATTAAAAAAATATCTTTTAAAGCCCTGTTTTATTAAAATTAACCAAAAACTGAATATCATCCAACTCATTTACTTCTTCTCGATTTGCCAAATTCTCCCACTGTCTTGCGCTATTAAACTATTAATCTGAGTGTTTATTGGAGAAATGAAATCCAGTGACCCAAAAGAGCAATGTCCTTCAGGACATAGCACAAGTAGTACCAGAAGCGTGATTGAGACTAGGAACTGATCCTACGTATCATTCAGTTCTCCAGGTAATTATTATGAAGTTCCAGTGGCTGACACTACCATGCCAAGGGAAATAGTGGCAGAATCTCCAAATGGAATGAGCTTTCGAAATGAAAAATATGGTGTTTTCTCAAGATTTCCTGTTGAAACTGTTTTTGTCAGATGAGCCTAGAAGTTTGTGGACGTTGTTCACAGGCATAAATGAATGTAGTAGATAGGGGACATCCAGGACCCAAACCATTGCCAGAACTGAGGCCACCAGTGGAGAGTAAGTGGGGTGTGAATGAGCAGTGCTGAGGTTGAATTTGGCTGAATAATTACAGATGTGGATGGTAGAGCTGGGTCATCAAGGCTGGACACCTGAATCAAATGCAGTATCAGAAACGCTTGGATGTTAGAGCGAAGAGACTAGTTTCATTACACATCTGTGAGAAACGATCGGCATTATTTGTGATGTGGAGTTATATAATTCATAGCCCTGAACTGCAACAACTCAAATGTCCATCAACAGTAAAACAGATAAGTACATTGTTGTATAGTCATCCACTGGATGAAAATATCAAAATGAAAAGAAATCGTTGCACACTACATGCAACAGTTTGGATGAATTTCAGAGACCAATGTTGAGCAAAAGACATCCAGCAGCAATCATTGTATTTATATGAAGTTCAGAAACAAGCAGAACTAGTCAATAGGGTTCTTCATCAGAATAGGGTTTACGTATTGACTGAGAAGGGGCGTGAGGGGTCTTTCAAGGTACTGGAAGTAGTCTACATATGTGTGTTTATCCATATGTAAAAATGTGCCGGTATGCAGAGTTTGTTTATTTCTACGAAACTTCCCCAGTTATTTTAATATCACCATCTTGGTATAATACTCTAAGTCATTAGGAGTTTTAAAAAAAATAAATTAAAGCCAGTGTCATAGTTTGGTGTAAGGCAAGCAGGTCTTGACTAGAGGCCATTGAGAACAAGCTAGAGCTAAATGTGACCTCACTTTATTATGAGGTAGGCAGAGCCCAGAGCTTGGCATAGGATTGGATGTGGACTCAGATAAAGAAGAGGAGTTGGAGCTCTGAATTTTCCGAGCAGGTAAATGTAAGGCTGTGTGTGTGGCTGATGCCATAGTAACGAAAGTGGGGATGATCACGGTGTCTGGATGACCATTCGATTTTCGATGACAAATGAGGCTTGGCAGAATTCACCACGGCTTTTCAGGTCCTAGCATTTTTGGCCTGCTTCTGCTTCCTTTGTTCACACCTATAGAAAGACAAAGACTTTTCTTTGGTACTCACTCATATTCTGAGATCCTCTGCATCTCATTAACATCCACCTTGTATTCTGTACAGATCCACTTTTAACTCCATGAAAGTTAAATAAATACAATCTCACCAAGGTCATTGCTGAGCCCACACAGAAGCCATTCTGTATCCAAAAGATTCTGCAGTCTGCAGTTATTGGAAGCTTTGTCATTTCAGGGTCATTATAACCGAAAAAATTTTGATGCTTGCTAGCTAATTTTCAAAGCTATTTGGATTCTGTTGCTCCAAACACTGAGAATTCATGAATCTGTCTTTTCATTTCTGTGTGTACAGCTGGGTCCTGGAGAGGTGGATTTTGGGTTTCACACATGGCCTTTTTGCTATGTTTGGAACTTGTGCATTTGCGTTGGTTGAACAGTTAGTTCTTGATCGGGCAACTGTCTTGACAGTACTTTGGGGCTTCCTGATGAACCAGCAGGGAGTGCCACGACAGACACTGTAGGGGAATGAGTGACAAAGAGACCAAGCTTTCACCTGAAGGCAGCAAACTCCTGGAAACAACTGAGAATAAAGTGTACCCTTCAGAGCTGTGCCTGATCCCAGCTCAGCAGAGCAGTGCAGGTGGCCTAGCAACTGTGTTGACATTTAATAAGGAAGCAAGGTGGGGATGGTTTAATTAGGTGCAGATACGTATTTTCTATCAATAAAAGTCTTTATTAAATAACAGTCTAGCCCGCTCCAGGGAGACAGAGTGGTGGGCACCAGCTGCTGACAAGGCCTTTCACCTCTAGCTGTGCTCCACATCTGTCTGCATGGAGGCTACGACCATTTTCCGGATGGCCTAGAAAGCCCTTCCCTGGGTACCCTCTGGAGCAAACTCTTTCTGTAAAGGATGAAGTAATAAGATACGTTTGGCTTTGTGGACCATATGATCCATGTTGCAACTACTCAACTCTGCTGTTCTGCCATGGTGTATGCCGTAGACCATACATGAAGGAATGAGCATGGCTATGTTCCAATAAAACTTAATTCATAAAAGAAGGTGGCTGTGAGATTTTGCCCGTGGGCTGTAGTTTGCCATCCCTGCTCTAGGGAGCCGTTCATGCTCAGAGCCAGGTTCTGTTTGAGCCACTATATGTCCCTCTTGTGCTCCCTCTGAAATCTGGAAATGTTCTCTACATAGAGTTAGTTATCTCTCAGAGATACAATGAAAGTCACTCTCACTGCTTAGAGGTTAAAATTTAAACCATTGATGGACAGTCATAAAAAAAATAAGACCTAGAAATCCCCGAGGCCTAATTTTTTTTGCTTCTTGGAAGACTTGCACCAAACGTTAAAACTTTTGAAACTTTGTTTGCCCTACTCATTAGGAATTAAATTTGTTTTTGAAATGAGAAATTATTTTGTAAAAATAAGCAAATTTGATCATTTACTAAGCTGTGTACACCATGATGGTACAAACCATCTTCTTGGCTACCCACTGTATACCGAGCTCCTAGTCATAGGTCCAAATTAAATATTTGGTGAATGAACTGAAGAATGGGGCATGCAGATAAGATTATCTGTTTTCTGAGCATATTTATTGTGAAAGGAAATTACCGTACTGTAATTCCAGTGCACAAAAACATGCTGTCTTTTTTATAGGATTCGTTAGAGCAGACTTCAGGTTTGACATCCTCGCGTTGTATTCTGGCCTTCTTGATTTGCTCTGTTCTGTTGACACAGTCTTGCCTATCTGTTCCCTTAGTGTAAGAGTTGTTGATTGGATGAGAAAGGATACCTGTGCCCATAGCTCCTTACTGGTCTTAGTCCTACTCAATCCCTCAGAAAACATGAAGTGAGAATGTTAAAATAAAACACAGTAACTGTCACCAGTATAACTTCCTACCTTCCCTCCAATGAATATTGTCATGAAATAAAATCAGTAGATTTTCTTCAGCTATGTATATTCAGCATAAAATAGCATTCGTGTGGAGTGACTGCTTAGAAAGCTATATCATCCCCAAGCCGATGCAGCTAAGTTGCCTTAATTTGAGAAGTTGGTTATAATGGGTAATCATTTTCAACTTGAGCAGTAGCATACCCTGATACGAACAGAAGTCTTTACCTGCCCGACAAGGAAGAAGATCCATAAGTAGGCTAAAATTTCCACTCTATTTCTGCTGGTAAGAAGATGTTCCTCTCCAGATTTCCTTATATTTTATTTACCCTTGAACTTTTGTTCTATTGTCTTGAATTTTATGTCTGTTACAAGCAGCATAATGTTGAAATTATAAAATGTTTAATATTATTTTATGTTTTAACTTGAGTATTTCATTTACATTTGACGTAATTATGGATATTAATATGCATAGTTTTAAATCTACCATCTTATTCTGTGCTTTGCACTTGTCTCAGTGATTCCATGCTACTTTCCTATTTTTTGCTGCGTTATTTATTTTTTTGAGAAGGGTCAGGTTCAGTGCCTACCAGGGCAGGATCCTTTATACTCCCATATATCTGTTCCACCACTGCCATCATCACTGGTTATGGGTGCGATGTTAAACTTGTAGCTGATTTGGCAGATTTTAATTTTTTTAGTGGTTTCTATAGAAAATAAAATATGACTTGTTAGCTATGGACATGTAAAATTAATACTTTAATTTTCAAACCATGGAATAAACAGAATATTTAAATCCTATTTGCTCATTTCCTCACTTAGAAATATATATTCTGTTGTTAGTATTATTATGTATTTTAATTTATCCCAAGGATAAGATAAATTTTGCTTGATACAATCAGTGTTCGTTTAGTTACCCAAAATTTTACTATCTTTACTCTTCTTTACTTCTTGCATCTTAGAAATTTCTTCTGGTATGTCCTCTCTCTCTCATTCCCTCTTTTTTTTTTTTTTTAAACACAGTTTGTGTACATGCTTTAGAATTTCATTCAGAGTCACTCTGTTGATAGTAACCTATTTTCACTTACTTGGAAATGTATATGTTTTGCTTTTATTCTTGAAAGGTATTTTTGTTTATTGTTCTAGGTTGGTAGTAATTTCTCTCTACTCAGTAAGTGTATTATTCTACTGTTTCCTAATTTCCGTTAACTGTAAATGTAATTCCTTTGTAGACAATCTCTGTTTTACTGTTGTTACTTTAGATTATATATGTATTTTAAGTTTCTAATTGATTTTAATCTTCTTTGATGATTTTTTGGGGACTACTTGAAATTGTGGACTGTCATCTTTTATCACAGTAAATTATTCTCAGCTATTATCTCTTCATATATTGCTTCTGTTCAATACTCATTAGAAAATGTAGGTCAAGTCCTTTAAGTGGATTCTCTATCTTTTTACTTTCTCTTTTGTTTTTAATGACACGTTATCCCTCTGTACTATATTCCGGATAATTTTTTCTAATTTTATCATCCAGTTCACTAATTCTTTCTTCAGCTCTAGCAGATCTGTTAAACCTGTTTACTGAGTTTTTAAATTCAGTTTCTGTAATTTTATTCGTATAATTTCTCTTTTTTTTGTTTGCACTTTTCTTGGTGTTTTTATCTATAAGACTGACACAAAAAATTAAACTAGTCATTACTGGAAGCTGGATCTCCTTGCATTCATCATTCTTTCCCTTTTTTTGGAAGATAGAGCATCCTCAAATCCTTATTTTTTTTTATCCTGATCAATTATAAATTTCATCTTTTGTGAGGCCAAGTATTTTCTTATGGTTGGCTTCCTCTGCAAGGTAAACCATCCCTGCACACACTAGAGAGTGGAATAGCAGACCATAATTCAGGGATAATTTAGTGATAATTCAATATGTAACCATGGTGTGATGGGAAAACAGAAAGCTGAAGTTCAGAGGCTTGGAACTGGATCTTTGAGAAGACTCTGGCAGGAGGGTAGGTGAGTGATGAATGAGATCACTCAGAACATATCTCAAAAGCAGATGGAAAAGCTAAGTCTGAAAAATGCTCATAGTCAATGGGCGAGGTGGGAAAAGAATGGCCAATTAGGAGATTTAGAAGTAGTATTTAACAATCAGAAGAGTAGTAGAGCTTTGATTTCTAGGAAGACAGGGCAAATTTCAAACTTGAGAGAATGAAGACTGGAACAGGTAACATGATCAGGCAGATTGGTGGCCATTGATGACTTTTGAGAGTACAGTTTTAGAAGTGGTAAGTATAAGTCAGGATTCCAGGGTCAAGGGTAGTAACATAAGGGAGAGTTTATAGGTTAAGTGACAGTTGCCATGAGACAGAGCCTTGCGCATTATACCAGGGACTGGCAAACTATAGCCTGCAGGCCAAATCTAGCTGTCTGCTTTTTTTTTTTTTTATAAATAAAGTTTTATTGTAAAGCAACCATGCCCATTTTTTTAACCTATTGTCTACAGCAAAGTTGAAGGCATTGGGGTACACACTCCATGACATACAACAGCTGACATTTATTATTTGGCCCTTCATAGAAAATGTTTGCAGAACTCTGAAATACACAGATGAATAAACTTTTGTTTCTTTTCAGTGGTACAGATGAGTACATTTTAGGCCAATTTGAAGGGAAGAGCTGGAGGAAAAAGGCTTAAGGTCATGGTAGGAGAGGGGTTAATTGATGATGGATGGTTTTCAAGGAAATGGAGTCCCAAGGCTGGTAGAAAGATCAGCTTTCAAGGCGTTCGCATTTGCTCTGAGTCATACAGACAATAGAGAGGAGACAATATATCTACCAGAACTTTGAATTGAGAAAAAAGGAATTTTGAGAGTGTTCAGGACTAAAGTTTTCAAGTTCTTTTTCTCTTTGTAATATAAGATGTTCAGGAAGTTAAAAATCCCAGACCTTTGAAAGGGTAAGGCTTTGTGAGTTCTTTTTCCCGTTTCTTTCATGTTTATAACCAACTCTTTTTAATTTCCTGAGTAGTGGATGGTTTCATTTTTATTTTGCAAATCTAGTTCCTGACCTGAGCCTTGCAATATTTTTAATTTCGATTTTTTCCTCTCCAGTCTCTATGACCTCCTCATACCCCAGGAATTTTTCAAAACTCTTCAATCTTTAGGAGTTAAATGGAGCTTCTCCAAAATCTAATGTAAGGTGTGTATTATAGTGTAATGAATGTAATGTACATAATGTAAATACATTAAACTACAAAGTGGAAATTAGGACCAAGGAATGAAAGGTGGCTATAAATATTGTATGTGTAAATGATGTTAAACCTGCTTTATGGTTCAAATTCGGCAAATGTTTTTGGTATTCGGGGTAAAACTCAAGACATTGCAACTCTCAGTATCAGAAAGCTGACAGTGTTTATTCAATCAATTCATTCCTGATTACCTTCTATCCATTAAGCGTGTGGAGAAAGATATAAATCTAAGACATTGTCTTCATGTAGTTTAGAGTGAAGATTGAGGAAATCACTGAGTCAATCCCACTACAGATAATAAGGGCGGTGATATCAGAGAACTCGGGAGTCCCTTGGAAATGGGGAGATGGGCATGTTAGCTAGCTTTGAGTGATCAAACAGGTTTCCTGGAGAGAGTGAACCTAAATTGTCTTATAGCTTTGGTTTGCAAAGTTTAAGGCACCTAAATAACACCTGGAGATCCTGTCAAAAATATGCATTTCCAGACTCCTCCCAGAGCTTCTAAATCAGTTTTAGGAGTGAGGCTGAGGATTCTGTGCTCTCGCCTGGTGGTCTGTGAACCCTACACTGAGTTACTGGGCTATAAAGGATGCATAGAAATTATCTAGTGGTATTCGAGATAATATCCCATTGAGATGCTCAGAACATAAAAATCTCAATTTCAAATGAGGCTGTAGTTACTTTGGGAAAATCTGAGGTTATGAACATTGAGTGCTTATGGTTTATGTATGTTTTTGTGACTTTTTAAAAAACTTAGTAATAGACTTGTTAGACCTGTGTTTCTCTCCTGAGTGTGGTGGTAGTCCACTTAAGAGACAAGTGACTGGGGACAGCATGATTAAAGAGGGACTCTAATTAATGACACAGCTAACACTACAAAAGCAGAGGCATCTGCTACAGTTGCTAAATATAATTGCTAGAGAAAAGTTTATAAATATTCATTTAAATGTATTTCTCAAAGCCTCATGTTTTGGAACCACAGCTGCTGGGTTGCCTAAGAGAAACACAATTACACCACAATTAATGCATTCTTAAAGAAAAAAAAAAAGCTTTATCTTTAATGTGCAGGCATTCGAGCAAATGCCACGGATCAGCGATTTCTATAGCTGGCATTTTGCATGTCATATTTATTAAACGGTGTTACGGCTTATACTTTAGATATTTTGTAGTTTCTCTGATTATGGCTTTCTCAATTTAACAGTTATAAATTTAACTTGTGTCGAGTGACTAATATACTATTTAATGTCTTGTGTGATTAAGTTTTGAGTTTGCTTGCCAAAAATTTGGCTAAAGACTGTTGAAATGAATTTCATTTTCTTTTCAAACAGAAATCTGGAAAACTCGTTTTAATTTAATATTGCAAACAAAGGGACTTGAGGGGTAAGGGAAGGTTTTGGTATTAATCTTCCATTTTATTGTCTGGAGAGGAGTGTAGTAGTAATTATTCATTGACCACTCGTACTTGTATGTCTCCTAATATCAAGAAAATGACAGTATTCCTGCGACAGCGTAATATTGTAGGGGAGGAAAAATTCTTTTTCCTTCTATCTTCCCAGGGACTCTGGCTGGGCCCCTGTAAATTGTAGTGACAAAAGACAGGTTAATAAAGAGAGTAGCGTACAAATTTATATAAGTTTTTACGGGATATGAGAACCTCCATAAGGAGATGAAGACTCAAAGAAACAGTTAATCCTGAATGTTTTTCTACTAGGTTTGATGAGGAGTGACAAGTCTTAGAAAATTGTCATGGAGAAGGGGTATGAGCTGAGATTGGCAAACTAGGAGAAACTTAGCAAAGCCTCTTTTTTTCAGATTCCCTTCAGTGTCCCTCTGTCTTTGACGGTAAGGATGCTCCTTTCCTCAGGTGTGGAGAGGACATCACTCACACGAGGGTCTTATGACCTGCCTAAGGGGACAAAAAGGTTAGAGCGTCCTTCCTGCACCTGCCATTTCTCAAATTCCTTCAGCTTAAAATATCCGTTATGCCAAGGTTCCATATTTTTGGTAACATGTTCCGAATTGTGTCAATAGCATCTCATATATTGAATTTGGTGGATTTGTGGGAGGGAACATAGCAAAAGCCTTGGAAAACCAGCTGGGGATTTTTAGAGGGAGTATTTCGGTGTCTAAGAATAAGATGGGTCAGGCATGTGTTAAAAATACCCAGATTCTCAAGGGTAAATTGAAGGGAAGATACTTCAGTGGCATCCTTATCAGAGGCGAGAGCAAGGCAAAAGGCAGAATTCATGATTGACAGACTAAAATGAGAACTAGGCACCAATAAACAGAATGTTATCATGTGAGCTTGATACTAATACAAGATTTGGCCTAAGATTTATGCCTGTAGCATGGTGCTCAACCTGGGGACTTTTGTCCCTTGTGGCACATTTGGCAATGTCTAGAGACATTTGCCACTAAATCAGGAGGAGGGGGAGATGCAACTGGCATCTGAATGGGTAGAGCCCAGGGACATTGCTAACCATCCGATAATGCACAGGACCCATAACCAAGAATTATCTGGCCCAAAATAACAATTATGTGAGGGTGAGAAACCCCTCTCCTTAGGCAAGGGCTGACAGTAGACAAAAGTGGGGCTGGAGGTGAGCACATCCCTCAAATGGCTTGTTAGGTTTAGTAAACTGGGTGAATTGTTACAATTTGTGTTCATTTCCAGATCTCTTTAAGGACGACATATAAGGTGGTAATTGCATGATCTAGATTCTGAAGGAAAGATAACGTTAAAAATACTCTCAACCATTTGTGTTTGACGATGATATAGCTTTACTAGCTTTTATTAAACTCACCTGAAAACTTGACTATTATTTCTTTTGAAACAAAATGAGTTTTATTGATGCTTTTCACATTTCCCTTCTTGTTATGTTAGATTCCCTTCTGAAATATATCTGAAATATATTCCCTTCCGAAATATATCCTTCACAAGGTTATCCAGGTAAATCCTCTGTGTGGTGTCCTTGCTTTCAGCATTACGGAGAGTCCAATAAAAATCTTCCAGGGTTCTATGTCATTCTCTTTTACATTACAAAGTTTAGTTTGAGCCAGTCCTATCAGTGTTAGAATGCACTGACCAGACTGTCCAGTTTGAAAGTAAAGATCTTTTATAGCTATGGGGAATTGTCCTTGAAAATGACATGCACAGTGTAGCATTTTTAGTGTTACCAAAATCGTTGAAATTTATATTCACCGACGAATGTTTATTCTGATTTAATGAACCTCCTATTGACATTTTAAGATCTGAATCTTATATACAGTCATCAAAGATGACTGTATATATTTAAGTAAATGTTGTGGGGGTGGAAGAAATTTCCTTTTTCCCTGCTTTGATTCTCTTGGCTGTTTGAATAATTAAAATACATCAGACAGGTCAACAGGAAAAAATAATAGATACCTATGGGGAATTTACACAAACACAAGGGATTTCAAAGACTGACAAAATGAGGTATATGTGTCCTTGTAGAGTAAGGTGAAGGAGAGAAAGGTCTGGAACTTGAAGGGAGGAAGTAATGTGATTCACAGGAAAATGGAAAGAGTTAACGTTTGGTAAACAGATTTGCTGGGCCTTAGAGAAAGCGTAGGTCACTGAGAGGACTTTGATCAAAAGTCTATCACACCTAGTTCCTGTTGAACTATGGCTATCTCGGATGATCATCGCTCCCTCTCCTGGAGCAGGTCCTGTATCTAAATTCTTTCAGGTAGTTAGGAGGAAGGTCAAAGGTTCTTCCTGAGTCCTTTGTTTACTGAAAATAATCAGCCTATCTTGGATTGGTAAATTTTGCTCACCTACAGTGGCAAAGACTTATCTACCGTCTTGTCACTAACAGGAAATATTTCCTTTGTTCTGTTTTGCTGTAATAAGAACATAAGGGGAAGTGTAAAGAATGTTTAGCTGAAATGACAGACAACTTGAAAATTGTAATTTTGGGGGGCTCTTTTGACTGTCTTTTCTTGATATGTCTGAGTTTGGGATGAGAATGCGATGACTCTGTTCAGTTAGGTCACCGAGTATTGATGTAAATCTCCCAAAGCATAAAATATTGCCTAGTTAGTGCAGAACGAAATGAGAAGTGGATTTCACTTCACTGCCCTGTCTGACTAATTGGCAGTGGGTGACTTAGATTCCTAGAGGCTGAGAATCATTCTCATTGATTTGTAATTTCTGTCACTGGCATAGAAATGAAGGTGTTGACTGACCATTCTTATGAGGCCCTAGAACTCTGCCTTCCGGGGAAGGGGCCTCCAAGGCTGGGCATGCAGCATGTTGCTCCACGATGGGCTTAATATTTGCTTTTTATCTTAAAAATAAAAGCAAAAGGCAAACTTTTGTCATACAATACGTGGATCAATGTCGGAATGCTCATTTTGGTCTGCCATGTGTTCGCGTTTCATGTTTGATTATGTTTTAGCACGTTCCATGTTTGGTCATGCTTTATCACGCTCCATGTTTGGTCATGTTGTATCACGTCCCATGTTTGATCCAGAGGGTAATATGAAAGTTCTGCAGTGTGGAGGGGTTGTCAACTGTGCTCTCGTCCCCCCCCCTTTTTTAGGCTTTCAGTATTTTGCGCTATGTTGTCATTGACAGCCTCTAGGATGTCAGTACTGTGCCTAGTTTAATTAAAACAGACCTTTCAACAGTAGATTCTTTACTGACTGTACTTTATAATGAGATGGGACATGGCCATAAAAATCTTTTCATTTATGCCTAGGCTTGCTCTTTATCTCATGGCAAAATACTTCTAAAAGTCTTGTCACAATCAGCAGTGTTCCTTTTATTTTACCAAAATTCTTTTCAGATATGACAAGAACGTATTAATAGTATACTATCTAGAAGGCCTTTTTGCAACATAAACACATTTTGTCTGTGTTTCAAGATAAAATTTTAAATAATGTATAAGCCATTAACTGTTTTCAAGAGAAACAGGTTTTAACATTCTGGACCATTTTGAAAGTTGATGTTTGTCAGTGTTTCCATTGTTGTAGATTCTGAATTAAGTCTATTGTTAAAAATGATAAGCATTGCTTATCAACACTCATGGCTGTATGCTTAAAGTCCTTGGAAACAAGATTTTCTAATCTGGTTCAAAAGCTTCCAGATTTAGGGTTCCAGTGTGTTCTGAGGTCATGTTTTAAGACTATGAAAATTAGCATATTCTGATTAGTTTCTCAGACAACCAATTATTGCTAGTGAAAGTGGAAATTTACTGTCAGAGTTTCAACAAAAATGATTGCCTGGATGGTGGGCATGGGTTGAAAAATGACATTCATGAGCTGGAAAATTCAGCCAGTCAGTATTTGGGTCAACATAGCTCTGTCAAGTTTCTCTTTCAATCTGAGAGCCACTGATCCAAATTTTACAATGAACTCTATGCCAGACCTTCAGATTGCTGTATTATATAGTATAAAACCAAGGTTTTCAAAATAAATTAAGCATGTTAAAACAAAGTAATCTCCATAAAAAATATTAACAGGCGAGTTCCACTGGAGCACATTCTGTGCTGTAAATAATAAAACACATAGTTAAGGAGACATTTGTTTTATACATTAAAAGTTTCCATTTGTGTTTTTATTATGTATAGAACTTATTAGCCCAGTGATACAAGTAAACATTAATATATTCTAGGTCTGGGGTCCTCAAAGCAGGGCTGCAGGGCCACGTCTGGCCCTGTGCCCCTTCATTGAGTGGTGTTTCTGGCTGCTTTGTCCTGCAAAGGTAGATTTTAGTAGTTGCATCAGACACTGTATGGCTGGTAAAGCCAAAAATATTTACTACCTGGACTTTTACGGGCAGTTTGCTGATGCTTCGTGTAGGTTAATAAGACAACAGTGAGAAAGAGGTGTCCCACTCTGTCTTTTCACTCAGGTACTATTTTTTCCAAACACCTCGTACTAGTGTGTCTCACACGCAGCTGCACATTGCCATAGTCTTGAGAGTTTCAAATATTCTGACACCTAGACCCAGCACTAGCTCTTCTGATGTAATTAGTGTGGAATGGGGCCTGGACCTCAGGATGTTTAAAAGCTCACCAGGGGTCTCTCATGTGCAGCCAGGTTTGAGATCCAGTGCCTATGGCGCTTCACAGTCCTGATGGGAAGTAGATTTCTCTAGAGTCTTGAGATGCCCAAGTTACAGTCCAGGAACCGTTCTTGCCTGCGTGTCTTGGTGAACTAATGCTGGAGGGAGCCATCCCTGCAGTAAAAAGAGGACAGGCTTGGGAATAGCA
This sequence comes from Eonycteris spelaea, assembly GCA_003508835.1. NCBI lineage: Eukaryota > Metazoa > Chordata > Mammalia > Chiroptera > Pteropodidae > Eonycteris > Eonycteris spelaea. The sequence continues at coordinate 962,325 of PUFA01000276.1, forward strand.
GTCTTTTGGCAAACCTTCAGCTTCTGGAAAGTTTCTCAGAGACATGGCATGGAGAGACGAGATCGGACCCATCAAAATCCTTTTATTCTCTAGACTTCAGTGATAAGTAAAACGCAATGGCTTGTATTGCTGACGTTTTCAGTGCTTCTTTCCTTATCTCTATGGTGCTTATTTTTACTAGAATTGAGAAAATCGCTTGGCACTGGTCCTGGCCGTTTTTTCCCTTCACATGTCAATGGATGATCTGAAGTTCTAGGATTTTGTCCATGGAGGATTTCTTTTCCTGCATGATTTAGGAACTAAGGATTATTTCAGTAATAATCCTATTTCTGAATGGCTGCCACATAATGTTTTTTTTGCAGCTCTGTGCATGGCTGTCATTGTAAACACTGTTTATAGAACCTTTATCAGCATTTGCCTCTGGAATTTATAAAGCACTTAGTATAATTTGCTGTGAAACCAGTTTTTTTTTTTTAAAGCTTAATAGAGTCGCACATATGGAGTATTCAGGAGATAGCAGTTTACACCCTATAAATGGCTCGCCATTCTGAAGCACTTCTCTTTGAGCCATTTCAAATGATTGATCATTTAATTCACACAGCCAGGTACTGTTCTCATTTTACAAATGAGGGAAATGAGGCAAAAAGGGGACAGGGGACTTCTTTAAGGCCACATAGCAAGTTAGGGGCCATTGAGAACTGGGACTCAAGGTTCCTCGCTACTCAGGCTGACATTGCCCTTCCAGCACAGTCCCCTACACCAGGCAGTGTGAATTCCCTGTGGGTCTGCGTCCTCCCAGAATGCAAAGCGCCCCTAGCAGATGCTTGTAGTAAAACATGGGACCGAATCACTGCTCCCGCCTTGAGGAGCACTTTTTCACACTTTATTATGATATTTTCCTTAGAACGGCATAAATAAATGGCAATAGATCCATAAAGGAACAAACGTTTTGCTTTTTCAAATTAAACCAGGAGTCTGGGTAGGCAGCATCATGTACAGAGCCGTCTGGGAGTAATGCCACCAGTGTTCTATAGGAGAAGGTGATAGCCAGCAGTGTGTTCTCTGAATCGTATGATGTAGCATGTGGTCATGCTGCTCATTTTATTTAGAAGTCTTTTTATAGAGGTGCTTTGGAACCTCGACTAGTCAGAAGATAAGGAAGAGAGAAATGTAGCCATCTTCATGGGACCTGGAAAGATAAAAGGTTAAAAAAAAAATCCTTGTTAGGAGTTTCTTAAAAATTTTAATTTCTAGACTAGTACCAATAGAGTCCTTTCTGTACGATGTAATCATGTTTAATATTCATGCCATGCCACTGAGGGGATGCAAGGCACTCAATTATCAAACAGCATTCACTTCTCTCTGTATACTTTCTAAGGCAGCAGAATAAATATTTTTAAATTATAGAAAATATTCCATAACCATGGCTAAGCCATGTTTATCCACAAGAACTCCTGTTAATTAAATTTCTTGTTTAATGCTTTAAATGTATGGAGACTTTCCTTGAGCTAATAAGTGTGTCCAGCAACATATGTTCTGGAGAACCCATCTTTGTAAATGAGACCACTTGGCTCACTTGTAAGATGACTAAGTGCATATCTGGATATAGCAGTGTATTGTATAACTTGTAAATTTTAAAGTGAGTAGCCAGAGGGATACATTTTATATTAATTGTGATTATATTGTTGCCCAGTCTCTGTCCTCTTGAGGCTTACCGTTTAGGTGGGGAGTGTGACGAGAAGCAGGGAGTCACATAAGTCAGTCCAGAGGTGGTTAGCGCTGTATACGAGCATGACCAAGCCCCGACACAATAGTGCAGCTTCTAGGCTGACTGTCCACATCCATATCAATTCATTCTGCAAGGAAGAATGAGCCCAAATGGATTAAGACAGTTATTCCTCACGGCACAGCATGTTTGCAGTGGTTCCCTTGTCCCCTGAGTGCCCAGGGTGATGTGGAGGGGTCCTGGATAGATGCTGAGCGCACAGTGGTATCTTAACGGGAAGCATGGCACTGAGGAATCTTCCAGTGTAATAAGGAAAATGCTAAAAAAAACCTTCCCATCTTCCTCTCTGAGAGAGAGTGTCTTTATTAGCCTGGAGTGAATGTAACCAGATCTTCTCCAGGGAGGGAGGGAGACTTTTCCAGCCTTTTGTCTTAGAGTGTGACGGAGATAAGGTCCCCCTGTGCTCTCCTGGTCAGCAGATGTATCTGTGACCCAGGGCTGCACTCTCTGTAGCTTTAAGGCTGTTTGCTCTTCAAACATCCTCGGACAAAGCTCTAACTGCCCTTGACTTAGAAGACACAGAAAAACCTGAAATCTCTCTCAAAACCAAAATGGGGTGATGTGATATAAGGTGTCTGAAGGGTATCAGAGGAATGGGCTTGACCTCAGAGCTGATACATGAAGGCAGAACAAATTATAGGCATGACTCTGCAAGGGTGTCTCGAGAAAGGAAGGACGACATGAGGTGGGCAATGTACTTGGCATGCCCAGGGGACTTCAGGAAGAGCAGGCTGGCAGGAGCGTTGTGGGCAAGCAGGGAGGTGGTGTGGCGAGTTTAGTCGGGTCATTCAAGACCTTGTGGGCTGTGGTTTCAGTTCGGCGTTGATCTGAAGAGTGATGGGAAGCCTATGCCTGCCTATCTGTGACCTTCTGTATTTTCAAATTATAGCTTTAATCCAGGCAGTGGGTAAAATAATCAACTTAGCTCGTCTCAAGCAGAATTTTTAATTAATGAATGATTAAGATGGAAAATACCAAAGTGGCTTATATGTAGTATTGTTTCATGAAACTTTTGTTTGTTCTCATATTTTGAATATTAAGTCACATTTTTTTCTATGTTGACATCTTTTCTGATATCAAGGTGGGACCCGCAATCAGTGGCATCTATAACATGATAAAATATGGTATAAATATTTCGTATATGCATACGTTAAGTGGGTTGCTGTGTAATATTTACTTGTGCTGGGGAATCTTCTCTGTGTACTAGGTCACTGTCAGCATTTCTCCTCCAGAGCGCTAGGTAATGGTAGCAGGTTTGGGACATGCTGCCCTGGGAAAGGTAGAATACCGTGTGGAAATTGGATGCCCCCATTTTGAGTGGGGCGATTCAGAGGAGATAGAAGTAGTTTTGGGCTCTAGAAGCAAATACAGTCATTACTTTGGCCAACTATATTGGATGACTGTGATCAAGCCAACAAATGTAGCAGGATAGGGAAGGTACCCAGCGTGCAGAGCAAGCTGTGAGATGACAATGCTCGGGCCTTCTCATGGCACCGTGCCCTCATTGGGAAACCAGCAGGAGCGAAGACTCAGCCTTCTGTGGCTCATGGGCACTGGGATGTATACAAAGAGAACGTGTGTGGTGGAAAGAAGCAGGCCTGAGCCCCATACACAGCAGGGGGCAGCCAGGCCGCGACACGGGGCACGGGGGGGTGGGGCGGCCAGCCTTGGGAAGAGGAGGCCGCCCTGTACTGGGCTCACCTCTTTGATCACTTATTATCCACACCCAACATGTACCTTGCTGACTCTTCCTCGTCCCATGTAGTCTTAATGGCCTACAGAGGGTCTGCTTTGGGGAATATGGCCAGGGAGAGATCCCACCTGACTGCGCTTTGGGAGTCTGAGGTTTGGAGAGACTAAATGTAAGCCAGGCCACCACCCTCTAGCCACGTGGGCAGCTGGCGTGGGCAGCTGGCGTCCCACAGTGTCAGGGCTTGAGTAAATCCTTTTTGTATACATCTGAATTCAGTTCTTTTAAGAGCAAGGCTGAGACTCTGCGGGAGATCGGCTGCTTTAAGGAAGAGAAGGGATGGATTCCTTGGCTGGAGTCCTGCTGTGGGTTCCATGTTCTCATCTCTAGAGAGGATGGAAATAAGTGACGAGTGTGCAAAAATGAGCGCAGGTGAGTTGAGCTAACAAATAGGAGGAAGAAGAACCTACTTGTCATGCCTGAAAAGTAAAGCCCTGTGTGTCTGTCCCTCTCCAAGTGCTGTTTTATGAAACTCTATGTTCATTTCTCCAACAGAGAACAGAGAACTGCCCTTCGGCGTGTGTCTGGTCGGCAACACACTTACACTCACTTCATCTTTGAGCCTGATTATGTGTAGTTCAAGTGGTACGACCTTTTTTCCAAGGAAATGAATTCAGTCATAACATATTTCCCAACAAATACTCCAAGATATGCCCTTTCCTAATTGTCAGATTATGACTAAAATTAATGAAATCGCTGAAGGATGCCCAGTACCAGTAAATTAGCATGTGATAATTTGTTCTTCACCTAATTCTTGGTTCAGACGGTAGCTTCTGCCCTTATATGTGGGCTTTGTGACATCAAAAGGCACTTCCTGAGCTTGACAAAATGACACATTTTGCTTGTGTTTATTAATTGTTCTCAAGGATAACAGTTAGGATTTCTAAACATAATTTTGATGCATTTTGAAGAGAAATTGCCATTTTAATGCACTATGAAACAGAAACTGCCAGTTAACTAAAAAAACAGTTTGAAAATAAATGTTACAGTGAAATTTCCCTAATTTTCTTGTTATTTTGGCTTGTCTGTAAATTGAGTGTTTTATGTTCACAAATGTTAAGTCTCCAGATTATTTTACTTCTCTTTTTACTGACATGAGACTATTTCCATAAACAGATATGTCGATGCATACAAATTAATTACCCCTTCATTTGTCAATACATTTAGTAAGCGATTTCTGTTACTAATAAATTTCTAATTAAAATAATACGGGTGGAATATTTTCATGGTAAACTTCTATGGAACACAAGCTGTTGTTTTATGGTCTTTTCATATTTGAATGACAAGAAAAGTTCTACAGATTCAATAAAACTCTGTGAGGACAGAAAACAATTTTGTTTGATGCTTTGTCAAAGCTGTAAGCTCTTTAATAAAATTTCCATTGGGTTTACTGTTATTTCTATGATGTTTTCCTCACCCAAAACACAAATAAAAATATGCCAGAAGAGGAAAGTATTTTAAATGAATCCAATCTGTTTCCCTTATTCAATTATGGAAAAATATTATTTGCTATAAAATATTTTGTAACTTTTTTACATTTAACTTGTGTAATACACATTTTAAAAAAACATGATAGAGTGACGACTGAAGACATATACTCTAAATTTTCTGATTCTTGAGAATTGAAACCTGTTTAAGCTGATTAACTCAATTTCACTTAGATGCAGTTTACCTTCGAAGGGAATGCTAACAGACCATGTGGCTCACAAAGCTAAAAATACTTGCTATCTGGCCTCTTACAGAAATTGTAATCCAGATGTGTTATTCGAATTATTTGGGTATTTATTGGATTCATGGAAAATAGTCCTTAATATTGAAAGTTTGTCATTATTGCACTAGAATTGTAGCACTTAGATTGACTGCATTTGCTGGCCTGGTCAACGCCTCTGTCACAATGACTGAATTCTGTTTCGAGGCACAAAAGCAGAAAGCAGACATTGATAATAAACAAATGAATGTGGCTCTGTTCTAATAAAACTTTATTTACAAAAACAGGCTTCAGCTGGCTTTGGCCCATCAGGCGCTTGCCAACCTCTTTAAAACCTTGTTACTCAAAGAAGACTCCACACAAGAGGAGCATCAGTATCCCCAGGGGTCCCTGAGAGATACAGCCCATCAGTCCTCACCTGAGACCTACTGAACCAGAATCTATGTTTTAACAGGAGTTCTAGGAGATTCATATAGTCCTTAAATTTTCTAATGCTAGACTCCACTGCTCTTCACAGACAAGAAGTAGTTCCTAAGGGAGCTTGTGAAATGAATAGATATTTTGACTGGCTGAGGTACAGCGACCAAGCTGTTTCACCATGGACATCTAAATGCTCATGTCACCAGAACCCAACATTTTTACTTAAGTCCACCTGATCCTGTCCACTGGCCCAAAAGAATGCATCAGCGGGAGTTTGCAGTATAGAAGGAAAAAAAGAGTTTAATATTCAATTGGCCAATTCCGAGATGGAGAGCTTTTGGTCTAAAAACCCAACTTCCCGATGGCTTGTAGCTTACAGATTCTATAGGGCAAAATGGCAAGACACCAGTGAGTTAAGGTTCCAGGTCATTCTCAAAACTGATTGGTCAGAGAGAGAGGTATGTTAATAAATCATTTCTTCAGCTGTTGAGGACAGTTCTGAGGTCTTTGCTGGTGTCCCTCTGTCTGGTCGCATGGAAAAGTAGCCAGGGTGTCATTCCACTTCTGAGCTTAGGAGCCGAAACGTGACTTAGGTCAAGATGTTTTCTATAGTCTGACAGAGAGGTAGCCACGTGGCCATTAGTTTGGCCTGGGCTAATGTTCTCTGCTGCTTCCGGATTGCTGAACATCTGGGGGAAAATCTTGGTCTATGAGAGGTATTTATGTGTGTGTGTGTGTGTGTGTGTGTGTGTGTGTTGTGTGTGTGTGTGTAAAAGAGAGAGATGATTTCTATAGCTATGATTTAAAACTAAATTTAGTCAAAATCATAAGGACCCTCGGTTTCACTAGAGTATGGAGATCTTTACCTGGGACATTGATTGCTCTCACTTTCTGATTCATATCTTCTTAGGTGGTTTATTCTATTTCTTTAGGGGAGAATCATCTCTCAATTTCTTACCCTGGAAAATACTGGCTGTGGGCACTTCTGCGTGAGGGAATGGGTAGGGAGAATTATTTCATATATACATGTTTACCTTGCAAGACATTTAGTTCTGGCCAAAACATCCACAGACACATTTGGTCCACAGCAAAAGGTCCTTGTTATTTGTTCCTGTCCCAAAACATTTACGGAGATGTTTGGTTCACGATTCATTACAGAATACAAACATTGAAACTCATTCAAATTGAATGAAAATCTTTTTTGGTAATTCTTGAGGAATCTTCCATTACGTGTTGATTCCTGTTCTTCTTCATTTTGAAGTTGAGCAGTGTTACTCAAGTTGATGAGCCATTTCTATCGAGTATATAATGACCTGATTATTGCTTTGATATTTGTCCTATCTGGATATGGTTTCGGTGATACCAATTTGATTCTTTTGGTATTGCGATGAGGTCGGCGGCTGTATTTGAGTGTGACCATGAAGAACCTAGGTGAGAACTTGATTATAGCTGCTGTTTGTCTTTTCACATCTCATGGAACCTCCAACATGACCCACATTTCTCTGTGGATGTTTTGGGACAGGACCAATATCAAGGATCTTTGAGCATGGAACTGATGTCTCCCTGGACATTTTGGAATGGATGAAATGTCTGCCAATCAAATGTTTAACATTCCTTCTATTTTCTGTTTAGGTTTTGTGACCCCCCAGTTTTGTTTCTGGCATTTTTGCGTCCCAGTCTTTTGGTCATCTTTTCCAGTCAAATCAATTCCTCCTGTGCAACATCCCTCGGATGGTACCCCAAGCTCCCCTGCATCTCCATGGTGGGCCACCAAATGGGAGGACAAGAGAGTTCACTAGTGCTGGGGTTATTGGCATATGGGGCCACATCATTCTTTGTTTTCAGGGCCACCCAGTGACTCATAAGGTGTCTTGCAGCATTTCTGGCCTCTCGTCATCCAATGCCAATAAATCTCCCATTGCTGCTCCCCTGCACTTGTGATGGCCAAAACTGTCTCAGGACTTTGGTAAATGTGCTTTGGGAGACAATTCGTGTTGGGCTGACAACCACTGAGGGTAGATAGAAGCCAAGGTCTGTGGCCTTCGACCTCGCGTTTTCTCTGTTTATGCAGTGAGGCATAATGTTATTTTTCATGTGAGTTATGAAATGAAAAATTTGGAAAGCACAGTAAAATCCACAGCATCCCTGCTTTGGACTCCTGCCCTTCATCATCTCTTCATCTTCCCAACACTTGTCCTCTCTCAGCTACACATCCATATCCTCTTTCATGTTCTCTCTGTTAGTTTCGGTTCATATTCCTTTTAAAAATATATTCACTTTAAATAATCTCTTGTGGGAAAAGAGATAAATATGTATTGTCTGTCTGGCATTTTGAACTTAATTCTCCATCACAACATCCTCTAAAGCAGTATGTTGGGGACTGGGAAACAGTCTTCTTTCAAATTAGAATTTTGCTACTGCTTAGTTTTCATTATGTGGTCCATGGTATATTTCAAGAAATCATCACTAAACAATTAAATTTATGCAGCTGATTCTCTGGACTTGCTCACCAAAGTCAGGCCGGCCATATGAGTGTCCCCTGTGAGGAAGAGAGCTGGCATTTGTTCAGTTTTTTATGAGTAATCATTGCCCTCAAAAATCTCCCCCATCTGATCAAACCTAATTCATTTACTCCTGTAAAGAAATCACTCTATATTGTTCGGCGATTAAAATAATAAGTTTTCAAATATGGAACTTTTCCATTTGCTTATGTCTTGAACTTGTGGTATGCAAATTTGTAGTTGATTCAATTGACTGTAATAATCATTGCCAGAGGGAGTAATTGTGGGTCAGCCAGAGAATAGACTCTGTAATCTGTCTCCTGAGATGAAAGTACCACATAGCAGATCTGATGTAGTTTCATTTGGATATGTCCTCATTTTCCAAAGAGATGAAGATTACAGTGTTCCTGCTAATACATACCATGCCTTTGTGACTATCAGAGGTTGATTAAAAACTTGTTTCCATTCTCTTCTTTGTCTTTGCTCATATTTGATGTGCTGTGATTTTTCAGTTGCTCCCATCAATAGGTGAAGTCTATTTCTCCTATCATTCTCCCAAATGGGAGGCCTCGTGCACTGCTTTGGCCAGTGGAATACAGGACCGATGATGATGCGCCTATTCCGATCCTAGTCCCAAAGATGTCCCATGCACTTCTGCTCTCTGTGTCTCGAAATGCTGCCCAGCCTTCATGAGAACAAACATGGGCTAGATTGAGGGAAGGTGCTAGAACTGTCCCAGCTAAGGCCATGTTTGACCACCAGTACTGGTCAACCAAATATTTGACTGTAGATGCTTTATTGAGCCCAGCCTAGAACTGGACAGGTGAGGCCAATCCAGTTGCCCCCTGCAGAATTGTGAGCAAAGAGAAGTATACACTGTTGTTGTTTTCAGCCACTAAATTTTAGTACAATTCATTATAAAGTAAAAGTTAATGGTGAGAAATGGTGAGAAGTGGGAAAAATTACTCCTTCGGGTGGATGAGTTAGATAACAGTGCCCTTACTCTGGCACAGAACTTTCCAGAATGCATACCGTTACTCCCTCCCTTCCTTGGATTTCCTCATTCAAGGCTGTGGCCTTCACATTCAGAAGTGGTAGCCAGGAGATGTGGGTTGCTACTACATCTCCTCGAGGTACAACCTTGTAGGAGCTGTGTGATCCCCAGGATGGAAGCTGAGCTCTAAAAACCTCTTATTTTTCCAAGATTGGATATCTGAACATACTCCTGGACTTCCCAGAATATACTACTCACGTGAAGCTTTTGTTTAGAGGCAGAGGATATGGTACAGCCAGAGGAAGCCAATGAGGGCAGGCATCTGAGTCTTAGAGACATTCCAACACACAAATTCTCCAGGGTCCTTTTCTCTGAGTGTACAGGGCTGGACTCTGTCACTGGCTTGAATGCCATGATCTGTGTGAGGGATCTTGTCCTGGGGACACTTCAGAGTAGCTGTCAGTACAGGGCACTCCTAAAATCTCTTGGTCATAATCCAGCCGTGGCTGTCAAATCCATTAGGGCAGTTAAAAACCATCAGTAAACAAACTGACCATGGGATTTTTAACCATAAAAAAAAATGCATCATAAATCCCACTGCTCTTATCTTTATCTTGTCCACGTGCCCCAAATCAGACATTCAGCATCCTTATAGGTGAAGATAAAGATTTTCCTCATGTAGTTGTTAAGTCAGTTTCATCTGCAGAGCCTCAGTTTCCTGATCTGTAAAACGGAGTTAATTATAAACCTTTGCATAGGATTGCTATGAGGATTCCATAACATGATTCATGCAGAATACTCAAAAATACTGTCACCATTATTAAATAAATGAAGAACGCTCAAGCAGTGTGACTTTACACACAGTACCTCAGCTTACCTGGGCCTCAGTTTCCTCCCGTGAAATTTGGGAAGTGATGATATGATTGGACCCATCCAGTGATTACATCTTGAACACTTTCAGTTAGACCGATGTGCTTAAACCCAGTGAGAGAGCCCTTTATTACCAGTAATTGATGCCAGTTCGCATGTACTAGGTGGGAAAGCTAGAAAAAGGACTTTTAATTATTCCTAGTTCTGAGAGGATAGTGCATAATTATGTGGATAATCTAGTAAGCAAACTTCAGCGGGCAGGTGAACTAAAGAAGGCTTGAGGTTTAGAAAAATCTATTGAGAGAGGGTTGAGAAACTTTTGGCATTGAAAGTTCGGGCATCACAGAAAATAATCTGTTTAAGGTCACCTTGGTGTTGGCATCACTGTTGTCCGTGAATTATTGGTGATCGGTGGACTTTGAGCAGTGCTCGGTGGACTGATGGAGACCTTAAATTGGGATGTCACTTGCTAAAAACGTATGAGTACCTTAAGGGAGAACAATGAGATGAGTGAAAAGTTTGGCTTACCATAGTGCTCTTCTTAACTAAGGTTTGATTTTATCTCTGAAACAATATTATGTGTGTGTGTGTATTTATGCATAGGAATAATCCATACATTAAAATATTCCATTCAGTATATATTTTTTAAAAAAAGAGAAGCCCTGGAAAGACATTGAAAAGTTGGCATTTTGGTACATTAAACTTTCATTGGGGAAAAAACTTAACATGCTTTTCTGCTAAATTTTATTTTCCTGGTTTTCAAAACCAATACATAGAGTAGCCTCATGAAATCTAAATCTAAGGACATGTGTATGTTGCTCAAGTGTGTTCATTGGGAACACAATAAATACATGAAATGCAAACATTTACTCAAAAATGTGATTCAATACATTGTGTTTTCCAGGTGACTTTACTATTTATGTTGGAATTAATTTTCATGTAGGAAACAGATAAATTATAATTTACTTATTTCTCCCCGATCTTAAATTGGAACTGATATTAAAACTTCGGTTCTTGGGTTCCTGGGTTAATTGAATCCTGAAAGTAGTTCCCCCCCCCCCTGGCATTTTGGACAAATAGAGTTTTCAAATTGCTTAGTAACATAATTTAATATCTATAAAGTAAAAATAAATCCACTAATAAGTCTACAATATCGTTTATTCTTTCTTCTTGAATAATTCGCTCTTAAAATACTGCCTCAGTGAGCAAGATGCCCTTGCATTCCAAAAGTACCATATGGATAGGGTAAATATGATCCCAATTACTCTTGCTATTTTATACGGAATGGCAATATAGCCAGACAGTTTAAATACCTGTAACTTGTCAACCCCTCATTTGTGGTTTCCCACAGGACCAAGGCAGTACAGTATATTTTTCCTAACTGCAGATGTTTGCCATTTTTAACCATAATAAATGTACCAAGAGTTTTTAAAGCATTATATTATTCTACCCCATTTAAAGATAAACATCTGTTTGCTTTAAAATTGGAATAAAGCATATGAATCATAGAAAAAGTGACACATTTTATGAGCCATATGTACAAACTTTAGAAACGGGCTAACTTTCAAAAATTATTATGGACAGGCAATTATGTGTCTGAAGTTTCACAAGAGCATGATTCATTACCTGAGTGACATTGAGCATTTGTTTGCGTTTTGAATGTTTTTGTAAGAAGGCAGCTACTAGGGCGTGTTGCTTTTTCGGACTCTTATTTCCAGAGGTGTGACCAAGATGACAGGTAACTGAAATTAGCCAATGTTGATGGATATAGAATTATGATCATCAGCAAACGTAACTTTAGATGTAACAGTGCCGATAATATGGATCCGTATTCCTTAATCAGAAAAAACGATGTGTCTGAGGATAATGTATAACCTAGGTTCTATTTTCACATGTGAAAATTAAAATGTGGGCTACAAATGGATACTGTTTTACTCTGTAATTTCTGCAAAATTTGGATTGACTTTCATGACCCTGTGCAGTGTATGGTACCAAGCTTGTAATCTTGTAAACGTAACTTTTTCCACAAAAGTTGGGCATCATCATCTTCCATGTCTATGCTTTATCAAGTCGAATGACCAAAGTTAGTTTGTAGGTAAGATTTAATTAAAGTAGGAGAGTCTTTCTGACATCCTACACTATTTATGTGGAAGGCATGTATGTACCTAGCCAGAACTTTTTATTGTTCTGCTTATCTCCAAATTGTTTTTAGGTTAGGGCAGAAAACCACAGTAATGTGCACTTTCCAGAACATATGTCCGCCAGGTATAGATGATGAAAAGGTTTCCATAGATCCTTAGCTCATGAGCAGACTTTTCTGGTGTAAGGGACAGCCAGCATCAGTGATTCTTCATCATCCTATCCCTTTAAAAGACCCTCTTTGCACACTGCGCAGTCAACTGCTTTCATCGGGAGACGGTGGGAAGTGCCTCTCTGTAACACTCTTCACATCGCAAAATGTGACTGAAGTATCCTTAGTATCTATCTGCCTTTCACCGGAAAGTAAGTTTGACAGTAAGCTTTATCCTGTGCCTTTTGTTTTCTTTTATTTCAGGGAGAGAAAATGTCTTAAGTAAAATTGGTTTAAATATATAAATTCAGTAGAGTCAACTTAGTTATTCAGTTTGCATGCAAATAGAAATGCCTCCCTCTCCTCTCCCCCTTCCTCTCTTTCCTTTCTTCCTTCCTACAAGGTAGCAATTACAGCAACTCAAACACAAATAACCAAAAATTATCATTAAATCCATGCAATATATATTCCTTAGTTTAAGATTAATGTTAAATGAAAGGTGATCGTTTTTGGAGGCAAGTACATATTCATTAAGAAGCTTTTTGGGTCTGTTTATGCATTATCTCAATATCTTTTTAATTGCAGAAGTAAGGTAAAAATTATCATTACTGCCATTGTTCAACAATATGGGACTATTTAGAATTTTTAATTGAGGATCAATTATATGTACCTGACTAGAAAAATTCAGTTAGGAATTATAAGGAATGTACACATATTCTAATCTTATGCCATGTAACATGTCTAAGTGTCAAGTTTGGGGCACTTTTTTGAGATGTTGGTTTGAGAAAATGAAGTACACTATTATGAACTCCTGATTACGTAAGGAAAAGAACCTGGCAGGGGATGTTGTTTTCCTTAACAGGTGTTCTGATAAGCAAGACCCCCTTTGAGCCTAATGATAGCACAGATGCTTTTCAACAGTCATTTATACTCTGTAGTCGGAGTGGATCTTGAGGTCAGCTGTGACTTTGCAGGATGAACTTTGAGGAAGATTAACCATTAGGAAAAAAGCGTCTACGACCATGCCACCCTGAAAAGCCCAATCCCGTCTGATCTTGGAAGCTAAGCAGGGTTGGGCTTGGTTAATACTTGCATGGGAGACCACTTAGGAAAACCAGGTGCTGTAGGCGTAAAAAATACAAAATAAGAGATTGTAAGCTGGCAAGATCCTTTAGGGTTGCCTCGTCTAAAAAAAGTTTTTAAAAAAAGTAATTGAAAAGAATTATTTATATGGTTATATTACTTTACTGTTAATATCTGATATCGGCACCTGTCTTCATGGTGAAAAAAGTTTTATAAAGGATAATATTTCAATTTACATGTGGTTTGTTTTGACTTAGAAACATAATGAAGCTGTGGTTTGTGTGCTCATGCGCAGAATGTGTCTCTACTCATGGATATGTGTCCTGGGCAGCACATAGTCCGATGGAAAAGGAAGGCGAAGAGCATTTAAAGCAGAGTTGGCCTATCATCTGTATGCATTTGTCTGTGATTTGGCCTATGACTGAAAACATCCACCTACGAGATTCATTCCACCGTCCATCTATCTGTTCAATAATATTTATTGAGTGCCCGTCATCGATGCCGATCGAGCAACTGCTACCACATACCAATCACCGTGTCTGGTGGAATGCAAAGATCAGTAGTACAGTTTCTTTTCTTGAAGAAGTCACACACTTTTGGGAGCTACAGACATGATTTTAAAAACTAAAAACGTACGAGTGTTAGAAATAGATATAGAATATAGAAATTAGGAGTGGTTGCTTGATGTTACCCAAGTGAGTGAAGCCATGAGAAGACACAGAGGCTGAATTTGGACTATCTGAAAGAGCTTTTGCCAGGCACGTGCTATTACAATGTTCAAGTTTTCCAGTGACCATCAGGTAACCTCATTTTTGCCTTTTAATGACTAAGGAACTGGAGGCCTCCAGAGGTGAAGCAGCTTGCATCAGGGGAAATACCTAACCAGGAATAGAGCCAGGATTTCAGTCTCAGTCCGCTTAATTCTGGAGCCCATCTCACCATTCCTCCATGTTGGATCTTTTGGGATAAAGAAGAGTTCACTAGATAACGTGTAGAGGGAAGAAAATCTCGACCTGAAAACAGAGTAGGTGGAAAGGCTTTTAAATGTCAACAGGTTGAGTTGGGACCAAAGCATTTTGCGGGTAGGGTGGGGAAGAGATTATCAGATTGCCAGAACTAAGGGTCACAATCCAGGTGTGAGATGCAAGAGAATGGCAGACGGAAGGCTGGTCATCCATGTGTGACCCAAGAATTCTTTGTTTATTTTAGAGACGCTCCATCGGCATTTGAAAAATTTTATCATGATTTCAACTTAGATAAAAGATTATTGTGTTGCACCCTAAATCTTGGTTTTTGATGGTTCCAAGCCACTTTTCTCATATTTAGACAGGACGCATATGATTATTTATGGATACCAGACTTCTGTGTATGGACCACAGCTCGCATGAAATTTGTTTTTCTGTCTTTCTCTGTTCTTGTCTTTATGCCTTGATGTTTTATTTCGCTGGGTCCACTTCACTGTTTGTACTTTATCCCCATTGATGCCATCCTCACCAGCCCTGCTAACCTATGTTAAATCTGTCTGTCTTCATCGCCAGTTTGCTCATTTGTTTGTGGCATATTTCACTCTCTCAGCATTTCTAGGAATTTAGGAAGGGATGAGGCATAGCGTGTTCACCTTACTGCCATACCACATTATCATTTAAAAAAATTTAATTAGATTAGTTAACAGATGAATTTAGGTAGCAATCAAGTCACTCAGTGGCAAATGGAATTTCCTTCCATCCTTTTGAACACTGAATCCCAGTTTCCCTTAGAGATCAGGCTTCCTGCTAGTGACATTTCTCAATGGGGTCTCAGATACCCGGGCATTTCTTAGACAACGTCGATCATGTTACACCAATACAGTGTTGATTGTATCCTAAAAATGGTTAACTATCCCCTTAATGCAATTTTTCCAGTGAAAGCGAATTCATTGTTTCAGTACTCAATGCTTTTGCATGTACATTTAGTTATGAGGAAAATGGTATATTAACGGTTGTAGTCAGCCTAGGAACAGTGAATAATGGTTGATGTTTTTGCAGGAAAGTGATTAGCTGGTGGACAAAGAGGTCAGTCGGGTAGGGTTATCAAAGAAAACCATCTCGATTCTTATAGGTTCTCTGGAAAACATCAGATTTTAGCTGAGAAGTACACACGGCCAGATATCTCTGTGTTAAGTTGTCTATAGCTTGTCCACCTTGATTTGAGGTTATTTTATGCATTTCAGGGGTTTGATTTTGACATCGGCATTGAATGTCTTTGAGCTCCAAACCTGCCTTGTCAGTGTCCCTTCGCTTTACTTTTAAAGATGTGCCTCTGTGTCTCCAATGGTCTTCCTAAATGACCTGCTTTTACGTGCTGAGTTTTCAGTCCTTTACTTTCCCATTACTGCGTTAAAAGGTAAACGACATTCAAATCACATTTGGAGAGCTGACCAGCACTTTCTGCTGGCAGCATGCTGGCTTGAGGATTGGGATTTCTTAACTTAGTCTTTTACCTCAGGAAAATTGCAAACTTTTTTTAGAAAAAAAAAAATTATAAACTTCAAGCCTCTTGCCCTCAGCTTAGTTTAGTTTTATAGGGTTTTTATTTGTCTGTTTTTTGTTTTCAAGTCAGTTTCTTTATTTGTAAAATGACTAGGCTCGAGGCCATATTTTTAAGTTCTTTCAGCCTTAAAATCTGTGGCTAGGATTATCCTTCATGAAGACTTGCCTCTGAGAGCGTTCCCCTTTATCTTCAAAGCATGAAATAATCTCCTGGAATTGTATCACTTTAGGAAATGAATCTAAAGCATTGATCAGAAAGTAATGACGCATAGAAGGGAAGCGTTCTGAAATATCGTTCTGTTCTGAATCTTTTGTCTTTTTTCCTCATGGCTAAGTTACTGATTTTTCTAGAACCCAAACTGTGATTGCTCTTTAATCATGAGGACTTTGGGAACTGGATTACTGACAGAAAAGGAAAGGTCCAATTTGTTTCTCCAAATTATTATGATTGTGTAATTACTTCTGTTATTAATATACACCATTCACTGAGCATTGGTCTTTTGAGGCACGCCACTGTTTTATGAGACAGGCATTGACGTCTTCACTTACAATTAAGGAAACTGAGGCACAGAGCTGTTTGGTGGCATGAGGTCACACATCTGGCAAATGACGAATTCAAGATGTGAATGCTCTACCATATTTGATTTTTGCTGGTTGGCCATGGTTATGGCTCTTCACAGACTGTATTATTTCATATCTCCTAACACAGTGAACAGTCCTTGATCTAGGGAACTTTTTAAAAATTATTCCTTTTCTTATATCTTCATGGCTCTTACAAAGTCCAGGAGCACGTGATTAATCAGAACTGGAAACTCACGTAGACTTGCTTTCTGACCTAGTCCTAATAGCTAATTTGAAAGAAGATAGTTCATGAACAAAACAGTGATTTTTGCCTCTAGATTTTGCCACGTCTTTTACATCTTTTAGAATTGATGTTCAGTAGAATAGAATGCAGTTCAATTTATACATCTGAGCCACACATATGCTATGTTCCAACTAGTAGCACAGAAGGGTTGACAGATAATTTTCCTTCAAAACACCGGGTTTTTAGTAGTGCCTACTTGGAGCCTGATACAATAAAAGACACTGCAAAGGAATAAAGTAGCATTTATCTGTAGTCTGTACATACACTCTCTCATGTGGTGCTCAAGCCCTTATAAAAAATGTGCGACTTTAATCCTATTTTACATTTGAGGAAGAAATTGAGGCATGGGGAAGTTAAATGACATGATCTGGGTCACAGAGTATTGGCAGAAGAACAGGAAATGGAAATCCAGGCATCCTGACCCAGAAGCAGCCACCTCAGTGGGGCCCTTGGTGGGCGTGGTCAGCTCTAGCAAAGATGCCTGATGGAGGAGTGGCTGCCGGAAGTTGTTATTATCGAGAAGTTCATTTTTGCTGTGAAAGTTGGGGCTGGGAGGGCCGCTCCAGGCTGAGGAAATATGTAGAAAACTAACAGAGGCAGGAAAGTGTAATGGAGACGTTTATGACACAGCAGTTAAGCTGGCAGAAATGTCTTGTGCACGAGGTGCTGTGGCGAAAAGGTGGGTTGAGGGTCAGCTCACAGAGGGTCGCAAAGGACAAACAAGGTAAGCCACCTCAGGGCTACTTAGCAGGCGTTTACACAGAACTAACCTCATGTCCACTTACACAGTAATTACTTCCTCATAATGCAGTTGTGTGTCGTCGTTACATTTCCCTTTTCACAGACTGGGAAGCTGAGGGTTCAGAGTATTAACTGGCGCCGCATCACAGAGCTAGTAGGGGGCAGAGCTGGGATTCAAACCAAGGGACTTAGGCTCCAGGCGCCATGATTGTCACTACTGTGACGTTGTAGATATTATTTGGGAGTGGAATGATGTAATAACTGTGTATGTGTGTGTGTGTAGGGGGGGTTGGACGTGAGTGTGTGCTGTTACTGTCACACTCCTCATGGGGGATGGCCAGTATCTGTGGTCGGATGGTAGCAGTGAACAGGAGTGAGACAGGACAAAGGTGCATGTGGCAGGTTTGGGGTGTGGAAGTAGGAGCTGTGAGGTTAAACTGTGGCTTCCCCGATTGCCGTGGGACCCTGCATCCTGGGGAGCCCCTGTGATCCGCCTTCGTTGTTCACCTAGTGGCGAAGCACAGTGGAGCTGTGGGAATGAATTCCAGCCTGGCCCGGCGATCTCGAGGAACAGCAGGCCATCCACCTGCCCGTGCCCAGCAGGTCAGCTGGAAATCGGAGTCTGGAGCTCAAGAAAGAGATCAGGGCTGTAAGTGGATTTAGGAGTCACCTCCAGCCATGTGAGAGTTGAAATTGCTCACGGGGATGAGTAGAGGGCAGGAGGGGCGGGCGGGCAGGTGACCAGCTGGCCGTCTCCTCCTGAGAAGGGGTCAGGATGATGAGATTACGGGGGCCACATTACACTTCTCTCTTGTAACATAGTTCATATCTTTTTTTGGTGTGTGAAGCTGTTCGTTGAACTCTTTCTTCACCTCAGCGTTTTTTCACCCGTGCATCCTGAGATTGAGGTGAGCGTTCCTGACACTTTTTTTTTTGGCTTCCACATTTGCTATTTCGTTGGATAAAATCACTTGAGCAGTGTGAACTCAGCAGAGCCTCATAGTTACTAAATCTGTATACAAAACCTAAAACCAGTTTTTCCATTCATTTTTGGTGTCGCAAAGTCATGTTCTTTTCTATGGGGCATCATATGTTGCCCGGGAAGGTACGATGGTGTCATTTGGTGTTTTGTTAATGTATTGATTTCCTGAATTTAATTTGGAACTTGAAACGTAGCTTGTGATTCAAGTTGTTGGAGTGATTGCCCAACAGAACAAATTTCAGCAATGGACTTTGAATTTCTTCTGCTATTGTCTGTTTTGTTGATTTATTCCAAAGTCCCTTAGTCCCCATCTGCACCCTCCTGTTAGGCATCCCGCTCTTGCCCTAAGGTTCACCTCAGCAGGCTGAGCCATTCAAAAGAAACAAACTGGACCTCAAGAAGCCTTACTAAAGTAACAGAGTCCTTCCTTAAGGTATCAAGGACATGTAGGAGTGCAGGTTAAGGGGGGGGGAGGGTGCGCTTCTCATCTCACTGCAGAACTTTCTCTCAAATTCTCACTAAACTTCTCTTTCCCCAAATCCCACTTCTGTCAGTATCCGCTCAAATTTCCGCTTCTCTTCTCCATTCTTCTCTCTCTCCCTCAGCCGGCACGCCCTTCCCCACGTTTTGAATCTTTGTATATTGTATCTTGCCTCTTCTCATCTCCTCTATTGCATGCACACTTGCAGTCTTTGTCAAAACCATCATTTTTTTCTTCATTATTATTCATCAACATTAGGAGGCGGAGGATCAGGAATTTGAATGCGTTGTCCTCATCACAAATAATGATTTCATCCTGATAATTACTGAAATAGAATGAGCCATATTCAACAAATTGTGTACAGTGGATTCATAGCTGAAGAACACTTGCGTTTGAGGATGTTAGTACAATTTCACTAACCTTTGCAGACTGGTGGCACTGACTTCTTTTGGAGTCTGTCTGTCTGTCTTTTTTTTTTTCCAGGCTTTAGTAGCAAGTGCTAAATGTACCCAAATGTTTGTAGACCTCCCCAGATCACCTCATTGGGGAGGGGAGGTAAATCTAACTGAAATTCTTCTTTGCCCCCTCCTCCAACCCCTTCCTCAGCACACACAAAGCAGTAAAAACAGTCATAAGGATTTCTTCAAAGTTTCTTTTGTTTATTCAAAGATATGTTAAACCTGGTAAAAATGGATACAAGAAATTCCATGGAACATTCCACTGGACATTCTGTGGACGGGTAGATAGGTGGATGGGTAATGTATGATGGATGGATGGGTGGATGGAGTGTGTGAAAAAAGTGATTCACTTCCCCCTTTTAGTGTGTGACGGTGAGAGAAGCGGGTGAGTGGGTGCCTATGGCGTGGTTATAGATATATGTGAACTTGATTTCAGATCTGTTTAGCATAAGTTCAAGAAGACATTCCCTTTCCTTCTAACCCTTTACCCGCCAAATTCAGAAAAGCCAAGTAACTTTCCTAAGGACCCAGGACCAATTAATTAGAGGTGGACCTGGGCTTCCTGTCCAGAGATATGGAACTGCTGAGCAGGGCTAATAACAGTTAAGCACTTGAGAGTTTGGAAAGCTTTGTATTTCCTCCTGCTGCTCATTACTATTCCCAGTGAATTGCCCAGTTGGATAAGCCTACATTTTGTCATACGGAGGCATGATGTGTGGCATATTGGGAGACTGTGAAGGATGGCGCAAAATCTAATCTGTCACTAAGTCCTTAGTTCAATCCTGTTAATTCTGTACTTTATTGAACACTAAATGTACTCATATCTTATAAATATTATTAATCTCTCTAGCTCTTTCAGATACGACAATATATGACGTGCTTCAGGCTTAGAAACTTGACAAAGAGCCTAAGAATATTTTTTTCTCTGAATTTATAAAAAGTATTAATTAAGCTACAGTATATGAATAAGAAATATATGCCGGAAAAGAAAAGTCAGATCTTTACTGTTTCTCTTCAGCTTCAGAATATAATTTTGTGGTTAAACTACGTTTTTCATTAAAAAATTTTCAATAACTATTTTAAAATATATGTATATATATTTTAAGATAAATGCTTAACAAAGATTAGTACAATTGAGTTGAACTACTAAAAATTATGAACCGGTATGGAAAAGCAAAGCAAAACATTAAAGATACAGTCTGTTGTTGGGATGGTAAATTGATGGTTAACTACAAGTTATCTTTAATGGAATATCATTATTATTCACTCCCAAATAAATGGAAAATCTTTTTTAGGAAGATAAATTTTGCACGAAAAACATTTGGTTGCATTGCAATAGTGTAAATAAAAGACAGAAAAGCTGAATCCAGTCTGAAATTGTCATATTTAGGGGTGGCTGAATCTTGCCAAACCTTAAGCATGATGGGCTTAGAGTGAATCCTGGGTCTAAATTCATCATCTCTCACTGATTCCTGCTCAGACCTTGGAAAATTTAAGCAATTTCTTTGCTTAGATTGCCATTATCTGTAAAATCAATAAACAATACTTCCTTTGCTCTGTAGATTATGAATTCGATAGCATTTTTTTCTAGTGGACCTCTTGTATATCCTCAGCTGCTGTAAGTATCCCTTAAAATATTTTATAGTCTGCCTCCTGGTTTTGACAAAAACAGACTGTACATTTCTATTCTCCATTCACCTTATTGTCGTATTCCCTTCTTTACTTGTTGAATGGAGGCTACTGATTTCTTGATATTTTTCTTTCATTTGTTTAGAGATTTTAAAAACCCCACAATTCTTAGTGCTTCCAATGGATGCTTTTATTTTTCTCTGCTTAATAATAATAATAATAATAATAATAATAATTCTTTTCCTCTGAAAAAGGATCATCAAATTTAAAAGACTTTTTTTCATTTATTCATACTAGTAGAATTGGCATTTACAAATAGGATGTGAAATTATGTGGGATCTATTTTAAAATATTCTAAGTAATTAACATAAATAATATTTTTCACTGCCAAAAAACTTGTATAATTTTCTTTTCGTGTAATTAATTGGGAGTAGTTGTGATAATATGATGATTCAGCTTATTTTGGAATATTCTGTTTAATCGTATAATCCGATTGAGGAAAAGCTGCTTTCTCTGGATTTGGGCACAGGAATGGATGCTGGCCGGCTAAACTTGGCATTATCTCTCTTGAAAATATGTGTTTAATATTTTGTATCTTTAATCTTTTACATGGCCATCTATTACAAGAATTCTTGCAGTATTTATCGTCTATTAAAATTGTTTTTAGTACTAAAAAATAAAAATCTAGAATTAAAAAAAGAACCTTATGAAATTAATATAAGAATTTCACCCCAGGACTAGTTTAATAATGCATATGCAAATATAGATGATCATCTTTGAGAAGAAATGTAAACAAATGGTAAATATTAGAAAATTCAATTGTTATTCTTCCTACTTATTTCTTAGACATTTCAAAATTTCAATATTTTATTTTGTAATATAAGATGATATCAATTTATTTATATTATTACTTTGTTCATGAAAGTGAAATGTGACTAATATTTTGGGTTTTGCATTTATGGTTTCGTTGTATTATATGTACAGTTATTGTTATTCCAATTTTTTGCAAGCATCATTGCTATTTAGATTAATGCTTGAAATTTTCATTTGAAGCCGTATTTCATAAGTTAGCATACATACATTTGACTCTTCTATTTCCTGATGGGGTAATCTGATTTATGAAGAGTTGTTTACAAAGAACACTCTTAAAGTGTTAAGGATAGGTTTCAGTAGATTAAATTCATAAGGACTGGTAACATAAGTTATTCCTTTATAGTCATTTAAAAATGTTTACAAACTTGTACACTGTGTGGGCAGCTTAACAGTGAACCAAGGTTGAAAATGAAATTGCAGGTTTTAAGTAAGTGTTCCTTTCAATCAGCTGGTGGCCTTATTTAAACTTCAGTACTCTCCATCCACTAAAGTTGACCTCTGAGATTTCATTGGCCATAAATAAAGGAAAATATAAGTGACGCTTTCATTATCTGTCGTGTTCCCATGCACGAGAGGGAAGCAGAGAATAAGGATGCTTTGTGGTTCTGTTTCTCATGCCTGGAGGGGTAGTTAAATCAGATTTCTGCAGGACTTCTAGACGATCCCCAAAGCTAGGCGAACAGGAAGAACTAAGTGTCTCTAGCACTTCCCGAGGTAAGAACTGAAGACGCTTGCCCTCGGTCTCCCCTTCTAATAAGCAAATGCTGAAGGAAATCCTTTCAGAAAATAAGTTAACCTTGAATAAGTGTTTGCTGTCCAGAAGACCGCCCCCCACAAAAAAAGGCCCTTAAAGAAGACCCTTTGATCATAAATTAAAATGTCAGCGGTCCATGGTCTAAGTGTGGGTCATACTTTATTGAATCCAACACTCTTCTAAGTGGAAAAGTAGAGAAATTTGCTTCATGTTGTCAGTCACGGTGCTTTGACTCCATTCTCTCATAATGAGAAAAACAACAGAAATAATTCAAAACCAAGATGAAAACACCATCTTCAGTGATACCAAGGAAACAAGCTATGAAAGCTTGTCAAACGAACACAGCCTGACCTACCAACCATGGCAGGGAATTGCCACAATCAGTGACATTTAGTCTAAACTGAGCTCTTGAGAGAAGATAAGCATCTTAAGGAAGGGAGCTCTCCAGAAATCAGGGACACACATGGGAAGGGGTCAGTGATTGTCCCTAAAGGAGCAGTATCCTGGTATAGGTGCTTTCTATTAAATTTTGTCATAGGCATGGCATGTATGTTTAGGAAAAAGCATAGTCTGTGTAGGGTTTGGTAATATCCACAGTTTCAGGCTTCACTGAGGATCTTAGATCTTATCTCCTGTGGCTAAGGGATGACAACAATAACACTTGAAATAGATGTTTGGATATTTAAATCCCAAGGATACCAAGATACCCAAAAAAATTACCATGTTATGTGCAAATTGTCAGGAGCAAAACACAAGGAGAAGAGACCATGTAGTGCAGTCCTGTTGATGTTGTTTGTCTGAAGTATGGGGCAGGAGGGAGTGAGATTCATTTTTCCTTTTGTTCCTTATTGCCTTTGTTTTGTAGGGTTTAATTTTTCACTTTATGTTTTAATATCATGGGCCTGTTTTATTTTCATAGTTATAAAAAAAAGGAGTAGAGAATATTTTTTTCAAACTTCAAATTCCAGATTTGCTTCCCAAGAAACACCTTTATTACATGGGCTAACATAGTAAGGAGGAAGGTTTACTTGCATTTCCGGGCCTTGGTTTTTCTGAGATTGAACACCAGTCCCTTGCCCTCTAGCACGCAGCCATCTGCTCGGCCACATTGGCCCGGTTTGGAAGTGATGCACGTGAGAAGCTTGTCCTACTGGATCGGCTCCTCTAGAAGACTTCTGATCTGGGCATTCTTTTCCCTCCTGAGATATTTCTTCAGAGTTTTCTTTGATGGTTTTTAAAAAAAATCTCTTGTTTCTCAGGAGTCAGCTTGGCCCCCTTCCTTCATCCCAGGGGCAGTGCTTAGTGGGACGTGTATCATCATTGTCTGTCTGGCGCGCTGTCATTGTCGCATACATTACATCTAAGACAACACCCATAATCCTTGTTTTGCATGAACGACACTTGGAATGCCAGGAGAAGTTTCCCACATCCATCCTCAAGGTGTGGTACTTCTTGTTCCTCCCTGCACACGGAGCGTCCTTGTGTGGCGGGGGCCAGCCTTCATGTTGGCAGCGGGGTGTCCCAGCTCCTGTTTTCGCTTCTTATAGTAGGCTTTCTCTTGCTCCCGGTCGTGCGGCACTTCTGCCAGTTGTCACGAGACATGCCCATGGCCTGTCACCCACTGGAAAGAGCTAGATGTGCTTTTCTGGTTTTATCGATTATTTGGAAAATTTCTGACTTGTTCTTTTTGCCAGATTTCAGAAGATTAACTGAAGGATTTATTGACAGAATTCAGAAGATCCTATGGGGGAATTATTTATAGATCCCAACCTCTGCCTTGGTGGGTCGTGACCTCATCTTTATTGAAAAGGAAAGTTGTTTTGGAATTTTAATAATGGACATTGATAAACTGTCTGTTATTTAATTAAATTTTCACACTAGTTTTGATTAAAAAATATCTCGATAAGAACTACGTGTTGAAACAGGTTAGACATTTCGGATCACCTTTGTAATAAGTTAAAAACAGGTCAACAGACAGGAAATGAAAACTGGAGGTGAGCAAGGAAAATCTCAGAATGAGTGAGTAAATCTCATAGAAGTTTCCTCCAGAAAGAGTGTTCTTAAAGCTCTTGATTGAAGTTTTGAAAGAGTCTACATCATGGCAGAGCGAGATGTGCCCAGAGTGTAAGATGGTAAGAAATGAGAACGAACATTTGGAGAAAATGTGTTTGCCTGTGATGTGTGATTTTACTGCAGTTCTATCTAGAGAACACTATGTATGAAGACTCCTCACAAGTTTGTAGATGTAACTGCTGTTTCTAACACCATTTCTGGTGACTTATTTCATTGCTCTCTTGGCATGGGTCCGTCTTCAAAAGACAGGAATATGTGACTTAGTTTTTTATGCTTGAGTTTCTCTGTGGTCTATAGATAAGCAGTTTCCAGACTTGAGGATTTCACAGTCTTATCCTTTTTTTTATCTGTTAATTGGGGGACTACCATAGTGATATTTTCTATCATTTGAGAAAAAGGAGGACCGTTTTAAAGGAAACTTTTTTGATAAACGGTAAGATACATATAGTAAAATGCACAAATCTTAAATGGATGACTCAAAGAATTTTCACAAAGAAATCACAGAGTTGAGGTAGCACCCAGAATAAGAAAAACCAGTAACATCCACTGAGGCTCCACATTCTTCCTTAGAGCCACTCTAGCCTGAGGTCCCCGATGGTAACATCAGTCACCACAGATTAGTGTTGCTTGTTTTTAAATATCTTGTTAATGGAATCACATGCATGTGCTCTTTTGTATCTCCTTTCTTTCATTCGACATTGTGTTTGTGAGTTCCTTCATGTAGTGGTGTGTGGTCTTTCATTCTTAACACTGTGGAATTCCATTGAATGAATATACCACGAATTATTAGCCATTTAATGGTTGATAGACATTTAAGTAATTTCTAATGATGAGCTTTTACAAATAATGTTGGTATGAAAATTCCACTTTGTGCCACTAACTGACTATATCTGAATATTTATATTGCGTATGTAGCAGAGAATGTTATTGCTGGGCCAGAAGGTTCTTTTGTATGCTTGAGCTTTCATGCTGTCTTCCAGTTTTCCAAAGTCTTTGCTTTAATTTGTACTCTCACCAACAGTGTTTGAGAGTTCCAGTTACTCTTCCACTTCTCCCCAACGCTTGTCATCGTGTACCTTTTTCATTGTAGACATTCTGATGGATGCTTCATGGCATCCTATTGTTATTTTCAGCATTTCCAAAGAAAGCACATTTAACAGCAAAATTAGAGAGTGTCAGTATAGGAAAAGGTATAAAACAGTTGGCAATTTTTGTTGACCTGCAAATTTGTAAACGTATGTATTGCAAATATGAATGCTGAAACATCACAACATAAAACTTTCTTTGTATCATATGACATGGATCTCATATTTTTCTTGACATACCTGTGTTAAATTATGGGTTTTTTATTAGCTAGTTCAATATAAACTCAGGTAGTGGAGCCTGGGTATTCAATTTGTTCTGGTGTTTCCATTGCTATTGCATTCATAATTGAAAATGAAATTAATACCTATATACTGGTTTTCTAAATCAATACTATTCTGGCCAGATCGAGAGAAGCTGCAGAATAACAACCCATTTGCCTGAGGCTTTCTACAGGGCCATGACGAAAGTGTGGGGTGGCTGGCTAGTTGGGACCAGAGAAACGGACCTTCACTGCTTAAGTTTCTCTCTCTGTGGGCTCAGAGAGAGGATGCCATTCCCAGCTGGACTCGCCCAACGTAGACAGAAATGTGTGTCAAATGGATTTTGTCACCTGTAAAGTGCCTGCTGTGGACCAGCACGTGTCCGCAGACTGGACTTTAGCATCAAGAGCTCAGGCCAATTCTAGAGGCTGCTTTTCATCACACAAGCACTTCTTTCCCTGCATGGGTTTGCAGCATTTTAGCTCATCAGTTCACAACTACTTTGATGTCCCATTTTTATCCATTAGACATTCTTCCCAGCAGTGACTTCTGCCTTATGGGTGGTTAGAAACCAATCATGCTAGACTCAGCAATCGAAGCTCAGATATCTCGGTTGCTCGTCAAAAAGTTGTTTTGAGATCAATCTTCCAGGAAGTTCATGATCCTTGAGCTTTAGAGCTTTTCACTTGTAAGGACCCCTTATAAGACCTTGTATCTAATTTCGTATTTGCAATCCTGTAATCTTGCTCTTAAAGTAGTTTTACCCCAAGTTGTGTGAAGTAGTGAGATTAAACATGGTTGCGGTGAGACAATACTACCAAATGTCACTTTAGTGTGTAAATTTCTACATATTATGCATTTTATAAGTTTGACTTTTTCTGGATATAATATGCCTGGTTGTCATGTAAATAAATGAGAAAGACATTGGCAAAATTTTTGTATAGTTAATATGGTATTCTTTCTCTAAAGGAAAGGTAATAGAATTGTTTTTCCTTCCAGGTAATTCAACATCTACTTAGCACATTACACAATCATTTTTCTATACTGAGATTTGCATCTGCCATGATCTAATACTCGTGAGATACTACTTTAAATATATTTGCGCACACTTCCATATCTATATATATATTTGTGTTTATAGTAAGTTTTATAGTGTTCGGTTTGGCTGCAAATTTTTAATAAACATATAGTAAATGGCAAACTATATTAGGAAGATAGTAAAGTGGAATAAATGAATGAATTTTCTCCCCCAGAATGAACGATATATTTTCAAGATGAACATGGATAGTTGAACTATTTGACTCTTCCTCTACAGTTTTCCTTTGGAATGGAACTGTAGTTTCCCCTTAATCAGAAGAAATCTGTAACTTTCATATTAGTCTGTGCTTTCAATGTATTAGCAAAATCAAATCCACTATTAAAAAAAAAAGCGGTGTACTGGAAAGAATCTTGGCTTCAGAGTCCCGGTTTTTGAGTAGGAGCTACATAGGTGTCGTGTGATGTTGAGTCCGTCACTTATTCCATTTTCATATCCTCAGGCAAAATAACCTGGGAATGTCACTTGATATGAAAGCCATTAGGCCTTATTAAACTCTCAATCGCTATACAAAGAAAAGATGATATTACTTATTGTTATTTTTATGACTATTAATTATCTTTTAACTTCAAAGCAGAAACAAAAGTCTGGTTTCTTTACCTAAAAAAGAAATTGGCAGGCAACAAAAGGAGAAAAGATAAGTTGACCTTCATCAAAATTACAAAACTTGTATCAAAAATGCTTTTGTAATGTGCTAAGTAGATATTGAATGAACAGAGCGAAAAGACAATTTACAGAAAGGGACAAAATAATTTTATATTATATGTTTGATGAAAGATTGAAATCTAGAATATATAAAGAACTCCTATAATTCAACAACAAAACTCCATACAACCTGATTAAAATATGATCCAAAAACTGGAGTAGATATTTCACAAAGAAGATATTCAAATGGCCAATAAGCATATGAAAAGATGTTCAGTAGAACTAACATTAGGGAAATGCACATCAAAAGCACAATGGGGTAGCAATTTACACCCACTAGAATCACTATTGTTAAACACACACACAAGTACACACCCAGAAAATAACAATAATTGGTGATAATGTGGAGAAAGTTGAACCTTGTGCATTGCTGATAGGCTGTGAAAATGGTTTGTTGATTCCTCAAAAACTTAAACTTTGAATTGCCATATGATCCAGCAATTCCGCTACTGGATATGTACATAAAACTAATGAGAGCAGAGACTCGAACGGACATATGTACACCCATGTTCACAGTGACATTATTCACAAGAGCCAAAAGGTGGAAGCAACCCAAATGTCCATTGGCAGATGAATGGGAAAACAAAATGTTGTGTGTGTACGTAGATATATATACACGCACATACTTACATGTATTTACATACAGTGGAGTATTATTCAGGCTTAAAAAGGAAGGCAATTCTGATACATGCTATAGTATAGAACATCTTGAAGACATTATGAAATAAGCCAATCGCAGGCAAATACTGTGTGATGATAAAAATATGAGGAACCTAGCGTTGTCAGATTCATAAAGACAAATAAAATGGTGGTTGGCAGCCCTTGTAAGTAGGGAGGAATGAAGAGTTACTGTTTTACTGGTACGGAGCTTCAGTTTGGGAAGATTAAAAAGTTCTGGAGACAAATGATGCCGGTTGTTGTACAACCATGTGAATTTACTTAATGCTTCAGAACTGTACACTTAAAAAGGTTAAAATGGTACATTTTACATGTATTCAGCAACAGTATAGAAAAAGCTGGGTCGATGTGTTCAGCTTAATATTCCTTCCTTCCTACTTCATCTTGGGGTAACACCCCGATTTTAACCCGGGTACCTTGAAGATCTCCACAGCCAGGGTAGATGAGCAGCAGCTCTTCCTTTAATGCTTGGCTTAGCTATCTGTTTGCTCTTGGGGGTCTCCTGGGTACCCCAGAGAATATATTATGAAGGATTCTAGTTCCTAGAGAATGAACAAAGGCTGTGTGGAGTTTTTGTGCCATGGGAGTGTTGTTTTTTTTGCATTAGTGATCAAGACAGATTTTATTTTATTTTATTTCTTTTCAAGTACAGTATTATATTAATTTTAACTTACAAAGTGATCCCTCTGATTAGTCTGGTTTCCACCTGGCATTGTACACAGTTATTCCAGTGTTACTCACTCTATTCCCTGTGCTGTACTTTACTTCCCCATGATTATTTTGTAACTGTCAACTGGTACTTTTGTTACTCCAGAGATACATTGTCCAAAGTGGTAGCCAGTAGCCATATGGGCTATTTAAATTTAAATTAATTACAATAAAATGAAATAAACCTTTAAAATCTAGTTATTCAGGGGCACTAGATATGATTCAAGTGTTCCTTAGCCATACATTTTATCAGATGATGAATGGGTTAAAAAAGATGTGGCATTCATGCGATAGAATAGTATTCATCAGAAAGAGGAGTGAAGTACTGATATATGAATGAATGGATGAATCTTGAAAACATTATGCCAAGTGAAAGAAGCCAGACACAAAATACAACAAGTTTTATTATTCCTTTTAAATGAAAGTCCATAATAGGCAAATCCCAGAGACAGAATGTAGATTACTGATTGCCTGGGGCTGGGGTGTGAGAGTATGGGGAATGACTATTGATGGATACGGAGTTTCTTTGGGGGGTAATGGAAATGCTCTGGAATTAGTGCTGATCGGTTCCCAATCTTATATAACGAGCACCACTGAATAGACACTTTAAAAACATGAACTTTATAGTGTGAATTATATCTCAATAAAGCCATGATTACAAATATACATGTCACTTTGTAAAATATGTTATTTGTGAGCAAAAGTCCTTCAAATTTACATAAAAACCATTGTGCTATTTAATTTTTTTAAAAAGCCATGCTTGGCTGGCTTATGGGCTATTATCGTGAGCCGCAGAGATAGAGAAAATTTCCAGTATCTCAGTAGGTTCTGTTGTGCAGCACTTGTCAAGAGAAAAGACTGCTTTTCAGTCAAAGGTTCTCAGAATGTTGTCGCTCTCTTCTGTCTATGGTTTTATTTTTGACCTCATGGCCAAACACATACATTTGTTGATACGGCTGATTATAAATCATCTATGAGGCTTGTTTCAGGTATCATGAAGTTCTTCCCGAAACCTCTGCTGGAAAGATATTTCATACTTCAGGTATTGATGATGTTGGAGGCTAATAAAATCATCCCAAATGACTTGGACACCATATTTAAATCTGACAAATGAACATTCTAATGATTTTAATGTCTGCAGCCTTTTTTCCGAAGTCAGGTTTACGTGTCTGCTTCTGAGGCTTGGGCCACATTCTGGTTCTTTCAAGCCATGGTGAGGCAAGCTGTCATTCATGTTAAAATGATGTCATGACGATAAAGAGGACATTGAGTTACTGTCTGTTTAAGGTCCAGTACTTCACTGGATAAAAATATCTCTAAGTTAATGTTGACTTCCTCCCTGTGATTTATTGCTTTTTGAAGATACACAAATTTTAATACCTTTATGGACTAATTTTATACATATCTCTATTTCCAAAGGACCAGTTTTAAAATACTTTTTTAAAAACTCACTCTTAGCTACAAGAAGACATTATATAAGATTAAGGAGGAAACTTAAATGTATATTGCTGAGTGAAAGAAGCCACACTGAAAATGCTGTGCACATGCTGTGATTTCAGCTACATTGTGGAAAAAGCAAAATTATGGAGAGCAGAAAGGTCAGTGGTTGTCAGTGGTATTGGAGGAGGGAGAGATAAATAGATAGAACTAGCTATTCTGTGAGATATGACCATGCTAGATGCATGCAAGTGTACCTTTGTCAACACCCATGGACTGTGCAACAGAAATAGTGAAAGGTAATTTGAATGTTGTTTGATAAAGATGTGTCAATCCTGGTTCATGGGTTATGACAAATGTATCCCTTTGGTACAGGATGGTGATGAAGGGGGAAGCCGTTTGTGGGGACAGCAAGCATTATGTGGGAACTCTTTTATAGAGGAGTTTCAAGTTTACAGCAAAGTGATTAAAAAATACATTCTATTAATTTTACATAATAAGTTCTTATGTATCATAACTATATATGTAATTATTTGTTCCTAATCCATACAAGGTACGATGCAGATACCTAATTTTATTTTCCCACTTTTTCTCTACTGTTTTTTTTCAGTTTGAATAGTATTGAGATATTGTAGTGTTATCAAATAAAGCAATAGATACCTTTTCCAGTAGTAGATTTTAGAAAACTGTACAGCATGCTGTTGATAATAATCATTAGTATTTTTATTGTGAAACTGAGCTCTTCGGTATTTTAAATTCCTTTACTATACTCAAAGGGCAAACAATGCAGCAATTAACATATAGTGAATGTGATCTGTGGGTCAGGTTTTGCCAAGAATTCTATGTAGTTACTCATTTAATCCCTTAGCTCTCAGAGGTATGTACATCATTCTCATCCTACAGATGAATGCATAACCGGAACATAATCTTTAGCATCTGTGCTTTGAACTCCAACTGCGTACAAATATGATGTGGATCCAGGTTTCCCATATCCAGGACAGCAGGACCTGGCACTGAATGGCGTCCATCTCTGATCACAATACATGAAACCTAATGAAATTATAGATGATGTAGCTTCCTGCGTGTACACATGTCCTGGCAATTTCCTCAGGTCTCTAAACTCTCTCTCAGGATTGGTAGCATAGAATGAAAACCAATAAACTTCAGAACTATATGTCAGCAACCTGAACCCAAAAGACCAGCTCCGAGGGGAGGAGTCTTTCCCGAGGGGCAGTTCGTCTGTTGTAAGGCTTTGGAGCCTTGCTCCTTCATTTTTTTGCATAAATTTACTGAAGTATGATTTAAATATCTTAGCATTCTCCTACTTTTCAATGTATAAGTCAACGATTTTTAATAAGTTACTGAGTCGGGCAAGCATCACCAGAGTCCAGATCAGGATCTCTTATGCGTGCTTGCTCATCCCTCCCTGTTCCCATCTCTGTCCCTGGAAGCCACTACTCTACTTTCTGTCTCTAGTGTTCAGCCTTTCTGACCAAATTCATGTAATGGGAACCATACAGCATGTTGTCTTTTTGACGCTCCTTCTTTCTCTTATCTTAATGTTTTCAAGTTCAGCACTTGGTTCCTTTTTATTGCTGAATGGTATTCCAGTGAATTGATATACCACAGTTTCTCGATTCATTCTCCAATTTATGAGTACGTGTGTTGGTTGCACTTCTTTGGTTATCAGTGTTACTGCTGTTACTACGATTTTTAAAAAACTCATTCTTGTTTTCCCAGATTATGCAGTGTGCATGTAATTTTTCATTTTTCTCAAAAGCTTCTCTGTTTCCCATACCTCCTACGTGTAGACAAGAACTAAGTTGAGACCCCAGTCCAGCAGAAATATCTTTTGCCTGTGGAAAATGACATGCGAGTAATCGTTCAGGGCTCTGGGCTGCTAAGGTCACAGGCTTATGCCTTTGGACCAGTGGCTCTCTTATGTTGCATATGGTTCTGTAGTGCATGGTGACAGGAAAACTATGACGGTTCCCTTTCGTAGGCTTCGTGTCTCCATTTTAAAGGATTGCACAGTGAAGACACTCCTGTTCCCAGCCTTGTGAATTGTCGTTTACTTGGACTTTTTAGCTCTGCCTGCAGACCCCAAAATCTCAGTTGTAAGGTGGTTTTACACATTATTTCTTTGATACTTGTACAGTTCAGCCACTGGGAGCCTCTAAGAGAAGTCTTTACTTACCATGGTTTATATTTCAAGAGAAAAACGTTGTGAAACATAGAGAAGGAATTCAATTATGATTCTCAAAGCAGAAAAGGGATAGCTTCAAAAAGAGGATGTCTGTGTGTAAGAATGAGCGGGAGACTGTCTGCTACCAGTGTTCAGAATGCAGGCATCCCTCGCTTGCTCTACTTTTTGGAATTTGAGATTTGCCTCACGTCATGTGTCATTCCTTATGCCTTTTAACTGGATTTTCAGATAGACGTTACTTTTCAAACTTCAACAGTATTGTAAAATATACTGCAAAGCTTGCCCTGAAGGGAACAATTGCCTCTTTTTTTTTCTCCCAACAAAACAAGGGTACAGAATGCCGGAAGCTATCATCAATGAGGGATGGAGAGAATGTGATGTGTGTTTCCATGATGCTGCAGATGCGCTTGCTGGTCAATCTATTAATAGCCCAGAGTTGATTTTTGACCTTGGATTTGTCAAATTAAAGAAGTTATAAAATAAACCAAAGGAAACCCAGGGCATATTTCCCACTTGATTTTTTTCAATGAATATTTGGTATATTGTGTGTGTGCGTGTGTGTGTTGGGGGGGGTGCAGTTATATACATATAATTAGCATTTTCTGCGTAAACCATTTGGGAATGTGGATGTGACTTTCAAGTTAATCTGATTGGATATACAATATCTTGTAGAGCTCATTGCTCTCATCTTTCCAAAAATATGTTTGCTTATTTACAATCACTGCGGTGTTCTCAGTGAAGTGCCACCATTCTCTTAGGGGACAGACAGTGGAGGGGGACAATTTCCTTTGCCTTCTCATGTGTTTGCAGGTGGGTACAACCCCCTTGTAGGCAGGCAAGGCTGGAGAACTCAGTATCTCAATAGTGACCTTGAAGGATCCACTTCATCTGGTGATGACAAGAGACATTCTGAGCCAGGGTCTTTATCCAGCCTGTTAATGCTGCCATTTCTCAGATTTAAGGTCATACTTAATGCTTCTTTTCTGTATTGCAGTGATGTACTTTGATTGTTCAAGCTTGCATTTTACTTTTACTTTTTATTTTTCTGACAGACTTATCCAGGTTCAATGTTGTAAAAATAGCTGTTTAAGTATGTACCATCCCACTGGCTCTTGAGACCAAATTTCAATCACTAAAACATTTTGCAAAAGATTAGTTTACTTAGTGAGTTGAGCTGAAACAATATATAGTTCACTAGGACATATGGGGATGGTTTCATGGAGGGCGATTGTCCATATGTGTATATTGGCACGGCTAATATTTTCAGCTTTATTTTCCGTATCAAAACTAATCACGCAGAAATAAACAAAGGAAAAAGAAGACTCCTGTGTCATCTCCCATTTACACAAATTTCAGTTCTGATCAAGTCTTTACTCACTATTGGTTCCCAATATTCTCAGTGTTAAGAACAGTCACGTTTGCCAATTATATCTCAGTAAAGTGGCGGGGGTGGGGGGTGGCGCAGAATGAAGTGTAGCCATGCAGGCCAACAAATAAAAGTCCCATTTCCTCTTTCCACAAACTAAACAGACACTATATTCTCATCATGCTCTGGTTAATTACTGACATTTATTTACTGGTTAAAAACTGGTTGGTTGTCAGATAATTAGTCCATGCTGTATGCTCATCTATATAGAGCTGTTGGCCACATCTTTGGAAAAATATTTCAAGAAATTATTGTATTTAAGAATTAGTTTGTGTTCAAGCAATTTATTTTTTTTGACAGTTATAATTCTGCTTTATATGTTCATTTATTTTCTAATCATATGGGGGAAACAGAGATATGTGCGGGTTCTTCTGTCTTCTGGCTCTTTTACTTAAAATCTCAAGTCATGTAAAGAAGTATTTTGAACTCTGAAGACCTCAGAGGAGCGCTGAGGCTTTGGAGAATGATCACCAAAGTCACTCATAATTACTCTTATGTTGTCACGCCAGCGTGATTAAAGGAAGATGGAGTTTTCGGGAAATAAAAAAGTCGATTTAATGGAACAGTTGAGTTTAATGGCCTTATCTCACAAAATAATGCAAATCAGCTCTTTCTTGAGCTATGTCAGACTGCAATCCTGATGTTGCATTTTTCTGAATCTACCATGTAAGGTACATTTTGAAGTATATTTATATATTGGTTAAGAGATGGCTTTTATAAAGTAGTCAGAGCAATGAAAGTTCAGTTAGACTATTAAGGGGATCTTCTCTGGAGAAGGTGTGGGCAGTCAGATAAAGTTGTTCAGGGGAATGGTGAGTTTGCTAACTCGGGGACGATTCCAGGCTGATCTCGACATCACCTCCTGGCGATCGTTAGCAATCTCGGGAGTGGCTTGCCTCAGCGCCAGGCGGGCAGACGAAGCACCAGGCTGTGCTGGGAATACCAATCCTGCCTTTCTGTTAGGACCCTTTTGCCTTTTCTCCTTGCATGGGAGAGAACTCGATGCGATAGTTCAACACAGTAATTTTTCACAAGAACACATTTTTTTTGGCATTATTTTTTGGTTCTTTTCAACTGTGAGTTTTAGTTTCCTATGGTTACTGTAGCAGACTGGTAGTCTTAAAACAACAGAAAAGTTTACTTTCAGCTCTAGAGGCCAGAAGTGCAAAACCAAGGTGTCAGCAGGGTTACGGCCACCCCCTGTGATGGCTCTTCCGACCTTTGGGGGCTCTGGGCATTTTTTCACTTTGGGCAGCATGACTCCAACCTCTGCCTCTGTGGTGACATGATCATCTCCTTTTCTTTCCTTTTCTGTTTTCTCCTCAATTTATAAGGACACTTCGTCTTTGACTTTGGACCCAGCTAGTTAATCCAGGATGATCTCACCTCGAGCTTCTTAGCTTAATTAGATCCGCCAAGACCCCTTTCCCAATAAGGTCACGTTCTCAGGTACGAGGCGCTGAGATGTGGATGCATCTCGTTGTGGGCGTCCGTCCATTCAACCCACTACAGATAGCACAGGAGACGCAATGAAATTAGTTTCAGTAGAAACCTATCCATTTATTTTCTTCCAGCTCATTTCGGCAGTCTTTATCTTCTTAGTGTCTCTGAAAATATTAGGGAAAGCCCATCACCCATAAAAGTTATTTATCCTACCCTATAGTAACTTCCAATTCTAAGTTACATTTCTATTCAAATATTCTAGTAGAATATTTTCTTATCTCAAATACTTGCCCTGTTGGAATGATACAGTTGCGCAGGGAGTGTGTCACCACATATTAGCCAAATGTTGGCATTTGTCTTTGAGGCCTGGGACGTGCATGGCTCTGAGGTCGTTGTAATCAACTCCGACCGCACCTCAGACCGTATCAGCCCCAGCAGCTCAGCCGCTAGGCTCAGCTCTTTCGTCAGTGGGGTTCCGCCTGCTGGAGTGCCAAGCAAAGACAGCTGTGGCTATCTGTCCCGGCTGTGCTTTGGTCTTGCAGTTGTGACATATGGAACACCTTCCCTTTTCAATGGGCAGTCTCGTCTAAATGAGAGCATTTTAAAATGCAACTCAGATTCATTTTCATTTTGAGAATTCTTTAATAACTTATGGAAGCCAAGCACATATTCGGGGTCACGCTGGTCTGTCTCCACAGGCTTTCGAAATGCTATTTTAGAGTATGGTTTATACCGTTTAATTAACTGAGGCCTCCTTTTTTGTCCAAATCAACTGGGTTTTCAACACATAATTCCTCGTGCTAGATATTGTCACAACACTGGAGACAGAACGACGGGCACAGGAGAAGGAAAGTCATGTAGTCTCAAACTGGAAACAGATTCAAGTGCATATGCATGCTATGTGAGAGGTGTCGTAGGTCTGTGTCAAAGGCCATGATGGCTCATTATTTTGCTGGGCCAATCTGGACAGGCTTCGTGGAGGAGGTGGTGTTTAATTTGGGTCTTAAAAGATAGGTATGCGTTCAATACAGTTGTTGGAGAACAGTAGTGAATCTCACAATGAAAAGCTCTGTAGAAAGCAGGTCCCAGTAATATAAAATGCATGGTGGGTACAAGAAACTTAGTTTGAAGTCGTACGAGTAGAGATCAGCGAGGGAGAGTGAGGCCAGAGTCAGACAGGCATTGTCCTTAGGCTGAAGAGTTTGGACTTAGTCACAGTCACAATTCACAAACTAAAAATTCAGCTTTGAGTACTGATTTTCCTCTTCTGTTGAGTGTGATGTACATTTTACATATGGCACATACACGTGTGTGTTGGTGTATATAATTTCGCCTCCTTCGTGAGACTGAATGCCTCTGTTTTTTCTTGGCCTGGACTTTTGCATGTGAGTTTTCTAATATTGAGCACACGTTCTTTCACTGATTGTAATCATCCCATTTTAAACAAAAGCAAATCCGTGCCGTTCAATAACCAACATGATTCACAAAGAAATTGTCCACAGGGACTTGACTTCAAATTGGTTGCTTCATTCAAAGATTTTGAACTGGGAAAGCAGATTAAGGAAAGTAACAGAAAGGTGAAGCTGAAGGGGTTGGGGGTTTTACTGGCAATTTCACGCAGGGGGCACACATCAATCAGTTCTCTGAGGGAAGGCGGCCACCCTCTCATTTTGGCCTTGTCCCTAAGGCCCTATGGCTGGGGCAGTAGGGGTGCTGTTGAGAGACCCTTGCAGCCCCTGGAAGAGGCTCTCCAGTGGCCATCACCTGTTACTGTGAAAATCTAGTCGTGGAAAAAGACTAGGATTCCGACGATGCTGGCAGAATATTTCAAATGTCCTGAAGTCAAAAATGTAAGCAGGAATATGGACGGCTTCTGGGAACCTGGAGCTGTAACTGTAATTCTTCAAGCTTCAGTTTAGACAGACACACCCGCTCTTTTCTCAAATTGCTAGAACCGAAACCTTCTTCTTTAAATATATGTGTATTTTTTGTTACTTGAATGTTTTGTGTTCAAGGATTTTTATCCTTAGGAATATTTGGAATTCGGAATGCTTTAGTGTCTTTAGTTAAATATAAACATGGACCCTGTCTACTGTGTTGTCTGGGGAGCTTCGTGATAAATTAGTCTTCTTGCCAGGGGGAACTTTCTCCTGATAATGTGCCTTCCCTGTTATGAGACAGGAAACCCAGTAATAGATCGTGTTTCCCTTTTCGCCTCTGCTGCCGGGGAATCTGTAGCTATTCTTTATACTAAATTGGCATAGCTATCTTCAGCCTAGGTTTTTGTATAAAACTATCTCATCCCTTATGCTGCTTGAATTTTGTAGTTTTATTCCTGTCTTATTGCTTTTTTTAGTATTTGTGTTTCTTTATATAAGTCACCTAAATAAAATGTAGATCCGCCCCCCTCAAGAATACATAATTAAGAATTAGCTACCCATATTGCATAGGCTGATGAATATCGCCTGTCCCCACCATGTCACAGCTAGATCATCTGGTCACAGTTACATCCGAGAATTATGGTGGGCCAGGATGTTTGATAGGCAGGTGGAATGAGCAGAAGAAACAAAAACAAAACATAGTGGGCAGGGGAAAATGTCCTGAATTAAATATTACTTTCTAAACTAATTTACTCACGGCTTAAAGAACTCAGCCTGTAATTCCTATATGAAGAGTTTCTTTTGGTTTCATTTTAATCTGAGTATGTCAAAGCTCTTGTTGAAGTCAGCTTGTTAAAATATCATCATGATATTGACTTTAATCATTTAAGGAGTCTTTATCATACACCGGATACTGGGCTTTCTGCTTGGTAGACGCTTATCTGGTTCTCATAACATCCCATAAGGAGCCCCCTATTACCTGGAGGGGAACTGAGGCTAGGAATGGCTAAATTAGAAATACAGGATGCACAGGTCAATTGAATTTCAGATACACAACAAATAATTTCTTAGTATAAGTATAGCCCGTGCAATTCTTGGAATATATTCATACTAAAAATATTACCTCTTGCAATATTTGAGTTATACTGAAAAAAATTATTATTTATTGGAAATTTGTATTTAGCTGGGCATTCTGTGTCTTATCAAGCAACCCAAAATAAGAAGAAATGTGGTTGTTGGCTTATGATAAATGCTGACATATTTCCAGAAACTAGTTCTGACCCTCAGGAGAAGACTGTCCCTGCCAATTGGATCCAGTGCTGACCCAGGACAAGGCTGGGCTCATCAGAGTTTCTTGACTTGATTTGGATTTTCTGTCTCTGCAGTCAGATTAAGCCTCCTGTCATCTGACATTTGCTAACTTTTGGAAGGTGCCAGAAACCTGCCATCTTTCTTTCCGTGCTTCCAAAATGTGGCTGAACGTTAGCAGGACCTGAGGATCCTTTAAGTTCTCATGCCCAGGTCATAGTCTAAACGATTTATGTCCGAATCTCTGGGGTGGAACCAACAATGAGTACTTTTGATGCTTTCCACGTGTTTTAATACACTGCCTGGGAAGAGAGTCACCGCCTAAGCTCACGGGCCCTGTGAATCCTTGGCTGAAGCAAAGTAACATCCACCCCTCCTGGCCCAGGCTGGAGTGTTCTGAGCATTCTGTCCCTCCCATGGCCATGCCTGCCATCAGCATCTCCCCCACCTTTCAAAGCAGCTGAGTTAGATTCTAGATAGAGTGGCAAAGACCAGGTATGGTGGGTTCTTCCAGCATTTTGTGTAGGTGAAGTATTGTCCTTTGCTCTAGGTTCTGTAACTTGGGCTTGGTAATGGTGACTGAATCCTAAAAGTAAGATTCCTGAGAAAATGACATGGCCCTTTCCCATGTGCTGACAGAACTGGCCTCCCCTTCCATGGGGTTTGGGGCATTTGCTCAGAGAAGAGCGTAAGTTCTGTGTTATGGAAATATCCATGTCCGATTGAATAGAAACATTAATCCTAAGTACCACGAGGCCTGACACCATCACAGATGGCCCCCAGGAGAGTCAGGGAGGCAAAGGGCCAACCCCGGGCAAAGGACCAACCTTGGGCCTCGGGTGCCATGATGTAGCTGAACCTTGTTTA
Source organism: Eonycteris spelaea (assembly GCA_003508835.1). Taxonomy (NCBI): domain Eukaryota; kingdom Metazoa; phylum Chordata; class Mammalia; order Chiroptera; family Pteropodidae; genus Eonycteris; species Eonycteris spelaea. The sequence goes on from PUFA01000276.1 coordinate 1,002,211, forward strand.
ACCTGCCTGATGGGATCTCTCTTCCTGCTGCCTCACCAGGTAATTCTACACTTAGAGGACAATTACATTACATTTTGGTCTTCCTCAGGTAGGAAATGTGACAGCCTTGTGTAACTTACCCCCGGATTCATAAAGGCATGTGCATGATTGCAGTATGTATGACATGGTGTTTTCAGGGGGCAGGTTGACTCACCCACTTTGCTCCAAGTATTCTGTTGAATTTTCCGAGTTCTACCTGATTGCTTCGTGGAAAGGAAATAATTCATTTTTGCGGAGAGAATATTCCATTTCCCATGCTTTAACCTGTTTGCTTAAAAATTGAAATTCTCATACGACATCACGTTGCCTTTTTTGCATTTCAATTATTATGGAGCCTTTAAGAGAGTTCAGTCATTAGGTAATAATCAGATGCTGATTGCTTAAACTCTACAAAGTGTTTGCTTTCAAGAACCTCAGCCCCACATAATAAATGGTAAGGGTTTATCAAAGCGAGTGGCGTATACTTTTCCTCTCTATTTTGATTCAGATGTGTAACAGTTTCTACCTGCTGCTTTAAATTGGCCCTGAGAACACCTTTTGTGTTAAGCCACTCACAGCTAGAAGGAACCAGCGTCAACCAGACAATAGAATAATATTATCTCCCAACTAAACAAAGCCAAAAAGCCAATGGGACAAATTGTTCTGTCTGGAATTCCAAGCCTAGGCCTTGTGGAGTCCTGCTATTTTTAGAACTTGAGGGGGAAAGAATCCTCCTTATTGTAAAAATCCTCCAATTAAATATCAAGTCGTCCACTGGGAAACTCAGAGTTTCCTTTGAGCACCATTTCAGAGACCAGTGTTCCTTTGATCAGAGCACAAAACATTGCCCACAGAGGTGGCAGTCTTCAAAGGAAGGAAAGGGGATTCTGTGGTGGCGGGGTAACCTGTGCCTCACGGGGCAGCTGGCGGTTGGGACAAGCTGCGTTATTACCACTTATGAAGTTGCAGAGGTAGTTTGACCTTGTTACACTAGGAATGCAGAAAATCTGACTTCGTCTTAGCTCTCACCAAAACCTTACATTCAGTTCGCCTTTCTTTATAGGTGTGTTGGGTGTCCAGATGGGAGCTCGTTAGATCATCTGGAGTGAAATTATTCTAATTTAACAGTAAAGAAGATTAATACCTTGTACAGACTGAATGAAGTTAAAGCTGAGCATTTATACATTCTTATGCAACTTAGGAACTGTCCATACCTTTCAGAGTCAGGCAGCCTTTTTAAAGATGCAACATTACTTACCTATAGAATCTTGCGCTCCAAATTTTAAGACTAGAAAGAAGTGAGAGAGACTTTCATCTAGTCCCGGGATCAGAAAGCATACATTAGAATGGGTAGCAATTTTACTGAATGATCCTTGCTGAGCTCCGACGAACTCCTACACCGGTCTACCAGCTGCCTGCCTGGTGCCCCCTGCTTGTTCTTCACTAGGGTGTGGTAAGAGAGGCACTCGCCTGGGGTGCACAAGATGCTATAATCAAGATAAATAATATTTTAACGTTATATTTTTAAAATAAATGTATTTTAATTACGGTTGACATACAATATTATATTAGTTTCAGGTGTACAACGCAGTGATTAGACACTAATATAACTTACGAAGTGGTCACTCCAATAAATCTAGTTCCCATCTGACCACCTACATAGTCGCTACAGTGTTACTGACCGCACTTCCTGTGCTGTGCTTTATGTCACCGTGCCGTGTTCGTAACTACCGATTCGAACTTGTTAACCCCTTCCCCTTTCTCACCCATCCCCTTCCATCTGGGTTTTGTTTTTGCGGTTATTTGAATTTTGTACAATATTGTGTAAAAATCAAAATGACTGTAAAGACAAATCCCAGATGGAACAAATATCAATATTTTAAAATAAAAACAGAATCTAACATGTGCGAGACTAGCATGAGGCAAGTGAGGCAGGGTTCTCTCAGTGCAGGTCGGAGCCGCTTGAAGTTTACATAGGAGGTAACTGACAGTTTTACTCGTGGCCTGGGGTGTGGAGCGGGCAGCTGAGTGTTTACACTGCCGATAGCCCTAACCTCCCCACGCCCCACCGCATGCCTCCAGGTGTAAAGAGTGGCTTTATCCCCTGCTCCGGGCATCCCACTTAGTTCTGCTTTGCCTTCTGGTTAGTTGCCCCGTCTCCTCCATCCTATTAGAAAATCCTTGAAGACAAGGAGCTCGCCTTACGTGCATCTGAATCACCATAACTTCACATACTGTGTGACGCTTATTTGTAATATATTTTCCCCTCTGCTCCGTTGTTCTTAGAATCATCTTTCTTGCCTCTGGATGTTTCCATCTCAACCTAGTGTCTTTCTAGATCTGGCTTGTCCTTCCAGTGACATGTGTGACACCGGTGGGGGCTACCCTCCCCATGCGTAAGCCAAATGAATGGAGACTGCAAAGCAGGATGGTCATTTTGTAGAAGACTTGCCACGCTGGCCATTGGAAAAGCTGGTTTATTAGTTATCTCCTGGTATGTAACAAATAACCACTAACTTAGTGGCACATACCCCTCCTCCCCATTTATTATCTCACAGTTTTTTGTAAGTCACAAGACTGGCGTGTCACGGCTGGATTCTTTGCTTAGGATCTTACCAGGCGAAAATCAAGGTATTCGTCTGATGAGTGGCCGTCAGCTGCTAGGGCTTGCGTGCTCCTCCGAGCTCACTGTTTGTTGGCAGAACTCAGTGCCTTGCAGTGTAGGCCTGAGTTGTCCTTTTTCTCGACATGTGCCCCTTTATCTTCAAGCCATGGAAGAATGGCACACCGAACCCTTCTCAGGCTTCAAGGCTCCCTACCTTCCTCTTGTACCGTCCTGTTCTGCTTTTAAGGACTCAAATGATTCCATTGGGCCCACTCAGATAACCTAGGACAGTCTGCCATGTTTAAGGTCAATTGATGAATAACTTCAGTTACATCTGCAAAGTGGTTTTCACACCGTCTCACAAAACGACAGGCTGACAGCAGAAGGCGAAGGTCATGCGATAGTTGAACACTTACAGTTCCAGCTGGTACTTTAGGGGCCAAATATTTTCGGTGTCTTCTTGGCTTTCTCTCCAAGGCATTTGGGAAGGTCAGGGTCTGTCGTTTAGAACTGCAGGGATATTCCTGATGGGTCCAAAAATCCCTCTTGTCGAATCCCGCGTTTTCATTTTCTGGGACTTTGGCAGAAGTGTTTCGTTGGGCATCCTGAGTCCTACCATTGCGAATCCCATCTGGTCATGAGACATGACCTGGCATTCATTGCTCCGTGCCCCGATGGGCAGCACAGAGCATTATCCATGAGAGGCAGTCCAGACAGGCTTATTTGATGAAATGAATTGATCTGTCCTGTGAATCTTCTATTAGGAATTTTTGAACCAATATGTATAATCGCCATTTCCTATTGACTGTTTCCACATTCTCCAAAATTCTGGAAGGCACCCTCCAGCTGTCCAGGCAATATATGTTTGAGCAGTCCTCATCATAAGGAGCTTCTGACAGAACTGGATGGACCGTTTGCCTAAAAAAATTCTTTCCTAATCATCGATGCCAACATATGCGTCTGTTTCTCCTTCCCATCACCACTCATGCACAGTCTTACACTCACGCCTTCAAATGTCTGAGCTATGATTAGAAATTAAATTTGCGTACTTAGGTCTGTTGGTGAGACTAAGAATCTACTACATTTATTGTAATATGTTGATTTCTTGACTTTGTGAAACCTCTTAACCGTACTTTTAATTTCTTGTTGACTTCTAGGATAAGACTTGCATAACTTGATATTTACTTCTATACTATCAGTGCACGCGCGCACACACACTCTCTCTGACTCACTGACTCACTCACCTGCACACAGTTTCTTAGTCCATTGAGGGTAAATTGGCTAGTTTCGAAGAGTAGCTCACCCAAGGTAATGTCACCCAGCATTGTTATGCTTGGTTTTGTTTTAGATTTATGTTTTCTATTTTAACAATATCATTCTGTGCACCTAAAATCCAAAACAGTAGTAATAGTAAGCCATCTCCTAGGTCCCTGATTCCATTAAAAAAGGTGGAGACTTATGTCAAGATCGGCTGGTAAATGTGAAAATTCTGGTAATTTGAAAGATTGATCCTTTGCCATAGCTTTATTTATTTATTGAGTGAATTAAAATGTGGTTTACATATCATTATCTTGTGGGTGTGGTTAAGTGTGACTTTCCAGAGATCTGTATAAGCCCTGGGTACAGTGCCCAGATCCTCTCCTCGGACGCCAGTGCCAATATTTTGCATTTCTCGGAGAAATATTTCTCCCAGAGCATTCCAAGGTTCTTACTGCAGTCGGGGTGCCTGCTACTCACGGGGACAAGACTCTCTGACAACCTCACTCATCTCCCGTAACAGAAATCTCCGAGAAATCTTTCTGCCGCATCCGAGTGCGTATCTCCCAAATCAGCGTCTGTGAAAGCAGATTAAGGAAAGTCCCTGCCAGGCCTCACCAAGAATATGTCCCGAGTGCCTGGACAGGAAGGCACATCATGGAACTTAGCTTTGCAAAGGTACTTTCCAAAGCATGCTAGACAGGTCGGGCAAATATAAGGAATTTAAAAAGCAGCACTGTTAGAATATTGTCTGTGCAACTCAGTCAACTCTGAACTGCATGCGAGGGGACTGTACCGTTTTCCCTCACTGCTGGTGGCACGTCATTTTAATCAGGTGGGATGTGGCCTCGTAGCCACTCCTCATTATGTTACACAATATCGCACTTTTCGGACTGTGGGTTTTTGTTAATCTCGTATTTAATGTTATGTATCGAAGATGAATTAAAGCTATGGCGGCCCGTTTTATGACTCAATTTCTAATAAAGGCCCACAGCAGTTACTTCTCAGCACAAAGCTGACACGCGACAGCGCATCTGCTGCTCATTTTTTCGTTCTCAAATGTTGCTGATTGAAAGAGAAAAGAGACGCATGGCAGTCAGCTCCCTCTGACAGTCACCATCACCAGGCATATCCCGTGTGCAGATGGAAGCTTGCAGAAGGTGCTTCTCTAAGCACAAGGCATCACAGTGTCTCCTGCATGTGTGAGCGTGTGGATGGGATGTTGGCTTGAAGTCACATTGCTCGCAGAGGTGCAGGGCTGTTGGCAGTGGTTCAGGAAGTTGAAATGTAAGCTAGCCTTGTAATAAAAGCCCCGGGAATGCAGAGGATGCCTCGCCATTAGGCATTCTCCTCGTGTTTCACATAAATGCATCCTGTTCTCAGGAGCGGATGAACAGTGCATTTGCACTGGCTCATTCAAATTGAATGCTGGTAAAAGGAGAGTCCCGAAGAAACAACAGTCTGGCTTCTCTGAAGGCAAGAGCAAGGTTAAGCTGTCACCCGTGTTCTCCGTTGTTTATTGGATGTTTATCCGCTGACCTCATGCATACCCTCGGCACGTTGCAAAGAGGTACCGTTAGGGCGGCCGATGCCTGCACAGCTCAGGCACCCAGGCAGGAGCGCCTGGGCTTTTCTGGGCAGTAAAGTTCAAGGCTTTATATGTGGCTTCACCTGTTGTCCCAGAGCCTGTTTTGGATCATGTTTTGCTGGAAGAGAAAGCTTCTCCGGAGAGGCAGTTTGTATTGTATTTTTCTTTTGTTCTTTATCAATGCTGCAGCTTTAACTTTGTCTCGGCGAGGGTGAGGAGAGCGAGCGAGCAGAGAGAGCTTTTTGCAGTGTGCTTTTTCCGTTAGTTTGAACGGGAGCAGAGCGTCCCCGGCAGCAGGACTCTCTTGCTCTCTAGTCATGTGCTGTGAGGAATAAAGACACTGTAGGGCAGTGAACCTGAACTTGGCCCGTTCATCCATACTGCATTGAGTGATTGCATGGAGTGGAGTCAAATGCCACTCGGGGGTGAAGAGCACGCATCATCTTGCATTCCTCCTGGATGTAGTAGGAAGGACCCTTGACAGAATCCAGTAATTAAAAGGTAAACCATGAAAATGTATGCCGTGAGCGAGAGCATGAGGGCTGAGGGCTGACTTCACGGGGAAGAGGAAGTTGTTTCTTTTTATGTGGAGTGATACGTTCCTTAGATTTTTTTTTTGGATCGAGGATCAGAAGATGGGGAGAGAGTTTGACTTGCTGCTAACTTATAGCAGAGTCTGGAAGTTACTTTTCCCCGTAATGATGACGCTGCTTGTCTCCAAGTACTCAGCACTGTATGGGTTTTCTGTCCCTGGAGTAGGAGTGTGTTCAGTGGGGATCCTAAAAGTTTGACCACAGAAGTGAATGAGTACACTCTTTGCTGTTTTGTCTTCTTTCTGGCGAGATCTCATCCTGAGAATTCATTCGGTGTTTTGCAGTAGTGTTTCTGCTTGTTTTTCCCAAATGTAGTAAGAACTGGCTTCCAGAGATACAATAAGACTGGGGAATGTGACATTTCTCTTAGTTCCCTTTCTCAAGGTGCATATATAGTTTCTATTATCCCTCGATGAGAATCTGAGGTTCTAAGTAAAAGCATGTCATCTGCTTAATGAAATCGAGTACCATCTTCTGTAGGTCATTGTTACATGTGTTGGCTTTATATTTCCACACGGAAGTAAGCAGTGTCTCTTGCCAGTGTGTGTTCTTGGCAAGTTATTGATGAATTTTGTGGCTGTAAACTTAGCTCGTGCCTAGAAAATCTCCTGTCCAGCTCTTTGAGCCCTTTTACAAGCTGCATTAAAAATAGAAGGATAGCTTTTTAATTAAATGAAGTATTGTATTTGCCCTTCAGGAGCCAAAATGCAGTTATGTGGTCATGAGGACGGTGTAAATTGCAATTTTAAAATAAGCCTGACTCTCTATAGGTCATTGAGGTGTTTCCTTTTATCACCCACACAACTGGATCTATTGCATGTGTGTTTCAGTTAACACTCAAATTGAATACAGTGATAATTTGAAATTATCCTATATATATGTATATATCCACTGTATACCCATTATACATATCCATATTAATTATTTATAACACTCACACAAACATGCATACACACACACACACACACACAAACACACACACCACACCCCACTTCCAGAAATGAGTCAAGGTGAGCCCCATGGATGGGTCTGAAGCTTCTGTCTTGTTTAAAAGATTAGTTTGGGAGCAAAGCAGCAGAGTTAACAAGACTTTGAAGGTAACATTCTTATATATATGGCATAGAAATTCAGGGTCTCAGAATGAAGAGAAATGCTTAAGTATGCATCACCCAGTGGCATTTCACTTGAAAAACAATGCTGGTGATTACCAGGGATTCATCACCATGTCACGTGCATAGCATTGTTTCTCTGCCAGAAAATGCATCTGATCTGAGGTTGAGATGATGGCAATGGGGACAGAAATTTAAGGCAGGAAATGCAAAGTCTTTGGGGAAAGTTGGTATCAGAACCAGTTGCTTCTCATGGAGTCCATGCTGGCACAGGAATCAACTTTATGGACACTTGGTAGAAGAAACAATTTTGATCGATGGCAGGTTTTTCATCATTTTCAGCCTATTAAGTATGTTTACCACTCTTTTTGGTTAATTTATTTAATTTCTTTTTTAAGGTACCAATTAGGTTTTCCCAATGAATACTTTTTTTGTAAGGTTTTAAAGGTTTGAACATACAGTTTTATGGACTATTTTAGAGTAAAATGTCAAAGTAAATAGCAAATATGTTGTAAAGGATAAGTTCCTCAATTTTCAGGAATACAGTTTTGAATAATGCATACCGAGTTCATAAAAGGGCAAGATTTAAGGGCATGTGTAAGAGGATTCAAATTAGTTTTCCTTCATTTTCAATTGAAATCAAAATTTTTTATCTTAATACATTTAATTAGAGAATGTACAGCTGTGTAGCAGTAGAAAGTAGGGAAAATAAGCTGGGCCTATATTCCAGAATGTTTTAGCTCATTTGGATGAGCAGTTGAGTTTTTATTATGTGGACTATTTTGCTTAAACTAGAAAGCACTTGCTCCATTGAAGAAAGACGTTGAAAATCCCACTAGCACCCAGGGTTGCTCCAATAATCGTTTCTATGGGGGTCCAGCCTGAAACAGACAGGAAGAGTTTTGTGATGACGAAAGTCAGGAATATCTGTGCTTGAGTTATTTCCTAGATTGATTCACCAAAGCAATTGCAATATCTTATATTTACAGAGCAGCATTTTGTGAGGAGCTCAGAGTGTTTTTTATTCTTTTAAACATTATCTAATTATCAGAATGCCACAGGGAAATAGAAGCTCGTGGTCTCTCTACTCTACAGTTGAGATGACAGAGGGACAAGAAGTAAAGCAATTTGTCCGAGATGATTCGGAAAAATACTGCCACACAGCTAGGAAATGAGCCAAGGTGAGCCTCGTGGATGGATCTGAAGCTTTTGTCTTTAAGACCCCTTTACTGGTTGGTCTCACTTGTGTCCTTGGAATCCTCTGCCCAAGGGGAACATGTTCCAACTGATCTCTCTGCACCCCCACCCCAACGATTTGTGGTAAAAGAATTTCAGTGACCTGACCAACACCTGTGATGACTAACTGGAATGAAAGCAATGAAGAACATGCCTGTTGGGTGAAAAACTGAGGTCGAAGAATTAGCACATGTCACTAGAGGTCTTTACAGCCACTGCAGAAAGCAACAGGAAGTACGATTTCCCCATGTTTAGACTTGAACATAAATCTCCTCTCCAGAAGCCCATCAGCTGTCAAGGAGAGAGTTGGGATGCTCTCCTTCCATTGATATAGGAGCCAGAAAATTGACAGTCAGGAAACATGCTTCCTTTATTATTTCAGCTTTTAGTCATCAAGTCAGGCTAAGCTTGTTCAAAGTTGAATTAAAATTATCGAGGATTTGGACAAAGTGTTCTCATATACTCATGAGGACTTAGTCTCTCTACTCTATTAAGTGCTTTTTTGGAAGAAATCGTGTCCCAGTTACAGGGTAAAAAGATGATTTCACACACAGAGAAGTTATGTATAGCCTATATTTTGGAGTATAATTTTAGTTTTGAAGTAGACACCAAAGCATTTTCAATTTAGTAGATTATTTGGATTCACAGAAACTTGGATGGCAAAGCAAGGACTTTCTAGAAGGCCATTACAAACTGAGACTGTCTGGCTGTGGTCAGATCAAAAGTGTACTACTGATAAAGTAATTTAAAGGTAGAATCTGGGCAAATGGAATCTAAGAGGAAGATCTGCAAGATGGAGTAACAATACCAGGGGATTAGATAAAATCATCCTTGAGAAAGTATTAGCCCTCCAGGCAGGTACCCAATGGCACCCTCACTTACTGGATCAGCATCCGAATGGGTTGGGGGAACCAAGCTGAGAGGGAGACAGGCTAGCAACAGAGCCACTAGTGGGTGGGGGCGGACAAGTGTTGAAAGCTTTCAGAGGAGGAGGAGAGGCCAAAGAATTGGGGAAGAGCAAGACCTGGTAGATATTGAAGGAGCTCTAAGAATCCAGGCAGACTTGGATACTGATTGCCACGGGCAGAGGCCCGAAGGCTCTTAGCGCCCTCAGTGAAAGAGCTGGTGTGATGCGAGAGAATCTCTGAGAGCAGAACGTGAAGGTCCCTGATATGTTGGTTTTAAAGAAAAGCTACAAGAGGCACTTAGGGAAATGGAGAGAGAGAAAGGAATGTCTTTTCCTATGATCAAAGGTCCTGAGTAAAGTAAAGTAGCTAAGGTACATGGGGGTGACTCAGAAGTAGAGAACAGAAATGCAAAGGACCAGCCTGGCAAAGATGTATGACACTCGGGGGGTGGGGGTGGGAGTGGGGAAGGCTCGGAGAGGTCTGTTAGAGGTGAAGTCTCAAGTTCCCCCGCGTTTCGTTCTTATTTGGAGAAGCTTTGAACTTGGGAACTGGGGCTCCTCTACCACACTGTGACTGCCTAGCATAGCGTAGCACACAGCAATTGTTTGCTGAACAGAAGCCAAACTTTAAGGTAGCTGCCGCTTAACGCGAGAAGGCCCCTGCTCCTCTGTAAGTTGGTCTCAGGATTTCTGGGTAAACATGGGGAATGACTGGCCGCTCATCCCCAGCTCTGTTTGTCCCTCTTTTGCCTTCTCTTAATCAGAGCGCTCTCTACCATTGACATACTCTTTCTTCTCGATTTGCTAAACACCAGAATGAAGGCTCTGTCCTGGTAGCTCTGATCTATCTTGTTCAATGCCTTCTCCCCCAAGCCCCAAATAGGAAATGTTTGTGAATGAATGACTTGCTCCTAACTCATTTAAAACTTGACATTGACCCTATTGACTATCTGAATGAGCCCCTTCTGGAACTTTCCCACCGGGCCAGTGTTCTTTGTATTCTGTGTTCCACCCCTTTTGAAAACAAGACTGTTAGGCTTTGAGGGCAGCTGATTACGTCACACGATTTTTGAAAACCGTCATTAATTGGATAGCACCTTAAACTTGTGGAGGTACTTGATATTAACAAAATTGAAAATTAGACCCCTAAGCAGGACCTAACTGCTATCCTTAACATCTTATAGTCAACTCATTGAAGGTATAGCTCACAGATAGAATCATCTCTAAGAGCAAAAGAATATATTTAAATCAGTGGTTCTCCAACAAGGGTGATATTGCCGCCCCCTCCCCAGGGATCACTCAAAAATGTCTGAGACATTTTTGTTGTAGCGTCCAATGTGTTGTGTGTGTGTGGCCGAGGGTGCTACTGGCATCTAGTGATTAAATAAATGCCAGGAGACTACTGAAAATCCTACAATGCACAGGACAGTCCCCGGCAGAGAATAGTCTGGCCCAAGATGTCAATAGTGCTGAGGTCGAGAAACCCCGATTATAATAAAACTCGTATCACATTGTTTTAGAACAGTTTTTATTATTTGATTTATTTCCATTATACTGCGCTTCCACGTGGCAGTGGTTTGTCTAACTCATATCTGTGCATTCCAGGTTCAGCATAACACCTGGCGTATATAAGCCTTTTAATAATTGTCTGCTGTATCGATGAATGAATGAATAGTAATGATGCCAAAAAAGGAGCTCCAGTATCCTCTTTGGGACATTATGATTACAACCTGCATTCTAATGAAGGCCTTGACATTCAGTAGTCAATAGGGTCAATGTCAAGTTTTAAAAGCAGAGACAGGGGAGCCATGCATTCTTTATTTAAGAAGTTCGCTGAGCCTCACGTCATGGAATGTTTTTCTCACTGAGGGTGACCCAAGAGGTTATTCACTTCAGCCCTCTTAAATTACAGGTGAAGCACTAGAAAGCCAGATTGGTTAAATGACTCGCCTAAGATCTCACAGGTACATGGCAGAACCAGGAGTATCACTGTTTCTAACTCTTAGTCATGGCATTTTTACACGCTCATCCTTCTCTATTATTCTAACCCAACAAGAATTGACACAACACATTGCTTGTAATGGTGATACGAGGCACCATCCCGACGTAATATTGAATGTAACGCAGAAACATTATACTTCAGAGTATTGTAGAATTTGGCCTGAAAGTCATGCAGGCATTGCCATCATTAATGTAGAGTTGTAGGTAATGGCATGTAAGGGCTGGAAGAAATTTTGATAATCATCTGCTAATCACTTGGATTCTGGGTGAAGTGAGGTGTACAGAGATTAGGCACTTTCTCCAGAGTCATAGAAAGGGGTCTGGAGCTCTCTGCTCTGTGCTCTTCTTCACCATAGAATTGTTTGCTGAAATGGAAGTCTTCTTGCAAACGATATTACAGAATAACAGGGTTCCGTGGTCGGATAAATTTAGCAAATGCAAAGGTAAACAAAAATAAGCCGATCTGTTTGCCAGAGGATATTCAGCACTTTTTACGTGGTGCAGGGCTCCAAGAGGGAGATCCTGGCGTGGCTCTTCCTCAACTTCTTAATTAGCATATCGTCTCCTCAACACCCCCACCCCCAGCCCCACCCCCCAGCATTCCTCAGATGTCGTTTGAAAAAAGTGCTAGCTACTTCTGGTCCACTTAGTTGATAGAAAAATGACAGGTTTTTCTTAGGTTTTCGAGAGACTGTATTGACTTTTGGATGGCCCATGTTCACTCCCCACCCCCTCTGTGTCTTTTTGAAAGGGCTGTCCAAAGGATTTTGAATCCCTATATTCTGTTTTTCACAGTAAGATTCCCAATCACAAGCCAAGGTTTCCGAGAGCGTCAGTCCTGTGACCGGTCTTGCAGGAATAGGTGCTGCGTCCTCGTAATGCAAAAAGACACTGGACTCGGAGTCAGAGATCATGCCTTGGCAAGTCAGCTGACATCTGTTGGTTGGTTAGCAGTGAAATCATACATGATCTGAACCGTCTTATGTACAGAATTCCAGCCCGATCTTGGGAGACAATAGGCCTAGTCAGTTTAAAGAATGTGCCATAAAATTTGGTGTTTTCTATACTGTCTATGCTACAAAATATTGGAGTGGCTTGGCGTAGAGACCATTTCAGCTTCTGACCTCTTGCCTGACAGTTCCACGCTGCTAAGAATACAGACGTTATTCTGTAAAGCTGAGGACCTGGATCAGTACTTCCATTACTTCGTACAATTGGTCAGTATTTAAACTGACTTGAATCTGTAATCAGACCATCCCTTAGTGGGAAAGCACAGCGACAAAACATCGCCCTTTACGTTTCGAGACTACATCAAAGTACGTATTTCACAAATATGTTCATTACAATAATAACCTTTGGTGGATTATAAGGAAAGAATATGAACATACAATGAATGACAATGAAAGTGGAGAATCGAAGAGCTTCTAAGAATAATCCAGTTTGGCATCAAACGAGTGATAAAAATCTGTACCTGCTAGGAAAGCAGTCTAGAGAGAGAGAGAGGGAGTATTGTTTTTAAAAGCTGTCCAAAGGAGCTGAAATGAAAATGGTGCTTGTTTTTCTCACAGTAAGTTTTCTCTTAATTGTAACTCAAGGCTTTTAGGAACATTCCATTGACCATTGACGGTACTTTGAGAAATTTGGAATGTGCACAGCTAAACGCAAACAAGATGGACTCGCCTTCAGGTGAGCTTTGAGCTGACTCACCTTTTGTTTCTCCCCATTGAACTCGATGTCTTTCAAGTTCACTTGGATCAAAACCTCCCCTAGATAGCACATGAAGAACACGGGTATCCGCCTCGCGATTAGAAACAAATCCCCGCCCTTCAGAGTGAAACCAGGTTTACGGCATTCAATGTCATCACGTCTGGAAGGGGCTGGGTGCCGCTGAAGTTGCACCAAATGCAATAACCTTCTCCAATGTGAAATACAAAGCGATAATCCATTTTTATGGAAAATTATGTGAGGGACACAAGTTTAGGAGAGTTGGCATCCATATCTAGACTGAACGGTTTATGCAATGAGTGAACTTAGGAAAATTTATGAGCGGCCATGAACAAGAGTGTGTGGATGGATTGATCAGAGGGACTTTTTCTCATTCTCATGGCTCAGCCTTGAGCTTGATAGATGGGCTCCTCAAAGCATTGTGGGGTCTACTTAGCCTTCCCGGGCATCTTTCTGATTGTTTCATAAGTATGCCCTTTACCTATTCGGTTTGCTTTGAAAAAATAAAAATAACCTGAGTAAATTATCTGCTTCTCTGCTTGTTTTACTGCAGCCAAGTCATCATCATTTCTTTATGAAAATATTTCAGCAGTTCTTGGATGTTTACCTAATATGTCACAGGTACAAGGGGCTGGCAGTCAAGAATTGGAGAAAGAGATGCAGCTCAAAGGACAAAGGTTTTCCATCAAGAGTAGTAAATGGAGATGGCGATAAATAAATGAAAGGGCAAGAAATTTATGACCAAAGAAGGAAGTTGCAATGAAGAGAGGTAGCTAACCTCATGGGTGAGGGTGGCCCATCGTGAAGAATCGTTATGGATAATTTTTGTTGTTGTTGTTCTAATTACCCATATCAGGAGAAAAACATTTGGTGAACATTGAGCATTTATACTAGAAAGGAATCAAAACATGCAATTATTGGCAAACAAGACATAAAGGAAAGCTTTTTTTATTTTATTGAAGTCTATTTTTCTGTACTGTATTTGGTTTTAACTGTGTGTTCCTAGAGTTGTGCTGTTCTTTTAATTACCAGGTTAAGAACATTCATAAAACAATAGGGAAGCCATACTTTCTTTGTCTTGGGCTGAGATGAATGTCTAATGTTATCAGCAAGCATTTTAGCAACAAAAATTGCTAATGAAACCCTGATAAATATTTTTCACTGTTTTAGATCCCACAAACATCCCTGGGGGCTCAGGTACATTAAATTTGTGTTAACACCATTTCAGGCAAACCTGGTGATTAAAGGCTGTTCATTTCTGTTTTACGGCATTAAATCTAAGCCTCTAGGAAATTCTAAGACAAATTAAATAATGTGAAAGCAGCCAGCTGAAGATGCACAAAGGAGCATGAGGCTTATTGATTATAAAGTGAAATGAATCTCACTTGGAGCAGGAAGATTGAGGAAGGAAAGTTATATCTATGAAGAAAGCTTTTTAATAAGGTGTTACGAATGAAGAGAGAAGTTTAAATCAAATAAATAAGAAAAACATAATTAAAATAAATTAATCATGGATCAACATCTTGCTGGAATTCCCTCTTGTTTATGAGATTTAATAAAAATTATACTAATAACGTTACTGTTCCTAATTTGATATACTTGAATCATTTTGGTAACTTTTGTAGATTTTTATAATACAAGTCACTGAGGGCTAAATGAGCAGTACACAATATCAATTCTGAGCTCATCAAGTATTTTCTGCTCTTTCTCTCCACTTCCCTTCTTCCTCGTGCATGTGATAGATTTTTCTTGATTCCAGTCTCAGTACATCTGATTGCCAGTGTCTGCCTCCATCAGTGGTCTAACCTGCTCACAGGCCACTGTGACAGCTCTCCTTTATCTCTGTGGTATAAAAAGTAATAGTGTCATACAATGAAATACTATACAGCAATGTAAAGAATGAAGTATTGTTAATACAGACGTAACATTTGAGTGAAAGAAGCCAGATAATATTATGTATAATGCATGATTTCATTTATATGAATAATAAGAACAGGCACAACTCACTTACAGAGACAGAAGTCAGAATAATGGTGACTTCTGGGATCCAGTTGGGTATTCACTGGGAAAGGTTGTGAGTGAATGTTCTGGATGCTACCTATGGTCTATATCTTGGCATGACTGTTAGTTATATGGTCTATACATATGCAAAATCACTGAGCTACACACTTAAGATTTATGCACATTATTATATATGTTAGACCTTAATGAAAAAATTTTAAGAACTATTTCCATATTTAGATGCAAGATACATTCTAGTGAATATATAGAAGAGTTCACTTTTTAAGCAAGAAGGAATCTCTAAATTGTGGATATATTATTATTTAGCGCAATTAATAATGTTAGCAGAGACCCTTGCTTAACAGTTAACATTTCTCGTGAAGCCTTGTAGAGTAAGCAGTCTCATTCCCATTTTATAGATTGCCACCAAGTACAGTTCATCATTTGCTGTCCTGCAGTTACTAAGCGTGACAGCTGAGATTTAACCCCAGAATTGCACTGAAGGAATTAATGAAATTTTGACAGCAGTAGAGACCAAATAAAAAATTGAGTCCGATAAATTACTAGATTTGATTGTTGTGGTTTCTAGTCCTTCTAGAGCATTTCTAATGCAGTCACCATAAGTACCAGGCCACAATATTGATCTTCAGCTTTTTGATGGAAGAATAAAGTCACACAGGGAATCAAAGGTAGGTTATTAAATATCTCAGGTCCACTGTAGTTTTTTTGTGTGACAGTGTGTGTGTGTGTGTGTGTGTGTGTGTGTGTGTGTGTGTGTGTGTGTGTGTTTCCTCTCTGAGAACAGAGCTTTTCCCATGGCATGAAACAGTGTGAATTTAAAGATGAAAGAATGAAAAACTCTGAAATATAAATTAACTTGTAACTATTCATGAGATATGTTTTTTCTCTTTATTTAGTTATGACCCCTTTTTACCTTTGTGAGGGTTTCTCAAAAGCTCCAGTTGATAGAAAATCTTTGTTAGAGAGACGATCACTTTTGATGTTAATTTTTTGCCCGTTAACAAAAATGTAGGTTTTTTTCCCCTCAGCGTTTAATCTACATTACTTGTGCTCTGTTGAATGTTTGACATACCAAGATAATGCAACAAAATATGTCAACTTCACTTTAAGAGTCATTTTGTCCATCATCCTAGTAGAATGATTGAATGGGACTGGGTCCTTAGCAGTCACTAAGGACCTCCACATTTCAGAAAAGAGTGGAAACCTGTGCCCTCAAAGGCAAAGTACTTTGTCACAGCTATATTGCTCAGGAATAATAAAGCCAAGTCCGAAATTTATTACCTTATGATGTTTGTCACCTTTCCTGCATCTGCAATGAGTCACTTCGACTTATGGGGAAATTCTCGCAACTGGTAACTAAGATGCATGTGCCATTCAGAAATCCTCTCCTGTTTACTTTCTTTTCACGCATTTCTGGTTTAAACATAACAGTTATTTGAAAATGTAATCAGGAGAGTACTGATGGAAGTCATCTATTAAATTAATTCCCCCTTGTGTCTCAAAGACTGTCTGTGCTTCAGTAATCTCCGAAGTGTTCAGATCATCGTGGAAAGTCACGTTTCTACCTCAGAGTCACTCCTCTGGAACAGAAGGTCTCTAAGAGACACTCAATCCAAAGCTTTCATCTGAGAGTGAGACCCGTTGAAACTTTGCAGCATTAACGCTCGCGGACTTCTTAAAAAGTTTTGAGTTCTCTTAATACAGAAAATTCTCCAATGAAAATATCCTTACTATAGAGCCATTGCTTCTCATTTAACTCCAGTGACTGAAGTGGGGACAGGGACAGGAGAGTAACAGACATCAGACTCCTGACATGTAAGGTCCCTTCTTTATCAAGAAAGAGAGGAATTGTTCCAGGGGTATCGTCCTGGATAGAGTTATTGCTCCCTACAGGTATCCATGGGTAGTGGGCCCACAGCATGGCACACTGCCCTTCAAGAACTCATCAGGTTTCTGGGATGACGGCATGCAAATGAGGAAAGGAGCCTTTCTAGTTACTGCCTGCATTTGCTCTTGCTCCTTGGAACTCTGCTCTCTCAAGACTGCTCACTTCTAGAATCTTAGCATTTGAGAGGTAAAAGAGCCTTTGGAAATCACCCAGTTCTCATTTTAGAAATGAGGCATCTGAGGTACAGAGAGGTGGAGTAACTTGCTGGCTGGTGGAGAGTTTACCAGACAGCCGGGTTCTCTCATTTCGGCACCAGGGCTCTGTCTGTCCTCCCTGACACCACCTTACCACGGCTAAAAATCTCTAAACGAAGCCACATAGGTGAGGTCCTCGGGGGTGAGCGGCATCTGAATAGAGCAGGAGCACAGATGCCTACCTACTCTGGACGTGTGTTAAAGATAAGTCTGGCTACAAGGAGCATTACCCTGAGGCCTGGAGAGTCCTGAGCACTGCCTCTTGCACCACTGCTTCAACGACACAGAGTTGCACCCCTCTGTGCTGCGTAGTCTTAGTAGACTCTAGGCCAACCCTGTCCAATAAAACTTTCTGCAACGGTGGATGTGTGCACTGATAGCCACACGGGGCTAGACATCGATATGACCATGCAACTAGGGAACTAAAATTTAATTTTATTTCATTTGAATCTAAATTTAAGGCTCCACATGTGACTGTTGGCTGCCATCTTGGACACAATGTCTTCCTTCCTCTGTGTATGAATTTTCAACTCATAAGTATCTGCATCCCTTTCTTTCCGCATCCCATGTCCTGGAGATAAGTCCATTCCATTTAATTTAAACAGAGTCTAGGTACAGTAAAAGATTTTAAGTAATTATTTTTGGTTTCACCTCAGTGTACATTTACCGTATTTTTGAAGTTGACAAACTTAAAAGTTCATAGGGAACGTGCGAGCAGGTGGCATCAGTGCTCGGGAGGGTGGGGACTGCAATTTGATATCAGAAGCTTTGTGACTATCTTTTCGGTGTCTTCTGTGCCTTTCCATTTGTGCCTCGGTTTCCCCAGTTCTTAAGGAGAAACAAAGGATGACTAGTAGAAAGGCCAGATTTAGCAAAGAAAAATACAGGATGGCTCGTATGTTTCTCTGAAATTAAAATTTAACTGCGCGTTCTGCATTTTACCTGGGATCCCTGTTAATCTGTGTTTTTAAAGCATCGATATTTCTTTCTTTCTGTTTTTTGATGAGAAAGAAAGAAATTGTACAAAATTTTTTAGGCAAATGTTCATAATTTTTTCATTCATATTTCCCTAATAAGATTTTCTTGACAATAGAGGTAATTTTTTAAAAAGACTCGTGATTAATCTAATTTAAAATAGGCTTGGCTTATCTTGCCCTCTGGGCTGGAAAACAATTAAGTAGGTATTGAACTGAAGTGTAAAGAACTGTGAATTTCTGAAGAGTCATTATATTTTACTAATGTCCACTCATGATTGGCTATGTGTTCGGAGGCCCCATTTTTAAATAATCAAACCATTGATCTATTTTTCTTTTTAAAGCAAGAGCACTTTTTTGCTTTTGTTTTTGTTGATTTTAGTACAAATACACATAGCTTTTCAGGAAAATTATAGATGTCATTTCCTTTTGACTAACGTCTGTCTCCCAGAAGGTTTGTTATTTATATATACTTTTTTTCTCAAGTAATCCATTTTTCAGCACACTGTTTTCACCCCTGCGGGGATGCAAGGTAGTAAAATATTTTTCTACACATCTAGCAGATGCATTTTTACAAATCAGAATTTTAAGTAAAATCTTGGACACTTGAATACTTATGAAATATAGGCACCTGTGGCCATTCTGGGAAGATATAAGCGACATCGCTATATGTGTGATGATAAGAATTGCCAGTAGTCTTGACATCAATATGGAAATGTCATGACTTATTCATTTTGCCATCATCGAATGATGGCTGTCATAACTAAAAATAACAGCCATTTAAAGAGGACAGAATCTCAGTGGAAACCTAGAATTTCAGGATGAGAAAGTACTATACATCCTCGTGTAGCATCTGGGAGTTGACAAAATGAGGAATTCCAGCTCAGTATGTAAGATGATGAAGCAGAATTTTGACTCCTTTTCGAGGCCAAATGACAGATAAAATTTGTTTTGGCCTTCACCCTTTAACACTTTTTTTTTTTTTACCTCTCATGAAACTTACTTCTTCTCATTTAGATATTCCCTTAATTGCATTTCATAATCAAGTAAAATGTACGGTTCCTAATAAATGTTTTTAAAGGGTATTATTTGCTGTTCCATGACCTTTTTGAGGGAATGATTTAGTTTTTGTTGTCGATGTAAGGATCGTCCAAACCTGTGGAGTTTATTTGAACCAAACTGATGACAATTGCTGGGAAACAAACATTTTAACAGATTGAAAAAAAATGCCCTGGAGAATGTCAGTTTTGCAGCTTATTTTATACATTAGAAGGAACGGAGACTTACGGAGGGTTGCATGAAACCCATTGGTGGTAGATTACAGGGGCGGGAGAAAGCAAAGTGATCGTGAATCTCTGGGATTGGATAAAAAGAGAAACAGAGGGACACATACTTCTTTTACATCGGTGGGTACAGGATAGTTAATGCTTAACATGTACAGCACGTAGAGATGGTATTGGGGGTACAAAATAACATCGAGTGCTTTTGCTGGTGGTTGTGCCTTGCAAAGTATGTAAAAGAAGATTATCGTTTGACAGGTAAGTTATTTTAGATGCAAAAAGACAGTAGACACACTCACTTAGGTCAAGATTGATCTTTGTCAAGTAAGCTGTGGGGAAGGATATGACTGCCGACCAGGGCCCGCTTTTAGTCAGGAATTTGTGTGTTCAGACCATCCTCTGTGGCTACTTTCAGTCTCTGAATTTGTAGGGCCCACTACGCAGGCTACCCCTGGACTTGTCAGGTTTAGTGTGTGGCCCACGTTGGCTTACTCAAAACTGAAGAATTACATTGTGCCATGTACTGGGTATCAGCAGTAATCCTCCCTACCTCCCTCTCTCTCTCCTTCCCTTCCCTTCCCTTCTCTTCCCTTCCTTCCCTTCCCTTCCCTTCCCTTCCCTTCCCTTCCCTTCCCTTCCTTCCCTCTCTCTCCTTCCTTCATTCCTTCCTTTCTCCCTTCCTCCCTTCTTTCCTTCCTTCCTTCCTTCCTCCCTCCCTCCCTTCCTCCCTCCCTTCCTCCCTTCCTGCCTTCCCCCTTCTTTCCTTCCTTCCTTCCTCTTTTCTCTGACATGGCCATCAAAAAAAACACATTTATTTATCAAATATATAAAGGGAACAGCCTAGAAGTTGCCGTGTATCTATTGTTTTCTTATCCTCATATTCAGATTCCTTTGTGTTCTGATTGACAATGCCAACATCCAGTGCAGAGTAGCATAACTTATAAAGGTTCAGGGAGAGGATGGTAATGAACACAGCATGTGCGTTTGTCTCACAGGCACTGAGGTGGAGATGGCAGGTCACATGCTCTCAGCATATTTGTTCGTTGGCATTTCCAGGCTTCAGAGCAGCCTGGATCCAGCTGCCACATGTGAAGCATGAAATTCCCTACTTATCTGGCTGTGTTGACAATTTACACATAAACCAGACATCTGTTGGTGTAGGTGTTGGGCACTGACCAATAACAATTATAGCTCCCAACTGCTAGTGTAAGGCATAGTTAGAATTAGTTAAGCTCTGTTGATAAGCATGAGTAGATTAATTAGTCCCAGGAGGCTTCTCTGGGAACTGGAGGTTGAGGGTCTGTAAGGAGGGGAGGTCTCCAACACAACCTTCATAAAAATGCACCTAAGAGATCCCTTGGACTGCCTCAACATGGGGAGTGAACAGAAATTCCTTTGGGGATATAAAAGCTCTGAAATTTCCCCTTGTATATTTTTCTTTTTCCCTATAAGGATATCGATATGAACTGCGTTTTAATTACAAATAGCAAAATTTTCAAAAAAATTAATGTCCAGGTTTGTTTTTCAGTAATTTATCCAATAATGATGAATTTAGTAAAATTTAAAATGATTATATAGATGCTATTAATTGGTTTTTCAACTCATATTACCTGAAAAATTTCAATTTTTCATTTATCTACTCTTTGACATAATTTCCCTTGAGAGTTTATTTGAGGCCTAGAGCCTTTATTTTATTTTTCTTGTGTGTTGCCTCGGCTTTAATTGTGTCTGCATATTTTATTAAGTGTCTCATACAACGTAATGAGGTTTAAACTGGAGAACTGGGAGCAGTGATGGCTATTCTTTTGTAAGGGTACAAAACTTGAGAAATTAGAGTAAGGTGGAAAGTTTGAGAACTCCTTGAAGTTTAGCATTGTTTCCAATTTATGTACTTTAGCACGTGCACATATTAGAATGATATTCAATTCAATTTTCATAGTATAATATCCTATCTAAGCAGCAGAATTGAATGACAGCCTTTCGTACGGATTCATGATTTTATTATTTCAGGTAATATTAGCAATTATGACAGATATACTTCAAAATCTTAGTGGCTTAAAACAATAGAAGTCTGCAAGTCAGAAACATAATGTTCAGCCTTTGCTCTGTTCAGTATTTCACGCACCACAGTTGCCGGAAGCCCTCCTGTCTTCAAAACATGTGGTTTCTTGGCTTGCCTGGGCATTGATACTCAGCAGACAGATGGAGAAAGAGAAAGGATAGAGACTTGCATGGTTTTATGGGCCAGGCCTGGAAGTGGCAGATGTGATTTTGCTCACATTGTTGCCTTGAATTCAGTCACATGTCTTTCCTAGGTACAAGGAATGCTGGGAAATGTAGTCCCTGGCTAGGCAGCTTTGTCTTAACACAACTCTACAATATGGAAGGGTGTCATACACTTTTGGTAGACAACAGGCTATTTTTGACACAACTTGTTTTTTTAAAAATGTATTTATGCTAGTATTTATGCTGGTATACTAGTAAATCCATTTGCTGGCATATGATTGTCATTATTTTCTGTGTAATGGCATCATTTATTGACAAGTCTCTGGGGGTTCTTTCTCCCTATAAGTTAGATGATAACCTTGGTTGGCACACCCTTTGATCACTTTTGCAAATTTTTTTTTGTCAGCAATCGGTTTAATTTGGTACATCAGTTTTCTAACCGTACTTTCTCAAAATCAAAACCTGAGAGAGGATACATTGGATATCTACCTCCGTCATGGTTTAGGAAGTAACAGGAGGGAGTGAACATCAAGTTTTCTTATTACTTTGTGTGCCAGAATTAATTTAGAACATATTCTTGAAATGCTGGCAGCTCCTACATTGAGACTTACCTAATGCGGTATAAAAGGTGATCCTAGAAGAATTCCATGTGAACACAGAAAGGCATTGCTAGCTCCTTGTCCCTGAGTTGCATGAGTGTATGTGGGTGAAGGGAGAGATGACAGCGTTAACCACTGGCTTCCACAGACTGCGTGGTTCTAGATTCTGGGCAAAGAGTTTCACATACTTTAGTTATTTTTTGTGCGCCTGCTTCCTGGACTTAGCAAAGTGTCCCTATAACCAACATTAGTTTGGAGGTTATGGCGATAGTTAAAATTACAGGGCCGTATAGTTGTTATGTTAGACTGTACTAAAAGAAGATCTCTTCTGTTTTGCTTATTGTCTGAAGAGGTTTAGATAACTAATTTGATGTACAAGAAATATTTTATAAAATAAAATTCATCCAAGATTAGCTTCGCCTATTTGTGACAACTTCTTTGCAAGGAAATCTGGAGGTATGGGGTAGGCTTTTAAGTATTTTGTGTGGAATGACATCCCTTTTTCTAAGAGGCTGACAGTCAATTTCAGTGTATCTATGGAGCCACCTCAAAGTCATATCAGTAACCTGTTCGTGCTTCCTGTTCCTTATATGGGGCAGTTGAGCCCTGATACCACTGGCTTGCTGGGCGCAAGGCCCAGCCTTCCAGACCACCCCATTTCTTCCAGCTCCCTTCGCTGAGCTAAGTGCCACTCAACTTCAGCATCTCAGGACAGATAGCATTCATTCCTCCCGAGATTCTGTCTTCCCCAGCTGCTCAGCCTGGCTTACCTGCTCTTCCTATGTGAGTCTCCAGCATCCCGCTCATACCTTCTTTTGAGTTTTTATTATGTGCTTGTTGCTTCAACCTCCAAGCTCCGTGAAGAATGAAAAGTTTGTGGCTACCTGGTTCACTGGTGTATGTTTCATCCTTAGGACAGTTCCCAGTGTTTAGTAGGTTCTATGTAGATATTGGTATATAATGATGAATAAAGGTGTGGATGGTAAGACAGAGATAGAGATGTGGATATATTTGTAGCTAATATACAGATTTTTATTTTAAATGAAAGCATATTACAAGTTCTACGAGGCCACACACCGTGAAAACAGTATGTTCACCGAAGCTTTTTCCCAGTACTCATGCCAAAGAATTCCACTGGGGCTTTTCATTGGTGCCTGATCTCATGCTTTCCTGGGTAATTCTTACGTATAATAAATGTCGTGCCACATCCCTTTCTCACATCCTCATCCAGAAGGTGTTCTTTGGTGAAAGAGGCTTAGAAGGAACTCAGTGCAAATATTTTGTACGCACTTGTGATTCTTCTGATGGAGAAGGTGACGCACGGATACTGCCTGAACTCTGTTGGTTGAGAAAACTCATTTCCATTGAGGGTGGCATAACGGTGCCATGCCTCCATATTGGGGTGAAGTGAAGTCCATGAAAATAACTGGTAACATTAACGTTCAAGGATACTTATGGGAAGTATGTTGAACATCATCTTCTTCATATTTGTCATATTTAATTTTCGTGGCTGGCTTTTTGATTAGAATATGGGCAACCATTGTATCTTTGGGGAAATGTACTTACACGTAGGTCGGAAATGTCAACTGGTAGACTGCAAAGCCTAAAATTACTGTGAGCGGATTGATTCTAATGGGTCTCCCCTTTGATGTCGCTGCATGTTTTCATGTAGCAAGCATTGCAACATAAGCGAATCAAGTTTGTTTGGTTTAAAGGAAAGTGAAATTAACAACTGTCATTTCCTAACTATAAAATGCAATTCTGAGGGCATTTCTTTCCTGCATTTTAAACTCCCACTCTTGACATTATTACTGCCCTTCTTGACCTAGAATGGATGCCAAACTGCCACTTTAATTTACATGACTTTTCTACCCTTTCGATTGATTTCCAGTGTGACTTTCCAACGAGTTGAAGCCAAATATCAAGATCACAAAAGAGTTTTGTTTTGTTTAATTAGAATTTGTTCTGTTACTGTTTCTGCTTTGATAGTTTATGTTGAAGAAACATATTGTGATAACACTGATTTGAAGAGAATAGTTAGAACTCATGTCTTGAGAATTAAAAAGTACATACACAAATAATCCTGAAACTAAAAATCTCATTCTGTTTTTAACAAGCTCAGAGAAAGGGTTAATTCTCATATTTTGTTAGAAGTATCTAAGAAGAGCAATATAATTAAATTTGCATGTCCATTAGCTTAAGCCAGATCTTAGCTGATGAAAATTTGTCCATAGAAGGAAGTCTGATGCTCAGGTTACATGTTCATTTAATATTTTTCTTCATGACATGACAGCTTAAATAATGTTGCAGTCAATCCTTCTGTTGATCTTATGTCCTTCAGTCTTGATGAGACTTGAAAGCAACTTAAAATCTCCCCTCTTTCTTTTTGCCTCTCCAGAGAACATAGTTCTCCAACGATGGTAATAAGAATGTTCACGTGGCTGCTGGCCTATCTCAGCAGCTTATGCTAGCTTGAGTGAGGTCTGTTGCTTCTAAGAGTTTATATTGCTCCCCATTTGTGGTCTTAATCATGTCTCAGATTTTCCTTGTCATTATTATCCCCCAGCATTCTCCCTGTCTTTGGGAAGACCAAATGTGCTGGAAATAGATGGGGAGACAAGAGAAAGGGGTAAATGAATATCAACATAAGTCAGTTATGTTAAATTGGGGCAGATGATCATTAAAGAATAATGGTTTTACACAAACAATCAATTGCCTTTTGATATATTATCATATGGATATTTCTTAGCTATAATGATTTATGTGATTCCATATTAAATCTGGGGGCTGATGGTTCCACTACTTACAGATTCAGACATCCCACAGGCATTCCATTGGCAAAGTAGGGCAAAGTGGTGTTAGTTATTTACAAAGTAGTGTATTAGAAACTGTTGAAGATTAAAGTGAGTTCCTTAGTGCTATTTGCCTCAAGTTGCTTGAGAGGCAGTGTCGAGGTGACCACAGATGTACAGTCTATACTGGAAGGTCAGGTCGTGCTTCAGGCAGGCAGGGCCCTAGCGGGTGAGGACGACGCTGCCCTGGGCTGACACGGGCTGGAGGCCATGACCACTGTGTGGGCAGAGGGCTGTCTGTGTGAATCAAAGCCCTTCAGTTCCCCGGAGGTCAGACTTCAAGGTGGCCAACAGAAAGAAGGACAGGAACAAGAACAGGAGTAGAAAGAAGAAGAAGAGATGGCATGGATGAGGAGGAGATAGAGCTGACCGGGTTAGGTATAACCAGCAATTATCAATGGCCCCTCTCCAGTCCTTTGTAATCTTGACTTTCTCTGATAAAGCCAGCTATTGCTCTCTCCTCTCCTCTGTAGGCCCATCCCAAGAAAGCCAGTAGAGTGGTCAGGACAGAGTTCTCTCTGAACGTGGTATTTCATATGAGACCTGAGGGAAAAAGGTTCCACACAGAGGGAAAAGAAGTTCAGAGATCCTGAGGCTAGATAAAGCTCCTTGTGTTCCAGAAACAAAACACCCAGCTTTTAACATCAAAAGGATTTGCTCATTTCAGTCGTCGCACTACTGTAGACACCCAGGCCAAACCTCAAGTCATCATCCTTGCTTACTCTAGTCACCCTGGCCACTTCTCACACTTCCTATCTATTAGCAAGATTCTGGATCCCACCGCTCTTAAGCAGGGTCCACCGCCATCGTTCACCTGGATCACTTTGACTTCTTTACTCCTCTTTATGTTATTTTAAGTCTTTCCCCTTACAGTCTATTTTTATGGGCCAATCAAAAAAGTCTTTTAAAAACACAACTGAGATCATGCCTTGCCCCCTTTTGTAATGCGACAAAAAAAAAAAAAAATTGTCCACCGCCTCAAGAGTCAACCCTCAAGTCCTCATCTTGGCTGCTCATTGTACTAACCCGGCTACTGTCCTCTTAATCCCTTCTGGGCACTCTCTCCACGTACTTCCCCTTCTGCCACTTGGGCTTCTTCGTTTTGCAATGTGTCAAGTGTATTCCTGCCTCAGAGTCATTGATCTTCTGTCCTCTATTCTGAGAACGTTTCTTCCCTCAGATCTCATTATGCAGGTCTCCTGGAAAATGGCGGTGTCCTGACCACTCCATAGGAAGTAGTTCCCCTCTTCCTGCTCAGCTAACTCCATCGTGTCCCACTGCTTTGTTTTCCTGGTGGTGGCCTTTAGTACTAGAGACATTCTCATTTATTGGACCGCTTGTTTATACCCCAACCTGCTCTTCCCTTCACTGCTCCTCAGGATGGTGTCTCCTTGGAGCCCCGCATGTCCTGTTGATCACTGTCTCCCCAGTACCACAGGCAGGACCTGCATCCTCAGTAAATACATATTTAAATCCCCACACAGCTGTCCTGCTGACTGGGTGCTTCCTACTCTCCACCAGCTGCCCTTCGGCCTTGACCTTTTGGGAGCTTCAAGCTTCCTCCTGTTCCTGTCTTGTATGTGTTCCCTTCAGCTGGGTCATGGAGGTGGCCCGTTTTTGACTGTGTTCATCTGCCGAGTCCGACGTTAGTCACTCAGGAAACATTCTTGAGACTTTGACCTTGGCTCACCACTGTTTGTGTTGTTGGTGTGGCTAAGCATAGACCTTTTGAGATCTTTCATTAGTAATAATGTTTTTGTGGATTGATAGCTCATTCCTTTTAGCCCTGAGTGGTATTCCACTCTCTGGATGTGACACAAATTTTTTATCCTTTCACCTACTGAAGGACATCTCAGTCGCTTCCAAGTTTGGGCAATTATGAATAAAACTGCTTTAAACATCTGTATAACAAGGTTTTTGGGTCAATGTAAGTTTTCAACTCCTTTGGGTAAATATCGAGGAGTACAATCGCTGGATCATATAGTAAGAAAGAGTACAACTGGTTTGGTAAGAAACCACCAAACTGGTTTGCAGAGTGGCTAGACCGTTCCACAGTCCCGCCAGTGATGGATGAGAGTTCCTTTTGCTTTGTTGATATTTTTAAAGGCTTTTCAAGTGATTCCTATGTGCAGCTACATTTGAGAACCAGTGGTTTAAAGGGAGTTATCTCCGCTAGAGGCAAGCAGTTCCCAAGGTGAAGTAGATGGCCTGTTAACAACTAAAATAATAAAGACAGAGGAAAATAACTGTTGTACAAGAATGAGTGGGTGACCCAGAGATAGAAAGAATGCGGGGCATATCAGAATACTCTCTCTAGAGAGCGCCATGGGAGAGGTCCTTGAATTCTGAACAGGTTGATCGGTGCAAAGGCACTAGCCATCTCTGGTCAGGTTTCTGCAAAGTCCTTTCTCCCTCATCGATATGAAATCAGGAGTGTAATGAAGAAAGCAGCCCCGTATCAGAGACATTTGTTTATTTGCTCGTTGTCATTATCTTACTGCTCCGGGGAATTAATTTTATCAGTTGACTACAGGCAAATGGAAATTAAATTTATTTACTTAAATTTCAGGTTTTTCGGGAACAGAAAATAGAAATCGGAGCTCTCAGGAACAATGCAGAATACATGTCAGCGGGTTCGGTATACTTGCCCAGAACCCAGTCCGTCAATATTATTTTCTCAGTGTCACTGGCTCTTTTACTTCTTCACCTTTGGTTGGAGGTAGTATTCTGGGGAGCAATGAATTGAGTGGAAATACATAATATATGATGGCAGTAAAGTAAAACATAAGGTCTGTCTAGATTATGTTAGCGATTCTCAACCAGGGCCAGTTTACCCCTCAGGGGGTATTTGGCAGTGTCCGAGGACATTTTCGTTTGTCCCAACTGGTGGAGCGGGTCATACTGACATCTAGTGGGTAGGGGTCAGAGATGCTCCTAATCATCACACATTCCACAAGACAGTCCCCACCCACAACAAGGAATTAATTATCTGGTCCCAAATGTCAGTATCCAGGGCTGAGAAAGCCCGGATTATGCTAATGTATTCAGACGCAGAAAGCTTTTCAGGAAAATTTCTGTCTGGTATTTCAAGGAGTACTTACATAATTATCCCCATAGGTCAAATTTTTAATAATCTCTGAGTCGCAATAATATTTTTTAACAAAGTAGAGGGCGGTGGCATTAACATATTTTGGCAATCTCAGAGTTAGCTTGTGGATGCTAAAGGGAAAATAAGATTAGAGGAAGCCCCGCTCTTATAAAAAGAAAAAAGTCCTCATTACAGTTTCTGACCCTTGGGGCAGGACAGCTCGTGTGCACAAACGTGTTCTTGCTTCTCTGTCTGTCTTTTTCCCTCTCTCCTTCCAAACTTAGGGAAGCTTTGCTGGACCCAGAGCTATCCATATGGTCAATAAATAGCTGAATTCCTCCTCTTAGGTTTCCAAGTAGTTATTTAGCTCAGCGGTTATTTCTCAACTCGACCCCCACCTATCCGTTCATTATTATGCTTCATGAAGTTTCATCCATTAGCTTAAATTAGAATAATTCCCTCCGTTGCTGCCATTTTGTGTGAACTGGAGTGTGGCCCCAGTAAGTAAGATGTGGCCTCCGTGTGAGTTTCCTATAGCTGCTGTAAGGAATCACCACGAGCTTATTGGCTCCAAGTTACATCAATGTGTTTGTTATCTTATAGTTCTAAAGGTCCGAAAAGCAGACTTCAGGATGCTCTCGGGTCTGGTTCCATCTGTAGCCTCTGTGGGGGAGGGTGCGGGGCATTCTATTATCTGACCTTTTGCAGATCCTCTAGGCTGCCTGTATCCCTTTTCTTGTGGCTTCGGACCGTTCTGACCCGAGCTTCCATCATCACATGTCCTCCAACTCTGCCCCTCCTGCCTTCTCATTTCACTCATCAGGATCTTGTGATCACATTGGACCCGTCTGGACAGCGTAGGATTATTTCTGCGTCTCAAGATCTTTGAAGTTAGTTACACCTGCAATGTCCCTTTTGCCATGTACAGAAACATATTTACGTGCTCGGAGATTAGGGTGTGGCTATCTAAGGTTGCTGTTATTCTGCCTGTCATAGCCTAAAAGTAACCTAATATGGGGTCAATTGGTCACATACTTTAATTCTGTTAAACAGGGAAGCATGTAGCTCATCACAGACCTTGAACTCTGGTGGCAAAGGACCTGAATTTCAGTACTGCCTCCCCGAACTATGAGATACCCAGATAAAGGAAAGTTAGCCACACCTTGCCTCAGTTTCCCTATCACTAAAACGGACATTCTGTAATACCTCCCTGATAGAGTGATTGTTGAGGGCAGCAGGTAAAATCATGCACCTCAGGCAGTTAATATAACACTTAGAACACAATATTTGCTCAGTACGCTCTAGCATTACTATAGTCACTCATTGGGGTTCTAATGAGCATTGAATAAGGTAGTTCAAAAAGTCAGCAGACTTTTTGTAAGGGGCCACGTAGTAAATATTTTTCGCTTTGCAGACCATGCAGTCTCTGTCACAACTACTCAAATTTTACTATAGGACAGAAGTAGCTACAGGCAATATGTAAATGAATGGACCTGGACTGTTCCATTCAATCTGTGTTTAAATGCAGGCCTCAGGGCGGATTTGGCCCTCACGGGTCATGGTTGGCCAGGCCGGCTCCAGTGTATTTGGACTATTTATTGCTACTGCTTTCAGAGCTTTTAAAAAGGGATAACGCTTTCTCATCCAATTTTCCATTTTCTTTTAATTCATAATCTAATTCCTCTTCTTTTTCTACTCTTGATTAAACGTCCAAGGACACTTCCTTGTCCATAGTTGTTTTCAATAGCACTTTGTTGACAAAAATTATGGTACCCTGGCTCCAACTCAGTCCAGTTGAATCAAAATTTTTATCGGCAGGGTTTAGGCATTTTGATTTTTAGAAAAAACTTCTCCAGATCATGATGCTCCTGGCAGGCCTGAATGAAAAATGTGTGCTCCACAACCTTGCTTCTGTTTCCCATAACAATAAGATGGTCTGTCACATACTGGGCACTGGATCAATAACTGCTGAGTGGGAATGAGGAACTGGGTGACACGCCATTTGTACAGTGCCCAGTTCATACTTAAACCCAGTAAATGGTAGTTGATCACTTGGGGTTTTTTGATTGCAGACAACCAAAGCTCAAGCTGACTAATTTAACTATGAAATAGGACATTATTAGAATGGCATGGAGGCACTCAAAGAATTCAGAGAAGATAAGTATCACAAAGGACAAAAGCACAAGGGCGCCTTGCAAGGTCAGCGAAGCAGGAGGATGAATGATCTCTATCCCTTTTCTATCTTTCTTTTACTCACAGAAAGTTTATCTACCCCTTGGCTGGGAGAGAGTGGGGCACCGTGAATAGTAAACCTCACCCACATTGTGGCAAAAAATTAGGGGTCTCTTAAAAGAAGAAAGAGTAAGAGGCAGTGCAGTATGCTATTAATAGCAAGTTGATTTTTAAAATTTGTTATTCTTATGAAATAGTCTTGTAATAAGCACAAAAAGCTACTCTTCATGGTGCAAGGCATACAGTGGAGGGTGAAGGCATTTATCATCAACCAACCTTCATTGAACACTGGTAAAACCGGTAAGTCACAATAATTGCTCCCTGATTTCATTACATCCCTTTTATTCTTAGATAGCAGTGGTTCTCAACTGGGTCACTTTAACCTCTCTGCTGGAGACATTGTGGGGGGCAGGTTGCTACTTGCCCCTTGAGGGTAGAGGCGAAGGACACTGCTCAACCTCCTGCTGTGTATAGGACAGGCGCCACCAAAAAGTATCATGGGGCCCACAATGTCAGTCGGGCAAAGGTGGAGAAAGCCTGGTACGTGGGCGCATACATGGATATTTGTCTTGTTGATGTAGTTTTTTTTTCCAGCTAAAAGGGGTTGTGCTTTTTCCAGTTGCTAAACGATTTCTCTTTGTGTTCCCCACACCACAGTTTCAGAGATTGAGTTTCGAGGCAATGAGGGCGTTTGAGTGTGTTCGTTTATTGAAGACGACTGGACCCGGAGGGGGTTCTGAAGTTTAAGTTCGAACAGAACGATGCAGGGAAGTGGGACATGTTGGACACATTTCCAAATTCACCTCTATGAGGTTACCCCAGAATTCAGCTTGCTAAAAATAAATTACCGGAAGAAAAACAATTGGAGTGAACACATGTTAATGCATGGTAGAAGAATATAGTAATGATCCAATAGAAAATACTAAAAAATCAATTGAAACGAATTGGTTTTTTGTTTTTAAACTTTTACTGAAGGAATCCTTCCATGAAATGAAAGCCACGTTTAGCAAAAATCACTCCATAGAATGACATTTCAGTTAGTATCTTGTGGAGGAAGAATGGTACTGAGCAGCATCACCTTTGAATAGCGGTAAATTTTTGTTAAGTCTAAAAGATGGTTATTAAGTTCTTTTTGCTGTTCGTGAAATATGTTACCTCCTTTTTTTGTCTTTAGTTCGTAAAAGTCGTACAATATGTGAATAACACTTTATTTTCTGTCCTGAATTTTAGCAAAATAGGACTTTAAAATGTCTTAAAGCTTTATGTCAATTTCAACTTCCAATTTAGGCTGGAACTTTTTTCATGGAGGGTGGATTATCAGATTGAGTTAATTATTTTTTTAGCTTCTGATGCATCATCACTGATAATTACACTTCTTATGGTTGAATGGATAACTCATTCATTTCCTTTTTGTACCTTATGATGTCACTCCTCTTTACATACTCCTATATTTATTCTACTGAGTTTAGTGTGGCTCTTTTGTATGTATTTGTTTTTATAAATGAGTATTATTGTTTTACATACATTAATTTCCATTTGTATGACCTTTGTTGCATGATACGTATCACTTTGTGTGTTTTTTTCTGAGCCCTGGGATTTTTCAGATCCCTCCTGGTGGTTTTACGTACTTCTAAGATGTTTTTTTCTGCTACATATTGCTCCCTTAGCGGGCAGCAGGCTTGGATGTTGAGATATCTCCACTTTATACCAGTAACTTGAAATTGTCCCTTTGCCCCTTTATCATGTAATGAACAAAAAGGCTACCAGTTGTCAATAGAAGCTAAAATATCAATTTTAGGCCCCTCAAAATTGATCATTCCCACAATCCCCTAAACCGGTCTTGTTTTTAATCCCAGTGAAGGAAATATCCATTTCCATAACTGCTAAGTCTTCCTAAAGGCTACTTAGCTTACAATTTTCCTAAGTCAGTTAACCCTACCAAATAGGGCTTCAGTTCCTAAGTTCAGTCATTCCTCTCTTGTCTGCGGGGGTACATTCCAAGTCCCCCAGTGTTTGCCTGAAACCACAGGTGGGTAGAGAAACCTATATAGCCTATTCGTTTTCCCATACATACATATCTAACTTTCTACTGAAAAGAAACACTTCAAGGCTTCTCTTTGGCGTATCCGAATTTGCCAGCTTCACTATTCTCGCACTTTTAGGACCATTATGAAGAAAAATAAGTGTCATATGAACACAAGCACTGGTACACTGAGACAGTCGAGCTGATCACTGAGAGGGCTGCTAAGGGACCCACGGGTGGGGAGCATCTACAGCCCGGAGACTTTGGACAGAGAGTTGAGTCACACTCTGGGTGGGATCTAGCAGGAAGGCTTGAAAGTTCGTCACACTGCTTATAACGGCACACCATTTCAAACTGGTGAGTTTTTTGTTTTTGACTGCAGCTGACTGCGGGTAACTGGATCGGCAGCAAGTGAATCCATGGCTAAAGGGAGATTGACGTGTCAAGGTTTAAGTAGTTGCCTTTCCTTCCTTTGTACCTTCATCAGACCCTTTTCTTTTTCTTACTGACTTACAGAAATGGTCTCCGAATGGTCCTCTATGAGACCTAGAGTTCTTTTAGACTTAGAGGTTTTATCATGTATCACTCTTGAACATATATAAAAAGAAACATAAGCAAATGAATGGATTAGCTTATCCTCAAAACTTCTGCACATTTAGAGCCCCTTGTGAATGTCCTTTTTGACTCAGAATCACTGCTATCCACTCCTGTTCATACGACACTGTTCTTCGTGCCACGAGTCGTTTTTGGTGATGTGGCATCTCATAGTCATCCTCGGTACTGTCTCTGAAATTTTCTTCCAAATTCCTCAAACCTACTCTGCAAATTTCCAAACTTGGGATTTTCTTGCTTGGCCTGTGATAGGCAATGCTTTTATATCTATTTTAGAAGCACAGTATAACACAGCTTCCTCTACTTGTGTGGGTATCTTCCTGTCCTATGCCCTGAAAACATTTGTCACTTTGCTAGAAAATGTGAAAATGTGTTCACTTTTTCAACAACGAATATTTCCTTGCCTTATATCCAATTCATGGCCTGCTGCTCGGTTTCCACGCTTTTCTACGTACCAGTAACTCTCCATTTCAATATTGCATTATAATTGAATCTTCTGGAAGACATTCGAAGTGGGATTGAGGCTTCACATGTGTGGTATCAACACCAGACGTAATTCGATCGATTGGAGTGAAAAGCACGCAAAGAGCAACGAGTCAGTGTTGTCACATGCACAGGCCAAACAGCTATCGCTTGGTGGAAAGCAGTTTAAAAGATCATCAACTGTCAGGCTCATCTCCATTTTAAAGCTTTTCAAGTATGGGAAATGTGCAGCTGGCATGGGACGAGTCCAGAAGTAGCTGCTCCATATTCAACATGATGGCTCGATCATCCATCAGAGGCCCTCAGCAACTTCTCCTCTTGGCTGTTGTGTCCTCCGCCTGTGACTTCCATTGTCAAGGTTACTGCGGGGTCCAAGATGACCTAGGCCACTCCAGACATCACATCCAGTCAGAAAGAGAGGAAGTGAAAAAGAACAAAAAGGCTGAGTAGCTACAACTCATTGGGTTGTACTTAAAGGGAGACGGTATGGGAGCTTCAGACTTTTACATGGACAGATTTGTCCCCTGAGAACACATTGGGCTGCCATTGTTAGGGTAGGAGGGAATGGATGCTGAGTAACCAGGTAGGGGTCTCTTCGCCGCATCCTTTGGAAAGGCTCAGTATTCCTGCAACTGAATCATAGCCCGCTTCAGCCTAATACCAATCATATGACAATTCGATGTGTAATGCTTTGTGACAAATCTTAACATTATGTTCTTATCATTATATGTGAGTCAAAAGTAATCACTGGTATTTAAAGTAATCACTGGTTTTTAATGTGGCTAAACCATTTCTCCCTAATGAGTATACAGAATCTTTGAGGCATATCTACCTCTTAGTCACTTCTCCCACCCACCGCCAACCCCACTGCCCACTGTCCGAATTAGCTTACAAACAATAAATGCCACACACGTGGATTTGATGTCATCTGGTTTCTGTGGCCTTGATAAGTGATCGCTGCTTCCAGTCCATCTGGCGTCTGAGATTTCCTCTCTGGGTCTCCAGGAATTTTGTCAGTGTAGTAACTTTAGAGAAGGACATTTTTGGTTTGCTAATCTCCTTTGAGAAACTTTTATTCCATGTTCTGGTAGGCATCGATTCTGGGTCAGGCGTTTCTAGAGCATTCAAATTGAAGAAAATCAACTGCAGCCTGCCGTGAGAGTCTCAGGATTATGCCTAATAATAGCAGCAAAGGTAGAGGGAGTAGATTTAATGAGAGTAAAGATCCAGTGGTCTCCGGAGGGGGGATTTGTGTTTGGGGTGGTGGTAGTTTGGACTTCATCTCATACACACGCAGTGTGCAAAGGCAAATTAACCCCGATTTTTCAGGCTGAGCCTTTCTGGTTGAGTCTAAATTATCATAACGATGATTGTCTAATGTTATGGGATAGCTACTCTGCTGGGAGCATTAGCAAGGGCCCTGGCAGCCAAAAATAGGCATAAATACCTGGTGGCTGTGGCCTCCGCCTCTATGATTATGATAGACATAGTAAATGTAAATGACGTTTATGGAACTCTTTCCATGCACCATGCACTGTTCTCCGTACCTTATGTACTTGAGTTCTTTGAGCCTCGCCCACAGCGCTTGCCTCTTGCCATGCCATTGTGTACTAGAAGACTTCCAGCAGCCAGTATCTGCATCTCTGTGGCCGATGGGCTCTTCTGGTACAATCGTTGCTGCTGTACATTGATCTGGAAGCACTTTTTAGATGACTGACAAGAGTTGGTGTATAAATACCCAGTTCCCTTGCCCCTGAGATGGGATATTTCAGAGGTGTGATTTTTATACCACGCTCAGAGGTTCGTGGAAGGATCAAGCCCCACTCACCTGCTGTGAGAAGGGAGCTGGATTCTTTACTGGCTTCTTTCTCTTCCCCTACAGTATCTCCACCATGGCTCTCCAGTCTTTGTCTTGGGGTCTGCTTCTGGAAATGCAAACTGGGACAAATACTAATATCAAAACTGACTTAGATCCTAGTATTACATTCATTTTATGGACAAGGAAATGAAAACAGAGAAGTAAAGGAAATGGCCGAGGTGGGGTGATATATTTTTGTCTATTTCCTGCAAATTCATTTTGTGCCTTGATGACAAATGTCTAAAAATTAAAGCCTATAGGGCTGTGGATTTTACTGACTGAGATGATGGCTGTGTGACTCTAAATGAGGGTTTCAGTAGTTTTATATATCTTAGCTAAGTGAAAACAAATTAGAAAGTTATTACGAAGACTTCTTTCCTAACACTTAGTGATAATTTTATATGCATGGCTTCTACCTTTCACCCTAACATGTCCATGTAGTAAATCATATAATTTTTCTCTAATCCTCTTCACATAACTTACCATCGTTCATTCACAGATTCCTACTAATGTCATTTTTATCTACCTGTTTTCAGATGTAGGGTTGTCCACTTTATGGCCACAGTTCAAAAGATCTATCATTGATTCGGCATGAAATTGATGATATTTTAGACAAAAACTTATTTGAATTATTCAAAAAGCCTTTTATGATGTTTAAAAGTTGTTTCTTAGCCTCAATTGATTCATGTGTTGCTGCTATGTTATTTGATCCCTCTGAATGTAATGGTATCTCATCCTAAAAATACTTTGTGTCAGCATGGAGATCTGTGGGATATATATTTATATTTTCATCCCCAACTGAAAACGCTCATTTCTTTACTTCTTAGTGTGAACAAAACAATCTGATTAAATTAATGTATTTGGGGAAAAAATCCTATTAAAGGATTTTGTAACAGAAGTTTTCTCCTAACACCCCTTTTGACCCTTACCAGCTCAATTTTCTGTTTGACCTGAATGATAATTTTATATGATATTTTCAGATGATATTTTAACAAGAGGATTTTTCTCTTAATCTTCCCCACTCAGCACACATTGTCAATGCTGGAAGTTCAACGTAAAGAAGAATATGAATGGTGCCCTCAGAGGGAATAATTGGCTACCAGACAATAGTAGCTAAACATTTTCCCCTTAGGAATTAGAAGAAAATCAGACTAGCTGTGTTATTCAAGAGCAGAATTGTTAAGTAGTTGAAATGTGACTTTAGGCTTTTCTATTTCCTGATTTTAGTTTTGACTACAATTATAATGGAATAAGATTGACTACTAAGGCTCCTACCATTACTAAAACTTTGTGACTAGGACCCAATTGGCATTTACATAAGATGATTATATATATTATTCACTATTCAAGGTTCACTCTTTCTTACATTGTGTTTGGTAACAACTAACACCTTATTGTCTATGTGTATGTGTGCACATCAACCTGGTTTATTGCTCCCATAGCGAAACCTGACGTTTCCAGTAGTCAGGATTTAGAGGAATGTTAGTCATTATGTCTTGAATGTATTTCGGTCTTTCACTTTGAAGTATGTTTTCTAACCCTGCTCTGTACCTGTGATTTGGATCATTTCAAGGTCATGGTATATAGCACTATTTAGAATTGTCCACAGAAGCTGAGCTTTTAGGAAATTTTCTGATTGTCTAGGATTCTTCATAAAAAATATAAGAAAACATAGAGGTTTTGGCAGCGTGCATAATTTTAAAGGGATAGAAGTAGTCCATCTTTTGTAAAATGCATAGTGGTAAAAGCAGACTATTAGGAAATGATGATATTTACTAAGCATCTCTTCTGTTCTGAGTGTTTTCCTTCTCTTCCATTCCACTCTCCTCCCTTCCCTTCCCCTCCTTACCCTTTCTCTCTCTTGCTCTCTTCTCTTCTCTCTCTCTTCCTTTTTCTCTCTCCCTTTCTGCCTCTTCATCCTTCTTTCCCCCTTTCTCTCTCTGTCGTTTCTTTCTGTTCTGATATAAATCACGATTGAGTAGGGATGGCAAAACAACTCTCTTTCCTCTTTAAACTCCTTGGGCGAAAGTTCTGTTTCTTGAGGGGGTTATGGTGCATATCCTAGCCTGGTCTCCCTTCCCGGTCATCAGTTACCACTTCTGTTACAGTTATGGGCATCGCTGACATGACTATGGACAACTGGTATGATGCGGCCTTTGAAGGCAGGGAGCTACTTCTTAAACTCAGTCCTATGATTGCCTAATTTGTGGCATGAATAATCAGTATCTTTTAGATTTACATAAGATCTTTTTACCTAATGATCTTGGCCTTCGCTCAAGATAAATTTTCATGGGACTCAATTCTAAGTTATGATTTTTCAAATACATGATTCATGCTGTTGGAGAATATTTTAATTGCTGTCTTCTGGCTCTACTTTATTTACCCTTTTTACCTCTTTGGAGATGGAACATGTGAAAAAGTTGGTTTGTCCTTGTGGGAAAAGAAAACATTATCTGACTTGTTAAAAGTGAAAGTTATTGGATTTGCATTCTTCTCATGTCAGACTTTTCCTTAGGCACTTTACAAAGGAATTCACACCGTATATTTGGTCTATCTTTCTTGAAAATCTTTTCTTTTAAGGAATACCAGAAGAAAATGGTTTTTCAGAAGATTTTGAACTTGTTTTCGCATAATCTCTTTCCTTAGTGATCCAGAGACTCCATGACTGCTTAATTATAAAATTTTTGCTTAATTTGCACAACTTGAAGTCTCAACTCAGATAGCATCTCCTCCAGGCAGGTGCTTCTATGCTAAGAGACCCTCCATTGTATCTCATAGCATGAGTGCTCACTCTACTCTAATATTTGTTCTTTTTTTTTTTTTCAGTTCATCTCTGTATAGGTCTGCTTCCCATTAGGCCATAAGTTATTTTTCCCTGTTACCAGCAGTCACCACCACACTGGACATGTGTAGCACTGGTGTGACTTAAAAATAGCGCTAGATCTATTTAATGTATCAACTAAGAAGCACACATATTTCTATATTATAAACTTGGTTTTTAAAATGCATTAAAAACAATACTACAGCATAATTAGTTTCCTTTGTAATTCCCAGTATTTTATTTTATGCATTTAAAGGCATTATTCTTAGATGGAGTCCATAAGCTTCAGCAGGCTATCGAAGGGGCTCCCGGAATGGAAAAGGTTAAGGGCCTCTGCTGGAAAAACAAGTTCCACAATTCGGAGACATGTCAAAGAGGTTTGAGAGGATGATTTCACACTCTCTTGCCACAGCAGCGCTCTCAGTCATTAACTGATTCGCTTATCATCAGCATGGAGACAGCTTGTGGACTCTTGGCTGTCTCGGGCAAGAGCAGAGATTGGGTGACTATTGGTTGTTCCAGGTCCAACTAATGACTCATGGATTCGAGCATCCATCAGTGTTCTATTTGTAAACAGTATTCGTTTCCATGTGACAAGGTTGAGATATGCAAAGAACAGTGTTGAATCAGAATAATCACATTATTCTCCTTCTGCATCCTATGATAATAGCATTATTGCTAGCTTAAGAATAGCTGACAATGGCCACCATTTCTCTGAATTTCTTCGAGAAATGCCAAAGATGTTGCATTCTTTTATGGTTTCTTCTAGAAGATTTTGGCATGAATTTCAGTTTCCCAGAAGAAGGCCTCATCTCATGGTTTCTCTAATGTCACAGATACCTTTCTTGATATTCCATGCATATTTTTACAGGAGAATTTATTCCTTGGATTTCTTAGTAGACAGAATAACAGTTATTTCTGCTCAGATATTCCCTATACTGTTAACATGTCTGACTCCTCCCTCCTCTTGCCTTATGATCATATTTTGTGGGCAAAGTAGAACCTAGTACATGAACAGTACATCAACTTTCTGCTTCTAAATATATTCATTTACTCACATCCACACCCAGCATTGCCTCTTTGCCTTTGCTACAGTGGAAGAGAAGTTCTTTTCCCTCTAGGTGAAGGCAGAGCTTCTGTATTGCAACCTGTCTCCTGTAATATTGCAACAGATTGCATCCAGGAGCAGATAGGAGTGACTCATTGTCATGTACTAAGCTATATAGTGAAGAGATCTATCTGTTAGTGTGTAAAAAGATTCTATTCTCATCAAATGCTTTTGTTTTGGAAAACATAGTTACGTTTTCCAAACATATATAATGGAGTTATTGTATTACAATGAATTAATAAATATATGGGTAATTTCTCAGTTTTAATATTCAGCATCTTGTATATTGATAGCTATAACCAACAGGAACCAATATTCTGGGAGATCCTCAATGTTCGAGAGTATAAGGTTGTTCTTAGGCCAAAAATTTGAGAAGTTCTGGTCTGTACTTACCAAATCCACTTCTTCACTTCCCTTACACTCCTTTATCCCATCAAATTTGACTTCTGCCCTCATCAATACTCCAAACTTGATTATTCCATAGTCACCAAATTCAATAATTCAGTACTTACGAGAACTCGGGAGCCCATTATACGTTGTCCTTGACCGTTCATCTAGAGATGCTTCTCTGTTGACTTAGGGAACTCGAGAATGCAGCACCGTGCTCACTCCTGGTGTTACTTCTCCCTCCCTGTTTCCTCCTCCTCCATCTCTTTTATAGGCCTTTTTTTTCTCTGCCCACCCTTAAATCTTGGTGACCCTTGGGGACCTTGCCTCTTCCCACCCTCCCTAGGCAATCTCTCTGCTTCCATGTTTGCAGTTACCATGTTTAGGTTAATGAAAGCTGAGTCTTCAGCACAGATCTTCCCCTAAGCTTTGGACCTAAAGACTGAGCAGCTAGCTTGCTAGGATGTTCAACTTGGAAATTCCACCAGCACCTACAACTGAACCCATGCCGGACTGAGCTTGATCATGTCTCCACCTCACCTGTTCCTTCATCTGTGTTTTCTTGGCCCATCTTCTATTTACTTTTATTTACAAGCCTTTAGATCGGAAACCATTTTTTATTTTCCTTTGTTCTTTTCTTTTCTCTTCCCTTCCCTTCCCTTTTTTCTTCCCTTCCGTTCCTTTCCCTTTTCTTTTTCTCTTTTCTCAGCATGCCTCACAATATCCAAGCCATTTCCAAGACTTGTGTCTCATCTCCTACATCCTCAAGATAATCCACTCTTTGACTTCTAACACTGCCCGCCCATGTCCCCATCATCTCTTCTCTCAATGACCACAGCAGTCCCCTAACTGGCCCTTCGCTCATCTAGTCTTCACAGTGCAACCAGAGTCATCCTTCAGAGGTACAAATCTCATTTCATCCTTTCTTCAAAGCCCTCAAGCCCTGGCCCCCACTCATCTCCTGCTTCATTTCTTATTACCTTCTGTCATTTATGCACCAGCCACAGAGCATCTTGTCTCCTGGGTCATTATTCCTGCCCTATTCCCATCTACAAATACAAGCTGTGCTGGCTAATTGCCACTAGGTGTTTTATATTTCATATTAGACTCTTCTTCCCCAGGGAATCTTTCCTAAGCACCTGCTTCCACCTCACCCACCTCTTGCGTTATTTCTCAGCTTCTGTAGCACCCACTTATGCTCTGTGATGGCCTTTGTCAGTCCACGTATCTGACTGCTTGTCTGATGTGACCTTCAAGCAGGCAGCAGCCTCATCTTTGTCATTTGGCATGGACTCCTTGCAGCATCTGCTAGCTCTGTCACTCATTCGACTCTCTCTGTACCTATTTGTTGAATGAGGAATTTCACATTTTTAAATTTATCTTTTACTTTAAAGGTGAAGAGATTTCACTGATTTTTCTTTGTCAAACAGAGTGGCTTGAGCGCAGAAAAACATTAATTTCAGTACTTACATTGTGTGGCATTTATAGTTATCCTAAGACATGGGTATAATTTCATCTACTATCCACGTGAAAGGCAATGCAGGTATAATGCGAGTGTTGTGTTGCGATCTGATAAAAATCTTATCCTAAGATGAGTGTGTCACGAGCAATAATTCCATTGTTTTTTTCTTTTCCAAAATTGTAAAAACCCTAACTATAAAAATGGTCCT
Organism: Eonycteris spelaea; assembly: GCA_003508835.1. Taxonomy (NCBI): domain Eukaryota; kingdom Metazoa; phylum Chordata; class Mammalia; order Chiroptera; family Pteropodidae; genus Eonycteris; species Eonycteris spelaea. The sequence continues at coordinate 1,043,627 of PUFA01000276.1, forward strand.
TATATTGAACTGTTTTGTGAAATGAAATAAAACTATAGAATTTATTAGGACCTGAGTTCTACTCAAGTATCATCTCATAAGTTAGGAGTATGAAGGAAAAAGGCTTCCATGCTAACTTTGGCTTTCTCAAAATGTGGAGTATTTGCAATGAAAGTCAAAGGATTTTTTATTCCTATCTTTTTCATAGGAGTGGAATAGCTCATCTATCACGATAGGAGACGAATGGGTGCAAACACAGGCCACAGAACCGGGAACCCAGGTTCCTGTGTTGCATGCCCAGCTCTCTGTTCTACCCGCTTTACGTTCTTCCCCATTTCCATTTTGCTTCCAGCTGTCGTGGGGAACTTCCCAGATTTCTGTTTCCTCAAAATCATGAACGCTTCTGAAGCGCAGGTCAACATTGTTGCATCCTTGGAATCACGGTGTGCAAAGCATTTCTTTCCCACTAGGTGTTTTATCACGGGATTGATAATAATTGTGGCTTTGGTGTTTGCTTCTTTTGAAAAGAAAGGAGAACCTGACTTTCTGCTCCTGTATCTCTTCTGGGTGATTTTCCTCACAAGACACAGCTCACTGTCTGGCCAAAGATGTCCATGGGCCACATGTCTGGTCAGTTTACAAATATTTATTGGCCATCTTTTAGAAAGACATTGGGTCGGGTACTAGAGGCAGACTACAGGCTTTGACATTGGGGGTATCAGCCCAGATTAGGGAGCCTCTTCTTCCAATTACCTTTACTTCTTTTAATCTATTAAGGAACTAAGAATATCTATTTTTCAGATCCATCTTAACAGTTAAATAAGGTAATGTATGTAAAGTACTAGCTCAGTGCCCAGCACACAGGAGGAACTCACAAAATAATGGCTTTGAAAACTTTATAAGCAAGATTACAAAAGATTGGGGAAAATTCCCCAGGTTTCCAGAGTGAGCTAGAAAAAGGTCTTGCATTTTGTAAGAAGATACAGATACAGATAGACTACTGGGAAACGACTGAGGAAATACATTTTCATAAAAGTGGGGAATAGTTACATCAATTTCAGTCTAAAAGTAGCACTCTTGCTATTCGGTTCAATTTATTATTGACAGAGGTCATTATCTGCCCAGACACTTGAACAACGACTTTCACAGGCTTTTTTTTTTTTTTTTTTGGTTTGGGGGCGGGGGTGAAGCAGGGCTTAATGCTTGCACCTTTTAAAAGGCAGACTCGATCTGGAAATGAGAAAGATGATTTTTTTTTTTTGTTAGAACCCACGTTTACTGAAGGAGGGATGGGCAGTAGACCTGTGAATATTGTGTTTGTTCAAACTCAACTGATCTTTGGAGGTTAAAGAGTTTTCTTGACAGCTGGGTGTTTCACATCCTGCCTTTGGAAACTCAGTAGGTTTCCAAAGGCAACGTCTAGAGGCAATAACCTAGTGTCCCTGGCGTTTTTATGTGAAGGGATTATTTTCTGGCTTTGGGAGAGCAAAACACCTTTTTAAAAATTCCTGCTCCTGAAATCTGTTGGTACATGATTTCATTTGAAAAAGGTCATGGGTCCAGTTAGCAGTAATCTAACATTTATCAAAAGTTGACCCCAAATTGTTGTTCTTCCCCAAGGTCTCAAAAAAAAATATGAGATTAGGTTTGAAGAGAATGGAAACTTAAATGAGTGTTTTTCCTTAATTATGTTTTTTGGCCGCAATCACGGGGATTATGGGTTTTAAGCTTCTAATCTTCCACCTTTTTGATATATTTCTTGTTACTGTGTGATTGTTGCCTAGGTAGGGGGAGGAAAAGGCTCCAGAGGAAAAATAACCCCGACGATGTAATGGAAATGTCTTTCTCTGCAATTTAGAGACTGACTTTGTTTTTATTATATTTTTCAGAATCAATTGCCTTTCACATGACATTGTTTTTTATTTATTTCTAGAACTAATTGGCTACTAATTATTGATGATCTTTAACCTCGTGCATTGAACTTTGACTCATCATTTTAAAATAAGAGAAACCTCAACCAGTGGACTCGGTGTCCGAGGACCCCAAGGCTTCGTGACTCTCGAGTCTCAAATCACAAGGTCCCAAATCACTTAGGCTTGTCAGCAGATGCTAACAAATACTGCCAGCCTTATGTTTTTAATCAAAAAAGAAAGCGAGAAGGAAAGAAGAAAAGGGGAAGGAGGAAAGAGAGAAAAAAGGAAGAAAGGCAGGGAGGGAGAGAGGAAATCAGGAAGAAGAAATAAGAAAGAGAAGCTTTTAAAATAAAATGGCCCTTTTGATCAAAGGGGCCATCTTAGGATTTTAATTCCTTGGCGAATTACTCGTTAATATTAACATAGCATTTCGTATGTGTGTGTGGAAGAACTCTGAAACATCATGATAAAAGAATGGTGGGCACTATCTATCTTAGTCATTTTTCACATAGATTTCTCCACCCCCATCTTAAATATCCAACCAGAAATACCCTTCCTTTGACGAACACCTATATAATAAAGGCTTAAATTAGTCAGTATTTGTAATATTCTACTTTGGTATCTGATGTCCTTTTTGTATATAATATACTATTCTTGGACTAACGGGGTCTCATTTTTAAAGATTCCTTTTCATATTTTCGAAGGAGTTCTAAAGCGAATATTTTCAAAAAATATTTCTCTTGGGTTAGTGCAAAAGATTCTCTATACAGTATTGTCTTAAATGAGTAAAATGGGAGTCTCCAGAACAGAGCTTCTCAAACTTGAATGAGCATAATCATTACCTGGCAACGTTGTTAAGATGCAGATTCTCTTTAAATAGGTTTGGGGTGTGGCCTGAGCCTCTGCATTTTTCTCACAAGCTCAAAAGTGGTACCCATGCTGCCCGGCCACAGACCTCACTCTGAGTAGTAAGGTTCAAAGCCTATTCTGAAGTTCAGACTTCTAGTCATACTTTACTGTACAAACAAGAACCATTCGTGTGTCCTACTGTCACAGTCTCTCCATCTGGGAAATAGTTATGTTATTGTCACGTCATGATAACATATGAAAGTTTCCACCATTTTTTTAATTACCTGGAAGTTTTCTGAGCATCTCTGATTACAAATACAACTAGATTACAATTAGAGATTATAATTTAATATTCCTCTCTGCTGGGGATAAGACAGCACTGTCTCTATAATGCTTTTCATTTCTCAAAGATAAGCCTTATTCTAAAACCGAAACCCTCAGTAACTCTGGAGTTTTCCCAGCCAAGTGTTATGGACTGGAATATGGCCATCACAAAATCGTATGTTGAAAACCCTAAACCCCAGTGTGATGGGATCAGAGGTGGAGCGTAGGTTTGGATGAGGTTGTGAAGGTGGAGTCTTCTCGATGGGATTAGTGTCCTTAATAGTAAAGGTAGACTCGAGTGCTCTCTTTCTCACTTGCTGCTGACACCTTTATCCTGTACTTTGCAGGAGCCACAGCTATGGGAAATAAATGTTTGATGTTTAGGGTACCCAGTCTGTGGTATTTTGTTATAGCATCAGGTGCTAAGACACTCATAGTTTTTTTTTTTTTAAAGTTGAGTATCTGAAACCCCTCTTTTTTAGCGAAATGACTAAGCATTACAATGAGGTCCTTCCTGTTTAGCTAATTAGTCACTTGGTAGGCCATGTTTTGGAAGAAAAAATAAATAAAAATTTACTAGAGCCTTGTATTCTTTGCAAGACAGACATATCCATTGAACTTGTGTTTAAGCTTAGTTTTTTTTTTTTCTATGCCTTTATTTGGTTAAACAGCATTCCTCAAAGAAACGCCACATTCCTTCTCTTTTAGAGTTTTGATTTGTGTTTTGTGAGGTTCTTCTGTCTACCTGTCAGAGCAATTTTGAATGTTATGAGAAATTACCAGTCAATCAAAGTTGCATCTCTTCATCATCAGTGAAAACAAAACTAATAAAAATTACATGAAAAAGGCCTTCTTTCTCAGGTTTTCTTGGAGCCCTGGGTTTGCTACACCCTGGTTCTTGTTTCCTACTGAATGACTCTGTGATCATCACATTATAAATATAAAGCAAATTTCTTCTATAAAAATTAAAATCAGAATTTAAGAATTTCCCGATGAGAGAACAGACAGTAAATTCTGATGTCTCCAGCAATGTTTCTCAGTGGTGGAGGCCGCACCGATTTTGCCATCAAGGGGACATTTGGCAGTTCCCGTAGACATTTAGGTTGTCATGACTGAGGGTAGGTGGGAGCTATCCATATCCTCTGGGTCAAGGTCAGAGATGTCGCTGCTCATTCCATAATAACATAGCACAGCTTCCCACAGCAAAGAGTTATCCTGCCCAAAGTCAAGAGTGAGAAGGCTCAGAAATCCCAGTCTTCTCTTACTGGATGTAGCTTTGCGCACTTAGTGTGGTGCCTCAGTCTCTCTTAATATTAAATTCCATTGGATTTTATATTATTTTGATGTGTGATGGTGTTAGCCATATAGTTCCCATTAGAGTAAGGGTAATTGTGTATATTCTCTTTGGCGATGAAATTGGATTTTTTTTTTAAAGGATTTGATCTTTTTCTTTTATTGACCAGTAATTTTTTATGTTAATCTCAACATTTTGTGTATACACTAAATCGTTATCAATTTTAGCTAGTTCTTCTTCATATCATGATTACTTTCAACTTTGTCATTTGAGTACATTTATTTAAAAACAGATTTTTGCCAATAACTATCCTTTGAAAAAGACTGAGGTCCCCATTTCTGGAAGGACTGTGGAGTTAAGATTTTCTAATGTGACATCAGGAGGAACACATTATAGAAAAACATAGTCCCTTTTGAATCATGTTGATCCTCAGTGCCCGTGGATAAATGGGTCACTGCCACCTAAGTGGTCCCACAATCCGTGACTGCCCTTGCTTAGAGGGGCCCGAGCGGTAGTCAGAACCGACCCCCTCAACTTACAGACGAATATTGGCAGTTGGCCATTGATAATCCATGGCAATGGGTAAGAGATTATACAAAGAGAAGGCTGAGCCCTGAAATCAATCACCTAATTTGAGCCAATATGGACAGCCTTGTTTTGCATAAGGCCTTTTTATTCTTTCTCATCTTATCTGCTGACCCTAAGGAGGTCATCTGTGTGCCACCCTCCTTTCTATGCCTTCAGTGGGCCTTAGGAAAAAGCTCCAGTGCAAAGTATACTGACCCACCTCATCTCAAACAAAACAAAATGAAACAAAAATACCAGAAAGCAAGGAAAAGAAAAGAAGTGATGAAGGAACTCCACGGGCCCTTCCAGAATCACAGATTGCTGCTTGTTTATGAGGAACTCTCCTTCCGTCTAACTGTTAATTTCACTTCCTCCAGAAGCCATCTCTCAGATTCTGATCTTGTAACGGACGTTGGAATTTTGACTTACAAATAAAATGTTTTCAATCCTATCTCTATTCCTTGGGTTCTTAGTTATAGAGTTTTGTGTATTTTTTTCACTCTGTTGGAAACTTGGCTGTCACCAGCTGTATGACCTCAGTTAACTTACATAACTTTTCTGTGTCTCATCTCTCTGAAAATGAGTACAACAGCAGTCCTTATGCTGTAGATTGGATGGTGAGGGTTAGCTAAATTAATATATGTAAAGTGTTCATGACAATGTCTGGCACATTAGAATCATAATGTAAACATCGGCTATTATTATGATGTGTATACACATAAACTCGCTTATATTTAAACACTTTCGAAATTAATTTTGTTTTGATGCAAAGGATAATTGGTTGCTGAAATGTTTCTCCAGTACTTTGTCATTATATATTTAAGAATGTTCTTATCTCCTTAATATAAAATTCCATATTCATAATGAGCCCTTTGTATCTCCCAGGTTTATTCTCATCTTTCTAGCTCTGGTAAAAAAAATATATATATATTTTTTACCAGAGCTAGAAAGATGTGAATACATATATATATATATATATATATATATATATATATTAATATATATATATATATATATGTATGTAATGAAGCAATCGTAATTTTATGAGCTGAAATCAAGACTCAGGCTAGTGCATACATATTTCTTTTTGGGTAGGCCAGTGCTGCATAACTACATTAAGAAGCTAAAGGTACAGGATGGGTAGATAGATGAATGATAAGGAAATGTAAGGATGGGGAAAAGCCACGATACTGAACAGTGCAAAAGTGAATGGAGTCAGCCTGTGAGTTAGTCTCTTTGAGGCCCTTAAGGGGGAAGGTATACAGGAGTGATGACACCGGTCTCCTTGGACATTGCCAAGGGCTTGCCAACCTCTCGTGGTATCCTCACCTCTCAGTTGATAATACTTGTCTTGTACGTGCCACATGGTGAAGCCTCTGTATAGCCAGGTGCCGTCTCTAATGGAGGTTGTTCATACCAAAAACAGAGTGGTTTTTGAGTCCTGTCTGGAAAAAGATGCTGCTTATTTTTCTTTCAATCAAATTTTTCTTATAAATAATTTGAAAAGTCTGATTGTACTAAAGCACTTGCAACGTAAAACCAAAGGCTGTTACCTCTTTTCTTGTACCTTGCCTGCTCCCAGGAGGCAAATATATTTAGCTCTGCTTATTTCTTTTTTTCTTAGGAGTATATTCTTAAGAATAATGATTAAATTGCTATATTTTTTGTTCATCCAAATTTAGACATTGTCTACGAACTTTTTATTATGACAGATTTTAATCACATTTTCACTTCTTGTTAAATCCATATAGATTGTTTTGATGGTGATAATAATTATGTAAATCTTGTTCCCTGCTAAGCTAGGTATCATACAATGATTACATTTCCTTTCTTGAATGATTGTTTTGTTTTTATAATTGCTTGGTTTTGTTTTGTTCGTTTGTTTTTTCACCATCTGGAAAAAAGTCTTGATAAAACCCAATAATTCTGTATAATACTCTCAACACAATTTGCCCAGGTTCTAACATGTCTGAGAATTGATCAGTTTCGTTCTTTTTCCTGAATTCCTTCAAGTTACAGCACTCTTGGGTGGCTTGTCTTTAGGCCTACTCAGGAGCTCATGTCTTAAGATAGTTCTCATTTTGCCATCATCCTATACATTTCCTTTGTTCCTTTGCTAGTGACGGAACCTCTGTTTCTCCTGAATCTCAGCTCATTTTTGCCTCTGTTTACTCTTTCTTTATGATAGAGCACATCCTCTAGTACTTTGCTGAGAAATAGTGCATGGCTATATTTCTCTCTGAGGATTTAGTTATGAAGTATAAATTAAAGCCTTCTTCAGTTTGACTCTTTTCTATTGAAGAACCTCCTGGCTTTCCATCAGTTGAGGAAGGATGGTTGGTTGACTAGACTCCATGGGGATGCAGGCCCAACTGAAGAAAGCTCTTCCTACTGAATTCAGTCATGTGCCCTTCTTCTAGCCTTTTGCCTCACCCCTCCGTCCATTGTGACTGATGCCTCTGAGTCCTAACTTTTTGGAATTCTGAAGAAGTAAAATGCTTGCTTCTACCATTAGCACCCCACTTCCTCAACCAAAGCACCTAGCTACAACTTTTTTCCTTTCTGCTAAGTTCATTTGGCTGACCTCCAATTGATTGTTGTAGTTTGGAGTATAGTTCCTTCAAAGTTGATGGAGATTGTCCTCTGTTTTTTTCTTCTTATCATTTGTACATATTTTTCAAAAGTATAGGGTGTCATGTCTCTCCTCTGCCATCTCGAAAGTACATACGACTCCGATGCCTTTTGTGTTCTGTGATTCTAAGTTGGTAATAGTTGTCTTGTACCTGCCTTATTGGGGTAAATTACTGGAGTAGAGTGTAATGCAACGAAACTAAGAGTTATTCTTCTTACGATCTCATTTCCCATAATTCCATCATCATCATTTCTATATTCTTTCCAATGCAAATCATTTACAATTCCCAAAAGTTATTGTGTACTTTCATCACTCGACAAAACCCAGACTGTGTGCGACTTTTGAAAAAAGATACACATCTCCCAAGTTTCATGTCTCGAGTGGCCTTGACTCTTAGCAGTTAGCCCTGCCTTCCCTTTAATTCCATTGTTCATTTCTTTACACGTCAGTTTCTCAAGCTAGATGGGAAAGTCTTGAGGGAAAGACATCATCTTATTTATTTATTATTTGTGAGTCCTTGAAGACAAAATTTCTTACTTATTATAAGTGCTCAGTTAGTATATGTTCAAGGAATGGGTGAGTGATGCTTTCTTTGTATGAGTACCCTCTAAAAGACTAATACAAATCTTAGTGCCTAGTTTTGTTTCCTCTTCTGGTGCCAAGGCCAGCTTCACCAGCAGTTGGAACGTGTTGCTCTAAATGACAAGGGTGAAAGTAAGTTTGTTGCTGAGCCATCTTTTTGATTAATGAATTACCTTTTCGAGTTTCACATTTTTTTTTATTATATGGCCAGTCCTTTTTCATTCATTCTTTTTTTTTCATCTTTAAATTTGTCAAGCTTTATTTTCTATCATCTCAGACATTCATAACTTTGTCTTTAAGAAAAAATGGCATTACTGAAGTATTTTGTTAAATGAAAACTTTCTCTGAAGCTTTTGACTGCTTATATTAGTTTTCCTGAAATATGTTTCCATAAGCTTTCAGGGTTCGGAGTATTTATATTCAAAATGTATAAAGAAATTCAGTTTTAGCCTTGAGTTACAAATCAAATTGCATCTTAAAATGATATTTAAGAAAGCTATAACTTTCAATTTCGGCTTTTAGGAACACATTTGCGATCCATTTATTCATTCATGTATACAAGCATTTAGTGAAAACCTACTATGTGCCTAGCAGTTTGGGGGGCTTTAGTAATGTATATGTAAATAAGATATGTTCTCTGCTTGAAGGATACTAGGAGGGACAAAATAGATCATAATCAAAATGCCGTGCATCCCATATGAATATGTAACTGTGCATGAGACCAGGGTGAAAGGACACAAGCATGACATCTGATGGCACGAGAGGAAATAGGTGATCTTCTTCTCAACATCTTTTTGAATGGCCATGTGAATGTGAGTCTGTACAAGCAAGATCTCGATTCAAACCCGTCGACTATTTGACTACCTACTACTATATGCTAAGTGGGATTCCCAATATTTAACACACACCTCAAAACTTAATAGCGTGCATTAAGAATGCACTGACATTTAACTAAAAGAGAATGAACCAAATAGTAAAATAGAAACATTTGAGAATTCCCCACCCACTTCTAGTCCACATGAGATTTGGTGGTCATCTCAAAGGCCTGCCCAAACATTGGAGTGTACATGCCTTTTTCTCCTTACTCAGTGGTTCTTAAGTTTTAGCCTGTTTAAGAATTGCTATGCACAGTTGTTATACCCCAAACTACCTATAATAATCAGCGCGGTTGATAATTTTCACCATACTTTAGTTTTGTCTTATAGACCGAATTTATATACTTATATACGGAAGCAATTGTTGCTTGCTCATGTTCTGATCAGACCATTTAAAAGAATGTATGTTTTGTGCCTAAGCTGGTCTGACACTTTATGGCCTTGGGAAGCACTTCCTGCAGGTGCTAGGATGGTGTAGACACACTCTCTTCAGCACCTCCCTCAGGCGTGTCCTTCCAAGAGGCCTTTCCTGATCACTCTTTATAAAACGGGAACCTGACTTCCAGTCTAGTACCTGCTAAACTCTTTATCCTTATCCGTAGCACTCAACATCTAAAATATCATATTTAGATTACCCGTTGTTATGTAACAGAATACCCTAAAACTTATCTACATTAAAAAACAAACATTTATAATTACATGATCTCTGTGAGTCAAGAATCTCAACACACCTTAGCCTGGCCATCTGGCTCAGGGTCTCTCACAAAGCTGCTGTTAAGGTGTGGACCAAGGCTGTAGATGTCTCAAGGTTTCACTGGAGCAGGTGAAATTCTGCTTCCATGATCATTCACATGGCTGTTCACAGTTCCTCAAGAGTTGTTGGACTGCTGGCCCAGATCTCCTCTGGCTGTGGGCTAGAGGCTGCCTTCATTCCGTGCTACATCAGCCTCTCTGTAGCACAGCCTAAAACATGGCAGCCGGTTTCATCAAAGTGAGCAACCAAGATAACATGACAGAGTGCCAGCAAGATGGAAGCCACAGTCATTTAAAACCTAATCTCAGAAGTGAAATCCCATCACTTTCATGGAATTCTATCATTAGAAGCAAGTCACAGTCCAGTCCACATTGAGGGGTTGTGGATTATGTAAGAATGTGAAGCTTTATCCTATTGGAGATACAGATCATTGGGAATCACCTTAGAAGGCAGCCTAGTAAATACCACATATCTATTAGTTTATTTTCCATCTTCTCTGCTAATCAGAATATATGCTCGACGAGAGCTGGGATTTTGCCTATTTTGTTCACTGCTGAATCTCCATGTGTCTAAAATGTAGTAGACATCCAATAGATTTTTATTGAATGTTTTCATTTCATTAGACGAAGGAGCTTTGAAAATGAATGTGAATATAATTTTCTTGACAGCCACATTAGAAAATCTCATCCTTCTTTCTTAAATGGATACTTATTATTAACCTCGTTGAGCTTTTTTTTTTTTTTTTTTTTTGCTCATAGTATCCTCTTTTGCATTTCTACCTTTGGTCGCATGGAACTTATTACACTTCCCCATCATGCCCCATTTCATTCCTGAGAGTACACACATGTAATTCCCTCTTTCAAAATTAAAATTCTCTAATTCTCAATACAGTTAGAGGCCCATTCTCGATTCCTATATTAGTTATCTTTGAAACTTTAAATAATATGCTTAATTAATCCTTTGCTTCTTATTTCACAAACTGAGTATCTCTTGATGCTTGACTTGATAATGTAAGGATATTAATTTTCTTTCTCATTAACATCTCATGTCTCGTATTTCCTCCTATTAGTATAAGTTGTAGCATTTATTCTTTAGCTGATTTTTATGGACATATTGATTTTTTCAATTATGAATGTCAATTATTAGATGTTTCTACCATATTTCTGTTTATTCTTTCATAATACATTCTTTGAAATGATAATTCATAGTAAAAGTCTTTGCACAGTTTTAAAGGTTTTGAGACCTATTGGCAAACTGCTATGCAGAACAATTATATCTACTTGATCTCCTACCTACGTTCTTTCTTGTTTATGATTTCCTAGCCATCATCACATAATAACATCTTTATACCTTTCGTTAAATGAAAAACAGTATCACACAGTTATTATATTCTAAATGAAGTTGCCTTATTTTAATAAGTTTATAAGCTATTTGTATTTCTTCTGTTTTTTTTTTAATCAACTCTTCAGTTCGTCATCATTCTTTTAATTGGAAGTATTAGTCATTTTCATTTATGTTTGTAATGACTCTTTGAGTGGTATCCTAAGTAGTCCTTTAATGCTTTATGGGTTAACTTTTGCGCTATCACAGTTGTCAGTAATAAAACCAGTGTTGAGCAGCTAGCTAAGGTTCCAGGAGCAAGGAAGAAGTTTATTATCTTAGAGTTTGTTTTTGTCAATGAAATCATGGGCAGAACACAATAGTGTAGAGCAAAAAGCAATCTGTTTCTGCTGGCATGGAAAGGAGATTAAGCTATAAACACAGCCTGGAGATTGTCATCTCCTCTGCCCCATGGACAAGACACATTGCTTCCCCGGGGTACAAATGACTTCTTCGGATCTGAAAGTGTGGAGACCGAATTGGCCTCTTGCTACTGGGGAGATATTACTCTCCAGAAACTGGCCAAAATTTACAGCTGCATCTTCTGAGTTAACTAATCAAAATGGAGTGAGCAGGTTGTAGAATTTGGAGACGAGTTAGATGTATCCAGGAGTGGATTCAGGCATGAAGATATTAAATACCATGAAAAATCTGGATAGAACGCAAATGGTGCAAAAAGATATAAATCCAGTTCTATCAACAATATTTTCTGAGAACTGACTATGTTTAGATTACGAAAGGCCATAAAGGTACGACTTGCTTCCTGTCCCCAAATAGCTTACAGTCTATTTGGAAAGAGGACAGATACTTCAAAAGTTAAGCAACGATAAAAGGTCTTAGCAACAACATAAAGGACCACCTGGCCATACATCTTTGATTGTAAACTTTGCTACATCAGCCTAAATGGAAGTTCAGAGAAAGGGAGAGATGAGTGGCCTGAGAAAGCAGGGCTGTATTTGTGAACAAAGCAAAATCTCTGCTGAGTTTTCAGGAGGAAGATGACTTGATAGGTGGAGAGAAGAAGGGTGAGGACATTCCTCGTCAGCAGCATAGTATAAATTTATTTAAAAGCTTGGAGGCTAGAAAGTGCAAGGTGTGTTCAGGAGTGGACAAGCTTCACATGCCAAGGGGAGAAAATGTCAGAGAGTGGTTGACGGGCAAGCCATGCAGAGAAGCTCTGAAGTTCATGGTGGAACTCTGCTCTCCAGGCCCTTGTCGTCACCAGCATCATTTCTACACAGGTGTGTTTCCTAACGGATATGCTTTAATTTATACGAACTCAATTGTTTTAAAGGCCCCATGAGAAAGTGCTGTTTAGGGACACCCTGTGGTGAATACTGAACACTCGTATCGGGAGGATAATTTTGTCAAATTAGAAGTTTTAGAAATAGATATAAAGATTGGAGTATTGACTCAATCCAGTGGTTGCAACTCTGTTTCTCTGTGATGGCCTCAGCTCTGCTCTACTCAGTGGAGGTTTTATCCCCACTCTGACATCAAGATGGCGGCCCAGTCCTGTCCACAAATCTGCCAGAAAAGGTCAAAGCAAATAATGCATTGCTGCCTTTAACTCTTTGGTAGTGAGGTCCTTCTAGAAGCTTCCAGGACACTTTTCCATTCTTCCTGGCCGAAATTACATCATATGTCCTTTCTTGAAACAGCCTGTGTTGGGTTGGGAATTCCATACCCAGATTGGCTTAGGCCTGGCTTCTAAAACTCATGCCTACAGAGTGATGAGATGGGCTTGACCAGTCTATACCAGTCAGGACCACACATGGTGCAGGGATGGGTCCCCAGGGCACACGGTGGCTACGCAGTGGAGGAGGGACTGAGTGGAAGTTGGGGAAAATCACAAGGTCCAGGTACACACTTTAATCATGGTACAAATATGAAATTCTATATCCAAACTTCACTTATGAAAAACTGCCATTGCTGTTCTCGCAAATTTACTCACCCTCGTTAATTTTAAGATCTTTTAGCCAAATGCCAGCCAAAGTCTGTTTTGGATTTTGAATGGAGATTTGGTAAAAATAACTGAGAAAAACTGGCCTCTTCACAGAGTTCATCCTTCCTACCCTGGAACATAATGTTCTGTTGGCATCCTTTTACTTGTTAACATCTTATGCTTTTCCTCCTATTTGGTTCCTCATAAATGTTTTCTTCATAATGTGAAATTTTTATTAGATTTATGCCAAGATATTTTAGTTTTTCTTATTATTGGAAATGGAATCTATTTTTCTGTTACGTATTCTAACTTACTAAAATGTGGATTTTGAGATCTTTTTTCGATTGTTATACATTCATCTTGTCATTAGTCACATGCTGACATCTCATATAAATTTCTAATTATTTATTGATGATCTCGACTAGTATATTATCTTTGAATAATGCCAATAGTGTTCTTTCTTTTATGATCCTAAAGCTTTTTACTAATTTACTAATTTTTTAAATCAGTTTTTTAGCTAGAATCTCTAGTATGGTGTTGCATATCTGTTATATGTATGCTAACAACAGATATTTTTAATTATTTCCAGATTTTCATTGGAATACATCTTAAAATTAACTACTAAATAGGTTATTTTCTGTACATTTTAAGTAGATACTCTTTTATTGACTTAGAAATTGTCCTTTTTTCTTAGTTTGCTAGAAATTATTTTATGATTAGATGTTAAATTATAGTCAATCCTCTTTCTGCCTAATTAAGATTATTTTTTTATTTGAATTCATAAATAAGTTCGGTCTTTTTTTCTTTTTTTCTTTTTTTTTTTTTTTTTTTGGTTTTGGTTTCATAGTTACACTAGCCTCTTGAAACAAGTTGACAGGCTGGCATCTTTTGACGGAAAGTAAAGTATTTATTGAAAGATAGGAATTGTTTTAGTCAAAGAACACTTAAAGTCTTCGGTAACATCGTTAGACTAATGGCAGTTTGGAAGGGCGTTTTCTACCGGTTCAATGGCTTTTATGTTCAATCGTCTATTAAGGCTTTCAGATATTTTATTTCTTTGTAGAATTTTACTAGGTTTTACATAATTATTGGCTCTAAATTGTATATAGTGTTCTTATGATTTCTGAAATCACTACAGCATCTAAAGTATACCTACCACTTTTAATATTATTATTCTTGCCTTGTCTTTTTTTCCTCTTTCCGAAGGTTTATTTTTTCATTGCAAATAAATTCATTGACCCAACATTAGTTTTATTGAACAACTGTGGAGGTTTGTTTGGTTATGTTTTTTCCACTTGAAATTCTATTATCATTTTTTTCATCTTGATTCATATGGTACTTGAACTTTCGTGAGTTGATCGCTTTATTTTTATTTTCTTTTTATTTGTTTTTAACGAAAATAAAGTACTGCTTTAGTTCATTTCACAATTTTGATATGGACTGGCTTTCATTAAAATTTAGTTCTGAATATTGTATTTTATTTATTTTTCTTCTTTAACCATGAGTTATTTAGACATACATTTTGGTTCAAATATCTGGGACTTGAAGTCTTTTTATTTCTATTTATAATGGGTATGAAATCAGATCTTTATAATTAAGAAATAATTTTCTCCTAATACATTGATGGTGTTTTTTAGAAAATTTGAATATCTGTCTTTTAATAGGTGAGTTTAACTGATTTATATTTATTAGGGCTGTTGAATCATTTAGACTTAATTCTTCTATCTTCTTTCTCTTTTAATTTTTCTGTTTTATATTTTCTGGCTTCTGTTAAGTTGATCGAATTTATTTTCTACTTCTTGGAAGTTACACATTCATATTTATTTTTTTTTTTTGCTCACCTTTTTAATAATTAACAAGCACACTAATATCTTTCTTGCAAAATCTAAAGTTAGTTAACCTTTGCCCTCCCATGGGAGCCACTTTACCATTCCTATATTTTCCCATCCTGGAACCTGCCCCCAAGCCCCAATGTGTAGTATTGCTTGGACTCTTGAATTTTCATTCCAGCTTATGATTACATCCACCCACCCACCCCCGCCCCACCCTGCCATACACACATTCTTTTTCCAGACAGTGACTATTTTGATTGAGCCACTCATTTTCTTTTATTCTTTCTTCTCCCTGGCTGTCTTTCTCATTTCTTGCTTCTTTCATTCATTCTGGCTGTGCTGGCATGAGTCTTGACTTATCCCCGAGTTGTGGTTATCGGTGGCAACTTTCTGAGTTGTAGTGTGTCCACAATATCTTTATTTCATTTTCACTTTTGGATGATGCTTTGGTGTCCTAGGATTTTTTTCCCCCTAAAAAAAACTGTCTCAGTATTACTCATCCCTTCAAAAGTTTTACTCCATGGCTTTCTAGCATTTACTGCTGTGATAGGAAATGTGATATTGGTCCATCTCCATCTATGTCCCATAGGTAATCTGTCTTTGCCTCTTTTCCTTTCATGATGCTCTCGTTACACTTGGTTCTCTGAAGTTTTGCTATAAAGTTTTGAGACTCAAGTGAACCTTTTCTGCAAGTTTATAAATTTTAGTTTTCACCAAGGGTTCACTGAGAAACAGGTCATATTCTGCATTCAGAGTCCCTTGCATACTTGTAATTTCAAAATAGAATAAGGTGTTGTTTTGTGGGTCCTGTTCAGGATCAAAGATCAAAATTTATTAGTGAAAAACAGTGTGGATACTTACATGCATCTTTTACCTAAACTATAAGGGGAGAAGTAGATAAATCAGTGCTGCTTGTCACCTTGGAGATTTCTTATCTTTTGATTTGCCATTCCTAAAAAGAATCAAAGCTTTTTGGATTATATTCAGTTATATTATTTAACAACTGAGTATGTCAGCAAACCAATCCAGAAAAGATTTTCAAATGACCTTATGAGGGAAATATTCCTACTGTTTTAATAAAGCTATAAAAAATGGGTTGAAGCAGACACAGCATACAAAGACTTTGTGGAATTAGAAATCTAAGAGCAGAATAACAATGAAGTACCCTTACTTTCTCTATCATCTTTCATGCAGTTTGGGATTGGATATTAAATTGTTCCACCTCCTTGGTCCATTAATAAAATTTGGACAATACTAGATTCATAGAGCTATATGGCCATCATTCGTAATAACAACATGGAGAATATATAGCTATTATTAGTTGAGAGATTCAGGAACTCTTTCAGTAAGAGAGAAGTTACATTAAGCCAGACAGTTTGGGCTTAATCTAGCACTTCACATAGAGCCTCGTAAGTCATTGGTGCTCAGTACATATTTGCTTAATGAGTCAATGACAAAACTTGGGATTCTGACACCACACCCCAGGCAATTTCTACTTCCATTGCTGATTTTAGTTATTTGGAATTATAGAACCATTATGGAGCGGGTAAGACACAGAGCTGTTCAGAATATAGGGATTTTTCTGCACAGAGGTGAAGAGGAACTCTGTGAGGTAGAAATCATTTTTCCCATTTTATACGCAAGGGAAGCAAGACTTGGTGTGGGGAGACCATTCCCTGTGGGCCTCCCACGTGTCTGCGTTTTACGAGCAGAGTCACTGACAGCCCTTTTCTGAACTCTCTCGACAAGGATGTTCGTATAGTGAACAGACTCAGATGGCAGTGACAGCAACTCCATCCAGAGCAAAGGTTTGTTTATTGTCCGATATCATGAAGATAAGATCTCTCTCCAGGACAAAGATCATGCAGGCTCTATTATCAATTGTGAAGTAGTCAGGTCCCCTAAGTTCAGGTCCCTGTCTCATAACCTAGTGTGTCTAGGTGTCACCTGCCCCTCGTTGTGTCCGACAGTGGGAATTAAGGCTCTGGAACTGGTGCAAATGCCAATACGCTGGCTGTCGTGATTGCTATAAGTAGTAAATTCCTTTTTCTTTGACCCAGGTATCTCTTGTCATCTGCAAACGAACATGACACGAGAGCACACTAACTTGTTAGCTTGCAAATAGAGTCAAATCCGAGACCTTTTATAGTTCCTGAAACTTAGCAAGAATCAGTACCATCTAGCCGCGAAGTGGTGGGGTTTAAACCCCTGTGTAAAGGACCTCAGAAGCCGAGCATCCAGTCTCCTCTGTGTACTGTTTCCGATGGGAACAGACATAAATAACCTCAGCAGGAGCCCGTGGTGCAGCTAGAACTGTTTTATTATTACATTCTGAACTCATGAAGTCCCGAGCTCAGTTCATTTTTTTTCTCTATTATAACCCTTAAAATTATATCCAGCCTTATTGAAAGGCAAAGGAAATGGGTCACTTATACCGTAGGAGGGTCAGGAGAAGGTCACCCGTCGGCAGATGAGATATTTCCAATGGGAACAATTCTCATATTCCTATAAAGCCATTGTTTGTTAAAATGCCACATTCCGAGTTAGTTCAACGCACCAAATGGCTATTGGCCATTGGAACCTTAGTTTGAATTAGTTTGGTAATTTTGCTTTTCCAACAGGGAAGGTGAAAAGTGCAGAGTTCTAAGAAATTGAGATAAAACAAAACAGTAAAAAGGTCCATGTATGAGTCAGAAAACTGAAAACTCCTGTATGACCTTTGAAAAGTCACTGGAGTATACTTCAATTAAGAAAAAAAAGAGCTTTGTATTCCAGATTGAAAATTAGAAAAAAAAAAGTCACTAGACTTCATCCAACTTTAGTTTTTTCGTCTGTAAAATGCATATGGTTACCTCGGCGGGTTGCTGTGAGCATGTGACATACTAAATAATCTGTCGTGTATCTGAAATTCAATCTGGAATGTGAGGAACATTCCATAGATGTGTCTCAACCAGTGGCAGAGTAGCCGGGCTTTGATATTCCCTGTGCCTCTCAGTTATTGGCCAAGGGGCACTGTGGCTCTCTGCAGTAATTGGCAAAGCTTGCCCCTAGGGCATCTCCGCAGAGATCCGTAGGTGCAGACCACTGAGAAGGAAAGCATGTGATGGGGTCAGGCAGGTGGGCAGTCAACAGAATCCACAGGGAAGTGATCAAAGGAAACGTTGGAAGAACGTCATCACTGTAGCATACTACGTGTGGCTGATTTCAACAGGTTGAGGGGCGATGGCAGATACGACTCTGTTAAGAAATTGTCTTAGGTCATTTGGGCTGCTATAACAGTACCGTGGACTAGGTGGCTTATAAACAATCAAACATGTCTCACAGTTCTAGAGGCTGGAAGTCCAAGATCAAGGTGCTGTCAGATTCAGTGTCTGGTGACGGCCCACTTCCTGATTCATACATGGCCGTCTTCTAGCTGTTTCCTCGCGTGGTGGAAGGCACAAGGGAGCTCTTCGGGGTCTCTTATAAGGGCACTAATCCCATTCATGAGCGCTCCACCTCCCAAAGGCCCCATCTTCTAATAGCATCTCATCGAGGTTCGGATTCGTGAATTGGTGTGCGTGGGTAGCACAGATATCAGTTCATAACAGAAATCAAAGAGATAGAAGACTCTATCCCCCACCCCCAAATAAGTATCAGTTCTTCTTACAGTTGTTTTCTAGATCCTGTCACTCATTTAGGACATTCGGTAGTTATCTCCTCTCCATTTTATTTGTGTGTATCTGAAAAAAAAAAAAATAACGAGCTTTCCTTGAATCCAGAGAGAAAGCAGCCCCTACAAAACAGCCCCCCTCCCACTGTGTTGTTGAAAGCCCAGCTGGAGGCAACTGTAAACATACAATGGCCAGTCCTTGCAGGGTAGCTCATGGGGGAAGCACAGGGCATAATTTGTAAGTCCATGAAGTGCTGCATGGCTTTGTCTGGGAAATCTTGGAGATCAGTTGAATGGCCTTAAACTGATGCCCAAATTGCACATTTAAAAACCCCGTAATTTAGAGGAAGTCTCCCCAGGAGGCTGTGTGCTCTGCTCAGCCTGTAAAAGTCTAAATATTAAAATTAAAAATAGCTAAATACACAAGTGCAAAAGAAAATGTCTGTTGAAATTATCATTTGTTTCGTTTGTTTGTTTGCCTTGTGCCCCTTCTTTCTCCTTCAAGTAATACACTATAAAAGGATCATCTAATGTCACCCTTGCTCCCCTCACTGGAGCATGAGACTCCCAGGATGCAAAATGATAGGCTGGTCAGGCGGGGCTTTCTGCCACGGCCTTGTGCATTATTTAGAGGTGAAAAGGAGCAAACTGAGAGAAGCTAGGGGAAAAGGAAAAAGTGTTTGGCAAGGCACATAGGAGATTTATTTTTGAAAACTGAGCATTTGGGAAAAGAACTGGAATAAATTATTGAACATGATCTCTCAACTCATTGAAGAACTGTTATGTCAGCTACCAAGTTCTAAGACTGTCACCATGATGACAGGGCTTTAATTGTTAAGACCTCCCCTCACTCGTCTCCAAGAAGTTCCATCTAAGAAGATGATTGTTTTAACACAGATTTGGAGACTTGTCACGGGTAGGTGACATTACTCATGAAAATAGTTTGGGAATGCATAGCTCCCTAGTGCCTCCGGCCACAGAATTTGGATGGTTCGGATATTGCCACCAGGCACAGTGTAATGAGCTCCTTTCAGGGAGGCATGGCTCCTAGAGGAAGCTTTCCGACCAGTGTGCCACAAATGGAATATAGCCAGGGTGGCTGTAAGTCACAGTGTGCTGCACAGTCCTGGTTCCTGCCTGTAATCTCAGAATAATTATTAAAAGTTGTTCATTTTGAGCAGTGTCGTTTTAAACACTGCCATGAAGACAATTGGGCCTTTATGTGGATGAGGAAGCCAGGAGACAGAAAGCCAACATGGTGGACGCAAGTAATGAAGCCATCATGTCCCTGTGGATTTGACAAATTCAAGTCAGTATCACTCCTGTAAATTCTGTCTAAGTCATGACTGTCAAAAAGTAGAAATGACACAGATATCCACGAACCAATGAATAGAGAAACAAAAGGTGGCCTGTTCCCAGAATGGAATAGGATTCACCCATGAAAAAGGATGAAATGCTGATAAATGCTGTAACATGTGTGAACCTGGAACATGTTTTGAAAAAAGCTAATCACAAAAGACCACAAATTGTATTTTATTTATCAGAAATATCCAGAATAGGCAATCTCATAGAGACAGGGAAAGGAGAATGGGGAATGACCGCTAGTAGGTACAGGGCTATTTTTGTGGGTAATGATAATGTCATAAAGATAGAACATGGTGATAATTGCACAACTCTGTTAATATACTAAAAACCACCGAGTCGTACACTCTAAAAGGGTGATTGTATAGTATGTAAATGATATCTCAGTATATCTATAATTTAAAATATACGTCTGATGCAAGCCACATAGATAATTCGAAATTTTCTAATAGGCACTTTAAGAAAGGTATAAGAAAGAGGTATAAATACTAATAACACATTTTATTTAACCCAATATATCCAAAAGATTATCTTAACACCTATCAATATTTTTTTAAATTATTGAAATATTTTACATTCTTTTTATTGTACTAAGGTCTCTAAAAACCCAGTGATTTTATAGTTACAGCACATCTCAATTCAGACAGGCCACATTTCAGAGACTCAAATGCTACGTGGGACTTGTGGCTACCACAGCAGACAGTATGAGTCTAGCTAAGGGTCAGCAGAAGTAGAAGCAACAGAAAGCGTGATTTAGGTGGGTTTTGATAATTCTTAGGGCCAGGGTGTTTGTATTTTCTAGCACTATTGGTTATGTCTCCGTAGTCAACATGGGATTCAGATATGTTTGATTTTTTGAGAAGAACAATCCAATAGCTACTAATTGACCCCATTCACCGTGGGTATTTCGGCCTCCTGGATAAGTGTGTCCCATCCATCCGGTGAGTTAGCCTTCCTGGAAAAACTTCAACTTCTGTATCATTTGTCTGTTTTCTAAAAATTGGCCTCACGCTCATCTTGACACTTCTAACTTAACTGGAAATCCCATAATTTATTAAGTTCTAATGTCATGTCCATCTGGAGGGTTCAGTGCCCATCAGATCTCAACAGCATGGTATATAATATACCAAATTTCCCTCTATATAATTCTGTCCATCCCCTATTTTCACAGAAGCAAGATTTTTATTATCCTGTGGGTGGCCTTGGGGGTTATTCATGAAGCAGAAAGAGTGAAAAAAATAACCTGTGAGGAGCAAGCTCATCTCTTTCTTAAAACTGAGGTTTTCTGAGGACAGGAAAATTAAGAAGTTTCTGAAAGAAAATTTTTTGCTCAACTAAAAGCAGAATTATGCCTCTCATCAGTTTTGGTGACTGTCTTTGTATTGACAACTGGGAATAAAGAGGTAGTAAGCTTTGTGCAGAGAGGACCATAAACAATAGCTGTGAAGACATTTTCTTAAGTGGATGAGAAAAGTCTGACCTTTGCTACTTACTCCAAAAATGGGGAGACAATGCCTGTTTATTTTCGCTTTCGTGCTTGACAGTGAAGTTGTTGGGACATAAGGACAGGGGGTTAATCTCTTCCTTCTGTTCATTTTTCATTCATTCTAGGAGCAACTACCCTGGCCTGCTTTTGACTCAGCAAGTTATGGCAATAAGGCTCCTGTTTTCTGTCCCTCAGGAGCTTCTGTTTACCTGTGTCTGAGACCTTGGGTTGGCTGGTTCCAGTGCTTTCACAGTAGGTGTGTTGTGGTTGGCCAGTTCCTCTTATAATGACCACTGTATTAGTTATCATAAAAGTCCATGTAGTGCACTGGTTCTCTAAGAGTGATCTCTGGGATGGCATGGTCAGCATCACCTGGGAACTTGGTAGAAATGAAAAATTTGGGCCCCACGCCAGGTCGATTGGATCAGAAAATGTGTTTTAACGAGACTTCCAGGAGATAGAAATGCATGCCAACATTTGCGAACTCTGATGTCGAATAGTTGATACTGTGGTGATCTTATTTCTTGCTCCTCTTGAGGGACTTTGAAAATAAATAGGAAAAAGAATAATGGAAAAACTCTAGTTGAATGAAGTTCCAGTAGCAGAAGTAGAGAAAATACATGCAAATATGGATTTGGGAATAATCATTTGTCAAAAGCCTATGACATGTAAGATACTCTTCCAGCACCTTTCACATGCATTCTCTCTAGTCTTAACAACAAATCTGAAAGGTTGGTGGTTTATATCCATTTGTATCTCTATTTTATAGCTGAAGAAATTGTTATTCAAAGAGGTTAAGTAATGGGCCCAGCATCAACAGCAGGTCTGTTTGCTTGGAGAGCTGGGAGAGGTAGAGAGGTGGGGCTAGCGAGCCCTTACCGAGAGCCTAGTGATTGGTGGTGTTATTACCTATTCTCTCCTGTTAAGAAAATTGTTTGATGACTGGCGTAGCATTTCCTGCTCTCTTTGCCAAGAATAAATGTAAGATTTGCCTCAAGGATTTTCTAATTGTAGCATGTAGAAACAAGCATGGACAAATCTCATGTGTTCCTGAGTTTGATGGCAACTCTTGTTTGAAACATGTAATGAGACATGCTTTGTTAGAAGATTCTTCAGTGGAATGGGCTTTTTATTTACTATTAATATGATGTGTGTGTGTTGTGTGTGTGTGTGTGTGTGTGTGTGTGTGCTCAAGGATTGGGGGAGAGGGAGAGGGAGATAGAGAGAGAAAGAGAGACAGACAGACAGAGAGAGACAGACAGAGAGAGAGAAATAAATTATAAGTTCTGTCACTCTCAGGATCTGGGTGGGGAACCTAGGTATCTCTCTAGACCAGTGGCTTTAGTCTATTTTCATCAAGACGCACAGTTAAAAATACATTTTACAACACATTTCAGGACATACATAAATGTACGTATGTATTTATTAAAAGAATCGAAATTGAAAAAAAATACTTGTTGTTGGTATGTGTGAGAAACTCTAATATTTGCTATTTTATTCTGTTTTTAAAATGCTAGCCACTACCCACTATAGTGATTTTGCATTCCTCTAATCAGTGGCAACAGATGGTGGCAATATTGAAATGTTGAAAACCATTGTCTGCAGCACACATTCTGAGCCGATCTGAAGAGCTTGGAGTGCCTGGAATTAGGGAATGAACATTCTTCAGATGGGAAAAAGATTGTCAATAAGGGTGAAACTGATAGGAAAAAAATGGCTTCCAGATCCCAAATCTAAGGTTTGGGCTTCTGAACTTCAACATGATAGGCAGTTAGCAGATGTCCAGGTGTGTCCTTCCCAGAAGTGGCTCTGCCCCTTTCAGGGACACTTGGAAATGCCCGTTGGCCTGACGTGGCTGCCACCATGACAGGGAACAACACTGGCGCTGGTGATCGGAGGGCAGGGACAGTGACTGAGGGGAGCAGCCCGGGGCAGTCTGGCACTGCAGCATGTTTCCCGCCCTACATGCCCATGGCGGGAGAAATGCTGGACAGCGCTCTTGGCCACCAACCCAGCCTGCGCCCCTTGGAGCATGGGACATTGGGCAAACAGCCAAAGGCTAGATTGAAAAGAGTCTGTGTAGGTGCATGCCGTTTACAGTTACTAAGTTAACACACCAGTCCTAAATCAGCGCTGGAAAGGAAAGCCAGGCGGGGCTCAGCCAGGATGACCGGGGCATCTCTCAGCCTTGGCGCCATTGACGTTTTGCAGCCAGATAATGATTTGTTCTGTGGAGCTGCCTTGTGTACTTGTAGGATGTTTCGCAGAATCCCTCACCTTGAATCTAGATGTCAGTAGCACTGCCCTTCCCTCACCAGTTGTGACAACCGAAAACATTTCTAGGTATAGCTAAGCATCCCCTATAGGGCAAAGTCACCCTGATTGAGAACTACTGGTCTATGTCAATGAAGAGTGGCCTTAGGTGACTTTAACAATGAATTGCAAGTAAGAAGAGGAAGTCCACAAGCCCACAAGCAGCACGCCTGCAACCAGCTTGTCCCCTTCTGCAACCTGGCTGAGTCACTCAGGGTTCCGCCATGATAAGGTACCAAGTGTGGGAACCTTTTTTTTTTCTTGCCCCGAGAATCACATTTCCTGCACCTTCTGTGGTGAACTGCTTAAGTCAACAACATTGAAAATGATGGTTAAAGGAGAAAGTCAAATCTACATCTGCTGTACGCTGAAATTAAGTTCGGACGGAACTAATGCTGCAGTGTTTTACAGTCTCTTTCGGGGTGATGAGGTGGTACTTCTACTTCTCACACTCCTGAGTCTTGAGTGGTTAGCTAATCATTTTACAGCCTCCCTCCATCATGGATCCAGGGCCCCGTTCTGTTTACTAACGTGCGCAATGAATATGTAAATTGCAATCTGCACAGATTCCTCATGAAGCAACATACTTAGAAAAATCAGCATCCTCTCTCTGCTAAGTTCCCTTAATTTTCACTGTTTCCTTTCTGTTTTATTTCGTCAAACTATATGTAGTATTATCTTCAAATGTCTGCCTTTCAATATATGGTGGTCCTCTCAACAAGAATCTCAATTTCAACTTTTCTGCAAAACATGATTTGGATTAGGTGTTGTCGTGGGTGGTGACTGGCCTTGTTTTACAAAGGTGGTATTTATAGAATAATAATTAATTGCATGCAGCAGGTAGTGCTTAAATCTGTTTTAGAATCCATTGACTGCAAATCTAAGGAATGATGGAGCCTTTGTGTATTCAGTTAATCAAACTGGAAGTGTCTTGTTATGTCCAAATGAAACAAGCTTCTTTAAAATTTATTACTTGAGAGTTACTTCTCTTGGTAAATGATCCTTTGTGAGAACTTTGCCCTCTGTTTCAAGGATAACTACATTTAGAGCTGGGAAAAATAGAAATGTATTCGTTAAAATTCATGTTATTGGCCATTAAGAAGATCACAGGATTTGAATGAATAAAAGTAGATACTACCTAATTCTTGGCCCAGAAACATTTCAATAAATAAAACGAGCTCCTTCCCTTTACATAAACATTGCTAAAATGTGCAACGTGGACGAAGCAAATTTAACCCATAGGTCCAGTTTTGGTCCTTGTGAATTTCATTATTGATGCCTTTGATTGAGTTGAAAAATCTTCAGCAGGAAAGAAAATAATATTCCTGACGTATGCCTAAGAAATATTAAATTAACCTGGCAGATGCATTTGCTCGTTTCTCATGCAAGAAAGACTAATTGGAACTATTGCTGTCTTCACGGAAATGCGGGATCATAGTTTGCATGTGTTGAAATGAAAGTGTTTCTATTTTGTGGCCTCAATTTTTATGTTTGACTTCATGTTAAGGGATATGTCAAAGATTAAACATCTTCCGATTAACAGAGCGTGGGAAGACAGGTCGATCTCACGTCCATCTTTCCGCATTGTGCAGTGCTTCCGGCCCCAAATGCATCCACCCACGTACCTCTCCATGTCGAGCAGGTTTAGAATTAGCATTTCCTCTGCTTGGGTGCCTAAGACCTCTGCTTAGAAAACTGTCTCTCTGATGGCCAGGCATATTTACTATAAGACTTAAAGGAATTAGTGCGCTGGACTATTTCATAGCCGGCTGATCTTTTCGTACATGCAGATATCCATGGATGGGCCATGCTATTTGAAATTCTGAATTGAGGGATTTTAGCCAAGCTGACTGTGGTCATCCATCTGCTCTCTCAGAAATTGTTTTGAGGGGAAAAAAAACATGGCATAAGACAAATACTAGATTTTGTAAATCAGAAGAAGCACGTTTCAAACTTCATTTCCAGCTGGGTGACTTTAGACAAGTTGCTCAAACTTTTGATCCTTACCATCCTCAAGTATGAAGCAAGAGTAACCATTTTTGTCCTGTTTGTCAGTATTTAAGACAGTAATACATGGCAAATTGCTTTGGAAGTTAAGTGCCTTCAAAATCAAAGATACTGTCATTTCTTAAAAATTAAAATTGTATTTTCAGAATGGCTAGACCTGGGGAATGAACCATAAATACTTTTCTTAAAATAAGGCAACAAAATCTAACACTGATACGAATCATGCAACTACTAATGATGATGCTTTTCATTTATCTAGAAGGCTCCCCTACCTGTTTGCTCTGATTCTCACAGCCCTGTGAAAATATCAGGAGGTTTT
This sequence comes from Eonycteris spelaea, assembly GCA_003508835.1. Lineage (NCBI taxonomy): Eukaryota > Metazoa > Chordata > Mammalia > Chiroptera > Pteropodidae > Eonycteris > Eonycteris spelaea. Next base: position 1,069,692 of record PUFA01000276.1, read on the forward strand.
GTTTAATCTCTTTTGACTAATGAAATAATAGGGCACAAATGATATCAATTGAAACTATAATGATGAAATTATAATGAGCATTGATTGAGCACCTACTGTGTGTCATGACTGAACTAAAGACAAGTTTGTCATTTTTATTACATCATAGTTCATTCTTATCACAATAAAGAGATACGTATTCGCTACAGTTCTGAAATTTGAACTCATTTGCATGTTTTAAGAGGAAGGAAAATAAGAATTTTCCATGGAGTAATAATTCTCCCCTAATATTTTTCCCTAATGTGAAATACATACTATTTTTATCCACCGAGAGTTTCTGATTCTGCTTAGTGCCTCGATTTGAGCCAGCCACTTTTATGGCCTCCCCACAGGCATCCTGTGTACATTTTACAGATCACCACTCTCTGTCTATGATCACTTCCTCCAATTAGTCTCTAGTCTTTGTCTTGGATTCTGCTTCCGTGGTCCACTACTCCAGCTGTTATAGGCAGTGCCGGCTATATGAGCTGGCTCTCTTTTCTCTCTGTGAAGAAAATTTATAAATTTATGGTGCTGATTCTGGGAGAGAGAGATGGATCATTTCAAAGCCAAAGGAGTACTGCTTTTTAAAGAGGAAAAGAAAAACTAAAGGAAGAAAAGCCATAAGACTCAAATATCCTAGTTTTCTCTGGTAGGATTAGGTTTCATTACATATAAATAAGAAATAAAATAATAACAGTGGTAGTAATGTTAAAAGACAGACATTGATCTCTGCTGTAAAAGAAGATTGAAGTTTGGTAGGACAGGACTTGGATAGACATCACACAGCCACCAAAGGACTCCTGTTCCTTCTGATGCAGGACAGTGTGAATCCCCCTGAATAGGGACTCAAGTCCCATACAGAGAGAGGGAGGGTCCTTGATGGGGCTTTCTTTGCCCCAAGTAATTACCTCTAAATGAATGAAATTACCTAACTTTGGTTTGGACTCTTTCCTGTGAAGTTTATCCACCTAAAAAAAGAGATGTAAAATCAAGATAGGACATTAAGCCAATGGCTCCCTCCCTCATTCAGAGCAAAAGCCAGAGTCGACGGGGCCCTCCAGGAGCTGGCCTGTTCGATCACATACTGCTTATTCCACTTCAGACACGCTAACTTTGAACTTGCCTGTAGGCCTTTGCCTTAGGGTCTCTGTTCTGGCTGTTCCTCTGGGCCCGAACTGCATCCCCCCATGTCTGCATGGCATGTTCCTTCCCCTCCTTCAGTTAGTTGTTCGCTCAAAATTACTCCTTTCAGTAAAACCTACTGTGATGTTGTCATTTATAAGAAATACACGTTTGGTTTTAGTTCCCTTTTTATGGCATAGATCTCCTAAAACTCTGATGAGAGAGGGGAAGGTGTCCTTGTTATGTTGATGAGGTAACTTTTGGAAAATGTTTAATTGGGAAGGGAGGAGTTCTGGATTTTCACAGAGGGTGTTGCCGAGGGTGGTGTTGAGGACAAAGGTGGCATACGTGGCATCACATTTTGGCTATCTCTTCCTATGTATATACAAATACACTCCCAGGACAAAAACAAGGAAAACATCTACTTAAATATGTAACATCCATTTTTGAATTTGTCTTTAATGTTTTCATACTGTTTACAGTTTACATTATAAAGTCTTTTTTCAGATTCTCTTTTCCTGGGAGTTCCCACTATTGATACCCATAGTGATCTGTGTGTTGTGTGTGTCCGTGTGTGAATTGACTGCTCTTTTCCGTGCTTATCTGGGTAACGAGTCTTGACATATTGAATAAATTCTTTTTATTACGAGTCACTCCCTTATTTTTTTCTGGATTCGTTTCCATCCTGTCCTCGAACTTTGGTCACCAGTAGTTCTGTCCTTCCTCCTCTTTTCCCATCAGCCTTAGATCACCCTCCAGCGGTCATACCATGTATGAGGCGCTGTGTGGACCCTCTCAGAACCGATGCCATGTAGCATTCTCAGGAGAACAGTCTCTCTGCTGAGTCCTTTTGCGGGTTAATCACGTCAACCAGCGCCCAAGTGGCAAAACCAAGACCCACGGTCAAGGCTGCTCTGCTGTTTCCGCCAGGCTGACCCTAACCAAAGAGGGTCTTTATCTTTACAGAACAGATACAAATAGCTTATTTTGTATTTAAAATCTCCCATTTGAAGTGTTAGTCCTCAATGAATGGCAATTTTGACAGTTTTTCAGAATGAATTTTATCAACTTATAATCAAAATATGATATACATGTGGAGTTAGTATATATCTAATTTGCCGTGCATTGTGTCATAAGTTATGATATAACTTTAATTAAGTACCTGCAACATATTCAAGGCCTTACGTACTATCTTGACATCTTTTTTTAAACAACTAGATAAAGAATGCAAGGACACATGATAAAGAAACTTTGCCACAATCAGTTGAAAACAGCTGATAATAACAAGCAAACTCCACTTTCCCAGCGTGGCAGTGCCCTGGACCATCCCACTCTGTTCTATGTGAGCCATTTTCATTTCTCTCCTTCAGGGCCTGTGTTTTAAGGAAGTATACCCAAAAAATCACAGAAATGGAATATCAGTTAAAAGCCAAGCCTATTTTAAATCTTAATATTCACTTCATTCTATGAAATTGTCATAACTTTTTATGCCCACTCATAAATGTTGAAGCAAGTCCATTATTCAGCTCCATTGAATCACCCGTAAATTACCACTGATGACGCTAAAATTGCCATTTCTAAAAACACAGTACTGTGCGGGCTTCCTGTAGTTTGGGTGAATTACCACCTCGAAAATGCCTTACAGGTTGCCCAGACTGTCTGCGGTCCTGGAGCTCCAAATGGTAAGGCTAGGCACCGACCTCATTGTTGCTACTTTTGATTTTGACTACAGAAGGTAGAGTTGAATGTTCAGAGAGTGTAATTGTATAATGTGACTCTCATTACTTAAAAAAAAAAAGCACATATTTGTCACCGTTGCTTAGAGTTGCGGAGTATAGAGACAGGTCAGTGGTTATGTTGAGGGTTTTTTTGCCCATTGTAAGATCTTGTGTGTATTGCCTGTGCTTTGTCCAAACTCCCTGCAGTGGGTAGAACAAATTAAACAAATAAAGGAGAGAATTAGATCTTCGCAACTGCACAAACAGTAAGCTGTCCTACTTCTCAAAAAGTAGATATACTTGTGAAACAAAGTAGCTGTCGTAAGTATGTTCTTGTGATAGAATAGCAGGGATTGCTCTTTTGTTTTGGTTTAGTTTTGGAGTTTTGTTGTTTTTATTTACTTTGGAAGTAAATACTTTATATAAGGTATTTAATGGAAAAAAATTTCCCTTTTGAATGTCTTTTTAAAAGCAGTAAAATGTTACCTAGTAATTCCTTGATTTCGTTGATGGGATCAAAAGGTGACAATAGGGCTATGAGTTCTTCATTTATGATGCCATTCCTCAGCATCAGTTCTGAATGACTTGGATGTCAAGGACCATGGGATAGGCCAGGGAGGTTTGAGTTTCCCACTTGAAACATTTCAGCACCATATTCTATCATTCATTCATTCATTCTTCATAATCATGTAGTAAGTGTGCCAGAATAAAGTAAAATAGAACATTACTTTCAAAACTAGGGAGAACTGCATCTGGAAATTCAGCAGAATTTTGCTTTCTGGTATAGAACAAACGCTTTAATGGTCCATGTGGATTATGGTTTTATTGTACAACAGTGAACTAACTGCTGACTCTTAATGTTGCGCGGCTCCTCAAGCTAACATTATCATATCAACCAATAGGCTGCTATTCAGATTTTATTCCTCTATACTGTGACAAAAGTCTAATTATTATTTATGCAGGTTCTACTTGAAAATGCAGATGAAATATAGCTTTGGTTGTGAACAGAGTTGCTACTTGTCCAGGAAAGTTTGTGTTTTTTTCAAAACAGAAGAAAAGTAATCTTTATTATGCCTTTTTAGAATAGATGTAAATATTCAAAATATACATTAGCATTGGCTTAGCTAAAAGTTGGTCTTTAGATGCATACGTGTCTGTGTGAATATTAACATTCTAAACAAATTATGTTTCCAGACGTCAACTAATCAACAAGCTCCTCTTTCCTCTCAAATTTCAGTGATGGATCTGTACGCTTTGCGTTTTTAGAATCCAGTGAGACCTTAGAGGTTTGGGAAGCTAAAATATTTTTAAAATAAGGTGCTTAGGAAACATGTGCATGACAAAGTCCTATTGTTTAAAAAAGACTTTGCTTGCTCTATAATTTCTTCTAAAAGCCACATGTGCATTGAAAACAATGAGATTTCTGGAAGAACTCCACAAAAATGTAAGATTTCGCAGTGTTGTTAATAATCACATGGTCATGAACTGCAGAAAATATTAAATGTCAACGAATGACTGGAGGGAAATTTTGCAAAGGAAAATTACCTTTTGATGATTAAGACCAGTTGTGCTTTATGACCAAAAGCCCACATGAAGAGTTGTTTTCTACGCACATCACTGATAGTTATAAAAGAACTCTGATGTCGAGCTTTGCTGTATGTCATTAGGGATACACTTTTTATCCTTCACTCCGTGTTGATCCTTCTAGTACAATGGGAAACCTCTTTTTTCCAGAGACAATAAGATTCAATGGTATATAAAAAAAAAAGTATAGGATTTTCGAGTTACGAAGCCAGAATTTTGTATCAACTCTGCCTATTGGACCAAACTTCAAGAAGCCATAGCTTCCTCATTTTTTCAGTGAGATTCCACTAACCTACCAATCTCCCACAGTTGATGCAAGGCCATAGGAATAGTTTATAAAGTGAGGACAATCTATAAATTCTTTAACATTGCAGCATTGTCTTATTATTTGATTAACAGTTACTATAAGATTCATAGTGAAAATGAGCGGTCAAGTTTATCTCATGAAAGTTCACGGGTCCATCAGTGGCATGGTAGTTTCCCATAAATAGCTGTGAATTGTTCATAATTTCGATGGTGCACTGTTGCATCTGACGCTATGCATGCACTAATGTCATCTCAGCTATTTCTCCCAGCAACCCAGCAAATTAAGAACTGTATTTTTAAGGCTCAGAGATGTTGTCTAACATATGTAAGTTAGCCCAGCAGAAATGGGAGAGAGAGTTTCCAACCTGCACTGTCTGCCTCCAAAATTTGTGCCCTTAACTACTCCCCACACTACCAACCCTTGGCACATGCAAGAGAGCCTGCTATTACATATCTGTTACTAAACCTTTCTGAGTATAAAATCCTTGTCTTTTTCACTTAACTGTCATCTTTGGCAAGATTATGCCATGGTAACAAGCAATACCGCAAATCTCATTGACTTACGATAACAAAAGTTGTTTCTGAATCTCATCAAAGCCACTGGTTTTCTACCATGCTATCTTCAATTTGAGAATTAGCTAAAAGAAAACAGAAGAAAGGTTGAAGGTTAAACTATGTGACGATGCTAAGAAATCTTTCCTAGGAAACGTTTTATCACTTCCCTTCATATTTCATTTGCCAAAGCAAGTCATCGGTCCAAGCCTGACTCCAGTGGAGTGAAGAAATAAGTCCGCCCATGGAGAGATAATGAATACAATGTTCTAACTGCCCTCCTATGTTTTGTAGATAATACTGTATTTATTTTATGAATGAATGAAGAGAATGCCAGGAAGAAACATGAGAAAAATGAGAATCAATATAAAAAATATAACCCCATTGGTCTTCAAATGTGAACCAGATGATTATTTTCATGGAGAAGAACAGAACAGGACAGAATGAATATCATGTGTTTTCTCATTGTTTTATCTGGAAACAAACACTGAACCTTTGGGGAATTTACGGACTCTGCTCTGGTTGAGGTCCTTGTATTTGAACCTAGGATTAGTACTAACCAACCATTACCAACTATATAGACTTACAGATCTTTTAATGCCTTTCAAGAGAATAGTCAAATATTTGACCACCTACCATATTTCCATCATTTAATACATCTAAATAGACAAAGGCATGCTTCTAAAATGGAGTTTGCCCATTCTTCCGTCACCTCTAGGTTTCAATGAGTAAATTTTATTTACGTGTATGTGTATCTATTAGGAAATCAGATTGCTGTTAATATCATATTTAACAGTTCTCAAAGGAAGAGCAGTATGTGTTTTCTGTTGCGATTGTTGTAAGCTTAGAGAGGGTGGGTGGGGCCAAGACCCAAAGCACTCTCCATCCTTGAAGGGCAGGCAAAAATATAGAATTATCTCTTACGAATTTGATGAGCTGAGAAAAAGTTTGGAGAAGGCATTAAGAGACCTCCTCTGAGGCTTGTTTTGAGCAGGGGTGCCTCCTCCTGTCACTGTTCCCTAAATCCTGAGAGTATGTGTATATAGATAGCTCTTAGGAGAGTCTTCTCGAAGGACTGCTTCAAAAAACGCATGCCTCGTAGTAAGCCTGGGGAGAATCTCCCCGACAGTGAGTTACCTGCCAGCACTCTACTTCCAGTCTGTTGCCCTGAATGAGGCAAATGTGGTCCTTTGCAATCTTTTATTTCCTTAAATAAATAATGATTATGACACACAGGATATAACAGTGATGTAATTTATTCTAACACTAGAATAACCCCAGATCCTGAAGTTTCTGCTTTATCTTTATTATCATCATCTAATAGGCATCCATTTGTGCCAGGCCACCAAAGCCATCGTACAACGATCACATCTGATCACGTGTGCTTCCTTCATTACTTCTGTCAAGAGATAGTGAGAGGGAGCCTTTGCCTGCTACATGAGATAAGAATGTGAGGGTAGGTACTTTATTTGGGAGGTGATTCCAGGAAATAGGAATGAGGAAGTAGGAAAAGTGAGAGATGGAGGGAAACAAATCAAAACAAAACATCAAATTGTGTAGGTTAATGGTGTGGGTGTCTGGGGTCATGCCATCTGGGGGATTTCTAAGCAATGGTGTAGAACAGAACTCAACAAACTATCCTGCAGGCCCAACCCGGCCTATTTGTTTGTTTGTTTGTTTGTTTTTTGTAGAATTATATTCACACACAGCCCATTTGTTTACATATTGCCTATGGCTCCTTTTGTGCTACAATGGCAGAATTGTGTCATTGTCATAGACACTGTATGGCCTAAAATATCTAAAAGTGCCTAATTATAACTGGCTTGTTACTGAAAAAGCTTGCTCTGACCCTGGTATAGAACTTCCCTTAGACTTGTTTTTCTGAAGGATGAGAGCCGGAGTATTTATTCACTGACCCCATTCCCATAGCCCAAGTGTTTTCCTCGGCAGCACCTGGAGTGCATCTAAGCAACTTAAAACTGAGACAAAAAAAAAAATGGGGAGCCCGCTCAACTAGGACCTTTGAGATGAGACCACCACCGGGCACAGAACTGTCTACCCTAGCTACACGAGCACAGATTGACCAACAAGGAGGCATCGACAGCAGCCTCTAGAGTACTGTTATCCTGCAGGGAGTAGCTTCTCATTGCCCATTGATATTTGCTTTTCTTTGATAACAAGAAAGTTCTAGTAGTCCCAGACATCCCAGTTTCGAAAGTTTTGAGTACATGATGTGTGTCTACGCACGTGCATACATGTGTGCCCCAAGAGGTTTTCTTTGAAGTTACTTTTGCACAATAAGGTTGACAGGTCATTCGCACAAATTGGAACCTCTGTTCATAGCCACAGACTGATGGGCAGAACTGACAGGGGCCCCACTCCAAGCGACGTCTCCGAAACAACGCGTGTACCTGAAAGTGAGGGCAGGCTCCACGGAGCTGAATGTCTCCTGGAAGAACAGTTTGCCATTTGCTCTAAATGTCTATTACCAGCAATGAAGAACAAAATTGTATCTATTTCCATAATCTACGAGATAATTTGGAATTGGATTACATAAGCATGGCAGGTGGATTAGATACTACAAGGCTGCACTGGGACTAAAAATGTAGGTGGTTATTTCCAGTGGGCAAAGCAATAGAGCACAAATGAAGAGAGAAGGTGAAATTTGGGAGGTGGAGCTGCCTCTATTGACATTTCCCCAAGTGACAATTTATGACCAATGATCTGTTCATGACATCCTCTGCCGTAGCTCATGGCATTGATGTCATTAAGTAAACCACTGATTTCTCGGTGTTTGGAGAATATTTTGACCCTGCGTGGACAGCATTTCTTTCAAGTGATTGTCTCTGAAAAACAGAAGGTAGAACCCAAGGAATCTGAGGTTAGAAGGCTCTGTCACATCCTCTAACGTTTCTTCTATGGCAGTGATCCTGTGTACACAAACTCTAGTCCTTGAGTATGGCCCAGTAGGGTTAAGGTGCCTATTTCTTTGTCTGTGTCCTCATGGTCTAATGTATAGGATTAACACAATGTCATTGACTTGGAAAAATTGTATAACCCCAAGATAGGAAGTGTTTTTAATCTTAGAATTGATGATTGAAAGGAAAGATCTGGTGACATGCTCCCTGATTACATCTTGGTTAATGGATTAGTGTCCTGATGGCCACATGGCTTTCAGCTCAGCAGTGCTAGGGTTGAATGTCTTGGTGACACACCATGTAAATGAGGTTGGATTATATTATGACAAGGTATAGAACAGGGGTCCCCAACCCCCAGCGCTGGTCTATGGCCTGTTGGGAACCGGACCACACAGCAGGAGGTGAGCAGCAAGGAAGCTTCATCTGTTTCGCAGCCACTCCCCAGCGCCGGCATCACTGCCTCAGATCCACCTCAGATCATCAGGCCTTAGATTCTCATAGGAGCCCTGGTCCCTTGCCAAAAAGGTTGGGGACGGCTGGTCTAGAACAAAAAAGCCTTTCCAAACCCTAACATGAATGTGCCAGCCATCACTTAGAAATAGTGAGAACAAGCCAGAATAACACAAGTAATATTTAATGTAAGTAATAACTTCTGATAACAAAGTCATTCTTGCCACATGTATTTGGAAATCCAGACAGGATACAGAGTATGGGTGTCTTTTGTGTGTTAGACAGGAACCCTGGGTTTCATGCCTGGAGAAAGACCTGCATAGAGTTGCATTTTCTTTCTCGAAGTCTGTAGGCATCTAGAAAACGCTTTGAACAAAGATCCTACATTGGGCGTTTTGACTTCTTGTTCCTGAAACAGACAGCGGCCCCAGTCGAAAGAAGCGGGAAGGGAGGGAAGTAGAATGATGAAAGCATATTTCCAGTCTGAGTATTTTGGATTTATCAATATAAATCTCATTAATACAAATGGAACATTGTAAGTGGGAGTATAACCCTTTTTCCGAGAATAAGCCTTTTTGGTTTGCATTCTCAGAAATGTCTGTGAAATTAAACAGGCAAACAAAAATATTATGCCAGGAAGAAACAGAGCTAATATATTTCTAAGTATTGTTTTGTTCCCCTTAGAAGTGCCTGCAATGAAAAACAAAAAGGGATAAGGATCATACTTTTATACTGTGTGATGAAGAGGTTCTTTTGTCTCCCCAAATTTGGCCATGGTCTTCTCTTTTCTTTTTGATTTCCATCTCTCCTCAATGTTTTTTTCTTCCTTATGATCTGTTCTTGCTCTTCTTTTCTGCAATCTCAAAAAACACATTTCTTTAGAACTTTACAAGCATCAAAAGAACTTCCATTTTTGAATGCCTGCAGTCCTCAAATCACTGAGGAAGAAAGTAAGGAAAGAGAACAAGAACCCCTTTAGGGATACAGAAAACATTCTGTAACTGTGTGAAGACCATGCTTAAGGGAATGTGTAGAATGAGTGCTAAATCAATTTACAGAGCTGTTTGTTTGCTTCTTCTAAAGAAACAGCCAGGGAATTAATGGTCAGAGTCGAACATTGAACAAGGGGTGACTCAGTGTGCATATTGGGAAAGCTAGGATCCATTTAAAGGAGCATCGGAGTGTTTTTTATGAGTGTTGATACATTTGAAGCAGCTCATTTGGAAGGAGCTCTAGTTAGTTCCATCTCTTCTGTGTTCCTGCACTTATAATTGTGTTGGTCTCCAAAAATGGGGAGAATTATGTGCGTGCATATATGTGTGTGCGTTGCTATAGAAACTTTTATGGGTGCCTGCCACATGGGTGCATGCTTGATTGCTTGCTCAGAAATACTAATTATGTAGCCCTAAGGCAGGCGGTTGTTGGAAATATCAGTGAGCAGACTCCTAGGCTTACTTATGGGTATGTTCTGTCAAAAATAAAAATTAAAAAAGCAGTTTGCGTGCACAGACCTTGGCCAGTTCAAGTAACTACAAGGCAGTTTTACCTCCAAAACATGTTCCTTTGTACCAGGCCAACTTGTGCAATGCGATCTAGCTGTTTAATCAGTTTCTAACGTGGTTTCTCTTATAGCTGAAGACTGCATTTCACTTCCCACCGAAAGGCTCAAAGCATGAAATTCACAGTCCTTGGATAAAGTACCATATTTTGTGGCATCTACCAAATGTGTCTTCATGTCCTGACAATCATTCCTTCCCATTTTAGTAGCAGAAGTCCAATCCGATTGACATTTTAACTGCCTATCCTTGTTGGACAAGCCTCATGCCGAGAAATTATCAAAATGTGATAGCTTTATTCTCACATGATGTCACTGATCACAGCGTAAGCATGCCCGTCTGACACATTGAAATCGATTAAGATAAAATTCTAGTTCATGAGCCATTGGGAAAAAGGATCTGTTTTACTTTTAAGAAATAGAAAAATGGAAAGTGCTTATTGAGATTCAGCTAGAAGATAGAGCACTACTATCTTTTAATTAAGATGACACTTCACTTATGTTCATGCAACATTAAGTTAATCTGTTCTAATTTAATGAAAACAAGGGGGAAGGAAAACCTGCCCGCTCTTCTACACAAATTCCTTCAGTGGGTAATGTGTCACGGAGGGCTTTGATTTTGCTGCGAGTGCAGGGTTTAAGTTGACAGTAAATCAGAACTACCAAAATAAAAAACGAGATCAAAAGCAGGACAGGTGCGTCCCTTGTTTTCATCACAGTCACAGGATGCCAATTTCTCATGTGCTTTTGTCCTAATATACTTTTTTGATTTCCCCATGAGAAGGTCCATTTTGTGCGGAGCATAGAGTAACAAATGACAAGCATATCTGAAAATGGAATGGTCAAAATAAAGTGAGTGGAGATGTGAATTAGCGAATGTTGGTGAAATCGTCAGAAATCTCCTTTGCTAGAGTTATCGTATTTGCCTTGTAGGGATGTGTGTGAATTTCATCTCAGTGTATTGAACGAATTGAAGGAGCATTTGCCTTGCTTTATTTTCAGCAAAAGTGTGTAAACTTTTTGTCAGGAATAAATGAATGTTTTGGAACCAGTTGTATCTGCTTGAGATACTATCAAAGCACAAGAACAAATCATGCTTTTAAAAAGGAAGTGGTTTTGAACTGAACTCAAAATGGGTATCACGTAAAGGCAGCAAAGACTAACAGTGAGATGGCATAAGGTGGAACTCTCTCACAAAGGAAAGGGTAGGCGGTGTCATACCCCAAGTTGATGTTCACCATCAATATGGCTGCTCTGAAGGGTTGATTAAGTTCCCTGCCACCCAGAGCTTCTGTATTCAGGCCCTATGTAGAATCAGGGTGACGTGGACGTTCTTGCAGAAAGGAAACTGTTCGTTTGGGTGAAGTTATTTCACTTTCTGCAACACCTCCTCTCTTGTGCTACATACATGACTTGAGGTTTACAAGCCACAGACGTGTCCCAAATGGGACCCAAGTGAAGAGAATGTTCTAGCCACATCATCACCCTCTTAACCATGGAATCACAAGCAGGAGTCACCTTGATACCCTGGACTGGGGCATCTGCTTTGTTATTCCTCTGACAATAATACAGAAATTTCTAGAGGGATGTTATGGAGAATGAAATGTCCCAAAGCACTCCTTGATCTTACAAGGAACGGCACATTATAAACATGCTCTGCCTTGCTGGTTGCACCCTGTCTGTGTGGGACACCTCGGATGTGAGCTTGCCTAAATCTGAGTCCTTCACTTGATCCGTCCTGATAAACTGCAGCCAAGATTAGTGGGGGAGGGGCCGTGCGCCTTCCTTCTGTAAAGTGTCAGTTTCCAAAGTGATTTTCTAAAAGTAAATTGAGTCACGTCATTCACTTAGAATGACCTGGACATGGTACAGTGTCCTCGACCTATAATTTTTGTGATCTCTGGGAAATAAGAATGTAGAGCTTAATAGTTAGGATATTTTGAACTGACATAGATTTACTTTTCCTCCCTCCCTCCCTCCCTTTTTTCTATTTTTAAAAATTATTTTGCAACCTGTATCTCTCCAGGAAAAAAATCTTATTCCCAGAGGTCATGATTTTTCATGTTGAGGTATGCTGGCTTTCATAATTGCCTCCTTGAAGCTAAGTGTTGGTAAATACTCAAGACGAAGCAAGGTGTTGAGTATTTCAAAGCCAACCTTAAAATAAAGCTAATGAGGAGAAGTAGAAAATCTTTGAAGTTATTTCAATTAAATTATCCACAGTTGTCTTATAACTGGCTACCCTATACAGAGAAATATAAGGCATCTATTAAGTAAAAATATCTCCAAATTTCTCACATATTATTGGGATTCTATTCTCTCAGATAGTTAACATGGAATAATGGGGACAGCACTGCGGCACTTGGGCACAAAAATTGTCAACTGTTTAACCTGGGACCCGTCCATTTATTATTTCTGAAATGAAAATGCTAATAATTTGCTCTTCTTGTTCTGATGGTTAGGGTCAGGTGAAATGACAGGTGTAAAATTCTTTTTAAAGCAAAACTGCGATGCAAAATACCAGCATGACAGGTACCAGCACTGTATTCGCTCTGTGTCTGATGATAACACTGTTGTGAAATTTGTGAAATCCAATTAGGAGCCAATCACAACAGAGCCACAATTAAAACCAGTGCGTTGGTGAGAGAAAAGTCCTTCTTTCAGAATCATTTAATGACCAGCGAAAATCATTATCTCTGAGGAGGTAAGCTTTCTCTGTGTTTAAACACAATTCAAAATTGTTGTGACATCTATATGTTCTTTATTTTTGTTCCCCCCATATAATAACCATCTAACTAATGATCAAATTGTCATTTTTAAAATCATAAATAAATGCAGGTACAGCCATTGATAGGCCCAGGTTCAGGACTACTTAAAATTCAGTTCTTACCTCTGTATTACCCCATCCCTTAAATTGCACTTGGATAGGGAAAAATGAATTATTCATGAACATTGTTGATTGGCTATAATAACAATGTTGTTTTTCTTCCTGCAAAAGAGAGAGAATGGCCTGAAGTCTTTGTGGCTAGGTTCACACATACTAAACAGGAATTAATTATATTTGTGAATGAACATCAATATGTCATTTTAATTCTAGAATTGTTATAATAATGAGTGTTTAGTTCAAGTATAACAAAATCCAATGGGATAGAAACCTGACTCAAATTCCTTTGGGAAATTATATTCTTGAGACTCTATGTGAAGGCGGAGCTGAGTTAATAGGGTGTCCACTCAGATGTCCCTTCCTGAAGCTATAAAGTATATCTTCCACATCTGTCACATTAGACAGGTCTTTTTCCTCATCAAAACCTTTCAGTAGTTCCCTGTTACTACTTAAATTCAGAACCCTAACTTTAGACTTTTAAGCCTTTCATTGGTTATCCACCCCAATATGTGTATTCATCCATCCATCTATTCATCCATTCATCCATCTGTCCATCCATTAAAGCAACAAATGCTTATCGAGCATCTAATGTCTTCCCTAGGTACTTTCAAAGACCCTAATTCAAGGTCTCCTATTGTTATTTTCTTCATGGGAACTTTACTCCTATGCTCCATTAAAGAATCTACCATTCTCCCAATTTACAGCACTCAGATCTGCACAAGGGCCTTCACAAATGTTCTACTCAACTTATCTTTCCATTTTTACATGGGTGACCAGGTATATTCGTACCCATTCTTCCAGAGCATAGGAGCTTAGCAGATGCCATGTTGTCAGTCCCTGAGCAGGAGCCGCTCACTGTCTGTAACTACATTCTACCCTAAGGAAAGCTGCTCAAGAATCAAACACAAAGCCTACTTTAAAAGAGATTATCACTAATGGAGCAAAGATAAATACAATTAGAAACACATAAATTACACTCAAGAAGACATCTGAAGTGAAACGAACACAGTTTTAAAGAACTTTAGTAAGCACATGGAATGGGTTCCTTTATGAAGTTTGGTGACATCGCGACCAATCTGACAAGACTTTGTAGAGGAAGGAGGGTGATGCAAGCAAGGTTTGGAATGGTCTGAGAAAGGACACCTCTGATTTGGTAGTTCCTAAAGCACAGCTGAGAATTTAAGCAAAGTCAGAAACACAAATGAGCAGCAGATTGCTTTGGCTGGTCCTTAGGCCAGGAAACAAGACGACTGGAGGAGGGCGAGTTTGTATCACTGGCTGTGCTTTCATTGAGAAGAGTGCTCATCCTTTTTTTTTGTATTCGCCAGAACCTTGAGAGGTTGTAGATGGTGATGGGCATAGCTGGGACTCCCTGCTGTGGTTCATCGCCTACCAAGGTGGTTCTCCCTACAGGAGAGTAGAAGGACACTGATCTCTGTGCTTGCATTTATTATCTAATTTAATTCACCCATAACCGAAGGACGTGGTATTTTTCATTTTGCAACAGAAACTGAAGCTTAATTACACGCCAAAGTAGAGCACAGACTCAAGCTCAGGTCTTCCTGGCTCCCGAATCCCCTCCATCCACTTTTCCATGCCTTCGGTCTAGAGCAGGGTTTCTTGGTCTTGACATTGGTGGCTGGATCTTTCTTTGTGATGGAGGTGCTGACCTGTGCACTGTGGGATATTAAGCAGCATCTCTACCCTCTACGCACTAAGTACCAGTATCACTGCCCCCAACCAAAATATCTCCAGACATTTCAATTGGTCCCTGGTGGGGGTGGGAGTCAGGACAAGCAACACCATCCTTAGCTGAGATCTACTGCTCTAGAGTATTATGCGTTTTGAAAATTGTTATGTAAACTTTTATGCTCTTCCAGTTTTAGCCACACTCAAGTGCAAAAGAGAACCTGGAAACAGTGTGAAAGCTAAAGCTAACTTTGTACAATTCAAAATTCTTTGGACAATTACCTACTTTTTTTTTTTTTTTGGCCCAAACCTAATGATTATAACTTGGAAGTGCTCTTAGAAGAACACTGGTTGCAAGTTGCAAATAAAATGTCTGTTGGGAGGTCAGCACAGAGAACTCTAGTCATGGGATAAAGCCACGCACAGACTTATCCTGAGGTCTTCTTTATGGAATTTAAGAAGCTGCACCTTTACCCATAAATTACGTGAAAGCCTCTGCATGCTGGGAGTGTGAGAAGAACTGCTGGGCAGACATCAGTCTTTTCAGCTGGGTCATTTCCAGCTGCCTCATTGAATACAAAGACAGATTATGACTATTGAAAGCTCCTTGAGCATAGGGACCATGTGTTGGAAACAGTGGGGTTATTAAGAAGCATAACTCTTCATTAGCAATAAATGAGTTGGTATTGCAGTCATTCGTTGACAAATATTTCTTCAGCATTTGTTATGTACAATATTACAATGGAGATATATTTGTGTGTGTGTGTATATATATACTTATTCAATGATTATTTGATTAATTATCTACAAAAGTTTTTGATACTGCTTGTGGAAATAGAGAAACACTTTGAAATAGTTTCAGTTTAAAACAAAATAAATAGGAAGGTAGTTGCCTCAAACTCTGTCATGTCACACCAGTAGAATCTACCCAACTCCTGCTACACAGCATTTCCACATATGATGATAAAAGTGGCCTGAAATCTAAGAGTTTGGTGCAGTCGTTGTGACCACATCCAAAAGAAAACATGCACACCAGAAGAATAGTTAAGTATTCCAGTCCTTGGTGATGGATATAATATGTGGCTTGTACCATCAAATTTATTAGCTGTTAAAAGCAAATTTTAATATAGAAATACCTCATTGAATGTATTTACGTACATCAGCAAGGGCTAATTCGAAAATGACGTTATATTGTTTTGAAAACATGACACGTTTTTTAGCTTTGAGTCACATTTCAGATTACCCACTTGCAAAATAGAAAATAATACTAGTTGTGTGTTAAGATTAGATTCATCTACGTGATTACAAAGTTCACTGAAGTATCGGTCTTGGGCTTCCTTTGGCAGTCTCGTAAACACACAGAGTTAGAACGCTGGCAGAGGACGTGTTTAAAAGGACTTAATTGTATGCAGTCTTTCTTCCAGATAACCTGCCCATATGTAATTATGGCTCTCTGACATCTTTCTGGGACGAGTGCCCTTGCAGATAATTCCAGGGCAGGCTGGAGGAGGAGATAACTAGATCAGTAGGGAAGCAAGATTTCTTCTTTCTCATTCTCTCTTAAAAATTACATGAAAACTTTCCGAATTTACCCATTTCCCTTTTTAGTGCATTGTTAATAATTATTGCCCACCTTATTTCTAGCAGCACCACGTATAACCTTTTTAATATGAACTAATGTGTGAATAAGGGGTATTTGTGTGTAGATTAAAAGGGCCAAAAGGATCTTGAGGGACTTGTATTGTTTCCTTTGTTTTGATTTTCCTATCTCTAAGAAGAGATAGCATTCCCAGTAGAATGCTAAAATAGTTTCAGGGTTCCTGCCCTAGGGAACCTCCCAAAAGATTAATATACTCAACAGCCTGTGACAAGGTAGGGACAGGTGGCATGGGAAAGTGTCCCCAAGGTCTTGGCTTCCTTGTAGCCTTGGCAACATTTGGCCCAGAGAGAATGTGCTGGCAATGCCATCATGCCTCTAGGGCACTGATATTTCAAGTTTAAAACAAAATGATATGCATGACATGTCCCTTGGCGGACATTTCCTGCTCATAGAAAAAAGGAGGTCTCCAGTAGGCCAAGTTATTGGTTTCCTAGGAGGGAGCATTCCAAGGTCAAGTGCTTGCAGGGGAGGACAAGCCCTAAGAAACATGGGAGAGTTGGAGGTAGCCCTTTTTCTTCAGCCTGCCAAGAAAGAAAGTAAAAAAGTGTAGGCCCAGGATTTGAATGAGACAAAACTAGATTGGAACGCTGGCTTCATCCACTTAGTAGCTAGGTCACTTTGGGCAAGTGGTCTAGCACTTCTGTCATCTGTGAAATGGGATAGGAATAATGACTTTATAGGATTGTTTGGATCAGCAAATGCAAATATTGTCGTGAAGTGCTTTTTATGAATAGATAATGATAGGTAGGTAGATAGATAGGTAGGTAAGTAGATAGATAGATAGATAGATAGATATAGATAGATAGATAGATAGATGATAGATAGATAGAGCTGTAGACTGGAAGTCTGAGCCCTAGCTTAATAAAAGCTGCTTTGGACACCCAGCTAGTTTGGTCACATCTTTAAATTTGTCAGCATCGCTTGCCCCATCTATCACAATGCTGTTGGGGAGGAGAAAAGTAAGGCTGGAAGCCATACTTAAAAAGTTACCAAATGCATATAAGAAATCTAAGTCAAATCATTAGTAATGTAGGAATAGAAAAAGTAAAGCCATTGCACAGCTCTCCAAGGACCCAAGAAGGTACGTGAGGCAGGGAGTAAAATTGAAAATAAACTAAATTTATGTTTCTTCCTTTTGGTGCCTCTACAACAAGAGACAGAAATCAGGCTTGAGAATGAGTCGTTCTGTGTGTGTTGGTGAACATTAAGGATGAGTCTCAGAAGGAAAGATTGGGAGAGGTAAGGGTGCACCTATTGCGTTGTAACTAGCGAGTCTCTTTCTGGTTCTTTAAGACTCAGGATGCAGCTTCTTCACCCTCTCTGCTCTGTCCCTGGGAAATGGGTCCCTCCTTTTGCTGAGTTTAGGAGAGATTGATGAGATAATGTGCCCAGTAGCTTCCTCTCCTTGGGCGAGGGCCTCTTTGCAAGTGCCCATTTTGATCATCATGACTATCTGTGCCTCTGTGAAATACTGCCAAAGAGAACAAGGGGAGCTTGCCAGAAAGATAAATGTCCTAAGGGTAAGAGATGAAAAAGAAATGGAACTAAGGGTGAGATTAAAAAAATAATAATAATAGGAAAAAGGTAATTGCAAGAAAGAAATTAGAACAAATTATATAAACAGAGATTGGCTTCTAGGACACATGGCTAAAATCCCAGAATCAGAGTAAGGCAGGCAGTGGGTAAGAAAAAAAACACACACCACACACACAACCAAACCCTTTGAGAGTTAGAATGTCGAATTCTCCAGGGTGATCAGAGCATTTCCAGAATAGAAGCTTCGGGCAGGCTATATTAAAAAGAAAAAGGAAATGAAAAAGGAAAATCAAAATTTCCTATAAGCCTTTGCATTTTTTACTCCTCTATCTCCCAGAAAAGATTTTCCGTCAGAAGATATTGGTATCACTGGTAGAGAGACAAATGGAATATAATGGAATATAAAGAGTAATTATGGATTTTGCCACTATTAAAGAAGTTTATTACGGTATTTGTGTGCAGTGCCTGTTCCTTTTCAACTTATTCACCTGTTCTAGACACGAGCTCCTTTCTGACAACTTTCACTCCTCCTTTTTCCCAGAATGAGATTGGCCTGTATCACGTTGTCTTGTGCGTCATGATTGATGGCTGGCGTTCTTTCTGTGAATAAAGCAAATGATCTTAATGACTTCGAGAGTCTACATCGGAAACGTTTATCACAGCGGTGGAGCTAACTAGCCTGTGAGCCTGCAAATGATGACAAATTGGACAACTAGGTTTCCAGTTAAGTTAAAAAGAGAGAGACTAAGAACAAACGGATGTTTTGGTGTGGATGTTTTTGTTAAATAAACTTAGCAGTGGATTGGTCGTGCACTTCTTGCTGTAGGTATAAATTAAGACTGTGTTTTCTGTAAGAAGTGCTGTTGCAGTTACAAGGCCCATTTGCTCAACCCACCAAATATTTCATATTCCGTAGATCAGAGTTTGGAAAAGGGAAAGTTTTATTTTTGAAATGGCATCCTAAAGGGAAGACGGGAGATCTCCAGTTTTCTCAAATCCATCTTAAGATCCCATGAGTTCCTTTGTCCTAATGCATACCAGGAAGGGAGAAGGGATGGGCAAGAGGGGAGATTCAAGGAAAAGCTAGAAATCTCCACATCTCTTTGTCCACCAGTAGGTGACCAGAAGTTCTCAAGTCTGCTGCCGATCTCCCCAGTCAATTAGCATATCTCTAGAATCGGAGGCTGGAAATTAAGGTACTCTGTGGAGACGCCGAAGCCTTCCACTCTGTGACAGAGTCTTGAGATTCTAGTAACAGGTGATTTGGGGTCCTGAGACACGTTTTCAGCCTAGGTGGTCACCTAAGGGGCGCAATACCAGCCGCTTTGGGCAGTTCTTCTTGCCTACACCTACTGTCTAGAGGAGGAAAGGGAAGAGAGGTGTGTCCCTGGAAACAGCCATTTCTGGATACTGGCTTCTTCCGGAGCTGCTTAGTAGTGTGGTGTGTGGGAATTTATCTTCAAGGAGCTTGCCAGCCCTGCCATCGCCAGCTCTGCTACTTCACCCCTCTCTCCACCGATGTGCCCAGCCCCTGCCCTAAGCTCTCTCCTCTGATTTCCCACATTTGTACTCCATTTACAAAGAGTGCGGAGAAACCAACTACTCATTCTCCTGCATCAGGCCCACCCTAACAAATCTGTAAGCAAGTATTTTTAGCTTACTATTTGTCGAATTTATGACTTTAAGGTACTAGTATTTCCCAAGTCCTGAGGAAGATAACGAGGATAAGACACATTTTTCAAAAGAACTAAACATCCGATGAGGAAGAAGAGACTTATTGAAACATCCCTGTTAGATATTTGCCGTCAGTGACACTAGACGGACGGTAGAGACAACCTAGTGTAACCCCCATATTAACTGTGGTCAGGGGGTAAGGTGACTGCACTCCAGTCTCTCGATTTGTAATGTAGTTCTTGTTTTCATTCGGTGAGCATAGGCCAGTGCGTCCTTTGCATCAGTTATGGGTGTGATCCCAGACAAGCCCACGAGTGCCATGCTTCAAGCAGCCAACAGAACCTAGAAGAGATAATCGAGTCACCAGGCAAATCAATGAAAAGAATGGGAATTACAGAAACCTGTGGGAGGAGCACCCAACTCTGTCCCAAGGATCTAGAGCAGCACTGTCCAACCAAATTATCGTACATGCTGCATATGTTATTTTAATTTTCCTGTTAGCCACATTTTTAAAAGAAGAAGAGATTGATGAAATTCACTTTACCAGTATGTTTCGCTTAACCCATTATATCCAACATAGTATCATTCCGATATGTCATCGGCGTATAACAAATTATTAATGAAACATTTTCTATTCTGTTTTTCCTATTAAATCTTCGAAACCCGGTCGTGCAGCACGTCTCAGTTCAGACCCACCACATTTGCAGTGTTCAATAGTGACCTGTGGTGAGAGGCGGCCGTATCAGACACAGCAGTTTGCTAGAACGTTTCTTGAAGGCTGAAGGCTAAGTCAGTTGGGAGAAGGAATGGAACTGGGAAGTTGGACAAGCCTTCTGGGCTTCGAGGGGCCGGAAAGCTTAAACACTCAAAGGCCAGAGAAGGCAGGCCTCTCACAGGAAATACATGGAATTCATTGTAGCCTCTCTTGGCCTATGATGATAGCCATTTACATGGATGGGGAAGGTAAGCAGAGGAAAAAAATTGAAGGAATGAATGTGAGTTCAGCTTTGGACATGTTAAATATGAGTTGCCTATGGTCCACCAAATAGAGGAGTGAGATGGTAAGATCTCTAGGAGTTCTGAGACCTTAAGGTGGACTGGGCTGGACTGTAGAAGCTTCAGGAGGAAGGTGAGAACTTATCCAGTGCTGTAAGGATGGGTACTGCCAGTGCCATTTATCCTACAGGGAGTAGAGGTTACCCTGGGTTGGAGTTCTCCGTTTTTGCCACTCGACACAGAGGAACAGACGTGGCAAAGTTAATTATTGGAACCATCCGAAGTTTGTATATATTTAGCCTGTATGTATCCTTCATGCCTCATTATCTTCTATAAACAATGCCTGGTTTGTCGTTATGCTAGAATAACATTTGGATGCAGGATGACAGAACTTTTATTAGAATATTTATGTTCTAATCCTTCATGAAATCGAGGTCCATTTTGTGTGCTTTGGGGGAAAGTCGTGAATTTTAGGTTACCAGGAAAGATCATTCACTAAAATGCATATCTTTTACTGTATAATTTTGTGGTCCATGCCTAAATCAAGTAAATTAAACCTAAGCATCACACTTATTAGTCTTTTTTATCCAAATTGTTTCCAAGGTTTTTTTAATCCTCTGAATTTATAACTTCTGATATAGAATCTGCATATGGGCAAGATTTAGTTTATTTTTTAACCCTTTATTGGGGGAAGAAACAAATGAAATAGCATGCTGTATCCATCAAAATTAATTTTTTAAAAGGGCTCAACACTCACGAGCATCTTGGGAACTCCTTTATTCTGTGGTTTCAGGGACGAGTAGGACTGGAATGGGCTTAAACCTCACAAGTGTGGAGTTTGGCGGAGCTTGGTAGCCTGGTAGAATGACAGTAAATGAAAGAAACGCTGCGTGTTAGAACATGCAGTGGATGAATACAGTCATTGGGAAAGGATTTGACTTAGTCTTTTTCAGAGGCAATGATGGAAGGTATATATTTTTTATTCTTGTCTTAAAATTGCTGAACATAATGGAGGGAATTTTAAAAGAAAGAAAAGAAGTGAATTGCTTACAAAATGCAATTCCTGCCTCTTCCTCCTGCTGGGTCCTTGGAGCCCAGCTAAGACTGTGAAATACCAGATGAGTGGGGCTGCGGGTGCAGAAGGAGAAGTCCACAGCCCTTGAACCGGCATGCGGATGCCTCTGGGTTGTTTGCATTAGAAAGAGCGTGGACTGTGCTCTCTATCTCTGCTGGATTGGGAAGGAAAGATTCACCAAGGACCGCAAGTGCTAATATCAAGCATCTTATGGCTGCAATTCATGATGGAGCCTCTCGTAAAATCCCTGTCAAGCAAAATGGCTGTAAGAGCCACTTTTGTCTTGCTGCCAAAAGGACCATTTGGTTTCTACTAATTTAGTTACAGGTGTGATCAGATGTTTGCTTATTGCTCTCGGTATTTCATTGTCCTAAATATCTCAGCTTCAGTTGTGCCCAGGGAAAAACTCCAGAGTTTATTTTCATTCAGCTCTATTCACTGAGTTCCAAGATTAGGCAAATCCCTCTGCTAGTGGTCCACAGCTTACCCCGGTATAAGGATGCTTGGAACCTCTGAGACAACTAGGATACAGGCTCACTTATAACAAAGTAGATGACACCACCTGGAGTTGTGCACCTGTGTGGTCCTAGAGATATCTCTCTCTGTCTTTGTCTCTCTCGGTCTCTCTCTCTCTCTCTCTCTCTCTCTCTCTCTCTCTCTCTCTCTCTGTTTCTCTCTCTGTCTCTCTGTCTCTGTTTCTCTCTCTCTCTGTGTCTCTGTTTCTTTCTCTCTCTCTCTCTCTCTGTCTCTCTCTCTCTGTCTCTCTGTCTCTGTCTCTGTTTCTCTCTCTCTCTCGCTCTCTCTCTCTCTCCCCCCTCCTCCCCCTGCCACCTTCCCTTTCTCCCTCTTTATCAGGAGATGACTGTAATACAAGCTGCAGTAGGAGCGATGTCAGGGAGGTACTTATTACTCTTGGGCAGGAGTTGTTGGCAAACTGTTTCTGTAAAGATCCAGAGGGTACAATGTTAAGGCTTTGCAGGCCATACCGTCTCTGCCACACCACTCAACTCTGCCATTTTTGCCTAAAAAGCAGCCATAGATTACACTTAAATCGGTAAGCATGGCCACATTCCAATAAAACCTCGGTCCCTTGGGCCGAGGTTTGCTAACTACTGATTTGGAGAAGCAGAGGGAGGAGACACCATTACTGGATGCGGACTTGGTGAAGGAGGCAGCCCAGGAAATGGTTTTAACAGGATGTGTAATATTTCCACAGGGATACCAATTTTTAGGCTACCTTATTCTTGGCTGTTCTCAAATTATTTTATCTATGATAGTTTCCTGTCTTCAGCTTTCATACATGTTCCTTGAGAAGTGGGGATGGGTGATCGTTTTGCATTCTTATGGAGTGTAGAGGCATTCTGAGATACTGTATGTACTCAATAAATCCTTTTGGAGAGGAGTAGTGTAATGGCTTCAAGGAAAGGTTCCCAGAGCTTTTCAACTCTGCTTTGCTAAAGAAGCAAAGCCATAGCCAAAGGTTAGGACCAAGCCGTGCCTTGGGTACCTTGTCTGGAATTGTAGATGCTGACAGTGCTTCTGAGATTGACACCACCAGGATCCTGTCCAGAGAAGGAACCTTTGGATTCCGGCCCAAAAGGAGGCTCCCTGCTAATATTGGAAGGAAATGAGTTAGAGCTCCATTTAATGGGTGGTCACCCTGCTCATATTTTAGAAATCTGAGATGCCCATGAATGTGAAGTGTCACTCTTGTTCAAGAGACATGATTTCTTTGGTTTCCCGTGTTCAAACCAGTTCTCATGGACTCTTTAGCCTTGACCTGGGTCACCCAAGGTCAGTATCAGGTAAGGAGTTGGTGCTGACTTCGATCTCGGCAAAGCCCTGCCAGGCCAACCTCAGTGGCCTCACAGACACCAGCCTGGAAGCCCCAAGTTGAAACTTCCAGCAGCAATAATAGTTCACTTCCTGTTTCAGAAACTCATAAAGCTTGCTACTTCCTCCGTTCGCTCCTTGGACTAGCAAGTGTCATCTCTACCTGGGAGTCATTAGAAATGCAGCCCACCCTTGGCCTGCTGAATCAGAACCAGGATTTTAAAAGATGCTCAGCTATTTGTATGCAAATTAGTATTCAAGTTGGAGAAGCCACACTGTAAAGGACACTTTACATTTTGAAAGGCTTTTCAGCACTTTCTAATAAATGTGTCATCTACTTGCTAAAATCTCTTTTCTGGAAATATTCACATTGTGGTTTATATTATTATTGTCACTTAGAGGAGATTTTTAGAACTTGTTTAATAAAAACTTAGCGTGTCATATACGATTATAATATAGCGCTTTTTCACAATTTGTAAGTCAGCACACTTAGTAAATAAATGTCTTTCTCATTGTGGAAATAATTACTCCACGACTATAAATATTGAGATCTTATTGTCTTCCCAATGTTTCAAGCTCATTTCTTTTGTGTGACACATCCTAGGGAAATACATGATAGGTTTTGTCCCTGTTTATGAAATGATCACATTGGGACATAAAAAGGTGGCAGAGTTTACTTGTGGCCATTACTGGGGTGCTAGGCTAAGGAATTTCTGGATCTTTCTCTGTGTTCAGTGATAACATGCCTATCTTTGGATCAGATGGAATGAAAAATATGAATGAACTCTAAATGGAAGCTGGGGAACATGGATGAAAACTAAGCAACTCTAATATTGTAACTAATGGCACTATTTCTTTTGCTATAGTTTTTATTATACTTTTCACAATAAAGTATTTGCTCTCAAAATTGTTATGGAAATGTGAGGGCAGAATGGGAATAGCTGAAAATCATCACAGAATGCGGGCTTTCTCCTTCACCTGCTAAGTTTGAGGTGGACTCCAGCCCTTAAAGATTTTCTAATGAGAGAAATCTTAACTCTGAGTTCCCCATGGGGATCAAGGAAGTCCGATGCTCAGATTTGAGTGGCCCCCTCCCTCTCTGTTTTTTAAGAGGTTGTTTGTTCTTTGAGGGTAGGAGTCTGTCATCTTATTTGAGGGTAAGAGCCTGTCATCTTTATCTGTCACAGATCTACCTATAAAATGGTGCGTAATAAAAGAGTTTTTGAATGAAAAGAACACAAATAAATAGGGCGATATTGGGTGGAAAGCATCTGCAAAGTGGTTTCCATTATTACCAGAATGTGTTTTCTTCTTATGATCTTCACAGTTGTTTAGAGATCAAAAAATAAAGAAATACATAGAAGTAATGAGACAGCCCTGAGTGGTAGATATCTATTTTCAAGTGTGTCTGTTTAATTCTTCTACAAGGCTTTTTATATTCTTCTAGTCTTACATGTTTTGGATGACCTTAGTATGTGCAGATATTGAGAAATCTAGTGAAATAATGTATTCCCTTTTGATATCCAAGCAGGGAGTATTTTAAAAATACATTTAATTTCTGCACTTAGCATCATGTACACATTTTTTACTTCTATGTTAATAATTTAGGAAAATGAAGAGAGGCCAGGGAACTGCATAATTGATTCTGGGTTGTGATGGGGAGAGACGCCAGTCATGTAAATGCAGGAACAAAGCCATGATTCTCTGTATTAAATGCCTCTAAATGAAAAGCCACCAGAAATCTTCCTAGAATTAGATAAAAATAAAATATACCACATAAATGGATTTTGTTTATATTCTAAATAACCCATTAAAAATATAGCAAATGCATTCTAACTGGGGAATGAAGCCAGGCAATGCATTTTAACGTGTTGGTATGTTTAGGTGTATCTAAATGAGTTATAACTCTCTGTCTTACCTTGTTAAGGATGTCAGCAGGTGTACTATAAACACCTGTTCTTTAGGGATTATAATTCAGCAGTAAAGAAAGACTTCTTCAGCAGACATTGTAATAACAAACCAAACTCAGGCGTGTATTTGATTGAAAATAGAAACTTTTTAACTTATAAAATGAATGGCCTTTGGTAGTTTAAAAATGCGAATAAGACTAAAACAATGACGGATCTCATTGGGCATCATACTTCTTGATATTAAAATCATCTTATAACATCACATTTGAAAACTCTAAAGACATCAGCATGAGATACTGCTGATGGAGATACTTGTTTCTCCAAGCCAAAAGAGTTCGATTGGAACTTTGAACAGTAGCCACTAAAGCTAATTTTTCCATTATGGTTTTAGGCTGCCTGTGTGTTGCATTTTTGAAATACTGTTCATCCAGATAGTGGTCCTATTTACAAGACAAGATCCATGGTTCAGAGCTTTAAAACGCCCCAGAAATATTCAGGTATGTGATGGGCTGAACTATGATGTTCCATCTGTGGGCTGAACGCCGTGGAAAATAAGGATCTTGTTTGCGTTCCTTGAGTGGTGAACTGTTACCTCAGCGGAAACATAATTTCGTGGAATTTGTGTATCTGAGTCTCTTCTAATTCCATTAAAGATAATGACCTTGGAGAAATCTGTTTGGGTGACGAAGGTGAACATTTTGGAGCTTGTGAAGGGTCCTCAGCGGTCACATAGTCCAGCACCTTCATTCTATGAATAGGAAAATTGAGGGGCAGAAATATAAACAAATTTATCAAGGTGCCACTGTAAATCTGGGGTAAACAAACTATGACCCACCTGTCAAATACAGGTTGTTTTTTTTGGTAAAGTTTTGTTGGAACAGACATACCCTTTCATTTACACGTGGTCTGTGACTGCTTGAGATTCAACAATGTCGCGTTGAGGAGATGCAACAGAGACCATCTGACCCTCCAAGCTGAAAATGCTTATTATATGGCTCCTTACAGAAAACGTGCTAATCCCTGCCATAAATGGCGCCCTTAGAATTTAGTCTCCTGCCTTCCAGGCCAGTTTTCTTCCATCTGTATCTTTTTTCACTTTTAGTTCACAAAAGGTGCATACTTGGTCATATCAATTCCTTCCCCTCCGTCCACTTTTCTTCTTTTTAGTAATCTCTTCCCTTTTATCCTGCTGATACTTAATTGAAGATGTTTTAAGTCATATTTGATTATCTTACCCAGAAATAATTTAAATAACTTAATGCGATGGGAGATAACTATTAGATATACATTTAACATTGGAGTCTAAAAGTCATTAAACAGGACTAAGAAGATTAAGGAAACTACAGTCCAGACAAGCAAATACTTTATGTTAATCCATAAAAATTCAAAGATGATGAGAATATATGTGTATATCCCCAACCAGCAGTGAAACTATAATTTTCACAATGGATAGCTAACTCAGAAAATGTTTGAATTTTTTATATACAGTGAATAAGGATATTCAATGGAAAGCCAATTGGATTTGGCTAAGGTTGCGAGTAGCAATATTATGTTATGAGTCATCTAAAAATAAGGCAAACGTGAACATGAATGCTGCCTCTCAAAATGATGAGTGTTTGCAAAGTGTTTTAACAACACATTTAAAAATTAGATTAGGCCATTTGGCAGATTCAGGCAATGCTGGGTTTCATTAATCCTATAATCACTGTCAAGTTCTCTGACCTGATGCATTTGGTGGGTCCTGAGAGCATATTCAGGTTCCATATTACAGCTAAGAGCAACAGATGGGTCCTAGTTGAAGTGGGAAAAAGCATTTAACAGTCACTATGGGTGAAATAGTCCTCTGTGGGAGACCATCGGAGAGGGAAGGAGGAGTTCCCTGTCTCCTGATGCCTGGGTTTCCCAGCCCGGGCTCCTCCTGCCCATGGGGTTGCCTTCTACAGTAGCACACGGAGCAAAAATCCAAGCTCCTTAAGTCTCCTTCTGAAAATCCTTCAGGAAGAGCCCTGCGTACAGTCTCTCAGTAAGACAAATGCAGCTCATGTTTCCTCTAGCATTGGGACAGGTGACTTATTTCCTGAGTTAAGCGCCACATGAAGCCACTGGCTTGCATGTGAGTCGTGACATATCCCAAACACATATCTTTAAGCACTGAGCAATGAGGTGCTCACCCACGAGAGGCTCGTGGGACTAAGGGGACAGTTGGGAAAGTAGCTTAAGCTCAGAGGGAGGGATGGAGGACAGGGGTCCTACCTCAGGAGTTTCAGTGAGAGCTCAGGGTTCTGGGAACCGCCCACAGCCAGGACCATGTCCAGGTGGAATGAGCCCTGATGCCCGCCTCCCTCAGTAACACTCTCCACTCCATGAGAGCAAGCACCCTGTCTGCTTGTCCCAGCATGGGCCCGCACAATGACTGGCACAAAAGTCCTCAAAAATGTTTTGAATGATTGAATGAATGAAGGTAGTATCTTGAGAGCATCCAGAGGTTGGAGGACAGAAAAAGAGTTCTCAGACTATGTTATAGCTGAGAGTAGGAACTGTGTATATAGCGTTTCTAAATCATACGCAGGGTTGATTATAAAACCTTGCAAAAAAGAGTCATCGTCTCCCAGTGGATGCTTGTCGATTGCCTGGAAACGCCTCTCTGTGTGGAGGCCTGGCTGGTACAATGCCTGTATGTCTACTCAGAATCTTCTCTCAGTCCAGGCTGGTCATCTTCTGTGCAGTCATCAGCTTCACCACACTCTTTACTGTCTCTTTAAGAGATTCATTTGCCACCTCAGATCCTTTCTGGGAAGAGGAAGGGCAAAAGGAATAAATCTGGGGCTGATGTTCACTAGCAAATGTGAACGATCTAGGCTACCTGTGCCCCAGGCTCCTGACGTGAAGACATCTGTGAGGGGCTTCTAGCTGGGGTAGAATGTTCTCTGACGTTGAAACTTTCGTCCTGGTGCCCGTTGTATGCTGTTGCCCCTCTCTCCTGTCTGTCCCGCTACCTTATCCAAACCACCAGATGTGGGGGCCTCGCAGTCCTAACTGGCCCAGTTCATCATCAGAAATTCTCAGACACTTTTTCGTTCTGCTTTCTGCTGGCTGATTTGTTGTTATGTTCCCATCTTGAGCTCTGCCCTTCGAAAAATCCTAAGAGTCTTTGAAGCCTTTTTTTTTTTTTACCATGTCCCAACTGCCCTCAATCACTGTGGTTCTCGTGTAAAAGGTTCTAACAACTCTTGTGTCAACTTACTCAACACACAGTGTTTGTTGCACAACTACCATTGCCAGGCCCCGCGTGAACTCCAGGCGTCACATCTGAATAGAACCTACGGTTCGATCTACAAACATTGGCCATCATTGCTGGGTTTTGAAGAAAAGAATTGCATCATCTTTTCTCAAGTCTTAAATTTATGATCAGTTGCACCTTTAAGACATAGTCAAATCAAGAAACAGGGTAACTCAGTGCAAAGTATAAAGCTTGATTGAGTACTGAATCAAATCAGTGAAAACCTATAAAAACATTATTGGGGTAATTGGGAGAATGTTATTATGGGCTATATATTAGATAACACTGTACCGATATTAAATTTCAGTGTGATATGTATTGTAGTTTTAAAGGAGAATGTCCTTTTTCTTAAGAGAGCGATGCTGCAGAATTTGGGGGTGAAGTGCCCCGATGTCCGTTACTTCCTAAGAAATGATTCAAGTAAACAAATACACAGCATAAAGGAGCAAAGGGACAGGCGATACAATAAATGTTGTAAAATATGACACTGGAGGCCACATCATCGTTGCCGGGCCATCCCGTGCACTGTGGGATGTGTGGCAGGGTTCTTATTCTCCACCCACTAGATGCCAGTAGCGCTCCACCACCCCAGTTGCGACAACCCAGAAACGTCTCCAGACCTTTTGAAATGTCCACTGGGGGCAAAATCTCTGCTTGTTGAGAGCCAGGGCTCTGCTCTAGGTGAAGAGTTGTGATTGTACCGTCCTTTCCACTTTTCTTTATGATTACGGTTTCTCAAAATGGCACGTCGGGGAAATTAACAATCTTGGTTCGGAGTGTGAGTTTGCCATCGTTGAAGAGCGATGTCCAGCTAAGGGAACCCTGAAGTGGAAAAATGAAAACAACCTTGTATCAAGGAAACTGATCAAGGCTTAGAACATTTAGCGACGGTGAGGTTTATGATTTAAACCCTGTGATTTCGATTTGGGGCCTCTGAATTGCAATTTCGCCTTCACGAAAACAAGAGGCTTTCACGAATGCTGAGGCAGCGAGTTCCTGTCGAGGACATTGTTACCTTACAGGCAATAGCATTCATCTCTTGAAATCCCAGACCCATCCGGTCACTGTCACATGGCTCTGTTGGAGGATGTTCCACAGTTAACTGCTATTCATTCATTCATTCAGACAAATGCTATTGTAAAACAGTTTCCATATGTCAACAGTGGTGGCAAATTTGGATCTAATTATGCAGCGTACAGGCATGTTGGCCATCGGTGAACTCAAAGGTGAGGGTTGGAGGCATTGGGGTCCCGTGAGTGCCGTGTCTGTACATTCTGATCATGCCACGACATAGATCCACCAGCCAGCCATTCAACAACAGAAGGTAATATGAAGAGGTTATGTTATTGCTTCCATGTATTTAGGTCCCCTATCCAAAAACAATTGATAAAATTCCCATTTCTGAATAATTCTGTAGCCCTTTAGTAAAGCAAACGGAAGAGGACCACTTATGTGTCCTCTCAGTTAACAAACAGTACGTATTGCACACCTGCCATTGCCAAGTACTGTGATCTCCAGGGATAAAAAGATGAAGGAGACGCACCTCTGTCCTTATGGAAGTCGTAATTGGCTAAGGGATATCACAGATAAGAGGTAATTCCAATTCCGAGTGGCAAGGCTAATGAGAAGAGTTCAAGTTGCAGGGAATATATTAACAAGTAAGTTTATTGAGCATCAGCTAAGCATAGCACGTGGAATTTTTAAACAGTTTGAACTCCCAGGAGCTTGTAATCTGGGAAGACATGTATTACGTGCTAATTATATTGGTAATTATAGAAGGTAGATGATATCTCAATGATGCAAACAGTAGCTTCCCCTAAGTATAGGGAAGTGAGGCCATCTCTTTGGGGCAGGAGTATTCAGAAACTGCTCTTTTGCAGGTGGTGGCATTTGCTATGAGTTTTAGAGGATCAATTTTGAACAGTTACGGAAAAGACTGGGGAGTCGTAGTGGGGAAAGAGTGTTTTAGCCACAGGCAATGGCATGAACGCAGACATGGAGAACATGCATGTTCGGGCTATGACAGGTGAGTTCATTTAAAAGCCACAGAACATTGTTATGCAAAATCAATGCGATGCTGGACTGGAAAAGAAGATTGGAGATTTGAGGTGTTTGTTTTCTAAGTTGATGGGTCTGGTTTTCAAGGTCTGTTTTGTTCACTGATGTATTTCAAGCACCTGTAACAGCATGTGGTATATTCTAAATAATCAATATTTGTCATGTATGTTAATATGTACAAGGAATAACAGTAGCAGCTGTCTTTGAACACTTAATTCATGGAGCTCTTTCAACAACCCAGCAACATGTTAGTATTATCCTTAGCTTTCAGAACATGAAGATGCTCTTTTGATGAGGATAAGGAACATCCTCAAGTTCAGATGCTAAGAGGTAGAGCCAAGTTTCAATGAAGCTCTGTCTGAATCTAGTCTCCATGGTTTGGCCTGAGATATGCTTTATTCTTCCCTTGATTATACACAGATGGTAGCGGGCTGTGCATCTTTCTACATCTTGCCTTCCCACTCCCCCACCCCATTTACTTTAGGATCTTTCTCGATCTGTACACAAAGAAATTCTTTTTTACAGCTGCATAGTATTCCACTGTGTGTTTGTACCATAGTTCATTTAATTTGTCTTGTACCGATGGGCTCTTAGGGCAAAGGGTATACATATTCGCAATTTGTATCGAGACTGCTAAATTGCACTCCCCAGGGCTTGTCGGGATGCACTCTGAACAATGTATGACAGACAGTTCACGTTTTCCTACAGCTGCACTAAAACCATGCATTTTCAAACTTTCCATTCTCTCTACAAATTCTCCAGTCACTCCACCAAAAATCCATATAGAATCATATCCTTTTCTCAGTTTCTTTTGATCAAAATAAACATTTAATTATAAAAGTAATACATACTTATTATAGGAAACGGAAAAACAAAAGCGTACAAACAAAACCCCACTTCAGTCTCACAGCCCAGAGATAGCCACTGAGGCTCCATCCTTCCAGACTGTTGTTTTATGCCTATGCACACAGGTATTTTTAAAAAGTAGATCATGTTGTGTATATTCTTTTTATAACCAATTTTGTTCACTTGGATTTTAGCTGAAAGGTACCCACTGTTGGATGAGCCATCATGGCGCAACCAACCCCTCTCGTTGTCATGAGGTTTAAGGCGAAATAACATGTCCAAGTGCCTAGAACAGTGCCTGTCTAATAGAAGTTATTAAACCCATGTTACCCCTGCCTTCTCCCCTGGAATAACACTTTTACCTGCTTGAGGAAGGCAGTGAGCTGCCATTTCAATGCCTAAGATTCTGGGGCCAATACCATCATGTACCTTGGACTGTTCTATTAATTCAGTTCACATTGAGATTCTATTATGTGCTTGACGTGGGCCTGAATAAGAGAGATAGAAAGATGAAGAAGACCTGGTCATTGCTCTCACAGGTTTGCTCCAGATTTGCATATGCATTGGCATTGTGTGCTTACCTGGGAGACACAGCTACAAACTCATGAGCATGGCCAACAGCATTGTTGTAAAAGGGGCTCAAGATTTGATCAGCTGACTGTTCCCACATTTGGCCCTGAAACGCCTCTCTAGGCATCTTTGCCCAACCTGGCCAGTCTGCATCTGTTTCCTCCTGTACGATACAGGGCTAATTATAATTGTCCTTCCAGATCAACAGAGTTGGAGAATTCAGTGTACTAACAGATGCAAATGCACTTGAAAAATCCAATGTCCAATTCAAGGCAACGTTGCATGTGACTTTAATGGCAAGCCCTGTGTGCAATGTTTGGGCGCTCAGGATATGTGTCCTCGGACTCAGGATGTCTTGAGTCTGTCAGGATTGTTTACAGAGCAAGGCTAAAATTTGTATGTTCAAACTTTTGGAAGAAGAACCAGGTTGTCTGGTTTAATTCTCCTGGTAATTCTCCCAGATATCCAAATGGGAAACAAGTAATTCGGTAGTCTGGTGAGAGGTTTGTGTAGAAACTCATGGGTGTATAATCGCACAATCGATTTCATTGTGTGGGTTGGTAAATCATGCAATGAAGCAGAGAAAAATAATCAGAAAAATGTTGAAATTTGGTCATTAAATATATACATCTAATTTTGTTTCCATTGTTATACTCTTGATTAATAATACATTCCACTTGACTAAAATGATTTGGTAATGAGTATAGTTTTGAGCTTCTGCTTTTAAGAGGCTTGGCGTTAATTTTTTAAGTAGTTTTAACTCCTTGCTTTTTCCCCTTTACTATATTTCCCTGTCCTCCTTGTCATAATAGAAGTGAAATCTTAAAAATAGTCGTTGGGATGATTCTTCCTTCTGTCCACATGGCTTTAATGTTATTTTCACCCTATGACTATAGCTTTCTTTACTCGCACCTGTACTAGAAGCTGCTAATAAGGAGCCACAGGATGAAAAACTGTTACCTCTTGTATGAGACTGTACTCAAGCCTGATTGCACGAAGAGACTTACATTCTGAGATAGGAGAGAATGCGACCTGATTCGGAATGTGTCCAAGTGTCAACAGCATGGTTAGCTAGAATCAAACACTTGGTCGGTTAGTCTGTTCCCCACCGATCCATGGGAACAAGAAAGTGCAGGACAGGACCACCTCAACCCTAGTGGGGCCCATCAAGTTTGTCACAAAAGGAACAAGGCTGCCAACAAACTTGAAACTTTTTAAATTCATCCAGAACCATCTTTTCATTTTCTCTCTCTCCCTCTCTGCTTCCTTTACCTTAACCCACACTGCATGTCAGCCTTGAATGCCACCTGCTTGCAAATTGTGTGAAGTTAGGAGTTCTATTAGTTGGTGAGTACTGTAACCCAAACACCATTGAGAGCAACATAAATGAGAATATGCTTTACATTTTGTAACACCATCTGTAATACTATGTGTCCTTGGGTTATTGTGAAAATAATCTGTGTGAGTCCAAGCAGATAAGGATGATCAAATTCAGGGTCACGTTTTATTTCGTTGGATTTGTATTGTGTCATTCTATGTCAGGAACGAATTACTGAATAGATGTGGCTTATCTGAAATGGACATAATTAAATTCTCAGCACTGATTTCAGAGGATGCAGCTTAATCCTGGCTCCTGGTCAGAAATACTACCAGGAGCATAAGTAGACTCATAAGTCGAAGTCATGCTTAATTATGACACAGTGCACGCAAAATGGAATTTAGAGTTGGAAGCCTTAGGCTTCAGTCCTGGACGTTCTCCTAACTAGTTGTATAATGTCAGCAGGAGCGTTGTACGGGGTGGGTTTGAATGTTCTCTCCCCCTCGCCCGCCCCCCCCATTTCTACCCCTAGTACAATCTGTGTGAAACACAGTGCTTGCCACAACCCGCAGTTCCCTTCCAGCTGGTTCGCTGGCCTTATTGCCCTCCAGTGCAGAACATTTAGTGTCTCCACTGGACGTGGGCAAGTCATACGTTCTCTCTGAGCCTCAGTTTCTTCATCTTTAAAACAGATACGTTAATGCTTTAGCAGGCCTTCTGTCACATGCTGAGGCAGGCGTGTGAGTCTCCAAAGACATTATTTACGTAGAAGCACTGTTTAAACTGTTCGGGCACATACAAAAGATACTTTCATTGCTATTACAACCACTTGTAACACAGCATACCAGTTGATGAAACTATGCTAAATGGGTTCAGCACTGTACTTCAGGGCTTAGGTCTCTCATTTATCTGCACAATATGTCTGTGAGCTAAATGTTATTTTCATTTGACACCAAAATAAAGCCCAGAAAGACCAAGTAATTTGCCTAGAGCTGTGAAGCTATTAACTGGCAAACCTGGAATTTGAAGTCGTTTTCTCTGATATAAAGATCTATTTGACTTATCATAATTGAGCTTCCAGTGGGAACATCGAGGCAGCTGGTTTTTTTGTTCTAAGTCTATCGAGCACAACTGTATGCCAATTACTGAGCTAAGAATCGTACCTTCATTACTTTATGAGCTAAGCAGGGCACCGTTATCATTTTGGCTGGATCTTTCTGTGTTCCGGGGGCTGTCTTGAGCAGTGAAGGATGTTGAGAAGCATCCCTAGCGTCTACCTATTAGATTCCAGGAGCATCTCTCCCCCAGACATTGCCACGTGCCTCCTGGAGGCAAAAATCACTTCCGGGTGAGAATCCTTATTTGAAGCTAATTCTGTTTTGCAGGTGATGAAAATAAAGTAGAGTCTAGGGTTCAGGGTCACAGAGCCAGTAAGTGACAGAATGACAGAATTTCAATCTGTCTGACTTAGGGCTTCAGAACTGGATCTCACCTACCCCCAACACACACCCCCAGAATCCCTTTTTTCTCATATTGAGGTGTGTTTCTAAGGAAACTCAGGTCACCTTAGCAGCCTGCAGGTGATTTTTGAGAGCGTGCCTGCCCCTGGGCCAGATTCGCCATCAAGATTTGGTCCAGGGATGAGAGAGTACACACAGGAAGAGACCTTGGGTTGCTTCCGCCCGTGGTCCCAACACAAATAACTCTGCGACCGTGTCTGTACCCTCACAGCTGTTCTCACTTCATGTAAAGTATGAAGATGTTTTTTCGTCCAGGGCAGTTTCAATCTGTTGCAGAGAATAGACGGGTGAAGCACAAAGTTGCAAACCAGTTTAGTCAGTCGTGGGGAGTTTCTAGAGGGACTGAAATAGCCCTGCCAATGTAGGTCGCTATTTTTAAGGCTGAGCTAAGTGTTTGAAAGTGGTTCACACAGCCATGATCTCAGGTTGAAGTCACCGAACATCGGAGTTGCAAGGAATCTCAAGGCCTGGCCCGCGACAAATGGAAATTGACCCTCTGCACCAAGGATCACACACACACACGCGGGGATTAACAGCTGCTCGAGAAGACGGTCTGATATTTTCTTCTCCTTTGACAATGGCTGAACTCATCAACTTCTGCCCTTATAGGAGGGTCCAGCTGAGGCTGGCTTCAGCCCCCTCTTGCCTCCTCTTGCCAGACTGGAAAAGAATAGATGACCAAGCCTTTCTCTTCACCCTTTTTCTATTTCGAGACCAGATAAAGCCATTTATACTTGCATCACTGCCCAAAGTCCTGGGTTCTCTCGAGGGGTAGGTAGAGATTTATTTAGCAGATACTTTACAGCACATTTCATACTGTGTTCTGGGCATCATACTAAATACTTCCCAAAACTCATTTAATATTTTATCAAAGATGTGGTCCTGTTACCATGATCCATTTATGCCATTTTATAGAAGAGTATCTGGAGCTAGGGGTTAGTTGCTCAAGTTAAAGAAAAATAAGCGACAGAGCCGGGGTTGAAGA
The DNA here is from genome assembly GCA_003508835.1 of Eonycteris spelaea. Taxonomy (NCBI): domain Eukaryota; kingdom Metazoa; phylum Chordata; class Mammalia; order Chiroptera; family Pteropodidae; genus Eonycteris; species Eonycteris spelaea. The sequence goes on from PUFA01000276.1 coordinate 1,105,752, forward strand.
GAGTCTTATTCTAATCCAGTGGGTCTTGGACTTGACTTGGTACCAGCAAGGCCTGGAGGCTGGTAACATAGACTGCTGGATCAGCCTCAGAGTTTGGCATTCAGTAGGTTTTGGGTGGTGCCCAAGAATTTGCATTTCTAACAAATTCCTGCTGCTGCTACTTCTGGTCCTGAGACCACACTTGGCGAATCTGCCTCTCCAATGGGCAAGCTCTTGACTGCCACAGCCTGCTACTCCTGTCTAGTCAGTATTAGAGGGGGCTCTAGGCCACATAACCAGGGGCTCCGCGTTATATGCACTGGCCCTGCTGCTGCTCTACAAGAGGCCACCTCTTTGCCTCCAGGTGGAAAAAACTATCTTTCAGCAGTGGTGGGATAGAGGGCATTTGAGAGTGCTGGAGAGTTTGGTGTAGCCACAGAAGTGGGAGCTGGGCTAGACGGTCCCTGGAGTGGAGGGTACCCTCCCAGCGGAGAGTCAACCGCCATCTTCCAAGGCTAGATATGCTTGGGGTAGACTTCTGGTTATCACACTGTGTGGAATCAGAAGCCAAGTCCCTCTATAATTATGATCTCCATCCTTGATTTTCCTCCAGACCATTATGGTTAGATCTGTGTTATTTTTTTTTTCTACTTGCACTTCTAGTTTGCTAAGTTGTACTAATGCTTTTCCGACCCACGTATTGTATGTTAACACATTGTCACATGTCATTTTAATTATTCAGTTACTCATTTTCTATCAGCAAATGTCCCCTGACTTGAATGAACTCAAATAATGTTTGTGGATTTTTCCAATATTAGCGTTACACTTGGCATTTTATGACAAAAGGCTTTATTGGAAAACAACTTGCTGAGCTGCTGTGTACTACTTCCTGAACATACCGTACAGGACGAAATGTAGTTTATAATAACATTCAGCCTTCCTCCAGCTCATCATTACAATTCTGTATATTACGCGTAAGTTGTATTAGGAAGCCTGTGTCTTTTAATGATTTAGATTTTGGGGGCGGGGAATGAAAGAAGGGAAAAGAGAAAAGATAAGTTACTGTATTTGTTTTTAATAAGTTAGTCCCCTCTGGGAAAGCTTAACATTCTGATATAGCACATAATATAGTAATCCAGAATAAATTTTGGCATTCTCTACATAGGCTTCCTTTTACTTACGAGAACATTCTTTGTGTCACCTATTACTATACGAATGCTTTTATAAAACTTTTTAATAACAGAGGATGCTCTGTTCATTCCTCTAAGGGCTTGTTTTCTTGGTTCCATCTTAGAAGCAGTGTAGAAAAATTGATGGTTTTTGTTAGTACCTCAGGATCGACATTCATGTGTTCGCTCACTGCAGGGAAGCAGCATATTTAAAAAAAAAAAATCAGAGGAAATTGCCCCTGCTGACTTTTGCATGATGAACAGGAACAAAAACAGTTGCCATGTCTATTTTTTTAATAGTCAACGGATAAGAAATAACTCAATGGTGGCATTCTAAATTTGCCAGACCTATATTAAGTTTGTGAACTCTTTTTTGCTCAACACACTTTATGAAGGATGTGGGAAAACTGAAAGGAAGTTAAAGAAAAGTGACAGAGTTGGTTAAAATTATGCAAAACAGTTCTTCTACAGAAAACTTACAGGAAATGGGCTTATTACACCTGGAGATGAGTGTTGGGTTATGGTCAGATGTATGAGTTGGGTGGTAGGGGTGGGGGTTGGGTGAGTTATCCTGGGGAATTAAAAGTCTCCCCTCCTCAGAGAAAGGTTGACACCCCTGATTTGGGTGTTTGCTACAGGAAGTCAACAGTTGTACAAGTTGTACATGTTGTCCAAGTTGGGTGGGGGCGTTTTTCTAATTGTAAAGGGCTCCCTGGTACACTATTGAGACACAGATTCTGAGGCCCTGGAAATGTTGTCACTGCTTTTCCCCACACACCTTGGTACCAGACTGTAATTTGGGACCACCCAGAGAGAACCTTGTAGGGTTTTCAGAGCAACCTCACCTGGAGCGAATTGCCCAAGTCATGAGGGATGTTAGTGGCTCCTAAAGGGTATCACTTGCCTCCTTTCTGTGGTTAAGCTCTGAAGGAGTTTTGGACATTCATGAGAGAATGATGGAATTTCTGTGAGCCCTGGCAGAAGCAAGTGGTCAAGACCCAGTGATGCTCCAGAAACGGGGCTCAGGCCTCTGGGTACGGATTATAACTGTGCTGCACTGCCCATCACAGCTCCTTGTCACATGGAGTCACTTGCCCTTCCCTCTTGCTCTTGGATTGTCGTGCTTCTAGAAAATTCTGACTTATCCTTTCATTTTGCTGCTGAGTCACATTTAAGGTACGGACTGGAAATTGTAAAAGCTAATGTGTGCATTTTCGTTGCAAATTAAATTCAGAGGTACTATGACTCACCTTGACTAGAGCGTGGTTTATACAAGTGGAAATTGTGTCTTCTGGTCACAGGAGCCCAGTAAACTGAGGCTTGAGTTATTCATTTAAGACCCATAAAAACCGCAATCTGCTGTCTTGTGATATTTCTTTATGTGCCAAACTGTCCCAATACCTACTCTCAGGATCACCTAGAGTATGGAAAGAGTACAAAACTTTTGTTCAAAATTGGTTTGTTTGCCTCCGGAAAGTTTTAATCCTTTTGAGCTATTCATTGTTTCCTCATCTGTAAATTAGAATAAATCCACTTACTTTATAGGGCGTCTGTTTAAAAAGTAAACATGACATTATAAAGAAAAATGCAGAGCATGGTACCTGATTCAAAACAGTCTTTATCGTTGTTCATTTAATCAGATGAGGATACAGCCCACAGCTGAGAGGAACAAGTCCCATGTCCCTTCTAGAGTTTGTCTCAGAGCAAGTATGCAAGAATCGGGTATAATGATACTCTTCTTTCTTTTTTTCCAGCCACAGGACGAAGTCTTCAGGCTGGCCACCTCCCTCGGGAACCTGGGGCTTGAACCAGGTGCCACCCTATGGATGGGAGATGATGGCGAACCGGGATGGACGGGACTGCTTCATCAGGTAGGTTGAACAGGTGGCCTGAACAGTAAAATCTTTGGCTTTTTGGACATCTCTGTTTTGACCCTCTCCTCAAGAAAATTAATCTACTTAAATTAGGGACTCAAGCATTTAGAAGACATTCCTTAAGCAGCTAGATTTCCTGTGCCTTCATGTATCTCGTAACATGAGGTTGCTTTGTTCTTGGACAGGTGCCACCTTAGAGTGACAGTTCCTGCTGTAGCGCGGTAATCCTGGGTCAGAGCAGAAGCGTTCGTTAGTAAATCCAAGGCCAGCTGTACTCATTGGCTGAGGCTCACATTAAAGTTTGATGAGGGAGAGTACCAATGTATAGGATGCTTTCTAGAAATGGTCAAGGCAGAAATGTTACCGACTCACCTGTAATTAGAAAAGTCAGCTAAGAGGATCAAGTATATTACAAGTTGTGTAGTAAATTGCTCACGGTGGCATCAGCTAAGGTTTGGATTTTGGTGGTGGTTTTTTTTTTAATTGTGGTAAAATATATATAACATAAAATTCACCATGTTAAGCATTTTAGTTGCACAGTGTACAGTTCAGTGACATTCAGTGTATTCACAATGTTGTGCATCCATCACCACTATCCATTTCCAGAACTTTTTTTTTCATCCCAATAGCAACTCTGTACCCGTAAACAGTAGCTCCCTACTCCCCTCTCCCAGCCCCTGGTGAATTCTATTTTACTTTCTGTCTCCATTAATCTACCTATTTATGTACCTCACCTACGTGAAATCATACAGTATTTGTCCTTTTCTATCTGGTGTAATTCATTCAGCATAATGTGCTCAAGGTTCATCCATGTTGTAGCATGTGTCAGGACTTCATCCCTTTTAAGACTGAACGATACCGTTGTGTGGATATACATACCACATTTGTTTATCCATGCATCTGTCAGTGGGGTGTTGGCTTGCTCCCACCCTTTGGCTCTTGTCCATAGTGCTGCTGTGATCACTGGTGTACAAGTGTCCATTTGAGTCCCTGTTGTCCCCTTTCTTGGAGATCTGCTTCCAAGTGGAATTGCTGGATCAAATGGTAAGTCCACGTTTACCTTTCTGAGTCCCCACCAGCTGCAGTGCTCTGGTGGTTTGCAGTTGTCTGAGAATATTTAGATCACATTTCTCACCACAGCAAGGGTCCACCCTGCTTTCTTCTCTAACCTATGTGAAATGTTCGTAATTGGGGGAAATCAGTGACAGAGATGAGATGTGCAATCAGGAAGCACGGTTTGCCCTACTCTCATACAATTGAGCAGAGATTGGTGGCCCAGGGAGAAAAACCTTTCACACCACAAGCTACGTTCTTTGTTTCAGCCAAGGTGACTGTAGACTGATTGGCAAACATAGGATCACCATGAAGTGGGGGATCATTTTTATAAAAATTAAATTATCTGCCAAGATCAGTGATTTGGTCTTCAGGCCATCCCAGTATCTGAGTTGGAAAGTAGCCAGGCGGATAGCTCACGTGGCTGTCATGGCCAGTTTTCCAGTCTCTGAAGCCCAAACCTCTCCCTAGAATTGCTGCTGAGGGATTTGCCTCCTGGGTCCATCCTAGAAAATTCAAGTTGCCCCTGGACATGAGCCTATCCCAGGAGCCTGTGGGAAGTGGCCCACTGGTCCTTCAAGGCTTTCCTGATGACATACTCTCAGAGGAACTACAATGAGAATGGCAGTGGGAGTAGAATCTCCCAGAAAGCTCCAAGACTAGAAGAAAGGCCAATAGTTTTGCTCACACACTAGGTTCTGAATAGTTAATTTTACTCAATTTGCCCAAGTCCCTCATACAGCTAGAAAGATGCTATTTTGTGATATTATACGGTGCCATCTAGTTTGTAACATGGTCATGAATTTATGTAATTGGCTTGCTTGAGGTGCCCTAGATGCTATGATCCGAAACAGTGAAAACTTCTGCCAAAGAAATGTAATTTTTAAAAAAAACATGGATTATGAATTGTGAAGGTATATCTCAGACTTCTCCAATTACAATGGATTTTTTCTTTTTCTTTGGTTAGATTTGGGTTCTGGTATATTCCAAGCCATTTGATTAATGGTTAGAAACCAGAGCCAACCCAGGTGACAATTTAACATTTCCAGTGGCCTAATGCCAACTATTAAAATGTATAAGAGGAAATCAGCAATTTGATAGAGAAACTTGCACTGATTACCTAACGGCAAGTTTTAAAAGCAGTCACCACTGTGACTTTTCCAAATCTGTGGCGTTTTTTTGTTTTGTTTTGTTTTTAACTTGAAAAGTAAGTTTCCACAGTCCTCTCAGAGATTTTTTTTTAAGCTGTCAAGAGCAGTAGTTCTTTGGAAAGTGTTTGTTCTTTTGTGTCAGTAATGCGTTTTATCAATAATGAAAATCATTCTGATTTTTTCCTTACCTACTGAGTAATGTCCATGATAAAGATATAATCTCTAATTACCAGTGTTTCTGGGAGCCTAGGTTTGCAGAGTGGAGTATATCTCTACTCATTAGTTTTAGAAGTTAAAAGAACAATTTGAAAATTAATCCATGGTTAGTAATTAGCACCTTCACGTTGAATTTTTCAATCTTTTGCATAATCTCTTTGAAAGAGATTAGATGTCTTCATTTTTTCAATATTATCTTAGGATCTAAACAATAACCCACAGAGGATGATCGTTTTTGATGGCGTACACCTACTTCTCAGTGATGGAGAAAGCTGTGGGAGGAACCAGGCTTCATGTGTCCAAGTCAGAGCATCATAGCTATATAATGAGATAATTCTCTCAGTACGAGTCTTTCAGAACATGGCCCAGGATAGTTCCAAATGTATTTAACTTTCATATTTCCTCTCCCATCTCCACTTATTTAGAATAAGACTGAACAACTTGTTTTTTATAAACAATTATTAATCCATAGGGTTAAAAAAATTTTAATGCCATTATTCACATGTTAAAGTACATTTGTATAATGTTGTACTGTCTGCAGACTAGTGGTTATCAACCTTGTCCGCACATTGCAATAGCCAGAGGCAGAGGTCCTGATTCCTGGGTGGTTTAGTCCATTTGACCTGCTGTAGTAAAGTATCACAGAGTAGGTGGCTTAAACAGAAATCTATTTCTCACAGTTCTGAAGGCTGGGCAGTCCAAGATCAGGGTGGCAGAATGTCTTATTCCTGGTGAGGATTCTCTTCCTGGCTTGGAGACAACTGTCTTCTCACTGTACACTCACTTGGCAGAGAAAGACAAAGATCATCTGTCTCTTTGTGTTCTTATAAGGGCACTAATCCCATCATGAGAACCCCACTCTCATGACCTTCTCACCTCCCAAAGGCTCCACCTCCAAATATCATCCACATTGTGGATTAGGGCTCTAACATGTGAATTGGGAAGGAATGCCAACACTCAGTCCATAACACTGGGTCTGGAGTAGAGCCCAGGAATAAGGAGTGTCAGAACCTCCCACGTGGTTCTAATGAACAGCTGTGCATGCAGCTCTGAAGTACTTTTGTGCATGTGCCCTCATTCAATAAGGGATCATTATCCCAATTCCCAGATGATAAAACTGAGACTCAGACTAAAATGGCTTTCCTTTTTTTTTTTCTTTTTAGCATTTTATTTTATTTTACTATTATTTTCAAGTATACAGTGCATTGGTTAGACATTTATATAGTTTATGGAACAATCTCCCCTGACGATTCTATCAACGCCTCTGGCTCTATACACAGCCATTACCTTACTGCTGACTGCATTCCCTATACTGTGCTCCCCATCCCTGTGACCACCTATCAACTACTAATTTGTACTTCTTTAACCCTTCATCCATGTCTCCCAGCCTCCCAACCCACCTTCCCTCTGGCCGTCAGCAGATTGTTCTCTATATTTGTGCATTTGTTTTCGATTAGTTTGTTTCTTTTTCTCCTTAGATTCTGCATATAAGGGAAATCATATGCTATTGATCTTTTTTTGTCGGATTTATTTTATTCACCATAATAACCTCTAGGTCCATCCATGTTGCTGCAAATGATAGGATTTCATTTTTTATGGCTGAGTAACTCCCAAAGTTTATACACATGTACCAAGTCTCAACATAATGCTTTTTCAAACAAACCAGATCCCCCATTAAGGAAGAGCAACTTTACTTGGTTTTATTAGAAAAATATGAAATACAGTTTTTCGAGGAACAGAGAACATTGCTTAAAAAAACATGACAGATGTAAAATTAAAATTTCTCAGTTTTCTTTTTTTATTACCAGTTAAGAGAGAGAGCAGAGCAGGGGAAGGGAGAGAGACAGCTGTGATGAGAGCAACTATGAGGAAATGAAAGTCTCACAAAAGGGAGTGTCTTAGTGAGAAATGGAGAAGAGAAGAAGAGATGAATCGAAAAAGAAATGAAGAACGACAGAAAGTGAGGTACTCACTGAGATGCTCGTTATAGCAGCATCAATAAATAATAGGTATGGGTGTAGGTGTGGATGCAGGTGGATATAGATATAATAATGGATGGATATATAGAGATTATGTATATATGCAGATATAGATAGATATAGAATATAGAAACAGATGATAGAGATGACATAGACATAGATGAGTGACCATACAACTGGAGATGCCCAGGAGGCTCCTGGCTTATGAGTATTGTTCCGACGTATTTACTGATACCTCTCAGAGAATTCTGCTTTGGATTACATAAGATAACTCTATTTATATATTACACTACCAAAGTTTAGAAAATCCTTCTAAGATGTTGGATTTCATTTAATTTTGACAACTGTCCTCTAAGGTAGTTAAGGCACATAGAGGAATCTCCTTTTCATGGAAAAAGCTCAGGTTCACAAGGATTGGGTTCTCCGCGTCCTATGTGGCTCGTCACGTCACTGTTTGCACCACACCTTCAGACTGTAAGGCCTTGGTTCTTTTGGCTCTGTCATGGAGTTTAATCCATTACTAAACCCCCTGATATTCTAAAAGGATCCCCACCCTAGGATTACCCAGCCCTACCAATGTGTGTTCCGCTTAGCTCGTCTTCACCTGTCATCGCTCAACATCCTTAGATATGTATGGCCTGATCAGCCTGGTCAGTCATGCGCTTCTTTCAGAAGCTCTCCTTGGCCACACCTGGCATCTTTCCACCTAACCTTCATTGAGTATTCTAATGATATCAGGAGGAGTGAGACAAGTGCTTGCCTTCAAGGATCTTAGAGTGTGGCGAAGTAAAAAGTAAAATAATAGAATATGCTTTGCATACAGTGGAAGCCCCCAGGGAGGAATTAATTTAATGCATTGGAAGCATCTAGGGCTAGTCAAGGAAACATGCGTAGCGGTGGGCCTCACACTGCAGAGAGTCCAGCCATGATTCTCGAGCAATGACTCTTTTAACTATAGAGACACATAACATGTATAACAATAAGGGAACTCCTTTTTTGAGTTAAATGGAGTAAAAACATGCATGTTTGTGGAGGTGGGGAGAGTTAATGCAAAAATAATGTGCCTCATTAAATTTGGGGCTTTGGATTTTGTAGATTGAAGGAAAAATTAAAACCTGCATGAAATAAATATTAAAACACTAGCCGTCAAGATAGATGATTATGATGAGGCAAATCGAATGGAGTCTGAGGATAGGAATTGGGGTGAGGGGGGTGAGAGAGGAGAGTGGGGGTCATTTCCAAACCACATGCCATGATTTTCCAAGTTCCGAGTTTCAGAGGCTTTTATTTTTCTTTTTTAACTTGCGCTGGCTTTCCGGCCACTGTCACTTTTTGAGTCTACAAAAGTAGCCCTGCACATGTATTGGACGAGACACATTGCTCTGTTAGTCCACCAGCAATTCCCACGGTGGGTAATTAAACAAGGTCACTCTCTTTATAAAGCAGAAGAATTCAGTTCTGCAACCTGAATAGTGGAGACAAGTAATGAGATATAGAAACTTCCCTTTGTTCTCTAGCATGGACTTAGCCCCAACTTGGGCAGCGTGTGGCCATTGCGATCTGCCAGTTAATTCAGTAGGCAATGTGAAAGGGATCTTCAGCTCATCTGTCTCCAGAAAAGAATTATCTGAAAAAAAAAATACATGCAGTTTGTATTTTGGCCAACCTCCCTTTTTTATTAACCACAGCAGAAGACAATCAAGTCAATGTGACATGGTTCTGTCATTGTGGAAATTAGAAATGGCAAAACCTTACCTCATCCTTACTTGTGAGCCGCGAGTTATGCCCTGTAGGCTTTACCCAATCTAATTCAAGTGTCCTAAAGAGGAAAGAATTTATTGAATACCTTCCCATGTTATTTAGTAGTTCTAGGGATGGTCTTTGGTATATTTTTTCTTGATTTTTACCCCAGGATTTCCTAAGAAAGTCTGTTAGTCTGTGGATGAATCCCTTAATCCGTTACTCTGTGCCAATTGCCCTTGAACTTTTCTTCTCTAGAAATTTTTTTAAAAGTCAAGAAGACTTAAGTTATAAAGTTGGATAGGGATATTGTGGTTACACCCACCATCCCTGTGATATTTCATATTTGAAGCATACGGCAATTTCCTGCTTTATCAAGCCTACGTTTTTAATACACATTCAACAAAGGACGAATGAATCTGAGCTATTACATGAGTTGTTACCCTTTGCTTCTGGTAATAAAATGCAGAAGGTCTTGGTGGAAATTAAAAGTTGTACCAATAAAAGAAATGAGAGAGATCTATTTGATGTGGGTTGCTCTGTTATTTTGTGCGGTTTTAAATAGCCAGAGTTAAGACCTGGCAATTAGAAAAGAGACAGTTTATTTCACTTTTGTGTTTTCGATGAAGAATTGTCAAATAAAATATATCACTTCCAAGTACACACAGTGAATTCTACATAAAATGCAAATAATTGCCTCATGGCAAGAGCAAATGCCATTTAATTAATAGAGTTCCTTAGGATCCAAGCATCCAGTCAAGAGGAGGAAGGTATATTATAATTTTGGGATTGGAGGAACAAAGTAAACGTGATAGTGTCATTACATGAAATGAAAGGTAATTATGTCGTGTCAACGGGAAAACTCCCAGACTGAACATTAAGAGCTGTTTATTCCCTTTGTTGGAGCAGATTTGTTTTCTTTCAAATTTGACAAAGTACCGATCCGCTGAGTTAATAATCTCTGCTCCTAGCTGGAAGGTAAGTGTGCAGAGTTGATGGAAAGACTTTAAACAGGAAGGCTCTGAAATCACACTGTCATTGCAGATCGAGCTGGGCCTGTGGCACAGAGAGCTGTCCTAGGCAGACTTCTCCCAAATCAGAGGCCATTTCATTTTCCCTGCACATTTGTTCTTGAAACTTTGCTGGTTTTCGGAATCTGGCCATCACTCTAGGACGAGTCCTGGAAACGGCTGGCATCTTTGTCCGCTGGGCCCAAGTCTCCGACGGGATCATAATTATCTGAAGTTCCTTGGGGCACTTGACCACAGTGAGGTTGGGACATGCACATTTAGGCGGAGCTGTGGACAGCAGGTTAGCTGGTCCACGGGGTAGCTCTCTCTTCTCCTAAGCTTTTATGTAGCCCTAGGGATGGACATGAAGTGGGTCACAAAGTCCATTCGGGATCTCAGGGGCAGCCAACCTGTGACAAGGAGAAGCACCTGGATGAGCAGGTTTCCATCACAGCCTGTAATTGCAATGCGAGCCTGGGGCTGCCGGCCACCCCTGGATTCTTCTGAGTGGCCTTTGGATCTCTTCTTTCTGGGTTGAGCCAGCCCTTGCAGAGAGCAATTTTAATGTCATCGCCCAAAGCTGGGACACAGGCAGGAAATTCTGGCCTGTGCCAAACGCCAAGTGGGGTGTGAGGGTGTTCTGCCAACTAAATTGGCTGAACTTAAGAGGATGTGGAATCACCTTAGTGGCAGGTGTCTTTTTGTTATTGTCTGCACTGATGCATAAGAGGAGGAGAGGAAAGCAGGTGACAGTGCCTTACTGTGGCCCACCAGCGGTTGCAAAACAGCAGGTCCCTGGCAAGCCCTTGCCCTCTCACTCCTCTCAAAGCCTGAAGAAAACCTCGCTATCAATAGCCGATTTCTGAGGAAGAGCCTCTTTGGTCACGGGGGTCATGAGAGATGGCATTGCTTTCTGTGCCAGTGGACATTGATCAGCCTATGTCAAGAGAAGTTGTGTCACACAGCTGTTGCCTGGAGTGTGCCACCCAGCTGCTCCAGGAGCACAGGCGTGGCGATAGCAGTTCAAATTGGGAAGGCCCGGAGAGACTCTCAGAGATGGCTGTTTCCCATCTTAAAGGGTGTGGCCTAGTGTGTAGGCTCAGCGCCATCACTTATGGGGCCCCTTGTTCTAAAACCAAAGTAGAAGTGTTGATAAAGTTACTAAAATGTTAAGGTTTCCCCTTTCTTCCATTGTCTGTCAAAACGCTATAGTCTTATTTGTTATTTGATGCCATTCAAAGTAAAGAAAAACTAAAATTTTAAACTATGGATACAAATTTTACCAGTCATCCATATGTTGTGTACTGTGAGTTTTAGATGCAAATCTAAGAGCATTTAGCTCGTATGAGAAATCACTGAATCATACAGTTGTATTTTGTAGCTCATATATGTATATGTATTTCATTCTCACCAGAGGAGTAGAAATCTGCACAAAACTAACTGTATAGTTTTTATTTCTGTAACTCTATCGGCACTTGCTACCCTTGGCTTGTTGATAATTGAAGAATGAAAAGAATAGGAACTATGGGTCGCCTATCTTTCCCTTTTCTACCATGTCATAACTTTCAGTGTTAAGTGAATGGCTAATTCAGGGAAGTGACACGAGTAACAAAGGATGTGACAGGATTCCTTAGTCACTCATGTTTCTTATAACACTAATTAGCCCTCAGCCCACACCTCCCATGGGACCTCACCTCTTGAATTTTTTAAAAATCATTTATTATGTGGCTTCTGTAGCAAAGAGGAAAGATTGGCTCTAGCTATTGACGCCTTCAGAAAGCAATCTCCACGCCCTCTCAAGGAAGAGTTTTCTCACCAAAACATAGCCACTTGTCCCCTTGCCTCCAGCCCTTAATTCTCTAAGGCGGTCAGCAACTGTTTTTCTGTAAAAGGTCACATAGTAAATATTTTAGGCCAGTGGTCCCAGCCATTTTGGCACCGGGACCGGACCAGTGCTTCTATGAGAATCTAATGCCTGATGATCTGAGGCGGAGCTGAGGCGGTGACGCCAGTGCTGGGGAGCAACTGCAAATCCAGATGGAACTTCACTGCCTCACCCACTGCTCACCTCCTGTTGTCCGGCTCCATTCCTAACAGGCCACAGACCAGTCCACAACCCAGGAGTTCGGGACCCCTGTTTTAGGCTATGGAGGCAATGTGAACTCTGTTGCAAATTAACACAATGCACCTCTGCCATTATACTGTGAAAGCAGCCATGGGAAATAGGTTTAACAAATGGACATGGTTTTGTTTTAACAAAGTTTTATCTAAAAGAGCAAACAGGGGGCCAGATGTGGCCCGTGGGTCATAAGAGTTTACCAAACCTAGCTCTAGAGCATTGGAGCCCATTCTCATATTTTTAATTCACTAACTGATGAACTTTCAAAACCCTCCCATGCAATGGGGAATTGCTATTTATTGTATATATAAAAGAAACTAGGGCAAACATTGGTAAAGTGACTTTTCTGAGCTTGAACTATGAGTCATGCAGGGAACTAAAAATGGGCCTCATAGCCCCATTTTTTCCTACTTGTTGCCAAAAACCTCCATGGTGTACCTACCATCAGCGAGCCGTTCCTGCCCAGCTCTGACATCCATAACCTATGTCTAAAGGATGCTCTAGGAATAATGGTGTCAGAATCCATCAAAGAAGTAGAACTTTCCGTTTGAGAGCGTCCTGACTCCGCCCTTCCTTGTGAGGCGTGCCAAGGGAGAGAAAGTCTGCAGAACACAAGATCTGTAGCTGCTCCCCACCTCCAGCCAGCACCTCAGTGGGAGGGGGATGAAGAGACAGGAAATGACAGCAACACTGAAGCCCAGTCACAATGGAATGCCTAAGGCAAGAGCAAATAATTATTAGGGAGATGAAAATTACATAGCAACTTGCTCTCACTAATAATCTACAGAGAAACAGCCCCATTGTACTTTCAAAAAGTTAATTGTGCGTAGTGTTTTGAAGAAATTCTGCTCGTTATCCTTGTGAAAGTTTATATAACTCACATATAAAAGTCCCCAATTCATTTTTGGTGACATTCAGTCCTGGGCTGTTCCCTTGGCTTCCATGACATCATCCTCTGTCTTTTGCTTCAAACTCAGTGGAGGTTCCTTCTCTTGTCTCCTCAGCTGGTTCTTCTTTTTTATTTTAACTCATTTAAACTTCAGTGTGTCCACATTATCAAGCATACATTTCTACGTAGAATCCACAAAAAAAGCCACAGAATTTATAAATTTAAATACGGTCATACCATTCGATTTTGGCACAAAAATTGATGGCGACTTATGACTGTTCTGATATAGGAGATCAACGGAACTTGGTTTGCACTGCCTTGCTCACCTTAAACAAATGAGCATGGCTATGACCCAGTAAAACTTTACAGACACTAAAACTTGAATTTCATGTAATTTTCAAGTATCATGAACTATTATACTTATTTGGATTTTTTGGCAAAATCATCTTAGCTCACAGATGGCTGGTAGGATTTGGCCCGTAGGCTGTGGTCTGCAGATTCCTGTTCAAGATAATCTTTCCAAATACCTTTAGCTCAGTGATTATTTTTCTTTATAATTTTACCTGGGTCACCTTCATTCCTCCTTTTTATAATACCTGTAATGAGATGACCCTGAGCTCAGAATCCTCAACCTGTCTTGCAACATGGCATTCAGAAGGTCATGCAATCTCTTTTCATTTTCCCTTGCGCACTTAATTGTCATAATATCTTGGTTTCTATAGAACACTTGGGAAATACAGCACAGTATACTATTAAAGATAATGACACTTTTCCCCTCTACTATTATAGGAAATTGAAGACATGCCTTCACATCTGCAGATATGATTTATAGAGTTAGGTTTAAACTCTGTCATGTTGCTAAGCAATTGTTCGCCTATTTTTATTCACCTTTAGCAGTGTCTTTTTTCCCTAGCTTAAATATTTAGTTGACTAGAACTGTCTTCAGAATGATATACTTCTAAAAGGCTGCATGTTCCAGTCATTGGTCAGAGTGCCATTATGTAAATGATTGAACTATGTATTCAAAATATGGGTTTAAAGATCTTCAGGATCAGAGGGTGACCCTGGGAACAAAGGGATGGGAGATAAAGCTGAACAATAGGCAGTGGAGGAAGGATAAAGTCGAGGAAGATTTTTCAGTTCCTACAGGAAGCGAGTTTGTCTGGATCTCTGGAGGAAGATGAAAAGAAGACAGGCTTGGGAGAAGTCAAGTTCATTGTAATAGCTTGGGTCTGTAGGAGAGCAATGATCTGTTTTAAAGAAATGGGCAACCGTGGCATGATTTAGTCAAGTGTATTTTGGCAATCTTTGAATTGTAGTTCAAATATCTTTAGTGCGTGTAATGACTTTTTACTTGTTCACTGTTTGTTTATGACCCACCTAACTGTGGGCTCTTAGATGAATTACGAAAGGCACCCTATTAGGGCTATCGTGTCCCAACCAGTGGCACTTTGTGGTTTGTTTCAGGTTTTGCAGGACTCTGTGAGAGAACTAGATTTCAATCCCCCTTTGGCTCCTTGGCCAGACTGTTGCAGTGGTCTGGTTCTGAGGTGGTTCATGATCAAAGACACCCGATTTGGATAGCAATGCACTTGAATAGCTAGCTATTTCCAGATGGAATTTCCAAACAGGGTCAAAGAGCACTTTAGGGGACAAGGCTATGAAGAAGCAGGTAGAATTCACCTTCATGGGCACCAATACATGTATCAAATAGAGGACTCATTTGTCTAACTCATCACAAAACTAAATTGTCCTAACACTGACAGATTAAAATAATAAACTCTAGAATTTAATTATAGCATTTGCTTTAATGACACAATTTCCAAATGCGTAGTGTATAGTTCCCTCCCTTTTATGCTCTTGGGTCACCGTCATGAGGCACACTCAAGGTTAAGGAAGGAAGGTTAGCTTAGCTTTGCTCCTCCCTTCAGAGAAGTTCCATGATGCTTTTATTGTTTATCTGTTTTCTCTAGGGGCTATATTGTTGTTTCTTTTCCTTGCTTTTGTTTTCTAAATGGGAGGACTATCATGTGGCAAACTGTCTGCTGACGTAGATTTGGGCTTTTAATATGTCTTCTAATAGCATCCCCTTCCCAAAATATCTTCCTGCCTAAATCCCTTTTAATGTACAGCTTATAATCTGCTAATGACCAGAAAGCCGGCTGACAGGGGTTGTTAGAATTATATATAAGCTAAAATCTAATAGGCTCTGAGGAAGAGTCTCATGGACTCTCGTGAAACAAATGAGGTTTATTGCTCATGTTGCATGCTGTCTCCTAGAGCTGCTCACACACTCTTTTGGTTCAGGTTACCCGTGTTTTTGCCAACACTTGATTATTGTATTCCATATGGTTGCATTTATAGAAAAGTGACCTCTAAATTATGCTGTGGTGGAAGGGTTTTATTACCTATACAATAGAAGCAAAAGTGCAGGAAAATCTGGTGTTTAGGAATGTGAGCTCTGGTGCTAGGCTTCCTGGAGTCGAATTTTCTGTATTTCTTCCCAGCCCTACAATGGGGGACAAGGTGCCTAACCTTTCTGCACCTTCTTTTACTCATCAGTAAAATGGGCATAATAGTAGCACCTACCCCATCAAATTGTGAGAAGGTTAAATGACTTCATGTGATGTGCTAAGAACAGGAAGTACTCTAGTGCTAATTGGATTATTATTTTGGGGGTGGGGGAGAAAAGGAGGAGTAGAACAAGTGAGGAGGGAGGCTCTCCAAGTAGTCTTGAAGTTAAATGTCATCAGTAGGACTGAGTTTCTTGAAATAGTTGTGTACTTACCCACCCTGATACCTGTTGCTTTAAACTATACAAAGTTCTAGGTATGACAGTGTATTAGTCAGGTGTGTTAGGGTTCTATGGAGAAACAAAACCAATAGCATATGTATAGAGAGAAAGATTTATTATGAGGGATCGGCTCATGGGATTATGGAAGCTGAGAATTCCTGTGATGTGTTCTCTGCAAACTGGAGACCCGGGAAAGCCAGTGGTATAGTTTTAGTTCAAACGCAAAGGCCTGAGTACCAGGAGAGCTAATGTTGTAAGTAACAGTCTGAGTCTGAAGGCCTGAAAACCAAGAGAACCAAAGTCAGAAGATAGAAGAAATGCATGTTCTAGCTCAAACAGAGCAAATTCATCCTTTCTCCTATTCTATTCAGTCCCTGAATCAAATGCATGATGCCCAGCTGCATTGGTGAGGGAGATTTTCTTTACTCAGTCTGCCAATTCTAATGCTAATCTCTCTGGAAACACCTTCATAGACACCCCCAGAAATAATGTTCTACCAGCTGTCTGAGAATCCCTTATCTCAGTCAATTTGACACAAAACGAACAGAGCTGAAAGGAGAAATGGACAGCAATGCGTGATTGTAGGGGACTACAGTACCTCGCTTTCATCAGCTAATAGATCATCCAGACAGGACCGATGGAGAAACCGTGGACTTGAATAACACTGTGGACCAACTGGACCTAGCAGACATGTGCAGAGTGTTTCATTCAACAGTATCTGAGTACTTGTTCTTCTTGGGCATACCTGGAGCATTCCCTGGGATGGAAGATTGAAATCATATCAAATGTCTTTTCCAAATTCAGTGGTACGAAATCAATAGCAGGAAGAACATGGAAAAGTACACAAATGTATAGAAATCGGAAGGCATGTTCCTGGGCAACCAGTGACCCAGAGAGCAAATCCAGAAGGAAATCGGGAGAATACCTTGAGAGAAACAGCAGTGGAAACACAAACATGCCAGAACTTGTGGATGCAGCAAGGGCAATTTTAAGTGGGAAGTTTATAAATGCCATATTAAGTAAAGAGAAAGGTTTCAAATAGAAGACCTAACTTTGCACTACATGGAAATAGAAGAAGAAGAATGGTCTGGACCCAAAGTTGGCAGAGGAAGGTAAAGAATAAAAGTTAGAGCAGAAATAAATGAAACAGAGACTAGAGAGAAATAGAGAGGACTGATGAAGCTATGAGTTCGTTCTTTGAAATGATGAATGGCAGAATGAACAAACCTTTAGCTAATCCAATCAATAAAAAAAGGAAAACAGACCTAAATGAATAAAATTATAAATGAATGATGGGACATTCCTGGTGATGCCACAGAGGTGTGCAGAGCATTATAAGAAACTACTATCAACATTTATATGCCAACAAATTGGATGACCTAGAAGATGTGGATGGATTCCTGGAAGCCTAGAACCTGCCAAGACACTCATGAAGAAATAGAAAATCTGAACAGAACAATAGTGAGTAAGGAGGTTGAAGCAGTAGAAAAGCCCAGGACCAGATGGCTTCTTTGGTGAATTCTACCAAACATTTAAAGAATTATTGCCAATTCATCTCAAACTCTTCCAAAAAAAATTGAAGAGGAAAGAACATTTCCAAACTCATTTTCCAAGGCCATCATTACTCTCATACCAAAGCCAGATAAGGACACTACAAGGAAAAAAAAATTCTAAGCCCATATCCATGATGAGTATAGATGCAAAAATCCTCGACAAAATACTTACAAATCCCATTCAACAGCACACCAGGTAACAAAATAAATATACAAAAATCAATGACATTTCTATTCACTAACAATTAACTATCTGAAAAATAAATTAAGAAAACAATCCCATTTAAGCATGTTAAAGAAATCACACACCGTTATCAAGTGGTAGTTATCCCTGGATGCAAGGATAGTTCAACATACACAAATCAATAAATATGATTATCTCAGTAGATGGAGAAAAAGCATTTGATGTTTTCAATATCTTTTCATGATAAAAACTCTCAACAAATTAAGTATAGAAAGAATATACATCAATACAATAAAGATCATCTATGACAAACCTACAGCTGACCTCATACTCAATGTTGAAAAGCTGAAAGGTTTTCTCTAAGATACGGAACAAGACCAGGGTTTTGCCATTCCTATTCTACATAGTACTGGAAAGTCTAGCCAGAGCAATTAGGGAAAAGAAATAAAAGGTGTTCAAGTTAGAAAGAATGAAGTTAATTTGTCTCTGTTTGCAGATGAGATCTTACATATAGAAAGCCGTAAAGACTCCACAGAAGAACTGTTGAATAAACAAATTCGGTAAAGTTGTAGGATACAAAATCAATATACAAAAAACAGCTGCACTTGCATATACTAACAAAAAACTATCTGAAAAATATTATAAATATAATCCCATTTACAATATCATCAAAAAGAATAAAATACTTAGAAATAAATTTTACCAAGGAGGTAAAAACATTCTGTACAGTATAAACTATAGGACATTGATTAAAGAAATAGAAGAAAACACAAATAACACAGAAAGGCACCCCCTGTCCATGAATTGGAAGAATTCATATTGTTTAAAATGTCCCAAAGCAGTCTATAGATTCAGTGCGCTCCCTATCAAAATTTCAATGACATTTTTCACAGTAAATAGAAAAACAATTCTAAAATTAGGTAAAGCTACAAAAGACTCCAAATCAACGTTGAGAAAGAAGGACAAGGCTAGAGTCATCACACTTCCTGATTTCAAACTATA
Source organism: Eonycteris spelaea (assembly GCA_003508835.1). Classification (NCBI taxonomy): domain Eukaryota; kingdom Metazoa; phylum Chordata; class Mammalia; order Chiroptera; family Pteropodidae; genus Eonycteris; species Eonycteris spelaea. The sequence goes on from PUFA01000276.1 coordinate 1,124,464, forward strand.
TTACAAAGTTATAATAATCAAAGCAGCATGACACTGGCATGCAAACAGACCTATAAACCAATGGAACAGAATAGAGAGCCCAGAAATAAACCCAGGCATGTATGGTCAACTAATCCTTGACAAGGGCTACAAGAATATGCAATAGGGAAAAGGTAGTCTCTTTAATAAATGGTCCTGGGATAACTGATATCCTTATGCAAAAGAATGAAATTGGACTCTTACTCCATACACAAAAATTAGCTCAGAACGAATGAAATTCTTAAATGGAAGACCTGAAACCATAAAATTTCTAGACAAAAACTGAGAGGGTAAAACTCCTTGACATTGCTCTTGGCAATGATTTTTTGGTTATGACACCAAAAGCACAGACGACAATGGAAAGCAGTATGAAGGTTCCTCAAAACATTAAAAATAGAACTCTGTATGACTCAGCAATGCCACTTCTGTGTATCCATCTAAAGGAAATTAAATCAGGATCTTTAAGAGATACCTGCGCTCCTGTATGCACTGCAGCATCATTCACAATGGCCAAGACATGGAGACAACTTAAGTATCCATCAACAGAAAAACGAATAAGGGAGATGTGTGTGTGTGCGCGCATGTATGTGTGTGCAGTGAAATACTTTTCAGCCATAATAAAGAAGGAAATTTTGCCATTTGCAACCACATGGATAAAACTGAAGAACATTATACTGAATGAAATAAGCCAAAGAAAGGCAAATACTGTATGATTTCACACGTAGAATCTAAAAAAGTCTAACTCATAAAAATAGAGACTAGAATGATGATTGCCAGGGGATGAGGATTGGAGAAATGGGGAGTTGTTGGTTAAAGTCGGCAAACTTTTGGTTATAAGATGAGTAAGTTCTGGGGATCTAGTGTATAGCATGATGACTGTACTCAATAATACTGTATTGTATACTTGAAATTTGTTAAGAGAGTAGATCTTATGTGTTCTCACCACCATGTGAGGTGATGGATGTGTTAATTAACTTGATTGCTAGGATAATTTCACAACGTATATGATTATCAAATCATGTTATTCATCTTTTTTTAAAAAAAATCTTTTCGAAAAAGGAAATGTATTTTTTTAAAAAAGAAAAAGGAACTTGCTTTGAGAAATGGAGCCAACCACACTAGAATCTAAATGACTAAGGAGCCAATGCACTACTCTTCCCAGGGGTATTTGTATTTTCTTAAAAGGTACAGTGCCTTTAACCAGATAACTGAATCTCATAGTGAATGTACTGATATCAAAGACCCTACCACAACTCTCACTTCCCTGCTTACTCACCAACCCACATTCCTATAAATATACATGCACTCCTACCCCTGCTTGCTCACTTCGGTCCCATCACGGCGAGAGAGGAGGCCCGCTCTTGTCAGCCAGTGGTTCTTTGATCTCCAGATCCAAATCCTGCTACCTCATTTGAAACCTCGTCTCCTCTATCATCATGCCATGTCTTTGCTAGATATTCAAACTCTGTGACCCACGCACTTTATCATCAGTATTTAAACAAGAACGAGGTATCAATACATTTAAAAATTTGTTAATTAAAAAAAATAATAAAAGCGAACACTTTTTTTGCCCTTACAACCCAGTTTGTACCTATAAATTTACTGTCTCCTTCTCTATGTAAGCAAAATTATTGGAATCATGGCATTCCTTTGCTGTCTCTTCTTCCACACCTCCCTTTCTACTGAACTCACTAGATTCTGGCCTGCTTCAACTCCCCCAGTTGAGAGCTTCACCAAGGTGTTTTGTGTCATGGCCACTTTTAAATGAATTTATTTTTATTGGAAAAGTCAACTGTAATATAGAAATGGTGGTGACAGTGGATTCGATACAGCAGAGACAAAGAATGTGCTAGAGGTACAAGTTTCATCATTTTAACATTGATATATCTCAGCTGTAATGGTGAATAAGAAAATACATTGCTAAAAAATGTCTATGATACAATGCCATCTTTATAAAGCTTAAAAATCTGCAAAATATATACTGAGTATGGATATATACATTTGAATAGATGTCTTTATTTTACTTTATTAAGATATAACTTCCATACCATAGAATTCATTTGCTTTGAGTATACAATTCAATTCCTTTCAGTAAATTTATAATTGTATAGCTGTCACCACAGTCTAGTTTTAAAACCTTATCACTCTCAAAATAATTTTGTACCCATTTGATCTCACCCCAACCCCAGGTGTCCATGAATCTGCTTTCTATCTCTATGGATTTGCTTACTCTGCATATAACATATAAATGGAATCATGCAATATATGGTCTATTGTGAATGATTTATTTCTTTAGTATAATGTTTTCAAATTTCATTCATATTGTAGAATGTATCAATACTTCATTCTTTTTTTTATGGCTGAATACCATTGCATTGTATGGATATATCACATTTTTTATTTGTTTATCAGATGATGGACATTTGAGTTGTTTTCACGGCTTGAACATTTATGTAAAAATCTTTGCAAGCAAACTCATGATTTTATTTCTCTTGGGTCGATACCTAGGAGTGGAATTGCTGGTTCATGTGGTAACTCTGTTTAACTTTTTAAAGAAACTGTCAATTGTTTCTCATTTTACATTTCCGCCAGCAGTATATAAGTGTTCTAATTTCTCCACATCCTCACCTATACCTGTGATTGTCTTGATTATAGCCATCCTAGTGACTGCGAAGTGCTATCTCATTGTGGTTTTGATTTGCATTTTCCAGATGACTAATGTTATTGAGGGTCTTTCAGTATGCGTGTCGACCATTTGTATACCTTCTCTGGAAAAATATCTATTCAAATCTTTTGCCCACTTTTAAATGAGGTCATTTATCTTTTTATTAATAAGTTGTAAAAGTTCTTTATATGTTCTGGATAAAACGTCCCTTTTTATTTCCTGAAACATTTTGTAATAAATTTTTTCTCAGTCCGAGAGTGCTACAGGGGAGGTAATTTAAAGTTTGAGGGCTTTCAGAGTGCCTCCTTGCAGAAGCATCACTGATTAACAATTCCCACAAGCATACAGCCCTGTGCAGGCTCCCTGGTGAGTTAGTTCCCTTGGTGTGACCAATTCATCAAAGTGTACTTTGTCTGTGTCAGTCTTTCAACAGCAAGAGCTAGGTCTGACATTACCATCATCTGAGCTGAATTTTCATTTTAAGCCCCGTCAGTCCTCATGTTTGCTCCTGAAATCTAGAGCATCCGGAGTGATTGACAGGAGCCTGTAATGAGATCCCTTTTGCTGCATTATTCTTAATGCATGCACAGGTTTGCCTCTTCATTCAGAAAGAGCTCCTTGGGGCAGGCCGCGTTGTTAGCAGTTCTGTTGAGGAGTGCAGAAACTGCTGATTCGAGAGAAGTCCATTTCTAAAGGACTTGAGAGTAATCCTAATGTCAGTTCCACTCATCACAGGTCTCTCCCTTATCTTTTTCCCTCTGCCCTCCAGTGCCAACCTTCATAACACATTCTCTAAATCTTCCTCTTATATGAGCAGCAGCCATCTGGTGGCCAAGTGAGCATTAAAAGTGTCTTTGACAGCAGTGTGGAAATTGTAACTCATGAAGTACCTTGTGTTTGTAAGAGAGATAATTGATGGGTGACAACAGAAAGGTTTCACATTTCTAGAAGGAAGTTATCATATGAGCAAAGAGTCCGATTTTCCACTAAGCCAAACAGATTTCTTATGCTTTAAAAAATAGTATTATCTTGTATATCAGCATACATATCATCAAGAGGAATTACTCACAGTTGGCACTTGATAATTTTTTTCTTTCACAACACATTTGGTTGTAAATGCTGTTCCTGAAATTTCCAGTAGTGTCAGTCCTAGAATTAGAAGTCAAAAAATAAGGAAGACTGCTTTTTCTTATCTACGATCTTCCTTCATCTGTTACAGCCAGTCAACTTCACGTGTTATCATATAGCCAGGATCAAATTTTAGAAAGCTGGAAAAAAATAGTCAAGCAATAATTTTGTCTTTTAAATTGTAAATGCATAATCGGTGCATCTCTTGAGGGATAAATTTTGGTTGAGTAACTGCGATGGTCCCACATACCTCATGGTACTTAATTAAAGCTATTACCGATTTTTCACTTGCAGGAAAGTGACATGCTAGTGACATCTTCCTGGCTGAGTCCTCCCCTGGAGAACTCAGTAAAGGTGTTTCCACTTAGGTCACCTGGTATTTAGCATCATTACTTTTTACATTAATTTGCATTTCTGTTTATTTTCTTGGCACTGCTTCTGTTACCGTAAATGCTCCTTGTTAATTCTTTGGGCTTAGGGCTTGCAATATTAACTGACCTCTGCTCAACATCAGCGATCTGAATTATACTTTGTTTTTTGTCTTTCTTCTTTGTGAAGCTCAAGCAAATCACCACCCTTGGAATCTGGGTGTTTGTGTGTGTGTGTGTGTGTGTGTGTGTGTGTGTGAGAGAGAGAGAGAGAGAGAGAGAGAGAGAGAGAGAGAGAGAGAGAGAGAGAGAGAGAGAAGGAGGGGGGAGTTGATGTTGGTCGATTGGTTGATTTTGCATTACATTTCTGAGATGTCTTCCACTCAAGAAAAATATCCTTCTCTCATGTTAACCATCTTCTGTATGGCAGTCAGATGTAGACAAAATTCTAATTGGCATTGGGTCAATATACCTGAAATATTGATGCAAAGGTTAGTTCCTGACTGTCTGGAACTCAGCCACCACAATGCATATGCTATATTCATTTATTCTACTGGTAAAACTCTCACAGAGCCAAGATGCCATGATTGGAATTTTTTCCTAAGGTGTTAGATGATGCTTCTCAGATTTCCATTCCAATGAGATTATAAAGCATCAGAAGTCTCTTTGGCTTAGTGGGGAAATCAAAATGTTTTCTCATGGTATAACTTCTGGCATTTTAAAACCTTTGTGTTGTTATCTATCAACCTATTAGTCAATAGGAGTTTATTGGACAATTGCCATATGCCAAATGATGTGTTAGGTACCTTGAGAAACAAGAAAAAGTACAAAATGCTGCCCTGTTGTCAAGGAGCTTAAACTTGTTCATCTATCCATTTATTCATTCAACTAGTGTTTACTAAACATCCAGTATGTGCCAGACACATAATCTAGTTGGGGCAAAATAAGTGTAACAAGTATATCTAGGAGTTGTGCAGTTGGAGATCAGAGATAGAACAAAACCTCCAGGAGGAAGTAGCCGACAGAGCTAAGATACCTCAACTCCCTCACAGAAGGCCATTTTCTGGTGGTTTCTTTCACTTCTGATATGATTGCAAAGGCTCCATGACCTGACTCAGCCCGCACTGGGCTAGTCACATTAGAAACACTTGTCAGAGTGAGAAGAAAGCAACGTTAGTAAGTGGAAAGACTCCTCTGTAAAAGTATCTTAACCTTTCCTCCAACTAGTATTCTTTACAGCATTGATATAATGTGTGTGAAAAATACAGCATCAGGAGTTCTCAAATAGACCTCACCTTAAAAAGACTCTTTTTCATATTCAGGTTTAACCAGTGTCCAGGATCACCCATAACTATTCTTAAGTCTTTATTCTTTGTCAACCCACCCATATTGGTTCTACATTGTATTAGTTACCTATTGGCACAATAGCAAATTCACCCAAAACTTAGTGGCTTAAAACAACATTTATTATTCACGGTTTCTGTGGGTCAGGCATTCGGACATGACTAAAGTGGGTTCTCTGCCCCAGAGTGTCTCACAAGGCTATTATCAAAGGGTCGGGTGGGGCTGGTTGTCTCATTTGAAAGTTAGACCAGGGATGGATTCAGTTTCTGCAGGTTTGATGGACTGAGGGTCTCAGGCTGTTGGCCTGAAGCTGCCCTTATTTTCTTGCCATGTTCACCTCCCTAGCAGAGCTGCTCACTTCATCAAAACATGCGTTCCAAGAAGGCCATAGAGACAGTCTGCTTGCAAGATGGAAATCATAATTTTTACAACCTAATCACAAAAGTCGTATCTTCTCAAGGTTGCTATGTTCTGTTGGTTAGAAGCAAGTTACTCAAAGGGAAGAGATTGCACAAGGCAGTGAATACCAGGTGGGGATCACTGGAGACCATCTTAGAAGGTGGATGCATAATTATTTTATTCAGCATTTATCAGTCATCCAACATGCTGTCAGTAGGGGGCAACTTTGATAATAAGTGGTCCTTGTCCTGAAGGTGCTCACAGTCAGCTTGGGAACTTGAGTACCTAAACCTGAAACTCTAATTTAGCATGGAAAATCTTATAGTAGAATCAGATTCAAAACCCAATGAGAATATGAGTGAAAAAGGATGTCTTCGTTCATGATGGAACAGTCAATGGGAATGCCATTCTCTCTCACAGTTAAAAATAAACATAATGTCACTTCTACAATGGAACTTTCTCTGATACTCCTTTTTTCCCCCACTAAATTTCCAGAAAGGTGACATTTGATATGGTTCTTGACAAAGTAAGGAGGAATGGCTTTCTAAGTGTATAATGAAAAGCATTGAGATATGATAAAGTGCGACATATTCCAGGAGCCGTGGAAGTACAATATAGCAAGAATGTTGGAGATGTCATCAGGGAAAGGGAATTGTGATGGCAGGAAACAAGTCCAAAAAGATGAATTGGGGTCATGTTAGAAAAAGGAACTTGAATGCTATACTACAGAGCTTGGGCTTTACTATATAGAGAGCAGAGGGCCGCTGAAGGTCTCTAATTAGTAGAATAATGTGGTCAGATACATGCCTTTGAAAGGAACCTTGGAATCAGAATAGAGAATTTTCTGGAGATGCTAGATAGGAGGCTGAGCTCATATTCCAAGAAGTGTCGATAATGATGAAAACTAAGATAGAAGAAAAAGAAGTCTATGGAGATGGAAAGTTCGAAATCAGGAGATGTTTTGGGACAGGAATTGACAGGATTATCAGATTCGGGCAGAGTTATGAGAAATGGGGGAGGGATATAGAAAAGCCATGCATGGATTTTTCTAGAATTTTAATCTCAAGAGAATAAAAGCTTCTTTATTTTTATTTTTATTTTTTATGCCTACAGCACCTGGTCTTCCTAGGTGGTCTCTCATTCAAGTACTAACCAGGCTCGACCCTGCTTAGCTTCTGAGATCAGACAGGATCGGGCTTGTTCAGGGTAGTGTGGCCATAGACTAAAAGCTTCTTAAAAGAGTAAGCATATCTTATTTGACTTAGGAGTGTCAATATTTTAATGGTTCCTGATACTTGATGGTTGACACTTGGGGTGAGTAGATGGGTGGATGGATGGATGGATTGTGGATGGGTGGGTGAGTGGGTAGGTGTGTGGATGGATAGGTGGATGGATGGATGGATGGATGGATGGATGGATGGAAGGATGGAAGGAAGGATTCTGGGTGGATTGGCGGGTGGGCAGATGGAGGTATGGATGGTGTTATTAAACATTCAAGGGAATACAGAAGAGAAATCAGTTTTAGAGGCATATGAGGTAATGGTAGAAGGAGGTACTAAGACCCTCAGATAGCTAAGATAACAGTGGAAAGAATTAGGAAACCAGAGAGAAAATTAACCCAGGTTTATTCTTTATGGTAAACCATGGTTATGAATTTTCACCAGCAATTTGTACTCCATCTGCTTCAACAAATTTTAAGGGTAGTTTCTTTAGAGAACGAAACTGTGCAAATCATATCGACATTTTAGAAACCTATTATATTTCTCAGCACTTTATTCTAAAACATTATGTAAGACAACTCTCATTCTGACCACTGAAGCCACTTAGCATCCCTTCAGTTTTAGTAAGGGACATGAGAACATTGAAAAATTGTCCCAGAATCTCAAATAAAAAAGGTGTTTTTCTCTTTCACATTCTACACTAACCTCACCTTTAACTTTCTAGCAATGGTACAACCGTACTTCTTGGCAATTCTCAGGTTTCTTGGATATCAGATTTTCTGAATCAGTGTTTCTCAAATTTAAAGTGTACCATCTGGAGATCTAGTTATAACGTGGATTTTGATTTTGAAGTCTGCGGTCGGGCCTGAGAGTCTCTATGTCTAATTAGCTTTGAGGTAGTTCTGATCCTGCTGATCCATGGTCTACACTTGGAATGGCAAGGATGTTGAGGTGTCATTCCATATTGGTGACTTTGCTGATACCACTGTTTGTTGATGCAGTCAGGTTGTTAGCTGCCTGTCAATCCAAAATTTCCTTTCCCTCCCACCCTTCTCCATAACCTCCCCGAGTGATTTTTTTATTATATATCCCTTCCTCAATGGTCCCAGTTTCTCCAACGTCATAGTAATATGTGAGGATAGCACCCGAGTGCCATGCATCCCCTCCTTCGAATCCCTAATGAAGCTTTCAACGCTGACCTTCCTACCACTCACTCCCTTCTACTTTTTCTCTCCATTCCTTAACCTGCTACTTTGTTTGCAGGCCTTAGATTTATTCTTTAGTTTCTTGTTCCTTAAAGTCTTCAAACATCCACGAACAGATTAAGGTTCAGAGGTCAGGGATCGAGTCCATTTTCTGAGGAAGAATTTGGGGTCTGATCATTTTTGCAGTGTTCGGGAGATCAGCAATGTGTTTAACAAAAACAAATGAGAAAAACAGTTGGCCTGGGTCACTGGGGAATGTTGTCTTAGCTGGAAACAAGGCAACCTAATTCTCAACCCTTCTGCTGAACAATTGCATGACCTTGAGGAAAGCGCTCACCCTGTCTTAGCCAATGAACATTTTGTCAGCTGTAAAATAGTACATTAAATTTAAATGATCTCTATAGCCTGTTAAAATTAATTAGCCACAGGCTGACATAGCCTCATATCTTCATTATTTGTCTGAACTAGAAGAGGTTCTTAACATGAAGTCCATGGATCTCTGAGAACTCTGTGGATGGAATTCAGAGTCCCCGAACCTTGATTGGGTGGGCGGGTATGGAATTACATTTTTACCTTTGCTTACCTCTGACTGTGAGCATTTTCTGAGTGTTTCTATGATGACAGGGCATATTATTCTGGCATCAGGACCAAAGTGTAAGTTACATCAAAAGTCCCTCTGGATGATGTGTGTCTTAAGACAGTCCCAGTAAACGACATACAAAAAGGATACACCTCCCCTCACCTGAGATTTCCAAAATCAATTCAAATTGGTATGGCTCCCTTGGAAACTACGTAGCACATTTGCCAGGTGGAGGAATGGGCTCTGTGTGCCATTTTAATGAGCTCACAAGACTGTGGCCTAAGCTCCAGCCTCGCATAATGCGGCTGAGTTTTGGAAGAGTAAGGTAGCAACATTACATGGTGAACTGCAAGGAGACAGGCAGGGAGGAGGGAAGATAGCATGGAGTAATTTCTCTGCACTTCAGTGCATAGGCCAACCCTTTATTAAAGTATTCTTTCCGGTTTAGGGCTCCTCAGCTTAAGGGAAATTTGAAAAAGCTGAACACAAGAGTCCCAGCCAGTGGCACATCTTGAAAGCAGGAAAAAAACTCCCTAATTATCAGTTAGCTATTTCACTTATTTTGATTATGCAACAGTTATCTGTTCTGCTTAGAACCACTGCTAATAAGAGCTGGGAAAAAGGTGACTAGAGGAAGGTGCCATTGAAAACCATCCTTTTGAGCTTCAGTTTCCAAATGTCAACGAAATAGTTGGCCACATTTTGGCATATCATTTCCTAATGAATTATAATTTTATGGTAGCCATCATTTATTGAACTATATTGCATCCCAAATTGTGAGATTTATTCCTTGCCAACTGCCTTTATTCCTGTTTTCTTTGTAGCCTATGGGCAGCTCTATTGCAATCTGTGCTTATGACCAGAATATTTCCCAATTATTGGTTTGAAAGCCAGAAATTGGAACACAGAATATACTTTTCCATAGATATTACAAGTGTAGGCAAAATTCCAAGCTAGCCCACATAAGCTACTCGATTAACATATAATTTAGCTGGCATTGGGAATTTTTCCATTTTTTCCCATGTGACAAATATTATGATTCATTAATTTCAACTCTGCTATACCAGTGGCACAAGTGGCCGATGGAGGCGCCATGGAGCTAGATCTCGCTGAGCCTTTACCAGCCACCGACCATGTCCTCTACTGAAATACTGGTACTTGTATGGTTGTGGTGGAGTTTATACGTAAATATGACGACAAGAGCAATAATAAAAACAGTTCATATTTATTCAACATTCAGTATATGTCCTTTGTTGATCAAGTCACCCTCGCAATAATCCTGCCGAGTGGTGCCGCTTCCCCATTTCATAGGTGAGAAACTGAGGCTCAGAGATGTCAAGTAACTTGCCCAGCCGAGGTCATAGAGCTTGCAAATAGCCGAACCAATTCAAATCCAAGTGGTCTGGCTCCAGAAGCCATATTCTTCTGCACTATAGTGCAGGGAAAAGCACATTACAGCCCACTGCCTGTTACTACATGGCACGTAAGCTGAGAATGATTGTGCCATTTTTAAAGGGTTGGTAGGAGTTGAAGAAATATTTTGTGACATGTGAAAATGCTATGAAATTTAAGTTCTGGTATCCATAAAGTCTTACTGGAACACAGCCACACTTATTCATGTGCATATTATCTAGAGGTGCTTTGGGAACAGAATGGCAGAGTTGAGCAGTTGTGACCCTATGGCCCATAAGGCTTAAAAATGCTCACTATTTGGTCCTTTTCAGCAACTTTGCCAGTCTCTGCTGTAGTGCATGAAAAGCTGTCAGGCCCAATGTCTATTTTATTATAAATCTTCAATAAATGTTGGCATTTGGAAAAACAAATTTATCTTCTCCTAATGCTGGAGCTGGTGCTGGTGCTATAACTCCAGACTTTCTTCTGCAAAGTCAAGGTTCTCCCATTCAGAAAATACAAGACAGTCCAGTCCCCAATTTCAGGACCCCTGTGACAGCATCTGTTTGTAAGCCCCTTACCCCCACTGCCTCAAGGTCAGGGTTCCATCAAAGGCTTTGTCTGGAGGCTTTGCGTATACTTGTGGAGGCCAGACTGGCAGCATTCCCCAAGGCATTCAGTTAGTCGCAGATCAAGAGGGACTGCTCCAGGTGGACAAGCAGCATCTCCTGGGGAGCTGTAGGGACTCCAAATCCAGCTGCCTTGGAGGGGCTGAACATATCAACAGCAAGGGACACTTGCACCGTGCCTAACCGGAGTGTTCCTCCCAGCCTGTAGGGATTGGGTTTCTGAAACTGAGGAACTTAACATGTAGAAGAAGAGATGTGAACTGGTGAGAGGCTCTTGCTCATGGGCACCAGGAAATTGCACAAAAATATTTGGAGCACCATTTCCACAGCAAAAACCTGGCCACAGCCCAAATGTTGATGGGCAAGAGAATAAGTAAATAAATGTGGCTCATTCTGTTGCCTTCTTCAAATCTTTACTCAGTTGATACATTATCAAAGAGACCTACTCTGTCACACACACACACACACACACACACACACACACACACACACACACACACACAGTTTTGAAAAGTAGCCAGTAAGCAGTGAAATAAATATACATGGCTCCTATGGGGTCGATCTCTCTGGGAACCTCTGGCGCCAGTGCAGAACAAGCGTCACAGCTGTCCCAACTGAGGGACAGCATCCAGGGTTTTTATCACTGATGGAAGGATGAGTCCTTGGAAGCTTTAATACTTTGACGCTCTTTGTGCTGCTCTCAGGCCGAGGTGCCCCTGTTGCCAGAATAAACACCCTCCGGCAGAACGTCTTAGGCTTGCAGCTGAATGCCCAGAGACATTAGGTGGCTTGTCAACACCAATTGCTCCTTTCCAGCTGGAGGCAGTGGTGAGGTCTCCCTTCACCTCTGCTCAGCTGTGATTGAGAACGTGACAGTCTCCTGAGACTCTGCTCTGACACACAGACGAATGGATTCCCTCGGTCCCAAACCTCTATACACAGGCATGCTCACTAAAATTGAACACAATAAGATTTCATGTCAGATGTTACTTGACCCTGCCTCAACCAAAAATATCTCCATGAAATAACATTAAATGTCTAGAGTCCTGTGCATTGCCACTCTCTCATGTGCCTGCTGAGATAAACTTTGTAAAAATGCAAATCAATGATGAACAAACATACATAATTATTATTTATAAGCCAAATGTCAAGAGTTTTGAAAATTATGTGGCCTAAATTACTGTTTTAATACTATATGAATAAAATATATAAAATGCTGCTACTGAAAGAAAAAAAAAATTATTCCCTTTGGCCAAATAGCATTACATCAAGGAATATGTCCTTTGGATATAATCATGAATGTAAAAATGATTTAAGAATAAGAATAATTATTGGAGTACTTTTAATAACAGGGAAAATGAAAAGCAAACTTAATTACCAACCTTATAGTAAACATTAAATAATAGACTTACTACAAGCTGTTTTTCAACCATTGAAATGATTTCTTATAAAGAATTTTAACTATTATGACCATGTTTATGACATAATGGTAAGAAATGAAAAGTATATAGTAAGTATGATTCCACTAATGTCTCCAAAATGTATGCACAGAGAAAATACTGAAAAAAATAACTAAAAAATTAACAGTGGGCCATAGGAAAATGAGTGATTGTTTTTTTAATCTATATTTTCTACCTTCTCTGCAATGATCACAGTTTGACATTTGCACTAACAATGTCAACTTTAAAAATAAAGTAAATTGGCACAGGATAGGTTAATCTGTCAATGAATAGAGTGGATTCTAAAAAGACGAGAATAAATAGACCTTCAATGAAAGACTCTAGGATCAGACATTCTAACTGCACCGTCTACATTTTAATGACCTCTGGTCATAAATCACTGTTGAGTGCTTAAAAATTGTCAAAGGTACATTATAAGAAAGGCTTGCTCATAGTTATGATCTTCATATATTCTCAGCATTTTTATTTTCCATATATGTCTTTTTTCTAAAATAAGGGGGGATACAGACATTAAGATTCTGTTTGTCATATCATTAATTAGTTTGTTAATGTGGATATCCTTAAATGAAGTTTTGCCCTATGAGTCATACTGCCCTACCATGTTGTTGTTATTGAAATGCAAGATGTCCGAAAAATATTGCTTCACTGAATTGTAACTGATGATGAAGAAGCTAATTCGGGCATTGTAGGATGGTGGGGAAAAGCAAGTTTAAATGAAAAGGATTTAATGAGGAATTGTATAGCCCCTAAGGGTAGTAAAAAAGGCCTTCTTTTTCTTCTAGTATACAAATTCAGCTGTCTAAATTATGTTTTGACACTTTATGTCATTCAATCATTGCGACATGGTGGTTTAATCTTTCTGAAATCCTAGACTCGGATAAATTTACTTTCACAAAGTTGTGTAGCTGCTAATTGCTGAGGTCTGGCATCATATCTAGTTCTATAAAAATGTGTTTGTCAATGGTATGGCTGCATTTTAACATGATTCCATCCAGTAGAACTCCAGTAGGCCAGACGCAATTCTACCTTCTACTGTCCGTTGGTTCTCATTGAAGAGTGTCACTAAGTCATGACATCCCTTTTGGATTATTTTTGCAACTCTCTGGACTGCTCGAATAAAAAGTAATCTACTGGAACTAGAAGGCAAATGGGCAGCTAGTCTCTAGAGCAAGGCAGACAGTCGACAATTGAAGGAACAGTAGTCAAGCTTAGGTCTTGTCTGGTCAGGCTAGGCATGGGTTGGGAAAATGGCTGACTCTCACTAAGCCTGTAATGGGAGACAGCAATTAGGCTGGAGAAGAAAGTAAACAAGGCCCAGACAGCAAAGGATCTCAACCCTTAGTCATGACTTTCTCCAAGAGACAGCTCAGAACCATGGACAGTTCCCAGGAGAGTAAATCTTTCTGAAGGAGGCTGGTTCCAGGTCAACTTTTTTGGCAAAACTTCTATTTCTTTGGAAAACTTCCTTTTCTCTCCTATGTCCTCAGAGTTCTCATGTGCATCATTGGAAGAATGCAGCTGCAACTAGCAAAATAAGCTTTCTTCTGAAGATGTCCACACACATAAGATTTTCCAGATTATTTGATAGAAAAGCCATCACTTTAGTCAATGTAACTAAGGATTCCATGAGATTGGGTGGGGGTGAGGAGCATACCTGGTTATAGTGCCCCCAAAGCCTTCATCTCCTGGGTCAACCGTGACTCTGGAGTACTAACAATCCAGCCTCTATTTTTTAAAATTTTTGGGAGGGTAAAATGTCATTTATTTCACAAATCTGATTCCTACAATATACATATTTAAAAATGATTTATTATAACAGTATTGACTGTTCTTAACTTTCCATAAAATTAGATTACTCCAATTGTAGATCCTTTTTATCTTCTACAGCTGGAATTATTAAGGTACTTTTTCTTGAATCTCAAAATGAGTTTCTTTTTTTGTATCAGGTTTCTGTAATACAAATGCCCAGAATATATCTTCATCGATGGAATCATTTTTTTCTCTTAATTTGCAAGCCCGTGCATCAGGTTCAGATAATGGAAGTTCTGGGTCAGAGGTACAAAAAAATTGAACGGGCTCCGTGCTGCTGGGTCTGGTTACCTGTTGGCAGTATATAGGTGCCTATATACTAGCATTTTCCAAACTATTTTACTTAACACTAGTCCAAGAAAAATCCTTGCTGAAGCAAGTGGTTGCAAGAAAGAGAAGTTTGGAAAACTCTGCCTTTCCACCATTTTTTGGAGAATTACAGTGATCGTTATATTAGTAAAGAAAGCATGTTTACGCTTTTCAACCCAGTATTTTCCAAATCCTTGAACCATGGAACTCTTTCTTTATAATCAGTAATAACCATTAATATCCCCCTGATCTAATGTTTACTATAAAATACTATAAAATGAGATACCATTGAGGGATCTAATGCATCTAATAGGAGATTTATAACTCCTAATCTGAGAATCTATTATTTTTGCTCTCCTAGCTTAAGTATTTATATATGCAATAGGGTCAACTTTAGTGAGAATTAAAAAATTGTATTTATGTCTTTAGTAAATAAAGCACTTTGGAATTTTGGGAAATATTTTTAATGGAAGTAATTAGATATAATAACACATTAAAAAGTGGCAGGTGTGTTAGGAGAGGCTTCAGACTCATGGGGTTTTCAAATCATAATTAAAATCTGTTAAATTGATAAACAATATGTTCTAATAATATTCTAGAGTAGAGTGTTCCAGTTAGATATGGAAAATAACTAAGCCAAACTGTTTTAAAAAATTCCTGAACCGAACTGATTCATGACCTTAAAGATGTTCGCATCTTCTTTGAAGAATTCTTATGAATATTTAAAAAACAAACAAGAGTGTTACAGCTGCTGATATTTTTCCACTGGAAGGAGTGGAATGATTTATTTTGGATTCACTGAAGTGTACTATTGAATATTTCAGAATAGTATGCCAAGTATAAGAACCACAGTACTGGGTTTGCAGCTTCAACTTTGAAAGCAGTTTTCCAACTCATTTGTTGAAGAGTATTCATTTTCTGAGCCAAATGCTGTAGCAAAAAACACTCTCCTCTGTATATACGCAGCACTTCTTTTGGCCTTGGGTGCAGAAGACTGATTGAATGCTATGTTCTCTTCAATTTATAGAGCACTGATTACTTTTGATCTACATAAGGTTCACTCCTGATACACATATGCACATCTGTGTATATCTATGTGTACCCCATCTTTTAGAATTTAATAAGTATATATGAATAGGGCACGTATATTCCAATATATTCATATATGTTAATATAGTCCCTTTTGTAGTATATACATAAATACATTGAATATATACAATATACATATACTATGTATGTTTTTATGTGAATATGTGTATATATTTCATTTTTCTCTTAGGGAAGCACTAGAGATGTTTAGTCAAATTTCCATTCTTCAAACTAACTTGAAATGTTTTCTTTCTTTACACTTATGTCACCAACTCAATTCACACTTAGGTTCCTTTCTTTCACTTTGCTTTTATTTATAAAAATTCCTTTTTAAATTTAATCTTGTTCTATAAACTATTTACCTGAGTCCAGAGTGAAATCTACCAAGTAAGTATATTCGGAGAAGTGGAAATTTTATTCCCCATCCTCTTCACCTTGTTCAGTCTCTCCCTCTTAGGTAATACAAGTTTTATTTTTACTTTTTCTAGTTTTTATTCTATCCTCTTGTTTTTTAAACATAAGCATGTGTATGTGTATGTCCATGTGTATGTCTTGTTTTGAAAATATACAGTAGCCTACAAAATATGCTTTGTTCCATGTTTTTCACTTCGCAGTATGTTCTGGAGATTCTCCCCAGAGCCATGTAAGAGCACTGTTCACCCCATGTTCCAGTTGTAGAAAATACTGATGGACGTTTGGGTTTCTTCTTATCTTGCACTGCTACAAATAGTGCCATGTAGTGCCAGCTTCATGAGATCCATTCATATTCCAAAATACACGTCTAGTCCATTGCTTAACCACAGTAACACACTCCATGTAACCACCACATTTTGCCTCTCCTCCAGGCCTGTCTTCAGGATAGCCTTCGACCTCCCGCCATTTACTCGGGTCCCAGGTCCTTACCATGACCAAAGCTGTAGGTGGCACTGTTCTTACAGGCACAAGTCTTGCTAGATTGCATAAAAGACTAGCCCCATGAAAGCTGGCATCTTGCGTCCATGCCCAACTTCTTCATGAAGAAGCATTTCAGGAGCAATTTCTATGTAATTTAAGTGTTAAAAATAGTTGTGTTTCTCACAACTGGCCTGAGTTTATCTAAAGGATAACGTGAATTGTATACATGGCTAAATTTCCCTTGGCATTTGCTAAAAGAAATTAGTACCAAATTTATGACCCATTCATAGCAATTACATAAAACTACATGTTGTATTTTTCCTTGTTTTCTTAAACTAGTTTTTTTTTTTTAAAATGAGCATTATGGTGGACATAGTTTTTTTAAAAGATCAAGTCATTCTATTTCTATAAAGCTAAAGTCTTGCTGCAACACACCTATTTCGTATCCAGGCTGTCAGCATTCCAGAAGGATGTCTACAAACATACCATGTTATTCCATTTAAGAGGATGTTTACAAACATCAGTGCCCTCAACAAATGATTTGGACCACAGCTTTCCAACATTCTGCAAAGCACATTTCTCTACAATAATGACATTTTGAGGGGATTCCTGGAATGAAATAGTGACCTGACCCAAGAAGCCATGGGTTCAAAGGGTTTATATAGGAAAATATGAGTCACAGAAGGCAAATCCCTGCATCATAATTTTATATCTTGGGGGGAAAAAACGAGTAGTTATCTTGGGTTTTTTTCTTTATTGTGCATGCTTGCATTTTTGTATTTGTAAATCACAGACATAGTAAGAGATATAAACAGATTTCAGAACTTGTTAAGTAGTCAACTCTGCTTTAAAGAATGTATTGCCTGCAAGAGAGAAACATTGTATGTACATGTATGTATATTTATATTTAATAGTATGCTTTAGTTTGTGTTTATTTTCATAATGAAAATACAATGAAGGAAAATCTGTCTATGTATAATATAGTGGTTCATACAAACTTTTAGCATATACAAACATAATTTACTTATCCAGCATCATTGCCAAATTAGCTATGCTATGGAAGGGGATTTGGGATTCCTGACAGAGCTAATCCCCAAAGCAGGACCCACTAGCACATTCAGGAGCCGCTGAAATGTAGACTATGGTGGTTCACATGCAAAAGAAGATCTCTGAAGGCTGTCTTGAGTCCCAGTTTTCAGATGGTAGCCATGACCTATTATCAGTGACTCAAGAAATCAATTCAATAAGTCACTACCTGCATTTTAAAATATAACCTAGATTAAAATAGAGTGCATTGTGTTTGGTATAAATATTATTTTGAAAGCCTTTTGTTTCACTATAAATAAACATGTATATATTTGCATAGTAGGTCAGAAAGGAAAATGTATTTCTTCTTGTATTCTTGGAGGTAGCAATCAAGAGTCAGAAAAACCCCTGCTCTGGGTGGCTGTGGGTCACTAGCCACCCCACTCCCTGATCCCCAAAGGCCATTCAGCATCAAAGCTGCATCGAAAATATCTACCATCCTCATCTCTCTCCTTCTCATTACTTTTCTTCTTTCCTTTAAAAATCATGTTTCATGACTTCTTGATTTGAGGCCAAAAAAAAAGGATAGAAATCTGTCATATTCTCATCCTGTCAATGAGCCTCCCCCTCCCCCTTCAACTCCCACATAACTGGTGAATCCTAGGGTGTCACGGTGGAATTAGGGCCCCTTGTGTATTTTCTACTATGTCAGTTCACACACCTTAAAAGTTTTTTATGTCCCCTGCTTTTTTGTTGTAATTAGCTTTTATAGTATTATGGATGTCAGGAGACTTCATTATAATTTATATGTTTCTTGAGATTGAATATATAAGTTCAATAAAATATATATCACTCCTTTTACTAATCTTAACACCAGATTGAAATATTGGAAAAATATAGTGTAGTATGGCTTAGGATAAACTGATGGATTCAGAAGCATTCCTCTAGGAGGGGAAGAAAAATAATTCTCCCTGTACCTTTCTAGGTTCTTGGCTGAGACCCCTCTGTAATAAAAGACAGATTAGGAGGAGAAAAACAAACAGAAGTTTAATAACATGTATTCCCCCCTGTATTCATAGGAGAGACCCAGGAAAACTGAGTAACACCCGAAATGGCCCAAGCCACCACCTTAAACACCTTCTCCAGCTATTGACAAAGGACGATGTTGCGAGTTGGGGGAGCCAGTTATGGGAGGTGACCAGGAAAAGCACAGTATACAAGGATAAGGTTGTTGTGCAGACTGAGATCTTGCTCACTGATTAGATTTTATGATTTAGTTATCCTTCCCTTCCTGTACAGAGAGGGAGGCAGCCTTAATTGGAGATCTCCCTTACAAAAGAGTAACTTCTCTGTTTTCAGATTTTTCTGTGTCTGCTTTTTCACAAAAGAATCAGCTCAAAATAATCTTTATGCCAAAGAGGCGTATTTTGAGGAGGCATAGTCTGCTAAACGGAGGCATATTAACATTTTTAAGAGTTTATTTGAACAAAAATCAATTCAAATCAGGCAGGGCCACACCACAAGTGGCTAAGAGCATTCTGCTGACTGGAGCCAGGGAAAGACTTATATGGAGAAAGTGTGAAAGCGAATAAAGGAAATTGTTGGTTGACTGCAGCTTCCAGCTCAGCTGGCTGTTGGTGATTGATTGTCCTTAGGGGTTTGATTTTGTAACCCTGAGGCATTTACAGGCCCCTTTGTTTATTACTTTTACAACTTTCAATCTCTTGAACCGAGGGTTTTGCCTGTTCAGGAGGGGGCCGGGTTAGAAGGAGAAGACAATAAATAGTTTCCGTAAGCCTTCTACGGATCTAGTTGTGTAATATAGTGTGAACTCATTTAATTTGCACAGCATCTTCTGGCTTGGCATCATTTATCCCTTTTTTTTCCCAGAAATGAGACTACAGACTCAGAGATGAAGCCATCTGAAGTCATATAGTTAGTATATGGTACAAATAAGATGTGATGCTAAGTCTGAAGGTAGTAGCCTCTTGTCACCACATCACGTGCAATTAGAGATAAAGAGCACAGCAAACTTTGGCACATTCTTCCCCAAGTCGGCAACTAAGCCATTCGTGCGTGATACTAACAGCTACTGTTTGTAAATCCCTTTATGGGCTGCAGTGAACCTGTCTGTGTTTCATATTGATCGTGCATAAGTTTGATTGCTCATGCAAAACTGTCATATGCCTTCTTTCCCTTTTAAAAAAAGTTGGAAAATAACATTATTTGGGAAGTGAAAAAGAATTGGGTCATGCCCAAGTCCTTGAATAAAAGTGAAGAAAAGTAAACGGCCTACAGACGTTTAGGCTGAGCAGCTGTGTTCTGTCAATGAACAGTGGCTGTGCTTATTATCTGTCTCTGCGACTGTCCGGTTAAAGTGAAACCAGATTTGTGTTTTTAGCTTAAGGCATATCCTCAGGAAAGTGATATGCCTTTAAAAATATAAACTGTATTGCTAAATGATGTATGTTATAGCATGAGAAAAATGTCAAAACTTTTTTCAAAAGGCATTTTTTTTCAATAGGAGATAGCAGAGAAAAAAAAAATTTTTTTTTCCCTTTACACACAAGAAGGCCAAGCATTAGTGATGTCTTTCCGGAAACAGCAGCCTTAGGTACTAAATGGGCTTCTTAGTCAATTAAGGAAAGCATTAAAATATAACCTCTGAGAATGAAAAGGGCAAGTTCAGGGCATGGCACTATTGTATCGGTGTTATGCTTGAATTTTATACTGGCATCCAGATTCGAACCAGGAGGAATCAGTTAAATGTCAGAATTTAAAATTTTGAAACTGCCAAAATTGGCTTATTCATTACCCAAGATAATTCTTAAGCACAGAAATGTTATTTGGGCTGCACATCCCACATCCTGCCAAATTTAGGTTGAGAAATGTTTTATTGGTTAATTGACTCAGTAATAAACCTTCTAGCAAATCAGTAGTGCCTTTGAGAAAACAAAAACAGAAAAGAAATATTGGAGGAGTGGGAAAGATGACTTATAGAAAGGATCAGATAAAGTTTAAAGAATTAACAAGTACATGGGAGGTTGAGAAATGAAGCAAAAGACCTTTTTAGTTAGGGCATGATTGTAGGCTATGTCAAAGTCTCCATATGACTCTTATTTGAGAAAGAATCTACCTTCCTCAAATAAACAGTTACAGAAGTGTGTGTAGTGGGGGATTTGTGATTCGCTTGGTTGAACAATTACTTTAAATGGTAAATTTAGGGAAAAGAAAGATGATGTCTTCAAAGTAAATTTGGTTCTCTGAAGAACAAAATTGTCTGCTCTTTTCAGTAGGCCTCCCTGTTTGCAGTTCAGCAAACCTAAGATTTTGTTCAGAGAGAAAATAAAGAGTTTTCTTCTACAGATGCTTTGCCATGACAGAGTACATTCAAAGAGATGATTTATTGAGTTTGGGAAGTGACAGGATTTGTTTACTAATAATTCATGATACATTTTTCAAAATCCACTGAAGAATATATTGATTTAACTCTCACAGTAAGATATCACGCAGTATGCATATGGTTAGGAACTGTTCCCCTTTAAATATGAAGGTCTGAGTTTCCATAACTAATAGTTTTTCCCTTGTCAAAACCTGTATTTGAATACACACTTCTTTTGTTATCTGAAGTTGATTTATCTTAGAGTTGCTAAAACCACGTATAACAGAGTTTGAGAACCAAAGGACTTACAAAATGGACAACCCGGATTGATGGAGGGCAAAGAGAGTCTGCGAGAGAACATATAGAAGGAACCCAAAAAACCCAGAGTCACCCCGGAATCTCAAAGGAAGGGTGTTGAGTGGACTTTACAGTGATTTGAGCTTATAACAATGATCCAGTTTTAAGAGAAAAAATAATAGTGCATAATTTATTTAAAAGATGCAAAAGAGCTAAAAAAAATTAAGTTTCATTAGCTGCATATATTTATTATGTCTAACGAATCTCAGTGAATTCTTGCTGCATAAGTCTGATGTGATATGTGTCTGGACAGTAATTGGCATATATATATATATATATATATATATATATTTTTTTTTTTTTGCCACTTTGTGGCATCTAAGAATAGGAGTTCTCCCTAGTGTTTGCATCTTCCCTTATCTTGTTGACGACTCTTAACACTAATTTCTCAGTGAACTGGAAATCATGAATATTATTTATCTACATTTTGTTTCTATGGGCTTTGAAAAAATCAGTAAGTCCAAATGTCTGAAAGTCTCTTCAGATAGTTCTACTTTTTCAATCAATTGAAGACTGAAAAAATTCAATATATTATTCATGAACAAAACAATTGTTGTGATATAAATAGGTTGAAATATATATAAATAGGTTGAAAATCTTTTCCCACTGAACCCCATGTTCCCTTGGATATATAATCCCTACAAAAAATTTCCTTAGCTACAAGTCATGATAAATTACAAACTTCAAAAATCTTGTATTTCACCTCAGAGAATCTTCCACCTCTATGACGTGATATTATATATTGTAAACAAACTTATATTTAATTTTTCTGCAGGATTCTGAATGAACAGTCAGGTCACATGATATTTTTATACGATCATATTGACACATTAATGAATATATCTGTCCTATGCAAGACACTGTTCTGGGTCCTATAAAATATTTTTAAATGACCTCCGTTCTCAAAAAGCTTAAAATCTAGTTTTCATAAATGCACATTAGTCATATGAAGTAGCATGTGGTGAATACCAGGTACAGGAGGTTGGCAAAGTCCTGTAGGGGTCTGAAAAAAGGATCGTTATAATAGTTTATATCTGTCTGTTCCAGGCATCATGTTAATTCCATCCTCTCAGCAGCCCTGAAACACAGTTTCATGAGTCAAAACTCTTCTGGTTGCAAGTGACAGACACTGCCACTCAAACTGGTTTGAAACCAAAGAGAGCTTTGCTGCTCATATGTAAGGGCGGAGCTGGATCCAGGGGCTCCAACAATGTTATCGGAGCTGGGAATATCTGTTTTCCTCTGGGCTGGCTTCATTTCTAGGCAAATTCTCTTGGCCACCATCAGTCTCGGGCTTGCATCTTGCAAGCTTTGGGACTGGCAGCCAAGACTGCCAGTGTCTCTTTCCCAATAGTCCCTCCCACACAGAGTATAGGTCTAACAATCATCTCTTTAAGCAAAAAAAAAAAAAAAAAAAAAAAAAATCAAAGTATTCTACTTCATTTTCCATTAGTTTAATATTCGTTCACTTAATATCCATGATTTAGGCTTAAAAACCTGCCTCAGATGAACTTGTGTAGGGGTGAGGGGCTGGTTATTCCCCAGAGAGGTTTGATATGAAATTATTCTTCCTATGACTTGAAAATAGTATTTTGTTAAGGTTCTGTGTCTTCTTACATGAATTTCCTTTTAACTGTTTTACAAAGAAGGGCAGGACCTAACTGAAATGATATAGTCAATCCCTTTCTAATGTTTTCCACTGTGATCATGAGGGAATTTACCCAGGTCACTGATTTCTGGTACTGGCCATAGGCAAACATATTTTTGGTCCCATTTTCCTCATCTGAACAATTATGAAAATACTTGCAGTCTACTTACCTCTGAGACTTCTTTCTCAATCTTTGAGGAACTGAGTGTGAAGTCATTTTAGCTCCTCGGGAGGAAAACATGTGCAAAAGAAGTACCAAGTGTTATGATTAATTGCTTTATTCTTTTCAGATGGTGTTAGTTGAAAGAGGAAATGAAATGAAAGACAGGAAATTGAGCTGAAAATTCACATAAACACACACCCTGTGAACCGCCTTGCATGAAGAGTCCCAGAGTGAAACACCATTAAAAAAAAAACAAAACAGATTTGGCTAAAATCTGACTTGGGGCTTTGTCTGAGCAGAGGTAAATCTTGGTGTAGTTTTTTATTGGTAGACAATAAGGTAAAGACATTTCCCCCAAACGAAACCTTGGAGTTCAGTATGTTTGATGCTTCTCACTCGGGCGATAATCAAATATTTGAACAACATTGACGGTATGGGCACAGACAAGTCAGGGGGCACCTACCAAAAACAACAGGTATGACCAAACCAGTGGTACCTATGGAAACACAGCCCTGGTTTTCAGTGTTGAGTTTGGAACTGTGGAGGATGTGAAATGTTACTCCCAAGCTAACAAATCAGCCTTTCACAGTTATATGTTTGTAAGTGTGTCTACACACACACACACACACGCACACACACACACACACACACACACACACACACACACGAGACCTCTGGGTCAGAAACAGACCGTAGCTCACAGGGCAGTTTTCTCAAAGCCCCAATTCCTTCCAGGGTGATTCGGTGAAAGCCAGATGTACCCACCTGTGCAGAGACGTTTTGTACCACAAGCGAGGAACTCCAGAATTATGAAGCTCCGAGCTTGTATAGGAAGTGCTGGCACAATTATCTATCCTCCCCTCCAGAGGGAGAGGATGACATAGGTCTGAAAGGTAAACACATCCTCTCTGGGGAGGAGAGGGGAAGGTCTCTATACATCTCCACTCCAGAATGCAAACACAGGGCTCTGGGGAGATACAGGACACTATGGCACTACCAAGGGCTCATTCATTCTTTAGGGTTGCTGTCCAGTCATCCTTTAACCCAGGTGCTAGTGCTGTTTTAGGAATCCATGACCTTGCAGAAATATGAAAATATTCATGGAGTGTTATTTCTTGACATACGGCAGTAGCAGCCCAACAGAAATCCTAGGGAACTTGACTTTCCCCTAAATACTGATGGGTCTGGAAAACTTCCCAAGTAATTGTTCCCCATCCTGTCCTGGCAGCAGGGTTGGGAACCCCTGCTGTAAACTATGTTTTTAAGTAATGTTAGATGCGGTTAGGAAGTAAGTGGTAGTAACAGCACATCTTCGAGATGATCGTCGGACGATACTGTGTTTTCTTAGCATCATGCTTATTCTACGTGGTGTTTACTTTCCAGATCGGAATAAGTGTGTGGCTTTAAAGGTTGCCATAACCAGAGATTAATTGGATGATAGTTTTTGAGATCTAAATGGCACAGATTTCTATTTAGAGTAAAACAATAACAGATGATGGAATATGGACTAGTAGAATTTATTCTATGTGGCAAAAAAAAAAAAAATTCTTCAGCCATGTGTAAAGACGCTCTTTAGTTCTAAGTATCGATGCTATGTAGGTGCAGCATTTTCCACCAAGAGATGATGACCCTTAACTCAGAACCTACAGTATCACAATTTGCTGTTTAATTTTATGAAGCAGGTGCTTATGGTGTATCATAAATGAGTTTTATACTCAGTACGTCATTGTACTTGGAGTCCATAAGTAGGATCAACACTCAGGTGAAGGCACACGACTCCTGCCCTGATAAACTGGAAGAGCCATTCCATTCTCCAGTGAGAGGGAGCTGCGCTCCTTGGAGGCATGGCTGGCTGGAGGACCGGAATAGGGAAAATACAAGATGACCCTACAGCTTCTCATAGTGCTAGAAAGTAAGGAAATGGTAAAAAGAACAAACAAACTGGCAAAGGGTCACAGAAGCCAACCTGAAAGAGTGCCTGATGATCAAAGCCAGGAAATTTGAGCAACAAAATCATGATGTAGTATTACAGTACAACCAAATGGAAATTTTAAATAGACACAGTATTGAATATATGATGGAAATGAATGATTTAACAAATAAAAGGGTGGGAGAGATGATAAATCTTATGGAGCACCAAATAATTGACAGCAAATAATTGATGCAAAGACGTCTGCCCTCCAGGACGTGGAGCTTAGCCACGCCTTTCACCTCCCTGAGTGTGCCATAACTTTTTGACTTGCTTCTGAAGAGTGGACTATGAAAAGACATAAATATTATTAACTTCATAGTGCAGAAAGTTGGCAAGCACTGCATTGGCCAGGTGACCAAGGTTAGCGTCATCAGCGATGTTATGTTGGGAGCATGTCCTGCTGACGTAAGGTAACAAGAAAGGCATGTCACCTCAATGTAAAATCTGTAACCTAGTCTGATCATGGGGAAAACGTCAGAGCAACTCAGTGTGAGAGACATTTTATCACATATCCAACCAGTACTTCTCAAAACTGTCAAGGTCATGAAAAATAAGGAAACACCCAGAAACCATTACAGACCAGAGGAGACTAAAAAGACATAATGACCAGTGGAGCGTGGCACCCAGAAATGTACCCTAAACCAGAAAAGAGACATCCATGGAAAAGTGGATGAAATCCATATAAAGTCTGGACTTTAGTGAACAGTAAGGTCAGTGTTGGTTTCTTAGTGGTGACAGTGGGGGAAACTGGGTGACGGGTCAGGAGGAACTCTCTGTGCTATCACTTCAACTTTTCTACAAACCTAAAATTTTTTCCCAAATAAAAATTGCATTAAAATGATAGGGTGAAGCTTTCGCCCATTAATGCTGAGACACAGTTTCCTTCATTATATTAGTCATTCCAGAGGCGAAGCATAGAGTAACCGGAGGCAATAATGATGTTGTATGAATTGGAGGGTCCATAAAACAGTCCAAACGGAGGAAACATCAAGAGAGGAAGAGCTTCTGAAGACCTGGAAGGCAGGAACTGAAGGCTTTCTCCTGTGGCTAGGCCCAGTATCTCACACAGATTGTGAACACACTATAGAATCAAATTATAATTCAGTAAGGAACAGTATGAATACAGTAGTCCCTTGAAAATTGAAGGAAATGAAAGGCAGCTACTGCAGAAAAAGATTTATAACTGGTTTCACCCCCTTCATGATATTGCTCAGATTTGAGTTTGTCCTAAACCACCCCCAACCTCCAGCCAACTCTACCGAAGACTCAGATCTTCCTAACAAGTTTTAAATGATTGATTCCATGCATTTTTGTTTTCTGTATATGATTTCTAATCTTCCCACCCTGACTGCATCCTGAATCTTCAGTAGTAATATGTTTACATTGTTCTTACAAAAAAATTCACTTCATAATATCACAAGCAACATGAAACCATAATATGAATATATGGATTTTCTGGTGTGTGATTATTTGCATCAAGTTGACAGAAATGAAATGAAGGACAAATAAATATTTCTCCCATGGAATTGAAAGAAAAGTAAAAAAAAATTTTTAAAAAAAAGGAGCTCTAGAAAGAAATGTCTTAAATTTCTAAAGCTTTCAGGAAATTAAAATAGATAAATTATTGATCAGAAGTCTTTATTTCACCTTTCTCTTGAGGTGGGAAGATACAGTTTTTTACATAGCAGATTGTCTTAATAACTACCCACTCTGAATTTAAGAACTGTGACTCTTTGGGGAACACTTTGAGGAGTATTTGGGGAACATTTAGAAAGGATCAAAAAATATCGTTTCCCCAAGATCACACACGAAACTGTTCTTCAGACGTAGCTCTGAATGGTGAGAAAGCCACCTTTCTCACCTTTATTTTTTAATTTATTTTTTCAATTACACTGGACATTCAATATTATTTTCTATCACATCATAAATTATATAAATGTCTAGCCACCTTCCTTTTCTCACTTGGAATATAAGCATCTTGGTTATAACACAAAGTTCAGCGAACAGAAGTAGGAATTAATGCTGATTTCCTTCAGTCCACTTCAATATATTCTTCCCACAGAGATGGGTAAGCTATTATACATTTTCCTCTTTGTCCTATTTTAAAAAGGAAATACGTTTGTTTTTTTTTTTTTCTCCACTGAATTCTCCTCTCTCAGCTAGTTTCTGTCACGCACCGCCACCTTCTGAACTGCTGGTGATTTCCATTGTCAGGGTTACTATAGTAAATAACTGAATTCTTTTCTGGGATTCAGAGGAAGGTGAACTTCTAGTACATTTCAGCTTCAAGGGCAACAGATTTGCACACTTCATTTTCGGCAGCCCTCTACTGCTGGTTGTCCTACATCCATTTGGATTTAAGATCTGGGTTTTATTCAAAGTGAAATATCTACATCCCTTTGTAATGTTTCTGTGACATAGAACGGATTTTTCTGAAAAAATAAACCCTAAAAATCCAAGCTCTCTCTAACCATTTGTTCATGCATCTGTGCATGCACTTGTTAGTTCCTTAAACACTTAGGGGCTGCTAAGTGCTGGCTGGTAGGAATATAAATGAATGAACTGATGGGCCCTACACTGAAGAGGTTACTCTCCCAAGGAGGGAACCAGTATACAAGAAGATGATCACAATACAATGTGGCCAGCGCCGACCTAGAGAAATGAGTGGGAATGGAGAAGGTTGAGTAGATGGGGTGATGCTTGCGTGATGGTCAGGCCCAAGTCAGCCAAAGGTGTTCCCTGTACTAGGATTGGTAGCCCAGGATCGTAGTGAAGGGCCATGAGGGATAGTCATGGAGAGGATGGTTTGGGGCAGGTTCCGAAGAGCCTACTTAGCTACGCAGAAGACAGTTGGACTTTTTCCTCTATGGCTTATCCACCAACACAGGTTTTTCACCAGTAATGTTACATGGAAAATATCATTTCATAATCACACCTGAATATCCTTGGCTATTTCCAGAATGACCCAATTATGTGTATTTAAAGAGTTAACACCATTTCTAGAAAAATTGGTTGTCTCAAAAAGAAATCTAATGACAAAATAGCACCAAATGGAGAGGCCTCTTTGCTGCCCTCCAGAGGCCATCAGGGGTCAGTGATTTTGAAAAAATAGCCTCGAATCCACCATATGCTTCATTTTGTTCACTAAAAAAAAAAATTAGCTGTAGGAAAAGTTTAATATAACCACATCGATATATAGCTACTAGAGTGACAACTTTGGTAATTCCTTGCATTTCAGAATCTTTTAACTTTAAGTTCTGTAGTTCACATAGTTTTCCAGCGTGCTTTATGTATCTAAGAGACTTGTCATGCTTTATAAACTCTAAACTGGCAATAACTGTTGCGATTAACAATAATTGTTTCAACATTTAAATAGATTAATGTTCAAATGCCAAAACGAATTTGAAAAGCCAACAGGGAAAACATTTGCAATACACACAATTAATAAAAAGTCTTCATTAATTTCTTGTTTTATTTAATTAATAACTCTTAAAGAGTTTTCCATATCCTGCTCGCATTTTTTTAAATGCTACATAGAAATTTAGTTTGTAAATGATTTTAAAGTCATAGATAAATCTGAATTTTGTATGCCATTAAAATATTTAAGGATGCACTAGAAAGGGTTAACACTGATTTGGGGGCAATGGGCTTGGGATTTGGGTAACTTGGGTAAGATCCATATTTTCCATTTTATAGTCTTCTGTAGTATTCAGATTTTTCTCTTAAAGCATGTTTTACTTCCATCATTTTAGAAAGCTGATCTAGGATTACGAATTAGCAATAACAAGTATGACATCACTTGATTCCTACTCTGTGACTCAGACTATTCAGTATGACTCAGCTACAAGGGTGATGGACATTTCAGAGTTACGTGGTCTACAAAATCACATCTTCTTTTTAAATACGGAAGATATTACTGGAGAGTGAAATTTCAGAATATTTCAAGTGGAAATTTAGGAAAATTGTGGTAAAGAAAACTAGTTATGCTAATGGAAGGTTGTATTAAAATGCTTTTAAGATGGAAATCCGGGGACTCGGAGTTTAAATTTTCCTCCTTGATTCTAGGTATTAAGATATGTTCTTCTCTATGGCTCAGTGTATCAGTTGGCAAAATGAGAATGAGTTTATTCACCTATATCAATGGGAGAGCAATAATTTTTGTCTACTCTTCAAAGTCTGTAAGGAATTCAGCTGGAAACATGAAGACAGAATTGTTAAAAAACGAACTCCTAATTTTCTGTTTGCTGTTAGCTTTTACTTGGAGTCTGCATTTGTAGAACATATCATTTAGTTTATATATTTCTTTCTCTTGGTCTAGTGACATAGGAATTTATTTTAAAAACCAAAGAGTTATCATTAGAAGGAATTGAGCACTAGTAAATGTGCTTAAACCAGAGAAATTTGAGCAGTTACTCCGGATGGTTCATTCTGAAGGTAAATGTAGCATATTCTACAGCAATACCTGAGACAGCATTAGCATACAATAATTACTTCATAAATACCCATTAAAAGATAATTTTCAAAACCAGGTAAAATCATAACTCTTATACAGATATGGAATGAACTCGTGGCAGATTTTATTTAAGTCATTACTGAGGAAATTGATATGATGATATGACCACTCTAAAGAAGAATTCAAAGGAAGGACGCAGGTGTCGATGAGGAATACGGAAGTGAACAGGTGAATGGCGGCAGACTTAGCTTCCGTAGTGGGGGAGGGAAATTAATAATAGAACCTCCCCCACAGGATAGGATAGAATTGACACATCTATCTGTGGACAAAAATGATTTTGCATTGCTCTCAGTTATCCCCAATTTATAGAGTTGTAAAATAGTTCCCACAGAATCAGAATCAAGTGAGCGAGAGGGCAACGCACAATTCTGTACTAAAGTGCGATTTCCCACCCCTAGCCTATGTTTGATTGATCTAACAGTGTTTGTGATCATGTGCGCATCCGTGCCCGCTCCTGAAGAACACTGTTTTTCTGGCGTCGAGGAGAGTAAGACTCAAGAAAATTAAGCGAGGACCGTGGTCACTCTGGCCAGTGATGAAGCAAAGGAGAACCTACCTGTCATCCCTGTGCATGGTCTGTCCTCGCTGCTGAGATTCCTTTACTGGTTGAGTGAGGATCCGAGGGTAGTTATTGTGATAACTACATGATGTTCTCCCAATAAATAGGGGAGGCAAAAGCCATTTCCTGAATGCCTGCTTGGCCTTTTATAGTCCTAAACTCATTTAAAGCTCGCGGGAACCTCAGCTGAGAAAGCAAAGACGTGTAAGGTGGTCCAGTAACTCTCCAGCTCCACATCAGGGGGTGCAAAGCTCAGGAATCTGCCAGCCTGACCCCCCCCAAAACCCTGCTCTTTCACCTTTATAGGAATAATACTCCAATCATCATGCCTCGCAATGAATTTGGGGAAAGAGAAAAATAGTTTGATTTTTTTTTTTAATGGTTGAAAGGGAAGAATATTTGGGGAAGGAAAAAAATTAGGTAAAACTTGTCAATGTTATAACATCACCAGTATTGCCTAAATTCAACTCACTTCAATTTATTGAGCCCTACCTTGTGTCAGGGCTTGTCCAAGGAGCTTTGATTCATTTACCCTGTGACCTAGGTACTATCCCCGTGTTACAGATGAGAAGCTGAGGTGCTGAAATGTTAAGGGGCTTCACACACCAAGCCAGGTTTGGGGATTTCCCGCTTCACGCTGCAGGAGTGTCCTTCCCAGTCCATCTCCAGGTCCCACACCCATGTCCCCCGGTGGCTAAATGTTCTCCGACAGCTTGGAATGTGGCATTTCTCATTTTTCCCAACTTTGTGTCCCTGGGTTTTCCTCATCTGGCCTTGACCTTGAGAGCCTCCACTCTCAGACAGGCCTCTCTTTTACCTGATTGCTGGGCCCCTCGGAAGCACTTTCTCTCTTGCCTAGCTCACGCACCCAGTTAGAGACCCTGGCCTCCCAGTACCTCTTCTGGCCTTCACGGGACTCCTTTGCAGCTGATTCTACATAGCCTTTCTCTTCTTCCATAGTGAAGGAATGCCCAGAGGTTCCTGTCCCTCTACTGGGGAGGGCAGCTGTCTGGGTCTTAGAGACACCCCCAACCTCCACCCTTGAAGGAGAGGGAAGGTGTCATCACACACCTCCAGCATTTGCATTCAAAACAATTCCTCCCAGGAGGTGGAAAATAATCTCTCCCCTTTCCCCTCCTGCTTGCTCTCCTCATCTAAATCCAGCAACAACCAGGTGGATCTCTGGATTTGCCCCCTGCCTGGGCTGCCTTAGGTTAAATTCAGGTCTCTTTTTAAAAAGGGGCTCTCATGTGGAACCCAATATGCCCCGAATACATTTCAGTTGCTTCAGTTACCCTGGGTTTGAGTGTTTGCATGATGCTCTCAATCCGTACTCATCTTCTTTGTAACTTTTAAACATCAGATAGCATTTGTAATTGGCCAAGGACTTTATACATTGTGATCCCATTCGGAGGCAAGTAAATTTCCCAAGAGTCATCCGGAGGTGAAGCCACCTGTCCTAGGCAAGGCTACAGTTTTAGCCAGGTAACGCCACTGTCCCTTCCACAGGTGTCTTAGGGCAGCATCCAGTTTGTGATCTCCTTGAAAAAGCTCAACTCCCCTCTCTGTGCCCCTCACTTATGAAATGGGTATCTACTTTCAGCTTTTTCACTCAGAACCTCGCGACAAAACAGGAAGTACTGTTATCTTAGTGAATAAAAATAAACGCCACTTTTGTTTTAAATGTCTCTAAGTCATCTGCATCCAAACCACAACTGTGAGGTCAAGATTCTGTACCCAGTTTTAAGCCTGACCTTAATTTCTTGAACTATTGAGCTCTCTCCTCCCACAGTGAATAATTCACTCTACAGCCAGGCGTGCCCGTGAAATAATTAAATGAAAACTACATAAATGATCACAAGAAAACCCCTTATTAACTAGCATATAAAACATCTTTATGTTATTAGCACATATTTATTGCTGATAGCTATTGTTATGGCAGCAATTTCATTTAAACGTTTGGCACACTAGACGAAGTCTGGGCTGCGTATAATTTTTTTTCAGTGTGATCTACACGATATCGAACGTGACAGTGGCTGAGTGAGAACTAAACAAGTGTGGTACCCTCCCACCCCCACCCCTCTTCCCTGTCCGATTTCTCCTTCCTCGTAGAAGCCATTTGAGGCTTTCTATCTTGATGAACTGTGTCTTAATGATTGGGCAACACAGCTCAGAACAGTCATTCTATCCCATCATCGTAGATGATAAATTTTAATTCCACTCTGTAATTGCCAATAATCAGGCCATCTTCGGACTTTTCTGGAGTGCTCAATTAGAAGCTCACGGCCCTCTTTCTTAGCCTTCCAGTGAAGCATCTATTCCTGACCTGTTGCCGTCCAAATGGTTGTGCCTACAGTTACATGATATGATACATACTCTCAGATTTGGAGGACTTTGAAAAGGAGTCACCTAATTACTATTGTTCCTTGATTGTAAATTTCCGGGCTCTAAGGCTGTGGTCTGCTAATCAAGAGGTCACTGAGGTTCTAATTTGCTTCAGAAATGGTTCTTTTTTTTTTTTCCGAGCAACTTTAAACTGTTATAATTTATTATGATTTTAAGGATATCTTTTCCTGCCTTCGAAGGAGAAATATTTTTCTTTCTTTTTTTTTTAATTTCGGTGGACATTCAATATGATTTTATATTAGTTTAAGGTGTATAGCGTAGTGATTAGATGTTTATATAATTTGCGAAGAAGAGAGGGTTCTTTTGTGTGGTCAGGAGTGAACATTGGTATAAAATAATAGTGATTTTGTTTCTATTTCTTTTTTTCCAAAGGGAGTATTTCCTAAAGCAAAGAAAATAGCACGAAATTATGAATAAGATTCATTGGGTTTTCATTTCACATATATGAAATTCTGAAACTTCTCATCTTGTTTTAAAGTTTCTCCAAATGGCTTTCTAAAGAAGGGAGTTCCTGGTCCCCAAATGTCATGCATTATATACCCTTGGAGGTTTGCAGTGGTCCCAGACTTTTCAAACCTATGATGATTCTTGCAACAACAACAACAACAACAAAAAACCTATTTGGCTTTCTCTTACTTTTCTTAAGCTTAGATTAACCCATTGTCTCCCAGCTAACTGTGAGACCCTGTTTTCAAGTGACAGATGTTAAACATAGCTTATAATGCACTCAGTCCTTTTCATATCTTATTATAAACATATTAAGGTAATTATGTTAGGGTTCTGAAAACTCCTTTAAAGATATGATTGCAGAAGAAGTGATTACGGTCCTGTTTAAGAAAACAGAATAAATGCTACCTTTAGAAAAAGGCATCCCCACATGCTAAGATGAAAATTAAAGATAAAGTCATTCTTTAAAACATGACTTCTCAGCTGTAACACTACTGAATGTTGGAGGCTAGATGCTTCTCTGTGATGGACTGCTGTCCTGTGCACTGGGGGATGTCGAGCAGCATCCCTGGTCTCTACCCACTAGATGCCAGTAGCAATCCCCATCCCAGTTGTGAATGACCGGAAATGTCTCCAGACATTGCCGAATGTCCCCTAGAGGGCCAAATTACGCGCCTTGCTAACGTTGAGTAGCTAACAGTTTACTTTCTACATGAAATAAAAGTTGTTTAGAATTTGACTCATTCCCATCATCAGTGTCTCATATAGAAGGTGGTACCAAATAAAACATTTGAATTTAGTTGCTCACTATAATTAAGGGGCGAGGCCAAGAAATTTTCAAAGGGAACACCGATCAAGTGCTTTGGCTTTGTACCATTAAAGCATGATAGTGCTCTGTTTTTCTTATTAAAGGAGGCTTGAAAAGGAAAGTTGTTTTTATTCCTAGGTCACTGGTTAATCACTGCTTAAAAAGTCTTATAGTTTGAAAACTCTCAGAAGAAAACGAAGGATAAAAAGTAGACCAGACCTATGTATAAGGAATCTTAGAGAAAAGAGGCTGGAACAGCCCACCAGAGACTTCCTGGGAGACCAGACCCCCAAAACGCCTCCCGCTCCCCACAGTTTTAAAGACTAAATTCACTTACAGTGGTAATATAGAATCACAGAACAAAACTTCACTTTTTAAGACAGTTTTCTCTAACTTCAGCCCCAGTACATATTCTCTGGAGCCCGTCAATTCTTTGTCATTTCTCAGCGGTCCATATTGTACTATCTCCCTGAGGAAAAACATCTTAGAGCAGTGGTTCTCAAAGTGTGATCTGGGGGCTCTGGGAGTTCAGAAGATCCATCACGGGTCCACGATGTCAAAACTATCGGTATAATAACACTAAGATGTTATTTGTCCTTTTCACTCTCATTCCGTCACAAGCAAACAGTGGCATTTTCTCGGTGTGTGACCTCCCAAGCGGTAGAATGCAGAAGCGGAACAGATTCTCAGGCACCTTCTAGTAAGTCAGGCATTAAAGGGATTTGCGAAAATGAAAATCACTTTCCCTCTTCTCAGCAGTTTTTCTTGTTTGGGAAAATAGAGTTCTATTTTATGTGTTGCTTATGTTAAGATATGATAGGTTTATTGTTTTGATGAGTTAATAAGTATTTTTAAATGTCTCGGTTTTTATTTCCAACGTGGTAAATATCAATAAACATAAACATTATTGTTTACATCAATCAACAATAAACATAGACCATATAAACAAAAGCTCTTTGAGGTCTCTAGCAGTTCTGGAGCAGGTAAGGGGGATTGTGAGACCGAGAGTCTAAGAAGCACTGTGCTAGAGAATGAGCAGATGCTGTTGGGTGTGTGTGGACAGGGAAAGATCAGACTAAACTCCAAGGCGCCTGAGGCATGGAGGAGTGTTATAAATACCCATCCAAAGGGAGAGAGAAGTCTTAGGGCTGGGATTCATGGACCTCTTCCACCCAATGAAATGCCACGTTCAAAATGAGGCCACTCTGACACTGTCTCCTGACAGGGGAATGTATGAAGATGGGCCTCCCTTCCTGACAGCTTCTGTATCCATCCCCACCTACCAACTCACAAAGAGCAGCTCTGATTTTGCAAGAGGGACAGTGTAGGTCCTTCTACTGTCTGGCCGTCCTCCCCACCAGATCCATTGTTCTCCGCTGGAAATGTCAGATCAAGGAGGTCCTTTAAGGGACCCTATTTGTAGAGCCACTAATACATGTGCATGGATATGTGAATGCTAAAACAATTTACTCTCAGTCTTCCCATGAATCTGGCAGATCAACTCTCCTCTCGTTTTCCTCATTCGTTGAGTAGGCCGTAAACACCATCAAAGAATCTTTCTTGATAATTTTTTTTTGTTTTTTAAAGCAGTAATTTGTACAGGTCAAGATCTATTTTTTCAGGACCTTATGTTATCTTTCTTGGGACCCTCTCTATGACTCAGCTCTGATATAGTTGAAGCCCAGGTGCCCGAGCTTACACCTTTTACCCTGGAGCACATAGCAGGTCGTTAACATTTGTGGAATGAAACCGTGTTAATGCTTTACGAAACCTTTTAGCATTGAATCCAATGGTTCTTAAATTCCCTTTGGAGAAACTGTTGACAGCGAGCAACCCTTTTCCCTAGAAAGATGCACTTGGTAAGCAAAATAATGTCCCTCCAGAAACATCCATGCCCTAATCCCCTGGAACCTGTAAATATGTTACATAAAATGCCCAAGTGGAATTCAGGTTGCAAATGGAAGCAAGGTGGCTAAGCTGCTGACCTTAAAATAGGGAGATCAGTCAGGATCATACAGGTGGATCCGATGTAATCACAAGACCCCTTAAATGTGCAAGAGAGAAGCAAAAGTGTCAGTGTCAGGGCGATACGATGTGAAAAAGACTTGACTGGTGTGATAGACTTGACCAGTCATTGCTAGCTTTGAAGATGAGAGGAGGCTGTGAGCCAAGGAACACAGGAGACTCTAGAAGCTGGAGCCGACAAGGGAGCAGATTCCCCGCAGAGCCTCTGAAGGAAACCAGCCCTGCTGATACCTTTGAAGTTTGTCCAGAGAGACCCATTTCAGACTTCTGACCTCCAGAACTGGAAGGTAGTACATTCCAGTGCTGTTTTAAGCCACTAAGCTCATGGCAATTCGTCACAGTAGCCTTAGGAAGCTAGATTGTCCATGTCCGTGCTTATATACTCAATTCTGTGTACAGTTCCATGAAGGACTGACACCAGGGAAAGGGCCCCATGATATGTTCCCAAATCTCTCATTTTTCTTTATTTAAAATTCAGTTTACTGGGTGACACTGGTTAATAAAATTATGTAGATACCAAATGTACAATTCAATAATACATCATCAGTATATTGCGCTGTGCGTTCACCACACAAAGTCAAATCTTCCGTCACCATGTATCTAACCCCCTTCACCCTTAGCTCCCTTCCTCTTCCTGTTTTCCCTCCAGCGACCACTAAACTACTGTCTGTGTCTGTGAGGTTTTGTTTATCTTGTTCGTTTGTTGCTTTCAGTTTTTTATTACACATATGAGTGAAATCCTATGGTTCTCAACTTTTTCTGACTTATTTCGCTTCCTATATACGAACAATGAAATTTCAGGAAAAAATGGAAAAACAATTCCTTTTGCAAATGCACAAAAAAATAAAATGCCTAGAAGTAAACCTAAAGCAATGTATTAAGTACCTATACACTGAAAGCTATAAGACATTATTAAAAGAAATTAATGAAATGAAAGATGGAAAGATATTCCGTGTTCATGGATGGGAAGAATCAACATAGTTAAATTGACCATATTACCCTAAGCAATATGCAGATTTAATGCAGTCCACATCGAAATCCCAACGGCATTTTTTTTAAGAAATAGAACGAAAATCATCAGATTTGTATGGAATCATTTTTTTTTTTTTCATGGTTGGAGTTAGAACCCACATCCTTGACTTCTAGTCACCAATGCTATGTTCTTTGTTTCTAAAAGTAAAACACTTTCTCACTCACAGCCAAGTTTAAAGTTAAAATGGGCTACAGTTATAGTCTCTTATTATAAAAATAAGAGCTTTGCCTTCAAGTTGGACAGATTTTTTTTTTTAACGAAACCAAAATAAGAAAAAGGTTCAATCCAGACTTCTAAAATCATGCAGAAGTTGGGGAAGATAAATAAAAAGAGTTTTGCTCTGAACACAGCCCACATTAATGCAGATACTTGAAATGTATCTGCCCGTCCAGGGGAATGTATTACATGCATCCTTAGCTGCTTAAGACCTACAAGCCAAATTTGTGAAGGTAGATAGCTGTCAGTCCCTTCCTTCACAACAGCACCCTCAGGCACTCTTTTCTGGGAATTCAAGTAAGAAAAACAAATTTGTCGTCAGGGTTGCAGGGGGTTGGCTAAGAGTCAGTGCAAGAAGAAATGGATAAGAGGGTGTCTTCTGGAAGTTGTCCTGGGATGCTGCCGTGTGGTGCTTTCCTAACTCCATGGCAACCCATCACTGCAGGGGTTGGGTCTAAAAGTTTAGGCATTGCCTTTAACACATTCTTCAGAAACCAAAAAGGAAACTAAGATCGTTTAATTTGAAGGATTCACCACCTTTAGCCACTTTCTGTCTGTAGTAAGAAAATACATAGGGGTGGACATCCATTCACTCTGTGGCCAGTTTAATGAGCTATGTCTGTCACCTGGGCCTGCCACAGGTCTCTGAGGGACCAGGGACACCCGAAGTCCATGATAGCTGTCCCTTTAAGCCTCTGATTCCTATTAAATTGTAAATGCATGGACCTGTCTTAAAATACCTACAGAGTTCTGAGCCCCTTTAAGGAAAAGAATCCTGCTTATTCATCATCCTTCCATTCCCACAGAAGCAAAAGCCTCATACCTGGGGTGCTCAGGAAAGGTTTATTCGTTATGGGGAGAGATGACACTTTCGTTTTAATCCACAGCTGTTTATTGTGTTAGGCGCTCTGGGTTTCTAAAATAAATCACCAAAAAGCATCCTTGTCTCCTGGAAAGGACGAGACTTCAGGAGAAGAAAGAAGACTCTTATGTAGACAACTGTCACATGAGCAAAATCTGCTAAGTGCAGTGGGAGAAACAGACAAAGTTAGGGGCCTGTGGAGTTGGGGACATGTTATTTACAGAGTGAGGCTTAGGAAGGCCTTAAGGAAGAGGCTGTGTTTGAGTACATTTTGGTGGTCAGTAGGATTTTATTTCAGATGGTGGAGGAGATGTTCCACCATAAGAGGGCTACTTGGACAAAGAGATGAGGGAGCCAGCAGCCATCGAGTTGGCCCAAACTGAGGTGTGAGGGCGGGCGAGGAAGAGGGTGTTTGAGGGATTTAAACCCAGTACAACATAGGAGAGCTTCCTGGATGGGGGCGTGGACTGCCCACGCTTCGGCATTGCTAATGAGATGGTACCGTACTGAGATCTGCCCAGGATGTGCCTCCTTCCCTAGTCGTGTGATTTTTATCCACTGTGTGAAGTGGGTGATTTTCAGATCTAAGGGCTTGATGATCATCATATTGAACTGACTCAAACAAACCCCCAAACTGATAAAAATATCAGTATGAAATCTCTCTTGTCTGTATAAAATCTATCATATAATTATGTGTCTATAGCTAATATGTATTCAGATAGATATATGATAGATAGATATATGATAGATGATTGCTAGGCAGATGATAGTGTACGTTTATATCACTGTTTCTTGATCTTTTTTTATCCTCCCCCACCAAGAGTAGTCTTTTTAAACATTTTTTTTCTAATTGTCCCGCCATGAAATTTTAATACCATAGACACTTACACTATATATAAGTTTAGGTACTATATGTACATCTTGGAAGTGATATCACCCTCACTGAGAATACATAATCTATATGTACGTGTGTAGGCACGTGTGTGTCACCTTACTGCACGAAAGACTTAGGATGCCAAAGCAGATGTCATTAACTCATTCACAATGGAAAGTGTAACTTTCCAAAGGCATGAATATTCCCATCTTTCATCCAAGTACCAGGAAAATTGAAGCAGTAAATAGGGGAGAAAAAAAAAACTGCATCGAGAGCATTGAGTCAAAAGAAAATAAATTGGATAGTCATGGACATATTTCATCCAAGATATAGAAATGCCTGATGAACTATTCATCATTTTATACATAAAACCTTACTTTAGTGAAAAAAATATAGCAAACTCTATCATAGATAAAATAGTTCTGTCTCTAACAATGCTGAATGAAGTCTCAAAATCTGATTTTCCACCCTGCTTTTTTTGGACGCCCTTCAGACCACCCTTCCAATTTCACGATAACACAGCGATTGTCATATACCTGTTACCGTGCAGTAGAGTGGTTGATAGCCCTCAAGAACCATCTTAGTCTTCTTAATTGGATTAGACTGCAGACTCCAGTCTCACCGGGGACACATTTGAAAGCCATTTACTAAGGAGAGTTACTTCAGCAGACCCATTATGTGTTTCAAGTATTTTTTGCTCCAGGGCAACCTTTTTCTGACCTTGCAGCCAAGTCCTTGTGGTCCCCCAGGGCAGCCCACATGAGTGATCGATCATGAGTCGGACCGGACTGGGCATGCTCTATTCATCCTGGCAGCTGATGTATAGCTGTCTATCATCATCATTATATAATAATACTTTTGACATATTATATGTACAAAATATATATGTATAATATGTATTTTATTTGTATATATGTATATATTTTATATATATTTAAACCCATGGATTTTATAGACAAAATCAGGTTTTAATCGATCACGAGTTGATTACTGAGTTAGTGCCTTCTCCAAATTCTTATTGGACAGAGAAGTTGAATCCTGTTTCCTCCATATATATTTCCTTACAGTTAAAAAATGTTCCCAATAAACAGAAGAAAAGGAAATTCAAAATGCTTTCTTGTTATAAGCTTCAGAAAAGATGTGGTTGAAAAGAGAGAAGATACTGAAAGTAGGAGTTTATTGTCTTTGGAAAATAAATAAAACTTCATTTTATTAGGATGAAAGCTATTCAAATAGGCAATAAGTTCAAATTATAAATTAGTTTAAAAACAGTTTTCCATTTCTGGTATGGCCAAAGAAACTCCTACCAGACTGATCATCTTCAATATCATAACTAAACTCTGGACAAAATTGTCAAAAATTTTAAAATACCTGCCACAAGACATTGGAAAATGAATGATGGTAGACAGATTCTCAAGGGGAGTTAACAATTGGAAGAAAGGAATGGCAAGGAATAAGTTTACCAGCTTTTATGGCTGTTAATGTCACAGTCCCATGTCAAGTGGCTAAAATTCCCAAAGAAAACCTATAGTCTTTCTGGCCTAAAGAACAAAAGGGCAGAGTTTGGGGCAACCAGTGTTGCTGGAAAGTAAAAGGGGCGGCGGGGAGGGTCTCAGAAGCAAGCCAAGGAAGTGTGCCCTTTATTCTCTATATAAACTCTACCCAAATCTCTGGCTGACTCCTGAACCACACATGTACAAGCAACCCATAAGTCGTCTAGCTAAGGATAAGTAAACCAAACTGAAATTTTAGCTCATGTCTGTGAGATAGAGTATGCAGTTTGAGTCTAAGTGAGTTAATTTCTTTCTAGAGAAACATAATGGCACACAGGGTTTGCACCATGTAAAATCACAATGTCCAGTATATATTCCAGAGGTACTTGACATATGAAGAAACAGGAAAATGTGAACCATTCTTAAGACAAAAGATGATGGAGACTAGTATTGGTGGCGTGGATGAGCATCACCATGCTCAGTAATCTAAAGGAAAAGGTATATGGAATAAATGAAAACATAAAAATCTCAGAGAACTAGAAATATTAAAAAATAGAAGTTCTAGAACTGGAAAATATGGTATCTGAAAAATAAGTATAGCATAATTACTTTAAGATTTATATTACAATGTACAATAGTGCCTGATAAATTATCAAGAACTTTTGCTTTAAGTAACAGCCAAAATTTATGTGTAATCTGGTTAGCAAATCAATTCTTCCAATATGATATCTAAAGTTTTAAGAAAGTGTAAAAGAACCCCATGCAATCTTTTTTTTTTTATTAATTTGTTTGTTAAATCTTTTTTCTCCCCATGGATGGTACAGAACTAAATTGGGTCTAGACTATGTCCAAGTTATTGCAATTTCTGAACTAGATAAAAATTGGTATAACATAACTGTATCTGTGAATTTTTATTTTCCTATATTGGATTATTATCTTCCTGTCTTTGATTAGCATGAAAAATCAGACTTGATGCAGTGACCTTTTTTTAAGCCAACAGTCATATGGCGTTGACTAAAAAGTAATTCAGTTTTGCCTCTAGACATGGGATACATAAAAGATGTTTGGTTATTGACTCTGGATACCCGGATCTTAGAAAGAGCTGTGATTGGGGCAGACACTAACACTGAATCCCGATCCTGCCAGAGACTTCAATTCCTGTTTCCCATTAGGCAGTGACCAAACAAATTATCATGGACCTACTTGCAAGGTTAATATGTGGGTGCAGAACCCAAAATCAGAAGAGGATATGGTAACAGTTCCTTTAAAATCTGAGTTTGTCAAGTAGGTGGGCATAAAGAATGCTTTCCTGACATTATTTCATTTACCCCAGAAATATTTTACTGAGGACCCACTATGTGCGTGGAACTATAACACTGTAGCTTCTGAGATTACACCTGTAGTCCGTGCCCTAAATATCTCAGCGTCTTGTGAGGGACCATGACAATAGAGCAAGCAGGCAATGCAGTGTCATCCACACTCTACGGGAAGTAAGCTCAAGATATAACAGGAGCCCACGAGAATAGTGGTCACCTGCTTTGGCCTGGGAGATGGGAGGTCCAAGATTTCTTAACCAAAGTAAGAACTGAGAGCTGAAAGAGAAGGAAGAGTTAGTCACATAGAGGAGGGGAAGAAAAGGCCTTCCAGAGCAAAGTGGGGAAGGATGAAAATGAAGGATGTTTGCAGGTACTGGTGCTCCTAGCCAGCCAGAGCGCCCCAGTGCTGAGCATGGCGCTTGATACCTGGTAGGTACTTGGTGAATGTCTGAATAAATGAATCGCCTCCTCAGGCTCCATGTGGCCTGCCTGCTGCCCCTCTCTCTGACCTGTCTCTCACTACTCTTCCCCAGCCCATCCACCTCCAGCCCACTGCCTACTTGTGATTCTTTGAACTTGCTAGGCACCGTCCAGCCTGAGGCCTTTGCATTTACAGTTCCCTCTGCCTCAAATCCCCCTCCCTCAGCTGTCCACACAACTCACTCCCTCTCCTCCTCCAGATTCTTGCTCAGACGCCATTTTCTCAATGAGACCTTTCCCGGCACCATCTCCCGCCCTGCCTCCTGACACTTCTTTTGCCATTTCCTGTGTTATTTTTCTCCATACTGTGTAATAGCCTCTGACCTTATGTATATTTGATTTTCACGTTTTATATTGTCTCTCCCTAGAATGTAAGTTCCCATAAGTACTGAGACCTTGATGGCTCTCTGTCTCCAGAGTTCCTAGAGCAACACCTGGCATGTAGCAGGCTACCAAAAATATTCATTAAATGCGTGCATGATCCTCTATCTGCTTGTACAATGTGCTACAATCATGAATTAATTGCCATACCTTCACTGTATGCTCCTCAGATATGCAGATGTTAAAGTAAACTCTTGAAGAGCACATTGGTTTCTTTTTTTTTCTGAGATGGAAAAATACACATAATGGAACTGGATCAGACCGTCCTGACAAGCTAACAATAATTGCCTGATGAAAATAGTCTTCCTGTTTTCTTTAGTCCTTCCACGTTACCAGCCTATTCATTTTCCAAAGCTTGAAGATTTTTGCGGTCTCCCCAGTTACATTAAGAGTGTGTTTTACATCCTGTCACTCAAGGATCCAGGATATGGCTCTTGTCTCAGGTTGCATCTCCAGGGGCAGAATCTGAGACAAGGATTTTTGGGGAATTGAGTCATAAGGAAGCGTCCCAGGAAAATACTCTTGTGGCAACCTGGAAATAAGACAGAGAAGGGGTGGAGGCCGAGCAAGGATGCAGCATCAAGAAAGGCCCATGGAAGAAGGTGAACCTTTGCCTGTAGTGGACAGTGAAGGTCACACCTGAGAGCCCTCTCTGCTCTGGGGACAGGGAGCTGGAGGAACCCCACCCCATTATGCATCCACAGGCTCCTTCCCCTTCATCACAGACTTTTTTCATGTTCTCTGAGCACACAGGGAGAGCAGGTTCGGACAGCCCAGCACTGTCAGCCCACCAAGAGACACGGGGGCTAGTTGTTGGGAGCGAAAGCCCCAGCAAGTTTAGGGAATGTATGTAGGGAGACAGTCCAGGAAATCTGGGAACACATGCCACAGAACACTGCTGCCTTCTTAGCCTTCTTCTTACTGCCCACCATTGCCAAAGTCACTCCACACTCTTAGCTTGCACTTCGTCTTCCTTGCCTCCTCTCCCAGCATCCCTACGATCCTTTAAGATTGCTTTCCTTCGCTGCCTTTTCAATCAAACTTTTGTCAAGTCCCAGAATCCTGTGGTACCCTCATTTCCCTGAACTTTCATTATGTTCTTGACTCTGGGACCTGCCCCCACTTCTATCACTAAGTTGCCATTTTTCTTTGGACAAGTCACTGTGTCCATATGCTCACCTGGCAAGGGTTTGCATTCTGACCACTCAAATCTCTCCTAGGGAAAGAATTCTCTGATTCTGTGACTTAAAATATTCCAGTGTATTAAAATTATGAGTTCATTTATCAGCCTTCATGAGACCGTAAACTTCTAAGGATAAGAATAATATTTTGTTCTCTGAACTACAGGTATGTCTTCTGTAAATTGGGAATAATAAAATATAAATCTAAATCAAAGTCAGAAGATGAGGAGTAATATATGTGTAG
The DNA here is from genome assembly GCA_003508835.1 of Eonycteris spelaea. NCBI lineage: Eukaryota > Metazoa > Chordata > Mammalia > Chiroptera > Pteropodidae > Eonycteris > Eonycteris spelaea. The sequence continues at coordinate 1,168,359 of PUFA01000276.1, forward strand.
TGCCTGGTGCATAGAAGACTCTCAAAATAGATGATCAACATACTGGCATCCCTTTGTACTTTGGGAAGAGCGTATTATAGTGTCTTATACAATAGAGGCATTCAAGAAATATTTGCTGTATTACAGAAGGAGAAACTGAAGGCCAAACACTAGTAAGTAACAAAGCCAAGCACCCCCCCCCACCGCCACACACACACACATACATGCACACTGTATGCTGTGACCTTCCTACTCTCCAAGAGTTGATTAATTACTGGAGAACTGGCTTTGGCCAGATATTAAAAGAGCTAAAAGCCTATGTGAAAGCTATGCCCAGTCACTTAGAACCTCCGCCGACCAGCTGTTTCCAAAACAGTCAACTTCTGGTCTCAACCACTCTTAAAGCTTGTTCTTTGCTATCATTAGACACAGGAAGTATGGTTCTAATGCCAGGATCATATCCTGTGGTTCTTCAAAAGAAGTGACATCTTTAGTATCTGATATTTGCAGCTCGGTCTCTCTGCTATTATTATTTATTACAAAGTTAAACATTCATCAGCACTAGTTGCCAGCTGTAAGGTTTGATCTGGATCACTGGCCTATATTTTTAAATATAGCGATTGAAGTTATTAACGAGACTGTGCAGACATCAGCTTTCACTGTCACTTGTTTGCTCATTGATACTCAGAAGTATGAGGACCAGAAGCTAATCCTGCAGCCTCTGCTCAGAATCACAAATACAATTTATCAGACCAAGAACTTGCCCAAACAGTATTGCAAAATGTTTCACTAGCAGGTAGGATTCATTTTATCTGCCTTTGTTTCAGATTTTTCCTTCATGGATACCCTTCCTCCTCCTTCTTCTCCCCACTCCCATCCTTGTAAAAGATCATATGAATAATGGTTCAGGAAATTTAATACCTGTGTTTTGCGAAGGAACTTGCGTTTCTTTTTAATATTATCCTAACTCACAGACGATGCCCCCATAAGGGCCTAGAAGGGAATGAGGGAGATTCAGAGAGAAAATTAGCCCCTCAAGAGAAAATATTTTAATGCATTTTTTTATTGTGGTAAAATACACATAACCTAAATTTTACCATTAGTGACATTTAGTATATTCAAAATGTTTGCAATTTTGATTCTGTGCCCAGTTCTGCTGGGTGGGAGTCCCCCAGTTACCCACCACGCAATTCTCCAACAAAAATGGGTGTCCTATAATTTGAATCAATTCTGACACTGTCTTCCTGGAGATAACGTCAGATCCCACAGGTTAAAGGCTCAGTCCTGCAAGACTGCTTCCCCCTTGCCACACCCCCGCCCCTGCACCCATGCACACACACACACAACACACACTTCAGAAGTCAATGGCAAGTCCTGATTGTCACCTGGACTTCTGACCAACCAGCTATAGATCAGAGGTTCCCATTATCCCCTCCTTTAGTTGAAGTAATGTGCTATAGCAACTCAGAGAACTCAGAGAAGCATTTTACTTACTAGATTACCAGTTTATTATAAAAGGATATAATTTAGGAAGAGCCAGATGGAAGAGGTGCAGAGGGCAGGGTGTGGGGAAAGAGCACAGCGCTTCCACAGGCTCTCTGAGCTTGACACTCTCCCCATCTCCACGTGGTCAACCTGGAGAGTCTCCAAATCCTGTCCTTTTGGGTTTTTATGGAGGCCTTTTTACGCAGGCATGATCGATTAAATCACGGGCTAGGTGATTGATTCAACCAACCTCCAGCCCTACTCCCCTCCCCAAAGGTCAAGGGGTGAGACTGAAAATTCCAACCCTTTAATCCATTGGTCAGTCCTTTGGCAACCAGCTCCCATCCTGACAGGATTTCCGAAAGTCACCTCATTAACAGAACAAAAAACACCTTGGTCATCCTCATCACTTAGTAAATCCCGATGGTTTTAGGAGCTCTGTGCCCGAAATGAGGATGTAGGCCAAATGTATATTTCTTATTAGAAATCACAATGTCACAGCAACCGTTACCATTATTTAGCTCCAGAACATTTTTGTCACTCCAAAAGGAAACTAATTATTATGCAGTCACTGTCTACCCCTCACCTCCCCACCCTGGCATCCACAAATCTACTTTCTGTCTCTATGGGTTTCCCTATTCTGGACATTTCATAGAAATGGAATCATACACCATGTGGTCTTTTGTGACTGACTTCTTTCATTTAGCAAAATGTTTTCAAGGTTCACCCATGTTGTCCCATGAATCATACTTCATTTTTACAGCTGAGTAATATTCCATTATGTGTGTGTGAGAAAGAGAATGTGTATGCGCATATATGTCTGTGTGTGTGTGTGTGTGTGTGTGTGTGTGTGTGTGTGTGTGTGTATTTGGGGATATCAATATTTAACTTCAACTTTTATAGTATAAAGGCTTTTCCCAAGTCAATATGATTCAAATATTTGTTTGAAGACACATTTAAATAATTTAGATTACTTTCTGAGCGTTGTCAGATTATTTTCATAATGTAGACATAGGCATTTTGGGTTCGCTATTGTTTGATAAGTGTGAATGTTAGAGTCTTTGAAAAATGTCATCCACTATGTTTTAAATTAGGCTGATGCCTAACATGATGTTTCCCCTTCAGGCCAAAACCAGGTGTTTCATTTGAAACTTTTATTGTCTGATGATAATGTTCATGAGAGTGTCACTACAGTTATCTTTCCAGAGGATCAGGCCACTGTTCATTCAGCTGCTCCTTAACAAATTCTCAGAATTCAAGGGAAACACTGTGGGGAGAGAAACCCAGTCTCCCAGGTGTGAAAAATCTCAGATTTTAATGTATCTGAAATTGAATACAGAAAGTGTTACATTCTGTTTCACAATAATAATCACACACAGAAAATGTTTATCTTTTCACTTGGCATACGTTAAATAAAAAGTCTCAGCAATTATATTATTATCTATAAACCCCTAAATTCGATATGAGCAGAAAACAGGTGTTTAAACTCTTTGTTTACCCAACCTCCATTTTCATATGCTTTCAACATACTATGCACTTCCTGAGACATGCCTATGCAGAGTGAATTGTGGCCTTTCCAGGCTTAATTTGCTCCTTAATTGTGCATGATTTTATGATGCCCATAAAATAGTACTTATAGGCATAACATTTCAAAGGCAGCACTTTTCAGAAAAGGAGAGTTAGATTTATTTCCAGATGTTTCTACCGAACATTTTTTCCCTTCACCCTATGCTCTGATTTCATGATTGTGATTAACAGCACGAAGCTCCATAGCAAAAATTCATCAGCTGATGCCTTCCACCCACCAAATTTGGTTTTCAGGGTTCAATCTGAGATGTAATAACAGTCTGCTTTGCATAATTATCATATGAGACTATCTATAATTAAATGATGAAATGTCGTTATGCTCCAGTGTGTAGACTAGGCTTTATGTGGATTGAAGCCATAATGGTTCCTTTGCTTTACCTTTCATGCAGTGTTTGCGTGGAGGAAATACAAACAAGCAATTCATTTCCAATAGACTTTAAGTTCCCATGGGAATCTTTTCTGTTTGTTTTTAATTTCGGGAGAGAAGACAATTTCTTAAACTGAAGAATAACTGGGAACTTTAATGTGATTGCCTCTTCATCAGTGTTAATAGTTATTGCTCACAAACTTTAATAAGTGATAATTATCAACATTATATTTTGAGTTTTGTCTTAAAAATACCTTAGAAAGCTTTTATGATCGCTCTTCAAATACCTGTACAAAAAGACCTGAAACGAGCCTTCCAAAAGTTTCAAATCTTGATTCATAATCTTGATTTATAGTTTTTCTATTTCTTCTCCTGAGATTAAGCAAAGCTGCCTACACCAAGTTGAAAACTAAAACGATCGTTCTAAAATTTCAACATCTCTGGGATTCTTTGTGAAACTGCAAGGAATATTATTCAATTAAACTTAAAATAACCGAATAGATAAGTTTGGCTAAATTATATCTACATTTTCCAAGCATTCTTTGCACAGCAACTTTAAGCCACATACTGTGGCAGAGACTGAAAATAAACATACATTATTACACAACTCTCAAAGAGATCAGAATCTATTCAGTACTAAAATTACCAAGGGGATGCATTTATGAGTGATCAACCTGGATAAATACTGGAGTAAATCTTCAGTTTAAGTACATTTCATCCATTGGCCTTTCCTCTTAAACAGTGGGAAAAGGCTACATTGTTTAAGTTTAGTGGAGCATTTGTGCTCGCGACATGATGTTAAGAATCAAGAGACAGTGTTCCTCCTAGGACCTAAATGAAGGAGTTCTAAGTGTTTATCTTTAACATCTCCTAATGACCATTTGAAAAATCATGCTCTATCGCTTATGTAAATGCGGTAATTTCCCACATATGTCTAGATCTGAGGTCAGCAACCTGTGGCTAACAGGCCAAGTCTGGCCCCCTGTCTGTTTTTGTAAATAAAGTTTTATTGTAACACAATCATGCTCATTCTTTACGCATTTGTCTATGGCTGCTTCTGAGCTACAACATCAGAGTTCAGTAGTTGTGTTGAGACCAGATGACCTGTGAGGGGAAGCAGAGCTTGGCACACTAAAATATACCTTTTGAGATATTGGTTATTTTAAGCTGGTTATTTTTAAGGAGAGAAAGACTCAGGAAGAAACTTTGACCTTCCCCATAACTGTTTAAAAGAATTTAGACAAAGCACCTGTTTCAGGAAGGATGATACCATCATAAATAACTATAGTTTGATATGAATTAGTGTGATAGATGGGAGGAACCTAAGAAGACCTTTTTGATCAAAATCCTCACTGTGTTTAGTTGTTTAAGATGCCCTAGGAAACATTTATTTACCAAACATTTGCTATCTCCATGTGAATTACTTTCCCTGCCCTTTGAAGTCCCAAGCCACAAACCCCTCTTCTCCTTAGCTCAGGCTGACATATATGCTTTAACTGCCCGATCTGTCGTAGGGTCTCATATTCTTATAGAACCTTCATATGTATATACGTAATAAATTTAGTCATTTTCTCCTGTTAATCTATCTCATGTTAATTTAGTTATTAGTCAAGTCAGAAGAATTTAGAAAGAGGAAAAATTGTTTATTTATCCCCCCACACCTGCAAAATCTAAAATATTTACTATTTTGGCCCTTTACAGAAAAAAAAAAAATCTGCCAACTCCTGTTGTAAATAACATACCTCGACTGGGATTTCCAGGGTTACCAGTGTTAGACTCCTATCTGCTGATCACTCATTCTGCCGGTTAGAGCTGCACTGGTCATACCTTTCCTCACCTCCTTTTTGGACTCCTCCTTTTCTGGTGTAGTTCTCTAACCATAGAACGAAAAAATCCCTGTGATTGTAAACGATAAATTACACTCTTATTTTTTTCCTTTTATTCTAAACAGCACGTTCTGATACCAGTCATTTCTACTTATTAAGATGAACATGTAATTCATGTGTCCTTCTGGCTTCTTCTTACCCTTTCCTTTCCCAACTTTTGTCTTCCGGATTTTGTCTTTAATAATACAGAGGCTAAAATCATTTACAATTGGTCTGTATCCATTACTGAGTCTTTTCTGTCTCATCTGTAGATTGATTCTAAATGTAAAAACTCACTGAAGAGTTTTTATTTTTATTACTAAGAAAATATTCATCGTAAACCTAATTATTTAATGGTTATATTGCTATTCTTTTGAACTTTTTTGTTTTTCTAGCACTCTCTGGCTGGTTCTTATTTTTCCCCCTTGCAAGTCCTATCTTAAATGCTTTATTCTTTTCAAGAGTATCATCAGTTCTCTGGAACCACCTTCTTTCCCAGGTACTTCTCCCTCAGTTCCTTCTTCTGCTCTAATCTGGCCTGATGACTTCCTAGGCCACTACAAAACTGACCTCCTATGACTTTGCTCTTTTTTCATCCCATATTGGATCCATGATTTCCTTGGTATCATGCCTTTTATCTTAATTTTGTTGGAGCACATCCTCAGATAACTTGTTTAGAAAAGATGTGTTAAAATAAATTTCCTAAATATTTGCGTGTCCGGACATATTTTTATTCTCTCTGCCCTCTCACTTGACTTAGAAATCTAGGTAGAAAATTATTTTTTCACTGAAGGTTTAAGGCAAGTTACATTGCCTTCAGGCCTCCTGTTCCACAGTTCGATGATGATGATCTGATTTTCTTTCCTTTATCCTCAATGTATCATTTTTCTCTATATAGCTTCAGATCTCATTGTGATGCATCCAGGTGTGAAGGTGCTTTCCTTTTCAGGCTAAAGTCTCTCAGGTTAAGTTGTCAGGTCATTCAGCTCAGACACTATTCAGATTCATTTATAATTCCTTTCTCTCTATTGTTTTCTCTTTCTATTTTAGAAATTCATGTCAATTGTATATTGGATCTTCTGAGTTGATCATCTGTGATTGTCATTCTTTTCTCGTATATTTGTAACACATTGTCTTTTTATTCAACTTCCTGTAAGATTTTTTGAAGACTTATCTTTCAAGTTTTTATTGATTTGAATGTGAAATTGTATATTTAATTTCCAAGAGTACTCCTTCATTCTCATGTTTCATTCCATTTTTTTTTTTCCAATAAAGGGCTGTAGTGCACATCTTTGGGCACATAGTTCTATTTGGGCTACAAGTCTAGAAACAAGATTGTTGTGACAAAGAATTTATGCATTTAAATTCTGAAAGCTTCTGACGGCCCTCCAGAAACAGATTGCACCACCGTACACTTTTATTTCAAAGGGAAAAAGTGACATATCAGTATTTTACTTTTATTGATAAGAATGAGTATCTTTTAGGACTTTATTGGCCAGTTATATTATTTTCATCTACGTGCCTGATTATACACGTCACCATTTTTTAATTGGATTATCTTTTCTTTATGAATTGTACAAGCTCTTTATCTATTATGTATATTATATATTTGTCAGTTCTATATGTTGCAAAAATTTTCATCCAGTGTGTTGTTTGTCTTATAACTTTACTTATGCCTTTGCCCTCTTAAATTGCTCTGTAGTTGAACCTATTTGTCTTTTCCTTTGTAAACTTCCAGGTTTCACGTTATGCTTAGAAATGCCCTTCCTACACCAAGACACTAAATGTATTCGTTAGTATTTTCTTCTAGTACTTTCATTGCTTAAATGTTCTATATCTACTGTTTATAGGAAACTTTGTATATGGCATGTGTGGGGATCTAGCTTCTTATTGACCTTCCAAACAGATAATTCGGTTAAGTCCATTGAAAACAATAATCATTCTTTCCCTGGGATTTGAATTGCATTGTTTGTGGATCATTTCTGCTCTATTGCACTATTTACCAGTTTCTTTTGGAGCTCATAGTTTCATAATGTAATGGTTCAGTGGAGGCTCCCTTCACTGCCACTTACTGACTTTCTAAAGTCCAGTTACTTTACTGCTTTTTGGCTCAGTGCCCTCAACTGCAAATGATGATAATAAGTATACTGTTCACCTAGTAGGTTTGTTGTGAAAATAAATGTGGTAATACATACATTTAATCCAGAACAGTGCTTGGCAAGCTTGGCAAATGTTAACAGTACCTGCTGCTGTTACGGTAATCGTTCTTTTCTTCAGGGCCTATCGCTGTGCCTGATTAAAAAAATATATGACTTGAAGGCTAGATACATGAATGTAAATTATTGAAGAGAATGGTAACCACTTGTGAAGAAGAGAGAAGAGCATAAAGTTTTGATGTTCTCTTTTAAAAGTGGAGAGGGAATCGGGCAAATTCTCCCAGTGTTTTATCCCGAGTCTACGATTTGTTTCCCCCATGACTATGTAGCCCAGAAAATAAGTGTCACAGTAATAAAGTTCGAAAGTAGTTTTCAGCCCTTAAATTGAATTAAATGAGTACTATTGTGACAAGTTAATTAGACATCCGTAAAGTTGCTAAATATATGTCACTAAAAATGTCTATGTTCCATATTTTGTTAAACATCAATTATGATCATAAGAAATCTGCATCTAGTAAAATAGATACTGCTGACATGTTAATTATTCTGGAAAATAATTGATTTGAGCTTCAGATATTCAGGTAGAAATGTTTGCTAGTCTCAGCAGCTCCAGTCTGTGTTGGAGCAGCCACAGGAATATAAAGTAAAAAGCATGCCTCTAATGTATGTGTTTTCCAGTCGTTGACAGTGATCTGGATGGATTCATGCTAGCATAATGGCAAATGTTAATTCAAGTATATCAAATTGTTGGATCACCAACAATTGTTATTACCTCCCATAAATGCTTCTCCATCCAAGAACTCAGATTCTCAAGAAAGGCATAGGAAATGAGGAAGCTATAACAGAGGCGGGCACTCTAGCCAGTTGTGTAGTGAGGGTGACTGCAAACTACAAGATGGATGGAGGTTGGCTGTCTATTTCATCTCTCAAGTTCGCTCCCTGGGTGTCTCCCTCTGAGCCAGTGCTCTTCAAACTGTGGTCCCAAACCCTGCACTAGAGTCACTTGGAATGCCTTTTAAAAACAGATATCTGAGTAATGCTGAATTAATGAATGAGAAGAATTGAAGTATGATTTAGGTTATCAGTTATGTTGGGCCTGAAAAATGAAATACTTTTAAGCAAATAACATCAAAGTAGATATCACAAAAAAAAAATAACAACACTGTGGTGCTTTAAGTATTTTAAATGTAAAATTTTTATTTTAAAGTGGAAATGAGTGATGGACAATTCCTAATCCTAAAAGATATCGACCATGCTACTCTCAGTGACCGTTCTCTTCTCCCTACTGAAATAGAAGACCCTCCCTGCTTGAATAGGGTCTGAACACCAAAACCTCTGGTTTCGTCCCTGCCTGCTTTCTGGAGATTGACCTTGCTCACCAGCACTAAGGGCTTCTAGCTGGAATGTCCCCTCAAAACCATAGTGTGTCACAGAAGGACCACCGACGTGATCTGGAGATCCCTGCTCCTGGGTGCTATCCAACAGCTTAGAAGTCAGGGTTGCTAATGCAAGCTTGGCCTTACAGCTAAATTGTTTTTAATGTGGTTATACCAATGTATCCTCCAGGAGTAGATCTCCTTAGTGGTATTTGAAGTGTTCTATAGCCCATTCTCCAACGCAATTCACACTCACTTACACTCATGCTGTTTATACCGTTTACTGCCAAACAGAACATAGGAACTGAAGCACTCATCGTGTGGCTATCTGTGTTTTAAATGTTTAATTCCCAAGAAATCTCAATCAAAGGTCAAATATTCCTTTGGAGTAATGCATATCTGGGGTTGATGGTGTGAGGTGAGCTTGAGAGCTACCAGCTCTGCCCAGCATCTCAATCAACCCAAGGATGTGACTTGATTATTATTGCCTCTGACACATTACAGTGTCATTAGCAGAAAAGTCATCTCTTAAACACATTGAACTGAACTCAATTATTGTAATTGATTACCAGTCTAGCTGTAGAGATTTCGCCGCTTTAGGGAAACTGACAAACATTTTGCCCTTTTAAATCCTACATTTAGAATCACAAGGCACAGTCAATAAGCGTTTTGCAAGCGCTAAATTCATCGTCTTTAACGATGACAGAAATCTCTCTGGGTAGATGAACTGGCTGTTGATCATAGACTAATTGTTGAAATGGTTTTCAGTAATGGTATTGATGAACAGAACTTAGTCCTCGCAGGATAAATTTGATCATGGATTAATGGAGCCTATTTTGGATGTTAATTTATCCAAGCCCTAATAGATCCTCAATTTATTGCATCTCATTTAGTAAAGCTGAAAGGATATCTGGAAAAATGTGTCAGTCTGGGTTCTCTTTCAACTCTGGTTCCTTTGAACTGTAATCCTCAAAATGAATAATATTCTAATTCATAAATAAAGTTAATTGTATGTGCGTTCAAGTTAATATTTAAGAATGATGTTAACCTCATTTTCTAAGATAGTCTACTTTCATCTCCTAGAACTTAGAGAGAATTTCAGGATTTTTATTTCCTCGACTCGTTGCATTCTAGGTCCTTATAGATCTTAGAGCCTCTGACCTGTCCAGGGAGGACGTGCTGCTCTGGCTTACCTGAGGGGCATGTGGCAGGTATTACACAGCGCTCTAACATGGCTTGTACTTTCCTCTCTAACCTCATTTCTCCTCCTCGGTACTGCTCTCTCTCCTAAGCACCCTTCCCTATTACCGGACAAGCAATACTTACTGTCCTCTGTCCCAAACACCACTTTCTTTTATGCCTCTACAGCTTTGCTTGTTGTTCCCTTCGATTGGAATGTGATTCCCTTCCTTATCCTCATGGTGGTCACTGCTTCACATCTCTAGAGTCATCTTCTAGGTGTCTACTCTGCGAAGTCTTTCCTGGTCCCCCATTCACCGTTCTTGCATTATGGGGCATACCCTCCCGTCACACTTGCCTCTAGCAATCTATCCTACTTATATGTTTATATTGCTGGCTCCTTCTATCTACTGCACTGGAATTTCTTTGATGGTGTAGAACCAAGGTGACCATCATAGTAAATTAACACTCATTAACACTTTCCTGAATAACGGAATGAACGCATGAGTAAAACAATGGGTTGGAAACTATTCTCTTAAGGTGGCATATACCTGTTCCCCCTGCCTGGGATATTTTTCCCATGGATGTCCTCCTAGCTCAATCCCTCACTTCATTGAAATCTCAAAGGTAACCTCCTTAGAAAGGTGTCCACTGCCTTCTCGTTAAAACTGTTCTCTGCCCTGCTATCATTTTCTTCATAAAAGCTATCAGTCTCTGACAATATGTGATAAAGTTTATGTTTATTTGATTTTCATTGTCTCAGTCCTTCCACAGAAGAGGGTTTGACAAATTATTTTTTCTGTAAAGGATTGGATAGTGAAATATTTTAGTCTTCGTGGACCAGACCATCTCTGTCACAACTACTGAACTCTGCCATTTTATAGCATGAAAACAACTACAATGCATAAATAAATGGGCATGCCTGTGTTCCAGTGAAACTATTTACAAAAGCAGGTGGAGGTGAGCTCTGGCCCATGGGCGATATAGTTTGCCGATGCCTGCACTAAAGATAAGCTTCTATTAAACAGTTACTGAATAAGTGGTAGATAAATTTAATCTACCATAAATAATGAAAGAGACTGATTTCGATTGAATTTAAAAAATTAATTTCTTTCAATTTGAAGGAAAATGGTAGACCAGATCTTCAAATGAGCAGTTGACTCTTTTAAAACATGAAAGCCTTAGTCAAGGTCTCACCTGGCTCTCAAATTTAATGATCTTCTCCCTCTTGTCAATTTTCCCGTGTGTCTGGTACATTTGCTATGCAGGTAATGTTGACCAAAGATAGAAGTTTGCTGAGAACACTTTGACAGAGAGACAAAGAGACAACCCTCAGTTAAGATAAAAAGAATATTTCATTTAAATTAGGCAAACAGAAATGGATTCCATAGTGGTCCATATATGAACCCAAAGTCTTCATCATAGTTAAAGATTTATATGTGGAAAGTATGTTTCATTCAGAAAGAAATGTTAATAGGTTTTTGTCTTGGGGTTTTGTTGTTTTTTGAGAACCATTGGTATAAATATGTGTAGTTGATGTATTGTAAATAAATATTAGTTGAATAAATCATCTCAGTGCTGTTCCCAATGCAGAAATATGTATTGCTCTTGGCTAAGAATCAAAAAAGCAGCTAGAATCAAATTTTTCACTGGAAGCCAGGACAAAGAGACTCCCCATCAGTGCCATCCAAGGGGCAGGGTTTGTTTCATGAGAGTGACCAGGTTGCTTCAGGGAAGAGAGAGGCAAGGTGCATGGTTTAGAGTCCTAGCAGGAAATGGATGGATTTGGGTACAGTGAAGGAAATCAACAAGTCCCATTGAGGAACCAGGAAACTAGCAGCAGCTGGGATCTGTTAGCATGGAGCACGGTGAGCTCTGGAACCCTGGAAGAGGGGCCGATGTGTCATGAACCGTAATCAGAGTGGATATGGTCACTCCAGAACTTCTTCAAAGCATGGAGGGGGGTAGGAGTAATAAATACACTGATCTCTCTGCCTTTTCTGAAACCCCACTTTCTCCTGCCAGCACCTTCCATTGGCTGAACCCAACAGAAGCCATATGGTAAGGGACCGACATGATGACACCCTTAGGAGCAAAGCTCCCAGGGGAGCAGGAAGAAAAGGAGCCAGCCACGGATCTGGGCCTAGGTGGTAGTGAGGTTTCAGTTCACGTGTTCTGGGCTTAGAACAGGGGAAGCACAAACAAACAGAACAAAATTGGGGAAAAATGTGTAACCTTGGGCAGTAATGTAGTTTTATGTCTAAGGAAACTAAATTCTCTAGGTAGGAGCTAAGAATAATTACTTTAATGTAGAAAAGATGGAGCAATCACAAGTTCTTACTTAAAACAGAACTGTTAGCTCACACCTTTGATCCTGTGATTTCCTTACCAGCCCCCTTTTAACTTCTATCAGACATTCTTAATCATAGAAGTGGGCCCTTACTGCTGTCCAGAATGGGGAGAATCCCCCCTCCTTTAGTTCTTACAGCTGAACTAATAAAAAAAAATTTAAATTGATAACAGACTGAATTAACAGGTAGGAGAAAGCAATTTAATACGTGCACATGGGAGCACCATAATATGATGCTCAGATTAAAAAAAAAAAAAAGATCAAATAAATGACCAAACCATACATCTGTGAAAACATTGACAGGACAAGAGAAGTCAATGCTCATCAGAGAAGAATCTAAGTGAGATTTGGGTGTTCCTAAGTGAGGAATCCAAAAAGTTTGAGCTTATGTAGTAAATCAGTAAAGGTCTTACCAGGTTTGCTTATATAAACTTTCCACTCTGGATTCTTTTAACTCTTGGACTATAAGATTGTCTCAGCCTCAGGAGTAGATGGGGACACAAGTCACATGAGAGATTCATTTCCTGCCTTTAGGGGGACAGAGAGGTCAGGGTTTTCTTCTTGCGCAGGCAGTTTCTTAAGCAACTTTAATTCAAAATAATCAATATGCCATTGTGAAATATCTTGGGGCAGCCTGCCCTGGGCCCTGACATGAACTTCATTTTCAGGTTTCTAAAAATGCCATTGAATATTTCTGAATGTGAGAGCTGGCCTTTTAAAGAGCTGTGGTGAGCTGTGTAGTATCAGTGATTCTGTCCATCCTGTTTGGGCTCACACCATAAGTCAGGGACGTCTTGGATCATACAGAACAGAGATCTGCCCATGGTTTGCTTTTGTACTCCTATCAGTAAAGGCTTTTAAACACATACCACTGGTGTATATGAATTTATTTATAATTTATATATAGCTACTACTGTAAAGAATATATTATGGAGAGTATAAGGCATATATAAGAAAGATGTTATAATGAGATGCTAAAATAAGATGAAATACACATTGCGATCACTTGTAAACATTTGCTATCACTGCCGCATTAACAATTATTTAATATTTTAAATGACAGCAAAGTGATTGAGGATGCTTATTTATTTTCGGGCATCTTGGTTTCCCATTTCATTGAGTACACATTTGAAGGTCTGGTTGCAAGTTCAGCTTACTTCTTTACTTAGTTGTAATCACTGTCATTGGAGAAAAAAAGAACCACAGAAACATATGAAAAGACAAACAGACAGAGTGTTTTGCCAGCTTGCTCACCAGATCATGAAATACTGTTTTTCAATCCCGTCTACGCAAGCGATTTTGTTGACATTCAGTGGAAAGTTTCTGTACTCCTCGATGTCCCTCAACTGTTCTCACAAACCAAATGGAAAATGTTGTATTTTTCTATATTTAACAAATGCGTTCACAATCCACTGAAATTCTTCATTCGGCCAATTTTTAAACATATTAGAAAAATTCATTTCCAAGTTTTCAAAGGCTGCTGTTTTTATAGAAACACATTTGCGTAATTTTCAATAAAACCAACACAGTGCTACAACCGTTTCCAAACATCTGCTTCCCTACATTCTTGCCACAATCCAAATTTCTTTTATAAAATAAGTTGCTTTCTCATTTATTAATATAATATCTCCTTTACTCTAAAAATGTTTCAGTTCATTGTCACCAGGTAGTCAATAACCCCTGTGTAGGACAGAAGATTTTCATAGCCACTCTACTACACTGTAATGGTTTTGTTCCAAAAGCAATCATATTGTTGACATGCTAAAGCACATCTGTTTCTTTGGAGCCATAGCTTGCATGGAATTCCTTCAAGTGGGTGGGCGTCTCTCAATTTACCCTAGAACCCTTGCTTTGTTCTAGTCAAAGCTGTTCCGTCGTTTTATACTTCTGTATGTTTGTGCTATTATCTCAGCATCCTAAATGTTATTTTATAATAGATTCTGGTACCTCGTGCAGCTAGACAATCAGAGTGTTTTTCTCGTTCAGAGTGTTCTTTGATATTATCATATAAAATTTAGGATTCTTTTTATCGAATTCTTTAAAAAGGACTGTGGAGATCTCTCTATTGGATGGCATAAAATCTGTAATAATTTAAAGGGTCCTGAAATCTTCAGTTTTAGTCTACCCATTAAGGAGTAGCTTCATTTGTTTCAAACCCTCCTAAAATTCTCCAAGATTCCTCTAAACATTTTATGATTTCTAAACTTAAGCATTCTGGATTCTCTTGGCTTTTCGAGTGCTATGTAAATTTCCAAGCTCGACTAAACAATTCTATACCTTTAAATTCTCCTGACATGTTTTGGGAATTGACTGATGACGGCCTGTGGAATTTATTCCTGAAGGTTATGTTCTTCTGAACCCACAATATGCCTATCTGTGCAGGCAAAAAGCATGAGTCTCACTAGTTTTGTTAGCTGGAAACACATTATGTACAGTTCTCAATGTTTATATTAAATTTAACTCACTCCTGTGGCAGGATTCAGTGAGGCTCTTTTGAGTCCAAAAGACTGAGGCTTACCAGATAATAAAAAATTAAAAAATGAAGGCTGAATATAAAAATTCCTATATAAGAGAGATGGAGTCCCGTGGACAGATGAGAAAGGAAATGCAGTGGCCAAGCCCTCAGCCTCCTGGGAAGCAGGGCTGGGAGGTAGTTCCAGATGTGAAAAGCTCTAGGGTCCTTGTTAGCAGGAGTCCAGGCTCTCCTAGCATGACGTCACTCCACCATGTGGGTTCTCTCCAGGTTTCCTCACATCTCTTCCAACTATGCTTTCTCCTTTTCCTCAAAGGTTCTGTTTACCTGTAGTTTCTGTTTTCTCACATGGCACATATAAATCTTATCCCCAAACTCGTGTGTATCGTCATGTTATATTCCTGCTGGTTGGCAGTGCAAATATAATCACGTCGAATATTCAAAAGTCCCGAGAATCTCTTCAGAGCAGAAATCCAAGCAGTCTTTGTGGCCTTCAGTCCATGTTACCTGGTCCTAAGATGCCCTGGTCCAAGCCCGTGTGGTCCCCTGAAGTTCACTGATTCTGCCATTTCTTTAGGCTCAGCCTGCGTGTGGGTCTTGGCGCCCTACTAGGCATACCATCAAGCTCTCTCTTGAAGTTTCTGCCACCCCAACGGGGTCCTCTGCCTTTGCCTCTTTAGCCGTGTTGCTCAGATTTTCAGAAAACAAATTTCTGGAAAGAGGGTTTCTTGCAGTCAGCTTTGCTTTGGCCCTAGTAAATGATCTCCCTAAGGCGAGGGACTGCACGAGACTTGCCCACCTTATTACACCTGGGGGAAGAAAAAACTTAGAACCAAGAAAAGTTTATTCCATACATTATTTTGCCACATATACGATCATAATTTTGACCTGCTGGAAACCTATCATGGGGTCTAACCTACCTTCCAACCTCTCTCAGTGGTAACCTGTCAACTGTAACAATACAGGCTTCTTTCTTTTTCCTTCCTACTTACATTCTTGTCCTGGGGAACTCTGCTTTGCCTAGCTTTGCAGTTTTGCTCAGAGCTTTTCTTATCAGGCTTCCTCACAGGCCACAATAGGGCTAATGAACTGTTGACCCTTCAGCTGGGAGCCACCACTGCCCAAGTCCAGTGAAGAATAGACCATGGGGACCCTGTAGCTGCCATGTCAACAGGGACAGTGAGGACAGGAGTTTCCTTTAGAAGTATCTGTGGTATTTGTCCAGTGTAACATATTTATTTAATTACGAATGATGTGGGGAATAAGGTCGGTAGAGAGAATCCTTTTGGGATGCGGAACATCAGGCTTTTAAAATAATAAAGAAAGCACTATTTACAGATTGTATGAGTGAGCTTTTGATGCATAACCAGCAACCTCCAAAGTCAGTGTTGCAAAACGATCATGATTTCTTATCCCTCATTCAGCTTGGCTGGTCAAGGCTGGGGGGCTGGGCAGCTCTGCTCCCCTGGGCTTCTCACTGAGGTGCCGGCTCTGGTTGATGCACCTTTGTCCATTCTGAAGGGACACCAGCTACCTTGAGGTCTTCTTATGGTGATGATAGAGAAGCATGAGCTCATGGCCACCTGCACAAGCATTTTCACTTCTCACATCTGGGCTCCGCCATGCTTCGGGCAGTGAGATGTTAGCAGAGTCAAGGAGGAAGAAATATGTACTGTGGGCAGTGGGAAGGCACTGAACATTAACGTGGTATCCGTTGGCGAGCCATATCCTTGGAAGCAAATGAAGAATAGTTCAGTCTACCACCCAGACCAGTGCTACCAAGGTGGGAATATGATATATCTATGTTTAATGTTCTCGTGTAGTCACACTGGCCCTCCATGAAAGGTGACACCAACAGTGACCTTCGCAAGCAGCATTCAGGGACTCAGGAGTATAGATTTACTTATACTTTTTTTCCTTCCACTCTTAAGTACCCTGGTGTCCCACCTGCCACCATCTTTCTAGATTCCTTAACTCCACAGCAAAGGTAATAGCTTCTAAATTTGATTCTTCCTTCCAGAATTTTCCTACTCAGCACATATCCAAAACAGGACCTCGCTGGCTTCAATGAGTACATGGGAAACGAATGACTTGAGGTTTTCTTACAGGGCGCTTCATACTAGTCAAAGTAATTCTGTGCGGTACATTGGATGTATCTGTCTTTTATTTCTGCTGAGGAAGAGAGGCTCCAAGGTTAAAGGAGAGCGCTTGCCTGCCGTCATGGGGAGTTAGGCAGCAGGATCACCGTCATTTCTTCTGAAACGAATCTGTCAGAAATGGGAACATTGCTCATTCGATCTCTGGACATAGCTTCTACCATAATTAATATAGTCTGTGTCTTCAGATCATAGATTCCTGGCCTATCTGTGTGTGTGTCGGAGAAGGTTGGGAGCTGGGCCAGAGGTTTGTGTAGCTCATCAGTTATATTCTTCTAGTCTCAGCATCAGAATTCACTGAAGCATGTTCAGCAGATAAAAAAAAAAAACGCTGCTTTTTCAGCTCATTATAAAAGGAGTCAAGCATCTTTCTAAAAAATATTGCCGGGAGAGAGCCAAAAGTGCTAGCCTAAATGCAAAGAACAAAATGATATTTCATGGGGGAACGTGTTCGTGGAGATTCATTCTTGCTGAAAAAAAAGACAGTGGTTGATTATTTTTAGATAATTTATTCTGCAAATATAACCTGTTGAGCAAGAAAACGATAATACCATCGGAAGGTAATCCTCAGTGTAAGCCAATCAAAAAGAATGAAAACATAAACAACAAACAAATGCTAGCACAAGCAGCGACCACAAAAATACACATTTGTTGTGTTTTAAAACTTATTTGGATGGGGAAACGACAATGAAGTAAGAGGGACAAACTGTCAGATTGTCCGTTGACACACAAGATGGCAGTGTCTGAGATGAAAGGGCCTGCTCCTGCGTCCCACCCCATGACCGGCCTTCTTTCCAGCCCTGGGCTTCGCGTTCACTTAGTGGTCGTCCAGGAACATGGTCGAGGAAATCTCACCAACAGCGATTCGGTCGCTGGAGAACTTGGATTTTATTCTTCTTTTATTTTTCTATATTCTTATACATGTTGCCTCCTGCATATCAATTTAAATCTGTGTTTACTGTGTCATTGATTTTGATATGATTTTTTCAAATTGAATGCCTCAGAGCTTCCCTAGGATTTCTGAGGCATTTCACTGAGCGTTGGCTATAGGTATTTGAAACTTTATTGAGTTTGTTTTCATATTTTCAAATTAAATGAGTTCATTATGTCTGAAACCTATTCCTTTTTATTCATTGACGCGAAGAGATGAAAATAACAGCTCGTGGTTTTTGAGTTCTTCTTATGTGCCGGACGTTTTGCTAAGTGCTTTATGTTTACTCATTCATCCAATTTTCACAACTGTCTTATGAGATCATTACTCATGTGTTCACCATTTCCCAGATGAGGAAACTGAGGCACAGGGTGATGAACTCATTCGTACAGGTCACACTGCTGGGAAGTGATGGGGCCAAGATTCAAATCCCAGGAGTCTGGCTCCAAAGTGTCACTCCAAATGACCATCTCAGTTCTCAGGTTCACCCTATACCTGAGCATTTGTGTGTTTCTTGTGCAAACCAGAAAGTGTTAGCTCCTTGGAGAGAAAAATGCCTCATGCAATTTGGATATGTCAAGACTTGCATTAGACAAGGTGCTCGTAGGTCGATCTTGTGTATGAAGGAGGACACCCCATCCCATCACTTCTCTACCACTCCCCTCACCGCCTCCAGCCTCCCCTCACCACTGACTGGCCTCCAGGCTGTCCCTTAGGCATGCTCTCACCAGGACCTTAGCACGGGATGGTCGCTCTGTCGGAAATGCTCTTCCCGCAGCCATTTCCTGGACCCCTGATATCACACTGCAGTACCCCCACCCAGCAGCTCTCTATCCTCCCTCCCCGTAGTAATTTTCTCCTTAGCTCTTATAATGACCTGATATGCCATAAATTTTACTAATTTATTTGTTTATTCTGTCTCTGAACACTAGAGTAAACATTTTATTTTTTATTCTGCTTTTGTTCCCATCATGTCCCCAGAACGGAGAAGCCAGTGGGCGTTCAATAAACATGTGTTGATTAATGCGTTGTGGAGTTGTTTTGGAGAAGTAAATAAACTAACATATGGAAAGCATTTTGGAAAATGCTTAGCATGAAATTAGTGTTTAATAAATACCAGGTATTAATAAAATAGTAATATTATAGTTATTAAGGGAGTAATGAATTAAAAAGTTGAGACTATTACTTTATCATGTAGTAGGAAGAGGATAATCAAGCTACAGATGATTACAGTATTTTAACTTGCATTTACAATGGATGCTGGAGGCGAGCTTTGGGATATCACCTGTGTCCCCTTTTCTTTATCGGGAAGGTGAGCCAGCACGCACCCTTCCCCGGGCAGGTGAATGGCCCCCAAACCTTGCCACACTTTGGAATCACCTGGGGAATCTTTTTGATGCTTGACCCTGCCTCCGACCACCAGATACTCTGATGTCATAGTTCTGGGTATTAGAACTTAGTCATGCTTCCTGGGTGGTTCTGAAGTGTAGGAAAGCTTGGGTACCTCTTCAGAGACCTGGCAGCAGCAACTCTTCCCCAGTCCCTGTCTGCATTTGGAATTGAGAGTTCTCCCAGCCAGGGTTCAAGTCTCTGTCCTGAAGCACAGGTGACTATTAGCGAGTTCCTTCACTAGTATGGCCTTCCTTATTTCGAACATGTCTTCTGTGGATTATGATGCAAACTCAGAACTCAGGGCCCAAATCTAAAACCATGGATTTCTCCTCCCTTTTGTCCTTCGTTCCATCTGGGGATAAGAGGAAAGACTCATTTCCAAAGGGAGCTCAAGAGCCACATGCTCTGAACTGGAGCTGTCTTACAGAGGGGACAAGAGAGCAGGACAGTGTCCACCCCACCTCGAGTGGCCCCGTTCTCCCCCAGGCGCTCACAGCCATGCTCGTTTCAGGCCTGTGAGGGATCAATGTCAGGGAGTCAAGTTCCCTCCCAGTGGGGCCTGCTGTAGTAACATCAGACGCCCTCCCGGGGTCCTGGTTCCTGACCTTGACTTCCCCACCTGCTCCGCATCTTAGGCCCTTTCCTGCCCAGGGCCCTGTCCGAGGCTCCTGCTCTAGACACTGGGGTTCACTCTGCATTGGTTTTGCTGGTTTAATCAGGGTTGAATTCTGGTCTGCCAGGCCTCTGCATGTGACCCTCTGCCTACTGGGGTCTGCCCACCTCCCTTCATGCCAGGTGTGTGCGCCACCTTGGTAGCCATATCTGATCTCTAGGTTCACAGAAACACCTGCAGTTCCCATCAGACAGACCCCTCGCTCTGAGCCCAGCACTCCGCCTCTCTGAGCTAGTTCTAGAGTGGTGATATGACATTGGGGATAGCACATGACCAGGGCCAGCTTCATGGGCATGTGACTCGTGCAGTCATGCACGGCCCTAGGCTGGGTTTCACGTTCCGCCATCTTGAGGTTCTTAATCATGTTTGAATGAAGGGCCCCGCGGTTTCATTTTGCACTGTCCTTGCAAATTACATAGCTGGTTGAGCATGTGATACCTGGAATCAGAAGACCTGGTGTGAATAGTAGCTGGCTCACATCTGAGAAGACTGTGACCTTGGCCCAGTTATTCTTCCTCTCAGCATTTGCAAAGAGAGGAGTCGGGTGAGCTCACCTGGCTCCATCGTAGGGGGTTCTGAACATGAAATAAGATAACAGATGAGCGTCAGCACAACATGTTAGCTGTCAACTAACACTTCTCTTTGCCCTAACGTTCCAGATCACAAACTGCTCGATTGAAAAGACCTTTCCTTTCTGTTTGGAAGGGATTTTAAACTTTATTTTCCTAGTCAGTGATATATACCTAAAGGACAGATCCTGGAGGGTTTTCATTGATTTTTCTTAGCTCTTATTAATTACACCGAAGGACAACAGGATTCCTCCTTCTCTGCCTTTCTTCATTACGTTTGAACAATATATTGTTCAGATAGCATATAGAGTAGCATCTTTCAAGGTATTTAAAAACGATCTGGTTTTACTTATTGAAGAAGATTAGAGAGAGAAAAAATTGAATTAAGTCTATGTCGTCGAAATAATCTTGGCTTACATTACTTTAAGGAGATTTCTAGAGTCCATGCTAATAACTCTTCCCTCCAAAGGAGTCTGCCTTGGCTAATGTGCACAAGTGAAGACTTCATTAAGTGTCACGGGAGTTGGTTTTTGACCTGACGCTTTGGCACACCAGCCATGGGCCCTGAGTGACAAGAAGCTACTATTTTGATCTTAGTTTCCTTACTGGGAAATGAATAAAATAATACCTTCTCCGCTCCCTCAGTCTCAAGATTGTTTTGTGGATCAAAAAGACATTTGTGGAAGCATTTAAAGATTCGTCAAATGCTATAAACATTTCAAGTTTATATTATTGATAAAGATTTCTGAAGTTTAGGTGTTAACAAAAAGATTCATTTAAATCACTTAAAAATTTCTCCAGAAAAGAAATGGCAAAGTTTAATTTTTCAACTTCTTTGGAAAGGGGAATGTATTTGACACCAAGATAATCTACTACCGCCAAAATGACCCCCGCCACTTCAATTTCCCTGGAGCCAGAAGCCATGCACATTACCTACTAAATATCCATAACTCTCTGAGGTTCTTTCTCAGCATATCAGTTATACTTTGACAGTTTTCCATGAAGAAATATCTTTTCTTTTACTTTTTAATTTCATTATTTAAAGTCCACTTTGTGCCAGGCACGGTTCTAGGCACCCGGAACAAATCGGTCAACACGATTAAGTTCCTTGCCCTCGTGAAGCTTACATTCTAATGTGGATAGCAAAACAGTAAAAATGAGCATAAAAATGAGTCTATTCCGTAGCACGTTAGCAAGTGATTAGTGTTATGGGGGGGGGGGAGGAGAAGAGAGTAAAGGCATCTGGGTGAGGGGCAGTAGGGTTGCATTCTTAAAGTGTGTGACCAGGATAGTCCAAGAAGGACACAATTGAGCAGAGACTTGGGAGAAGTGAGGGTGAGCCATACAGTTGTCTGCAGGACAAGGATTTCAGTTTGGGGGAACAGTCGGTGCAAAGACCTAATGCAGACATGGACCCTGGTTTTTTCCAGGACCAAGAAGGCCACCCAAGAAGCATGACTATGGGTCTCCTAACGCCTTTCCCACTTTCCACCAAACAGAGAAGGTTTGGAAGCTGGAGGGAATGTGATTACCAGGCGATGGCCTAACTCACATTGATGCTCCTTTTCTCTTGTGTGTGCTCTTCTCACAGCCCCATGACACAGGCGATCCCATTTGACGACCCTCGGTTAGAGAGCTGCCAAATCATCCCTCCGGCCCCGCGGAAGGTAGAGATGCGGCGGGACCCTGTCCTGGGATTCGGCTTCGTGGCAGGGAGTGAAAAGCCAGTGGTCGTTCGTTCAGTCACACCAGGTAAGCACCCAACCCTGCTCCTCAGTCTCCCTGGACCACCCATCACACCCTGCCACAATGACTACTGTTCAGTTTCCTAAGTTGCATACTGCTCTCCTGCAGGCTGCGAAGGCTAGTTGAGTTTTCCTAACAACTAGATGGAGTCGGACCACTGGAGGACAAAATGGCTCTGCAAACTAGGTTTAGACTGCCAAATCCGTTATCTCCTTTGACTTAGAAAAACACTGATCCATCATTTGTAACCATGGAAATGACCCATTTCTTAATGTGTGAATGGAAATAATTAGAGGCAGGCACTGTACTGTATTTAGTAAGCTCATAATGGTCTCCTTAGTGATCAAAAAGCAGGAAGTGGTATTTAAGTTATCATAGGATTTAGTCATTGGTGTGGTTGGGTTATTGTACAAAGATGCTCTTCCCTCCCATCCCACTAGAGGCAGAAGGTATTTCCTCACTCCACCGCTCTTAGGCTGGACCAGGGACTGATTTTGGCCAAATGGCATATCAGCAAAGATGGCATAAGCTAAGGCTTGCAATATGCTCGTGCGTTTGAGCTTATCTCTTATCTCTGCCATGGCTGTGAGAATTTCCCTCAAGTGGTTGCTACCCCTACAGCCTGAGCCCCAAAATGAACACTTAGGACAGCCAGCCTACAGCCTAGATCTTAGTACAGCCTGATCTGCAGTATGACACAGAACTGCCCGGCCGAGCCTGGCCTGGATCAGTCAATCTAAAGACCCATAAGCATGAGAAGACATGATTATTGGATACCCTACTGAGTTTTGGGGTGGTTTATCATACACAATAAATGCTGACTGATACAGTGCGTGGTAAATCCCTTAAATTCTATAGTGTGACCAGATAGTTAATGTACTCTGCCGCAGTCATGCTCGTTAGAGTGTACAGGTATTCCACCATCGACCCAGTTGAATGTAATGCCCTATGATCCAGTTGCCTGCAGTGGGCTGCCTTTGACTTTTCCAGGACAATGTTCTTTTAATTATTCATTTCTTATACACATTTGTGTACTTCTTTTAATGGACTTATATTGGATTTATCTTCGGACCAAAGGAAGCCATCTTCTATGCTGTTTCTCTCTGGGATTTTGCAAATGGGTAGCAGAGTTCAGTAGTAAAGAACACAGACTCTGGCATCAACCCACCTGGGTTTGATGGATTTGAATCCTGTCTCTGCCCCTCATTAGATTTTTTAGCTTCCATATTAACACTCCAGCCTTTCAGTTTGCTGTAACTTCTCTACATTATCTGGATAATGAAGATCATAGTAGTATCTACCTTATAGGGCAAGGGAGAGAATGAAATACGTTCAACATGCTTATTCCATAATGTTTATTATTATTAAACTCTAAAGTATTTGGGCAGCTGAGAAGAGAAATGAAAGCCAACTAAGTGAGCTAGTACAGATTTTTGAAGTTGATTTAATTTTTCGGGTTTTTATTATTTTGACATAATATGCCCCAGGGCGAGCACCATCGCTAGAGTCAACCACTTTCCACTCGTGCAGACAAGAATCTGTTTCCTTTTCTCTCCTACCGCAGCCTCGTCACACAACTTCTTGTTCTGCCTGCCGAGCTTTTGATGTCATTAGCCATAGACCATATTTTAGTTCTCTGTGTGGAGTTGTTGAGCTTGATGCAGTTGAGAATTTTATCCCCAAAACAAAAGAGATTTGTTGCTTTTTATTAAAATAATACATAAGCTTCATGAAAAACACAATGCGGTAGATCATATAGAAGAGAAAGATGAAAACAGAAAACCAAATCACTTGAGCACCTACCACTCAGAATTAAGCATTATTAATATATACACAGAAAGCATGTATATAGTAGATGATTCCATGTGTACATACACATAATATTATACATACGTGTGTAGTATTATACATGCACGTATACCCATATTTTTTTTCTAAATGGGATCGCATTTGGCATGCTCTTTTGTACTAGTGCGACATTTTGACATCTCTGGTTATGAGATTCTTTCAAGGAGGTGCCCTCCTGGGAGCTGACTAGAGATTTCAAGTCTTGTTTTTCAATCTCCTGGATTGCCTCTCCATCCCTTCAACCTCTTCCCTTCCTTGCCCTCAACTCTCTTTAGCTTTAGATACTAACACGTAGCGTTAGACAATTTTGAGAAGAGTAGGAAAAAGAGAAAACAGAGGTCAAAGATAACTGTTTCCAGTCATTTTTAGGAGTGAAAATTCTGGTCAAATAAACAGTGTCTATCATAAAAATGACTCTACTGACGTTCCAAGTGATTTCAGCAGCGTGACCAGATTTTCTATGCTAGACAACCCAGGCTTTAGATGAAAGGGCACAAGATGATTCTCTGATATGTGCCTCTGCCTCATATTTTGGAAAAAACTACATGTTTCTCTCTCCAGGATTTTTGATTCAAATCTCTTGATGAAACATGAATATTTTCATTTGATGAAAAAAATAGGTCTCAAATATGAATATGTCCTGTTAACGAGCAAGCGCTTTTCTCATCAGAGTAGTTAACATCCGTCATCCAAATAATTATTTTGAAAATGTTCTGTATTTGACCAGCATTTGATTTCTAACTGTTTGTTTGACTGAATTGGAGTGATTGCTTGCACATTATCCAATAGTTCTAAAAAGTCTCCCAGAGGATTTTCAGAATTCCTTATGTGTGCAAACACTGACGCTTAGTTTCCCCTGCTTGAAATGAACATCTATCATTGATATGAGGACATGTAAAGGTTCCCCCCCCCATTTTTCTTACTCCCCAGAAAGAAGATAAGTTTTTGCTTGAGGATGATTTGCTTGAGTGACACATATGCGAAGTGTCTGGGTGGGTTGAGAAAAACTGAATTACTTCAAGTTCCATGTTCTGGGTATGAAGTGTTCATTTCAATTACTAAATAAAGCAATAGTGACAATATTTGAAGCCTAATGTGTCAGCTGCTCCTGTTATCCACTGACAGACCTCTGGAAATAAAATTAAAATTATAGCACCATGTCCTTATTCGAAAAGAAAATACATTAAACATGAGGACGTTCCAGATAATTGAAGTTATTTGTTTCTAGATTTTATTTCTTATAGATGTGAGCTTCGTGCATCTCTGGCGTTAACTTTATGTGTCAAGAGATCTGACAGTGACCAGCTTTTGAATTATAGAAGCCAGTTCAAAAGAGATATCGGCCACCCTGAACTTGGAAGAATCAAGTCTTAAGCTGAGACTCAGTCCTACCCTTGCAGCCAATTCTTTAACCTGTGTGAGCTTCAGTTATCTCATTACATGGAAAGGATTATAGCCTTCAGGGACGTTACTAGGCAGAAAATTTAACCCATTGCCTGGTGCGTAATAAATCCCAGCAAATAATAGTTCCCTGCCTCCTCCTTGGAGGAACAACCGAAAGAGAAAAGCAGCCCCTGACACCGGGAGCTGGCAGGTGCTCACAGCCGGGCCTGGGTGTTCTCCTGTTGACTGTGAACAGTTTCACTCAACATGAGCATCAGACAAGGCCTCCCGCTGACTGTGATGGATCAGGACCAAAACAAGAGTCCTCTGTAATCGCAGGTGACCACAGATACATCTAAGCACAGTCTGCCCCACAAAAATGACCTCGCAGCCTCATCTCCCAGCTGAGAGGAGTGACTCTCTCTCCGTCCCAGCTTTAGCTGTGCTTCCTTCCTCCCATCTGTCAGACAAGAATTATTAAAATGCTCAGATCCAATTACCCTGACTTCCTGAAAGCTAACCCCCATTTCCTTGAACGCTCCTCAGTCATAAGGGGTAAGTAAATCCAACTTGGTTCCGCTTGTGGTGTGCCCAGATTGTTGCAACTGTAGGCATCGACACAGCTGATTCGGCTACCTGTTAGGGGAATGCCACCTTCTAGAAGTTGTAATACTCAAAGTTTAGCCAGTGGACCAGTAGCATAAACAGCCCCTGGCAGCTTGTGACAAATGCATTATCTCATCCCGCACCCTCCCAACCTGCTGAATCAGTCTGCAGGCCAACAAGGTGTCCTGGGTGATGTGTGTGCCCGGTAAAGTGTGAGAAGCGTCACTAGGCCTCTGAGTCTCAACCTTGCCTGGGAGATTTTAGAGAAACGTTAATGCCTGAGTCCCGCCTCCCAAGATCTGATCCAGTTGGCCAGGGTGTGGCCGGGGCCTCGGGCTCATCCAGAGCTCCCAGTTCTTTCTCAAAAAGCATGAAAAGCATGGATGTCAAGAACGCCCAGGTGGAGCTGAATTTGTTTTTTGCCTGTAGCGCCATTTACTCACAGTGAATCATGATCAGGAGCAGAGGCTGTCACAGGATCGGCAATGGTCTCACCCGCACTCACTCACTCATCTCTCATCTGTCTCCAGGTGGCCCCTCGGAAGGCAAGCTGATCCCAGGAGATCAGATCGTAATGATCAATGATGAGCCCGTCAGCGCTGCACCGAGGGAACGGGTCATCGACCTGGTCAGGTGGGTGACTCAATCTCCTGTCCCCCGTCCTGCTGAGGAGGCTGCCTCACAGCTCTGAGGCCTCATCTGGCAAAGGAAGGGCTTCCTGGGGGCCAGCTTAAGACAGAAATGCAAGCCCTCACATGCACCTTGAAAATGCTGGTGACGTTGACCTCTAGTATACAGACGTGTGCTCCATTAACCAGAAAACACCTTATTGCTGATTCTGCATTAGCATTCTGGGTGCATGTACTTCAGCTGAAATTTGTTTTTGACTCCTATTTCTGTCGCTTTGTCCAAAGGTTAATGTTTATTTTCCTCCCAAAATTACTAACACATTGATATTCCGTAATCAAGAAGATCAAATGCAATTCCTGAATTCAGTCTAAGTGATGAGTCATTTTACATACATAATCCATAGCTACAAAAGCGCACAGTTCACTGATTTTTTATACTTGACTGAGTGATTCATTAACTGAGTTTTGAAATCATCAACCCAGGCTAAAGGATAATTGGGTCAACGCTAGGACAGTTTAAAACATGTTTGGTTGCTTGGTTCAGTTTTATCATGAATGTAAATCATTTGTTGTGTGATATTTAATGGGGCACCAGAAAATATATTTTTTTGTGATGTTAAAATATTGGTCAAGAATCTTAGAAGCCTACTGGAGTTATTTATACTCGCTCAGCTCATTTAAGGCAAAAAGGCTATCTAGAAGTTTTCCAAACGAAGCTGTGCCTATTATATGAAGGAATGCATGGGTCAGAACTCTTTAAACTGAGGAAGAGATCTTCTATCGTGTCTGCTGTCTCATAATGAAAAGGACATCTGTTACTTTGGGAGGCATTAGGCAGAGTACTTCTGGGGTTTTCCAGAGGGAGTTTTTTTCTCAAGCCTAGTTCAGCTTCTGCTTCACAGAGACATGCCGGATGCTCCTGCATCCTTGAGAGAAATAGAAACAGAGGCCACTCACTTGCAGGGTGGCCAAGCATGGAAAGGCCCACATCCTGGGAAAGCCCTCAGTCCAAGACTGTCAGTCCCCGACTTTAGTCCAGGTCTAACACAGCGGGACCTTCACAGCTGGCTGCTAAGTCACGCCTGTCCTCGTAGGACATCTGGTTCTTCAATGGTGTTCCTACACAGGAGCGGGCACCGAGGCTCGTGTCGCATTCACCCTGTATCAGGAGCGAGACCCATGAATACCTCCAGTCTTGCTGTGGACCAGGGATGAGGGAATCCGGAGAGAGATGCGTGTGGGTGTCAGCGGGAACATCACTCATCAGGACAGGCTCTGAGCCTGATAGGCTGGCCTCCTGGGGTGCCATGTCTGGGCCCGATGGCAGGTCACGCGGTCATTTTGTTTTCCCCTAGGCATGTGCCTCTGTGATCAGTCCTATTGATTTCTGTGCCTGGAGGATGACAGAAGAAATAAAATATCTGTGTTTGGGTTTGCTGTGACTGAATTGCCTGTTGCAGGACAGAGATGGAGAAAAGCTATCTAAAAGTGTGATCATTTTCTAGCCATCCTTCTGGGGGCGTTTAGAAAGATTTTTTTTTTTCCTTCTACTTTAATATATTATGGAAGAAAAATGGCGTCTCTGTAAACAGAAGTCTCTCTAGGACTTCATATGTAATGGAGCTCAGTGAATATTTGTTGAATAAATGAACCAATTAAAAGAGGGTAGCAAATGACAGCTTGCAGCCCAGATCCAGCCTGCCACCTGTTTTGCACAGCTCATGAGCCAAGAATTTTTTTTTTACCACTTTTGAAAGCTTGGAAAAATAAAAGAAGAATCTTTTGCGACACGTGAAAATCATATGAATTTCAAAGTTCAGACTTCAAACTTCACACTAAAGTTTTATTGAAAAACAGCCATACCCAGTCATTTACATATTGACTGTGAATGCTTCCCGCGACAATGGCAGAGTCAAATACTTGCACCAGAGCCCTGTGGCCCACAAATACTAAAACATTTACTCTATGGCCATTGACAGAAGTTTGCCAAGCTTTAGGAGCTATGAAGGTAACCAACTGCATTTTTTAGCCAAATTAGACTAAAACCTCAGATAATACACACAGAGAAATTCTCTCAAACTGGGCTTGTGATTACTGCAAGATTCTCACATACTTGATAAAGAGATTGTGGTTTTTAAATGGGTCGACTGGGAAACATGGATGCTTTTTAAGCACCATGAACTCCTACTCTGAGTACATAAAACTCTCTTTACCTTCTCAAGGCCTGGCTCCTCTGGGCTTGAGGTCAGCAGAGCAATAGGACAGAGAAAGTTGAGGGCTTCTCGCAACGCTCCCTGTGGTTAGAGCCCTCTCTTGGTGACTGGTAGCTGCTCCTCTGACTAGCGTTGGCTGTCGACCACCCTTCCTGTCGCCGGTAGCTACATGATGGCTCTCCTGTGAAACTTACTTGTGAGTTCTTCGGTGGCAGGAAGGGAGGGCACCCTGAGGAGCCACTCTGCCGCATGTAACGCACATGGATGGTCTGGTCAGGGTCTCCTGGGTAAGGCGCCCGCAAGACCAGCTGCTCTTCAAAATATCCACTTGACCACATCACAGCAGGGAGGAAGGAAACTCTCACCAGCCATGGCCCTTTCAGCCAGGTGACAGTTCTCTCCCACCCTTTCTGGTCTTCTCATGAAGACTGGAGAAGGAGGGAGGAGCAGGAGGAACCTGTGGCCGGCAGTAGTTGATCACATTGTGCCTCCTCCTAGAAAGTTCTGGGGGATCCCGCTTGTTTGACCCTCACTTTAGAATGTGGTCTGAGTGTCCGTTGGCCAGTATGTCACTGATAAGTCAGTCTCACTCTGGAATGTAACTCGTTACAGATCAGGTGACCTGGATTCTGAATTCCATGAGAAAAGAGAACTTGCCTGTGTTGTCTCCTGCGTGTCCCCGTGTCCCCATGACCTAGCCCAATGCCTCGCTCATGGGGCTTGCTCAGTGACAATGCGTTCAGTGAGTGACTGGGGGAATCTTCAGACTTAAAGGAATTTTGTTAGTGAAAAACACACACACCACACACCACATAGGCCTTGGATCTTACTGAGGTGGCGAGCGTGTCATCCTAAAATGGACTCTTTTAATCTTGGGACAGTAAATTTATCTTTATAAAAGTGGCAAGTCACTTTATTTTAAGCAGATAAATCAAGCACAATGACACTGCAGTTCACAGAGATGCAGTGCAGCCGGTTGTGGAGTTTTTATTGTCGCCAATACCTTCAAATTCATTCAACCAGGATTTTGAAATAATAATGCATTTCTCACTAACGAAAAAGTTCATGCATTAGAAAAATTTCCTGTGCTTTCCCATCAGTTTAGTCATCTGGCTGCCATATGTATACTAACCTAGAAATTGAGCTCTTACATATTAATCTCTTTTTATTGGGCTTCCTCGGCCAATATGTGTATTAACGTCTATGTCTTACACAAGATAAATTCCCTTTCTATTGTAATAAAATACCCCATTTTCTGAGGCACCAAGGAAATTTGGAAAAACACTCATCATTTTAATAACACTGTAAAATTCTCTCTTTAAAAATTGGCATCCATTTACTTGCCTGAGTGCTTTAGTTTTGTTTTGTTCTTTTTTTTCTTCCATTTCAGCATTTGCTCATGGATCATTTTTTGTTTCTAGATACATTTGTGTTTCTTTGTGGATTATTTTTCTTATTTGATTGCTCTATTACAGAATTTTTTTTTTCTTGAGAAAATGAAAGAGTTTCTTGGAGACCAATTTACTGCTATAGTAACCACATTTGGGTTTTTTTTTTTCCTGGATCCTCAAAAAGAACTATAATTGATGCACTGAAATTAGACAAGTTTCGTTTATCTCATAGTTTCTTAAGTTAACCCTAACTCATACTTTCTAGTGGTTGAGGAACAAAATCTTTGAAGAGTTCATGCCCTTTGCAAATTACCAAAGCTTTCTTCTTTACAAGTATCCAAGGATAATTTCCCTTGGCTTTTCACAATTACACAAATTAACTTAAGACAGTCTCGAAAATTTTATTTCAAAAATTATGAGTTATAATTTCTCATAGACATTATGAATCATGCCCCATCTCCCAAGGCTAGGCAACCCAATTAACTTTATTGGAATTTAACAATTATTGAGCATTAACTAGGTAGCAAACATCCTGTAGAGCACTGGGGATGTATAAATACCTAAAACATGATTCCTGCCCTCGGGGAGGAGACCTCTAATTAATTGCATGATATTTATGACTGTACAAGGCACAGGGGGAAGGTGGTGTTGGTAGGAATGTTTGGTGGGAATGGAGGGAGCGTGAAAGAATGTGGTGATAGCAGTGAGGGATAGCCATTGATCCTGAGTGGCAGGATTTATGCATGGAGGAAGGTGTGTAAAGTAGATACTCCTTTATCCCTGGAAACCCTAGGCCCTCCTGATAAACACTTCCTTTCCAACCCGCAGACGCAGAAATATCCATCTCCTGTATGGCTGTCATGAACCGCAACCTCAAAATTTGCTTCTGCCTTCCTCAGTTGCCCCTCCAAGGTGGCATTAGAAATCTCCTGGCTCGTGTTAGACTGGAAGCACTCATCTTTTGGGGATCGGAGATCCATTTGAGAATCTGATAAATACCATCGATTTATTCCTCCAACCAGAAAAATCCACATGTATAATATCAGAATGTCCCTTGACCACCACCTCCCTTCCTTTGCCAATCTCCTTTTTAGAGCCCTGGCAGCAGACTGAATATGCTGGCTCCCTTCCTCGCCATTTGTCTCTATCAGAAAGTAACATTGAAGAGCCAAGTAGATGAGCAACTCAGTCTTACCCCTTTCCATCATGACAGTGGAAGCTGAGGGCTGCCCGCCCGTAGTAAGAAGGCACAAGGGTAGAACTGGAAACTAGTCCTTCTCCCATCGTC